>CM073135.1:35038357-35695232 GCA_037039145.1 Fundulus diaphanus
TTTCTCCGTCAAGACAGGCGCGGTTGTTTTGAGCTTAGCAGACAGGCGAACGCAACGAAAAGTGGAAAAAACGGCAGTACAAACAATGACTAACACAGTGAAGGTATGAACATCAAGCTTCCCGCAGCGCTATCTTGGCGAGGCGGCCGCCGCGGCCGCCTCGCCAAGCCGCCGCCGCGCCAAGCCGCCGCCGCGCCAAGCCGCCTCGCCAAGCCGCCTCGCCAAGCCGCGGCTGCCGCCGCCGCCGCCGCCTCGCCAGTTTTATTATTATTATTATTATTATTATTATTTATTTATTTTTTTCTTTATGTTGGCGAGACGCTACCGCCGCCGCCTAGCCAAGCCGCAGCCGCCGCCTCGCCAAGCCGCAGCCCCCGCCGCCACCTGGCCGCGGCCGCCACCTCGCCGCGGCCGCCGCGGTAGCGTCTCGCCAACATAAAAAACAAAAAACAAATAATAATAATAATAATAAAACTCGATATGCTTGCATGTTTATTTGACGTTAACACGCGGTTCTTTGTTGTTGCTTTCGCGCGTGCATATAGTGAATGGCAGGGCAAAAACACATGGAGTTCTCGCCGTAAAGCGAGACTTCTGTGTGTGCGAGCCGAGGGCTCTTGCATTGCAAGTGCGGTATTTCCCCCACAGACCCCCAGGGCGGCCGAGAAAACCTTTGTTCGACCTGAAATGACTCATTTAATCATCCAAAACGGTATGGAACACATTAATTAACTGAAAAATGTTGCATAGTATGCCTTTAAGAGTTATAGAGGGATCAGTGAAACAGCACCTATAGTTACAGAATTGGATAGATCAGAGAAAATGGTTCAAACATTTTCTTTAGCCATATAAGTAGCTCCAAACAAATGAGTTTTCCTTTATAATAGCAACAGTGTTTCTTTTCTTGAGCATGATGTGCTTCGGTTCCTCATAAGGCTCCATCAAAAGATGTTGCTCGCTTGGTTTAAAGTATGGCACACACAATTCATCATTTGTAGCATCAGTGTATCTGTGATCGACCTCATGGTCTCCTGAAAAAAAGCTGGGGGTGGGCATTTACCTGAATTACTTAAACTGCGCTTGACATAGCTAGATCTCCTGAGCCTGGATTGGGATTGGTGAAACGGATGCTCGGATCACGCTATGTCAAACCTGGCTTTATGTCTTTTCCTGGATTTCTACATTCCACTTTTGTGAAACACCCCCCTGGTTTGGTGTCTAAAACTGTCAGTGTGGCACCCTCCTAAGGTTAAACAGTTTTCTTACATTGAATTTCTAATCTGTATTGCTTTTGATTCAGACGTAATTTGGAGAAACTCTGCCGCTGTGGGGGAAGCAGCTCTGTCTTGAAAAAAATAAGGAAAAAAAACATAGCTCCGTCTTGTGCCTCCATAGTTAGCACTGTTGCACTTTTCAGACCCCTCTAGCAACTTTTTTTCTTCAAAAATAGTGACTAGCAACAAATCTAGTGATTATTTTATGTGTTTTTGCCAAATTTACATAAAAGCACCAATTGTTCTGCAGTCACTGTCTTGAGGAAGCAGCAATGTGGTTATGAGCACTCCCTTCTTAACTCAGCGCTGTCTCACAGACAGACATCTGGTGCCTCGTCCTGAAACCCACCTGCAGTCAGAGCAGAGAGATCAACTACGCTCCATTTCCACATTACAAATTAATTGTGCATGCTCAAAGCTGTCAGTGACCCCACCCTGCATTATAATGCAGGAAATAAATATGATAATATATAATTAAACCAATCCTGTCCTCTGATGCCTTGGCAGCACCGGCTTCGGTCATTGCTGAGTCAAGCTCGGATGATGAGGGGGGTGAAAAATCCTCTACCTCAAACGACCGAACTGCGGCGTAACTACCAATATAACTCTGTTTCACTCGCTATGATTCAATGTGGCAAATCAAGCTGGCTGCTGCTTCCACCCATCCTGAACACAGCTCTGCTCCCCACTTTCCCGCTTATCCCTGCCCGCTTTGGTAGAATTGTTCAAATTTGAGGCTGGAATAATGCTTTTACAAAGGGGGTGAGGGTTTCACTTTAAAAAGTTAATCTGTCTGGTTTCCAAAAGACTGACTCTTTTGGAACCCATCAAAGAATGCAAAGACTGTATTATATGGAAGATAATGATCAGTTTTTACACCAAAATTCTTATGTACTATCTATTCTGACATATTTCAATCAGCATCAGTAAAAGGTCATTACTTGGATCAAATGACCCATTACTTCTCTTCAAAACTGCTCCTCTGTCCTGATTGGATTTGCCCTCAGCAACTATTTGAATCACTCTTAAGCTAAGACTATTTTGACTGATCCAGAAAACCCGATATTCAAGCTGCATATGGAGTTGTGCTTTAAAAGATTTATTGTTGAGTAGGAGATGACGACAG
This sequence comes from Fundulus diaphanus, assembly GCA_037039145.1. Taxonomy (NCBI): domain Eukaryota; kingdom Metazoa; phylum Chordata; class Actinopteri; order Cyprinodontiformes; family Fundulidae; genus Fundulus; species Fundulus diaphanus. The sequence goes on from CM073135.1 coordinate 35,040,758, forward strand.
GCAAACAGGCAAAAGCAGGACAAGATGAAGAAGGCTGATGGTAGTAGTCAATAGAGACAGGCTGACCAGATTAAGATGATTGATCCAGATGTTACCAGGTGATGACTGAAGTGGGTAGACCAGGGGAGGACCCGTGTAATAGCTGATGAATCCCAGGAGAGGGCAGGGTGGGCACTTGATCCAAAAAAAGAAGCAGGTGGTGCACACTAGAATTAAAAGGACAATCTAGTGAGGACAGGTCGAGCACAGGAACACAGGATCAGCAGGTAGCGCAACATAAACACTGGGGATAACACATGCAGGCAGAAAGATGAGATGATCTGGCAGGGACTGGTTGTGGGAAGCAGGTATAAATAGGTAGAGTCTCAGGTAAGCTGACTTGACGGTGATTAATGGCAGCAGATGACACTGATTATGGTGAGGAAAGCCGTGAATAAGGGGAGATAAACCAATCAGCCCCAACAAAACACAGAGGGCCAAATCATGACAAAGACTCCAAGGTCAGAATTTTAAGGCTGAGAGAACTCTGAGAATCATTGTGAATATGGCCATGGGTTCTTAGTGTGTGAACGTTCTTTATATATGCTTTGGGTAGTTTGCATTTCTCAAACAGTCCAAAGATATGCATGTTAGTAAACCTGTGCCGATTCTCAGAGTCCTCTCAGAGAGTGCCTTTCTTAGCTGAAAAACCCTTACTTTGGAATCTTAGCTTAAGAGTGATTCAGATACCTTCTGAGAGCGACTATGAGTAAGAAGACAACAAAAAACTTTATCTTTGTAAGGCGGTATGGTTGACCCCGTTGCTAGGTGTGATTGGCCCTGTGTGATGCTTCAAACTTCATGTTTGCTCTAAAGGCCCGTTTACACTACACTTTTTGAACTGAGCCGAGACCAGTCCGAGCTCGGTAACCGAGATAACTCTTGTGTGTAAACGGTCAGCAGACTTAACCAGACCGCGCTAAACATAACCGGACCGCGCTAACTGCAGACCAGCTCTTGGGTAGGTCTCGGCCTGTTTTTTTTTAGCCCGGTTACCTGATAACGAAGAGCGCATGAGCAGACCGCGTCATCCCAGGCTTCTGCACGTCCCGATTCACACACTCCATTCCAGTAGTAGGCGGAAATGCTCCTCCGGATTGTAGCTTGCCAACCACCGTAAAACAGAAGAAGAAGAACAACAACAACTAAACAACAACCGAAATCTTCTCAACGCTACATTTTAAAGATGGCTTCAAAAGAGCGTGGTGCGACCTGGGATGACGCAGAGACTGAGGCTGTTATTACAGTTTGGGCGGAGGACGCTATCCAGGCGATGTTGGAGGGCGCTAAGCACAATCATAAAGTGTTCCAAAAAATTTCGGACGAAATGAAGGTGAGGGGATACGACCGAGACCTGAAACAGTGTCGGGAGAAGATAAAAAAACTCAGGATACAGTACAAGAAGGTTATTGATCATAACAACAAGTCAGGAAGAGGAAGAAAATCGTGGAGATTCTATGATGCCATGGATGAAGTGTTGGGCCACCGTGCATCGTCGAGGCCTCCACTGCTTTTGGAGAGCTCTACGCTGAATACCGCAGCAACGAGTAAGTTCCCGAAAATCTTTCATTTTTGATTGTGATGATCAAAAACGACCAAACTCTGTACCTTTTTATTTTTTCATTAATTTCTTTCATTTTCATTGTTAGAGGACGATGATGCAACATCCGACCACGAGGAGCAGCCTGAGAACCTGAACAGCACACGGGATGGTAAGTAGGCTCTACACCATTTCCACATGTACGCTTCTACAACTATTTATGAATTGTTTTTGCTTTTTTGTTACAGAGATGGATGATGAACTATCTATGAATGGGTCAATAGCAAGTTTTGTTTCTGAGGAGCCAGGAGGAAGTCGTGTTGCTGAATTTCCTGTTGATGAGACTCCTGCTGCTGAGGCTCATAAAGTAATTGTTAAAACCAGGAGGAAGAGCAAATTAGTAAAAGCCCTAGATAGTACAATAGAGGTTTTCGTAAACGCTCAGAGACATTCTGATGAACACTGGTTGGCAGCATTTAAAGAACAGCAGGAGTCGGTCCAACGCCACCAACAACAGCAGCAAGAACAGCACCTAAACCTGATACGAGAAGTAGAAAGAAACCGACTTCAAGTAAGAATGCATTTCTTTTATAACTAAAAAATTGTAATATATGTATATTTGACATGGTCGTAAATGAATATGCTTTTTATTTTAACAGGCTGATGAGAGATTGAGAAAACAGGAACAGGAACACGAGATGCGACTGATGCAGATGATGGTCCAGCAGCTGCCGCAGCAACCAGCACAACTACAGGCCCTGAACCCTGCATCGCATTCTACTTCTTTCCCTAACTTTTCAAACTATGGACCATATCAGTAATTGTACAATATATAACTCAGGATTTAGAAATTTACAATACATATCATTTTGCATACAAAAATTGTTTCTGTTTTCTTTATTAAGTTTTTCAAAATACACACCACACCAGTAATTTCAAAAACATGTATGAAACTATACTGTAATAAACTATTTACAAAACATGGAATACTTCAGTCAAGGTAAGGCTAATTTTGATTAGCAAAGTAACGACACAGAGCATTTCTTATATCGTGGGCATTTTCAATATCAGGATAATTTTCTCCATCAACCACATTGTTACTAGGTGGCTGATTTGCCTCATTGGCCCACTAATCAAGGAAATCCTCTCCTTGGGTCTCACAGATATTATGTAGGGTACAGCAGGCAGCAATGACATTCGGAACATTTGATGTGTTGTTGTCGATTCACTTCAAAAGCCTTCTCCATCTCCCTTTTAGCCGCCCAAAGGCGTTCTCTACCACCATCCTGCTACGGCTATGGATGAAGTTGTATTTTTTTTGGCCTTCTGTTGTCCCTGCATTTTCTACATAAGGCTTCATCAGCCAGGGTAGGAGAGGGTATGCTGGATCGCCAAGTATAACGGGAGGTACCATTACACCATCGATTTCTGTTTGAAGATGGGGGAACACACCATTTTCCCAAAACTGGTAGAGCTGGGAGTTAACTAAAACACGAGCATCATGAGTGCTTCCTGGCCATCCAACACAGATATCTCTAAACATATACTTGTCATCTACCAGTGCTTGCATATTAATACTATACCAGCCCTTTCTATTAAAATAATCTACTCGGCTCTCATTCGGTGCGACAATGGGTATGTGTGAGCCATCAATAGCACCTATGCAAATAGGGTATCCCCATTTTTCTTTAAATGAGGCCTGTGCGACTCACAAAGCCATTGGAAGGTTTTGTAGCTCATTCTATATAAAAAAATAATTAATCACAATATTAGTGTTAGTTATTATACACAGTTCTTTGTACATTTCTCACCTTATTAATTCGGTAATCAATCAAAACAAATAGTGTCAAAACAATACCCTATCATATAAAAATGGGAGAAAATCAGCTATTTTTTCTGTAATTAGTACCTGAAGTTTTCGATCCATTGCTGAGGGTTGAACATCTCTCTTACAATATACAGCCACCAGTGTTCGCTCCGCTCTCGCGTCCAAACAGTTCTGTAAGCACAACAACAATAAGGGAGACTTAAATAAAACCGAATAATATATAATAAAATGTGATCAGCTGGTGGATGGAAACAACAGTAGATAAGCCTCCGTAAAGACAGTCCTAAAAATACTAGCTTTCTTACCGTGCCACACGAATTCCGGAGATGATTCTGGTTAGCAGCGTGATAAACCTGAGCGTCTGTTGTTGTTTCCGGCGTCTGTAAACCCGGAGTAGACGTTCGCTCGTCTCATCATCAACTCCCCAAAATCCGACTCTCTCAAGTAGGTTCACCGGTGGTTGCCTTCTTCGCCTGACTCTCCGCAAACGCCGAAATATGACAAGAATACTCCAGCATAACATCCTGAAAGTTACGTGTGCCGCCATTTTGATTTGCTTTGTCCCGCCTTCAATCCCAGAGAGCGGTAGTACCGCAGATCGTCACTAGGAGGCGAGGAGCAACCAAGGAACCGAGATAGCGTTGTGTGTAAACGATCGTCAGAAACGAGGCTCGGCCTGGTTAACTGGACCAAGCTCGGACTGGTCTCGGCATGGCTCGGTTTTTAGGTGTAGTGTAAACAGGCCTTAAGACAAAGTGGTGACCTGTGCAAAGGGTTGTGGATGGATGGATGGATGGATGGATGGATGGATGGATGGATGGATGGATGGATGGATGGATGGATGGATGGATGGATGGTTCTTCTTAACAGTTGTTCTTCTTCATCCTGAAAGATTTCAACTTTATGCTACCTTGTTATTTATGTTAAAGCTAAACTCAAACAATTTTCTGCATGATCTAACAAGTGAAAGACTGTTTGGAATGACAAAATTCTATCTTTTTTGATCAGTGAACACACCATACTAAGCACTACCAAGTCAAAGTGACAAGCTGGAGTGTAATCTGCTACTGATTGAATAATATAAGTTTGCCATTTTCAGTAGCAAGAAGGTGTTTTGGATAAAGCCAGAAAAAGCTGGAAGGTGCTAGCTAGGCTAAATGCTAATGTGGAGAGACAACCTATCCCGTCCCTGATCTTGTCCAATCTCCGTTCCTTAGACAATAAGATGGACTTGCTTTGATTAAGCTTGAGGGTTTCCTGTGAAATGAGGAACTGTGTGGTAGTTTGTCTGATGGAATCCTGGCATAAAGTGCATCAAAATATTACAACAGGAAGGATGCACAATGTCCCATGGACACCTCTCTGCCCGTCGCACTCCATGATTTCAATACCTGCTTTGAGGACCCAAACACCTCCCTTAGCACCAGAATCACCCTGTTACCAAGAGCAGAGCCCCTGGCAACATCCCTGGGTGTGTACTAAGGGGATTTGTGCACAAATTTATCAAGGTGGAATGTCTGGAGGGTTGGCGCAGAGTAAATAATATCTGCATCAACTTGAGGAAGATTAAGAAGATGATCATGGACTTCAGAAGGGGCAGAATGAACCAGTAGCTGAAGAACACCCGCAGGTGTGTATGTTCTTAATCTACTATATGGAGTCAACACCTGGTTAGAACATGCGCAGAACAGCACAAAACAGCACATATCAACTGCCTCAAGTCTGTCACTATTGGAAGCCTCAATCGGATACCAAACTTCACTCCTCTTGTCCCCTTTCCCAGATTGAGTCATTCCATCCATCTGTCCTCGCCTCCAGTGCTGCCTGTGCATATGGAAACAAAGTAAATCAGCCATCCAGAGAAAGTCCATTCAGAACAAGAACATCCCTCACAGAAGATGTATCACAGCGCTCACTTAGACTCATGGTCAGAAAGTTTGTGTAATGACTGGAAACAGAGGACCCAGAATTCAGCCAGACAAGATCAGATAGTGTAAAAAACAGTTTATTGAAACGTAAACTGCAGCAGGTCGAGGGTGAATCACCAGCCTCTGGGACAGGAACCACTGAAAGTGGAGACAGCAGGTTAGTGACCAGAAAGGGGCTTTGAGGGATGTAACAGTTACTGAAACTTCGGTCACTAACTTTCTTACAATCCGGAAATAAACTGGGAGGGTGAGTGAAGGCTCCTGTTGGTGGGGGACGTCGCTGGTGAAGCCCAATGCAATCCAGAGTCCGATCAGGGAAACTAGAAGGACCTTACTCCTGGGACTGGCAGGTAATTGGTGGTCGAAAAAAAGGCTTAAGGTCAGAACCGTGATGGGAGAGTCAGGCAGGATGGTCAGGGGGAATAACCAGAGTCTGAAATCTGAGAGCAGATCCAGGGTCAACACAGGTGATCAGAAATCCAGAGACAATCCAAAACAGAATCCGGGGGCAGAATCAGGGCACAGTAACAGGTCAGATATCCAGATAGCACAAATAGTCAGATCCGACAGGAGTTAGGCAGGCTCAGAGAATCAGGAGGCAGAAGCAGGAAGGCAGGCAGGCAGGATATATAACGCTGGATTAAACTCACCGGTGGCTCGTAATAATCTGGCACTAGTGACTGGTCTGAGAGCTGGTTATATAGTCAGAGATCTGGTGAAGGCTGATGAGAATGGGGCGGAGCTGCACAGGTGTGTCAAATGGTAAATCAGACCAGCATTAGTGCCGAGATCATGATGATTTTCAGAAGGTCCCAGTAGACCAAAGGTATTGATAATGGCAATTTTTGGAAAATCTATTTTTAGAGTAAAGACAGTCTTGACCCTACTGTGATTTGGTTCTTGGTACCTTGTATTTTCCCTGGCTCTCACAAATAGTACCTCCGCTAGTGTCCTATCTCCATTTGAATGTTTCCTCTGAATTGTTCTCAAATATGGGGGTAAGTTTGACAGACTTTTGTCTTTAAAGCATTCCACTATTTAAATGTCTCAGACACAATTTTCAAAATTCGGCACATTCACAAAATATATATCGGCTGTCAGGGTGCTGTCTGACAGCTCTGGTTCTGAGTCTCTCACAGGTGGTGTTGGTGATTGTGGGGACGTGCCCCACACCTGCGGCTCATCGGGAGCAGAATCTGCGGCCTTCTTAAGCAGAGCTGTGACAGATGGAAGACGCCGGAGCCTTACCCAATCGTGGTACGACAAGGCCGACCAAGTCCTGGATACCTGTTCGTGAGTCTGTTCTGGTTTTCTCGCTACATTGGATTTACTTCTGTTTTTTCCTGTTTTTGCTACAGTTTTGCGTGCTTGGATGCACATACCTGTTCCGGAGATTTTTGTGAAGAGCGAAAAACTGAACAAAGGAATCCGTGGATTCCTTTGCTCAGTTTTTCGCGCTGGCTCTCCTCCTCAAACTTGTTGGCAAATACCCAGCCGGGGTGAGACCCCCTTCCCGGATTCCCACGGACGCTCGCCTGCCCAGCCCTCTGGTCACTCCATCTGTCTCTTCAGCCTGCGGTAGTTGCCTCGGGTTCCTCGCCAGACTCCATCTGCCGCCCTCCAATCACCACCCACACATCAGAGTAGACAGTAGTACCTTGACCATAACTTCCCCAGTCCGACACTCACCGACTAAGGGTAAGCTGCGCACTATCCACAATTCGCTGTTCTCGTCATCTCCTCATTTGGTCTCCTTCCTTTACAGTCTTCCCCGCCCAGACGTTCAGGCCTCGATCCCGGCGTCCAGTCATAGCTCCGTGTATTTGCTCTGTTCCTTTAATAAAAACTCTTAAACTGAGTGCTGGTCTCCCTAATACTTTCTGCATGTGGGCTAAAGCGCTAAAAAACATGACATCGGCAACTGATTTGTCCTCCAGACCTTACCATACAGTTTAAACTGAAGTCCTACAGTTTATACTGTAGGTTGTAATAGTGTACATTCAAAGCGTCTGTGTGTGCGTGGCCCACTCCTCCTGTATCTGTTTCTTTGTGTGTTCCATTGTTTCAAAGTGGTGGACCATCCATCACCATTAGGCTCAAACAGAGAGCCTGACTCACTCAGGAACAATCTAATTCTGCTAAAAACACCTCCTGCCACCACTCTTTCCTCCTCACTTTCTCTGTTAGTAGGTCCCTCTGTATCACCTTCTTGTTTTCTTCCCCTCCTCTCCCTTTCTCTGAAGGATTTAAGGAACAGACTTCTGCAGATGAAACCCTCCCAAGCATGGCTGAAGTAATACCTCAGACTCACACATACCATGCTTCCCCCCAACACACACACACGCACACACACACGCACACACAAAGACACACACACACACACACACACACACACACACACACACACACAATATTTCAGTAAGTGTATTGTTCTGACTTAGAAGTGAGTGTATGTGTTTATGTGTGCGTAGTTACCATTCTACAAAAGGAGCCAAGTGTGAGACAAGAGCCTCTTCAACTTTTGCAGTGTAGAAGGGGCACAGTACAACTTGTTGCAGCACAAAGGAGGTTTTTAAAAGAGTGTGCAAACTGGTGATTCTTTAGATGCAAGATGTCATTAAAAATATGAAACATTACAGTTATATGACAAAGAAATTAGTTTTATTTTGACAATTTAATAGATCTTATAGATACTTTTGGTTTAGATAATGTTATCTATTTAGATGGATTAAAATCTGAGCAATTGCAGAATTATGTTCATGAATAAACTACATCTTCTTTATTCCATTCCTTCTCACTTTTTTGGACTGAGCCATTTGTCATCAACCTTAACAACCTCTCTTCATCTAATCTAACATTATACCTACCTTTCGCAGGGTGTCCACAATTGTCTTAGAATAACAATCGCCTGAGACAGAGCTTCTACAATGATACAAAACGTGTGCCTGCCAGTCAAGCCAAACGGAACCTACACAATAGGGGGTTTTCAGGTGACGTCACGCTCACGTGACTACTCAGCGCGTCCGCCATATTGGGTGGCAGTCGTTTCGCACAGTTGACCCTGCATTGTAGGACGCCTTAGGCAGTATTGAAAGTGAACAATGGGGAAAACGTGTTTAATGGTTGGTTGCACGGCCCGTGGAGGTGGAGAACAACGCTCTTTCTATCGCGTACCAGCCGTAATCGTGAATCAATGTGAAAAAACAAAACAGCTCTCTGAACAACAACGTCACCTATGGCTGACACGGATATCCAGGTCCGATTTGGACGGTGTTAAGCTGGAATACGACAGAGTCTGCGGTGCTCACTTTGTCACAGGTAATTAACTGTTAAGCATTTAAAACATGTAAGAATATATTAATAATAGGGCTTGGGCGTCATGACGTATTACTTTCCGTGGCCGCCATGTTGACTGCCTCCGCCGCCGCTACTCAGACTACTGCCTATGACTACCACGTACTGTACTCCCTCTCAGCCGTGTTTTAATTTGATTAATTTCACCTTAACTTGATTTCAACCATGGTAAACCGTTGCTGTATTGTGGGCTGTAATAGCGCAACACATGATCGCCATGGGAAAAACATAGAAACGGGTTAATTTTCCACCGCTTTCCTGCCTGGAGGCGCAACCACGGAGAACAAGTGTCAGAGATAACGAAGAGTCGTTGGCTCGCTTGGATCGCGGCTGTAAGACGACCGAACATAACTTTCCACAGTATCCCGATGTCAATGAGAGTGTGTTCTAAACCTTTGAAACACATAGCAGCTAGTTAAAAGTACATTACATGCGTGAGTGGTTGTTAGCACTAACGGTTAGCAGGTGCCAGAGCCCATCTGAGCGCAGCTTACCTTTGTACGAGTTACTGTGTTCCCACTGTTTGCTGGCTTTATGATCTGCAGCTCCTGAACCCATCCATTCGTAAACTGCACATGAGACTCCAAGGATTTGTAGCTTCAGAACTGTTCTGAAGTATAGGCGCTCACACCACAAACAAGGTAGCCGAAGACGTCTGATATGCAAAGTGACGTCCGCGCTACTTCCGGGTTACGCCGGTAGGCTTTTGCCAGCGTAAATACGGTAAATACAACTTAATTTTGCACTGGTCATTGTTCTGCTTAAATAATTAAAGCCGCGAGCGGCGTCGATCGGCCCTGCAGCCAAGCGCCTTCGTGCACCGCCGGCCATCAGCTACCGCAGAAGCTGTCACGCATTTTCGTCGCATTTGCGTCGGATTGTTTACATTTTTACCATCTTATTAAAACTCACCCATCCACGTATGATGGCGATTTCCTTCATGTACATAACTTCTACATCTCGTACCCAACCAGATGTGAACTGGTTGTGAGCCTCTAGACCCTTGTAAGCTCTCATTTCCTCAAGACTGTGCAGAGGGTTTTCACTGAACACCAGGTAATGCACTATGTCGCCGTGCTCTACATTTGGCCAATAATCTGGATTACTGCTAAACAAGGCACCGTGGAGGGCATAGGGGTCCATATGGTCGATCATCATGGTCGATATGATCACGGAACATTTCCTCAGATATACGTCCTTATATGGTGGCTCTAGCGTGCTGGCGTACTTTTCCATTCGCGATATGATTTGATAATATGCCACCCAAGATGGCGGACCGGAAGCTGGCCAGTGACGTCACTGAAAACCCCCTATTTGAAACTTTTTTAGAAGGGAAATTTGTGTTATTTCAGCTAGCGGTGTATAATTGAATTTAACGTCTTGCAAACAAGATCATCAGAACAGAGTTTGCTAACCAACTCATTTCTACATGCAATATTAGAACTGAACAAGATCAAAGCAGGTGAAATCAGTTCAACAACATTTTGTATGACACCTACTTTTTAGATAAAGAACACCAATGACTGTTGCCAGGGGTGGACTGGGACAAAAAATCGGCCCTGGCATTTTGGATTAGACTGGCCCACCACATTTTTTTTTTTTTTTTTTTTGTGTACTGAATGTGTATACCAACTGTGCAATACCTTGAGGCCAGGTTAATGGAAATTAGTGACAGTGGACACTTAAAATACTTCCAAAATCTTAATTTATTAACACTGTAAAATGTAAACTCAGCCAGGCCTCACTTGTCAGCATGGAAAGAATGAAAATATATAACATAATATAAATTTTGATTCACTCAGTCATTTGTAACAAGTATTTTATTTATGTAATTTCCTCATTTTTGATCATATTTTCTTTAAAATCGCAGAATTTTCTCTATTTTTCATGTAAATCCTTGGCGGCGCTTGATAGCGAAGCCGGTGAGGCCGCAGCGAGCTTGGCCTCCCCTGAGATTGCGCTATCCCATGTTAACTGCGCTGGCTTCCATTCTGTGAATGCATCTTCCTGTCTCCAGATAATAAATTCAATTGTTCAAACAATTATGAACTGATTTTCCACAATTTAATATATGTGGATTACGAATTGTGTTTTGGGCATCAAACTGTGTGCAGGTAACATGTTTTCGTGCTGCTGGCCGATCATAAACAGCAAAGAACTGGTTGTAGGTGAGGCCGGCAGTTCCTTGGCCTCTAGGCAGGGGGCGCTCAAGGAGCACCCCTCCTGATCCCCAAATAGTAGAGTCACAGCAAGTTATGGATGTATTATTAGCGAGTTTTGTTAAACAAGTAAAGCACTAAAAAGACTCTAAACATACAGCCAGAACAGGACTGATCAAGGAAGGCTTTCCTCCCTGACAGTGAGCTCCACTGAGACTAAGAGAGTTTTAAATCTGAAGAAGATAAAGAGTTTTTACCGGAAAATTATGATATTTTTGTTCAGAAAGAGCGCTGCATGGACTTAATTTATAAGTAGAGGTAAGACAGCGATAATTACTCATGTTTTGCTTTTGTGATAAAATGTGCATAGTGTGGGTTATAGTTTTAGAATGTGTCACAAATGCAGAAATCCATCATAACTCATAAACTGTTACCAGTCAAATGACAAATAATTTAGTTTTATTTTTTCATCAAAGAATCAATATTTTTTCCATGTCTCTTGGTGAATTTATTAGGCTCAATCAGTCTCCTTCAGCACTTTGCAATGAGTCTACTCTGTAGAGTGTATATATTTGTAAATCTGACTCTGATGACGTCAGTGCCTCACCAGCTATGAACTCTACCGCACGTCACTGACTACAACCACCACCACCATATTTTACCGGAGCAGATGAAGGGCCTGCTGTTGGGAACCTGTCAGTCAGTTTGACACATTTCGCAGCGTCCGTTTGAAGAACTCGTTTCTTTTTTTCGCGCAGTTTCTCTGCGCCTCCCTTGCGTTTCTAATCCATTACTACTGTGAACACCGATGCACAAAGTTCCACATGGAGCGTGAAGGTGTTTTTCTACTTTATGATTGGCCTAGCCCTTTAGACTGTCAGGGATGCAGTAGCCTGTGGTAAGGGCCGGATGATCGGAACAGACTCTTGCGCTGCTGATTTTATTTTTCTTCATGCATTATGCAAATATAACGAGGCCGACATATAAAAAAAATAAATAAATAAAAAAAAAATAATAATAATAATAATACATATTATTAATATACATGTCGGGTCTGCCGGCCCAAACAGCACGTCGGCCCACCGGGAAAATGCCCGGTACGCCCGATTACCAGTCCATGCCTGACTGTTGCCCATCTCCTGTAGGTGACGACTCATCTATTTTAACGTCATAATATCTTTGAGAGTGTTCTACAAAGCATTGTTTAATTAGTTGAACCTAATAAGAACATGATCACACACTTCATTATCCTTTCAAAATAAAGGGGCTTAAAGGGTCCTAGTCACGTGCTACGACATTACAAATTTCTACGGCAGTAGCTCACTCTGGTTGCATACAAAGGTTTTCTGCATTAAATTAATGCACACTGGTTGCTTATATTTCATTTTTGTGTTTTACACTTTGTTTTGTCTCTATTTGTTAGTAAACAAAGTGCTTTTGTATATATTTACCCTAAGAAGACCAGGTAACCAGAAGTCCGATATTGTGCCAGTGTGCAATGAGTACAAGGAGAAGCAATGGAGCCATGTGACTAAGCAACGTCCAGCGGCTCTGGGGAGGATTCGCTCAAAACTGGAGCCGTTGTAGATCGAGTTTGTCTTCGACAATGCCAGCCTGACAATTTACTACGAAGCATTGCAGGGTGGTCTATTGACTCTTGCAGTACCTGTGTCAATTGTAGTGTCATCTTGCTTTCTGAGAGTTCTGCGGTGCTGTCGGCAGATGGTGCAGCAATGTTTATGTCTGCTGATCGCGCTTGGTGAAAAGTTCTTTTCAGCCTCAAAAAGGACTAAATAAACATTATCAGGATCAACACTTGGCATATATTGTTTTATTTAAAGAGATGAATATATGTTATTTTTGTGTTTTCTTTTTATGACCAAATTTAATGGAAAACATTTAATAAAATGTATATAATTTAAATTCCAGATTATATTATATGTCCTTGCTAGGGATTATGCATTTTATGGATTCTCCATCTAAGAAGATTTTACAGAGAGGGATAAACTTTATTTTACTGTTATTTTAAATACAAGCATACAGCCCACTTTGGTAGACATTTCTCAACTTCTGGGATGAAGAAATGTCTAAATCAAAAGCTAATTTGTGCTTATTATACACTGCAAATTATTCGGTCCTTACCAAGATAAAAAAAAGAAAAAAAAAGAAAAACATAGATTTAGAAGTGTTAGATAATTTGTCTTGTTTTGAGAGGGTTTTTTATTTTTAGTTTATGTGTTCAACTTTATACTATAATCTTAAATCAAGAAATATTGTCAAATCAAATTATCTTGCTGTATGGACAGATAATTTCATGTGTTTAGAGTACCTTTTCTGGCAGATTTAGTGTTTACAGTTTTAGACACCCTTTTTTGTAGTGTAGGGTAATTTCAATCTGAAAAACTCACACAGAAAGAAGAGACAATTAGAAGAATTTATTGATACAATATTTTAAGAGTTTGGCGCTCAGACCTCGGCAGGAACTTTCACGCTGAATTATACTTCAATATGCGTAAGCAGGTGTATGAGAATAGGAATGATCCCCCCAGGCCTGAAACTGGTGGTGGAGTGGAGATAGAAGAAGTTTGTTCAGTCCATGTGATGATCTGTTTGCTAGATGTCCAATTTGACAAACACGGGTTTGCATGACTGTCCATGATGAGCAAGCTTGAAGCGACTGTGGAGAGGAAAAACTCCCCTTTGGGAAGAAACCTCTGGCAGAACCAGGCTCAGCATGGCGGTCTCTGCCGGACCGATTGAGATATGACAGGGAATTCTGTAGAGTCCAGGAGGAATTACACTCTAATAGGAACAAGGTTGTAGGAGCACATAGGAAAGCCAGATGGAGCTGCTATGATGGTGGAGAAGGGGATGGAGGTGGGTTGAATCCGGTCATCAGAGTCCAGATCAGACATCGCACAGCGACTGCTTGCTTGCTGGGTAGAAGTTGCGCTGGATTTAAAGTTCTTTTAAGACGGATCCAGGACACTGATTGGCTTTGAGGAGGAGCAGTTCAAAGCTGATTGGCTTGCGTCGGAGGCGAATGAGTCCCTGATTGATGGAGGTAAGCAATGAGTTTCTTCAGTCTGAATTTCCGCATTTAGCTCCATTTCAATCTGAAAAACTCACACAGAAAGAAGAGACAATTAGAAGAATTTATTGATACAATATTTTAAGAGTTTGGCGCTCAGACCTCGGCAGGAACTTTCACGCTGAATTATACTTCAATATGCGTAAGCAGGTGTATGAGAATAGGAATGATCCCCCAAAAATTCCGAGGTCTGAGCATCTGTATGTTCATAAGCCGGGTGACTATAGCGAAGGATAATAGGATGAATAATTGAACTGCCAAGAAGGTTTGCAAACAGCTTACCAAGTCAGGCCATGGTAATGAAGGCCTGCGAGCAGGCCGTTGCAGTGAAGGCTTACCCAAGTACAGCGAGATGAATGGGAGATGATGATTAGGTGAACGATAAGGTAAAGATGAATTTATCAGGGATGCTTGATGAATGATTTCTTGCGGATGATGCACATAGATAAATGAGTGATCATGAAGAGACCCGAGACAGGTGAAAGAACACATGACAGGATGCAACGAAATGCATAACGGATGCCTGTCGGTATGCATGAAAGGTATGTGACAGGGTGCATGATAGGAAGAACACAAATAACTGCAAATATGAGTGAGTTTTGAACCAACACCAGTATTTGAAGTTGAATTACCTTAAAGCTGATAGAGCATTGAGCATGAAAGGACCAATGTATGCCCAGAAAGCAGAGAACTTGAATTGATACAAAACAGGGCCGTTGCCACGAAGACTTACCAAAGTTCTGTGAGATGAATGGAATGTTTATGATGCTTTCTTGCGGATGCTTTCAAAGTTATGTGAGATGAATGGAATGTTTATGATGCGTTTCTTGCTGATGCGTTTCTTGCAGATGATGCACATAGATAAATGAGTGATCAAGACGAGATGCGAGAGGTGACAGGACACATGACAGGATGCAACGAAATGCATAACAAGACGCTTGCCGGTATGCATGAAAGGTACAAGACAGGGTGTATGATAGGAATAACAGGTCTGCAAATAATATGAGTGAGTTTTGAGCCATCAGTATTTGAAGTTGAATACCTTAAAGCTGATAGAGCATTGAGCATGAAAGGACCCATGTATGCCCAGAAGCAGAGAACTTGAATTGATAACAAAACAGGGCCTTTGCCACAAAGACTTACCAAAACGGGCCGTTGCCACTAGGCTTACCAAAGTTATGTGTGATGAATGGAATGTTTATGATGCGTTTCTTGCAGATGCGTAACTTGCAGATGCGTAACTTGCAGATGCGTAACTTGCAGATGCGTAACTTGCAGATGCTTTCTTGCGGATGATGCACATAAATAAACGAGTGATCATGACGAGATGCAAGACAGGTGACAGGACACATCATAGATGCATGACAGGATGCATAGGAGAATGCATAACGGAATGCATGAAGGGACATATGACAAGACACAGGACCAGACGCGACAAGACGAGTGATCATGACGAGATGCAAGACAGGTCACAGGACACATGACAGGATGCAACGGTATGCATAACAGAATGCATGACGGTATGCATAAGAGAACACATGACAAGACGCAGGACCAGACGCGACACCGAGTGATCATGACGAGGTGCAAGACAAAAGACAGGACACAGGACAGGATGCAACGGGATGCATAACAGCAAGCATATCGGTATGCATGAAAGGACGCAACAAACGCAAGACCAGACGCGACCCCGAGTGATCATGACGAGATGCAAGACAAATGACAGGACACATGGCACGATGCAATGGGATGCATAACATGATGCATGACAGAATGCATGAAAGGACGCATGACATGACGCAAGACCAGACACGACCAGACGCACAAGAAATGCATGACAGAATGCATTACAAATACCAAAAGAATGCATGAAAGGGTACGTGACAGAATGCATGATAGAAAGAACACAGGTCTAAAAATAATATGAATGAGTTTTGAACCACCACCAGTATTTGTAGTTGAATTACTTAAAATTTAGAGGGCATTGAGCAGTTAAAATGAATGGATGCCCAGAATGATATGCGAGGCATGATGGTGACCATGCCCGTTTGTTGGAGTGATCAGGAATCTGAGAACCAACAATTATATAGAACTCCCCCAAAACCTACGGATGGCAGCATCCGTAAAATCTTAAAACATATCTACGACAGAACACATTATAGAAATATATATTTCCGATCCAGGCGAGAAGCGGACCAGACTAGAAGTTCAGAACGCAGCTCTCAACCAGAGTATCCTGTTCAAGCAGGAAAGAAACAAAATTAGTTAACTTGAGCTGCCTGGAAATAAAGCGTGCCTCTGGCGATGATGCATCTGCGAGACTGAGCTGAACGAGCAAGGAGGGCAGCTAACGGAAACACTGATATGGAATGAGACTAATATCATGCGAATTTGAGAGCTTAAATGCAGGCAGGAAGCCATGATGAAACTAAGTTGAGATCCATACCTAGAACTCAATTTGCAGGTTGACAGGTTTAATTTGAGAAAGGACAATTGGGAATAGTGAAAGAAAATCTGTGAGAGGAAAGTGACCATTCAGTTTCTACCCTCTGGTTCCCGTTTTAAATATCCACCAGCCCGGACAAATAGATACTAACATTCTTTTCTTCCCTCTGCTGTCCAGCTGCTAAACACTACCAGGAAAAGCAGATAGTCACACATTGCATACATACAGGCCTTCGCTTATTCATTCTCTGCGCTGCACATATTTATTCACCTTACTTTATATTTTATGTGTGAAGTGTGAATGTTTATTATTACTACTGCACAAAATTTGCCCATATTGGGACAAAGTTACTACTACTACATAAGATAAATGGATGAAGACGGGCAACACTTCTTACGACATAATTATCAAATAATATTTGCTTAACTCATGAATGCGTAGAATGCCGAACGCATACTAAATGCTGTCATGAATCGATTAAGCTTATTTAGCTCATTCCATGGTGTTTGAATTGATTTTAATACTTTAACTCAGATTCTGCACTGCATTCTGACAAAACTGATGATCTTCCATGTTTATTATCTTAATTATCCTCACCAGCCTGCAGACAAGCTCCGTAATTGAAATACTATCACCAGACAACAGCACCCACAGTGATGTTCTCCGGATGTTCATCTTAAATAAATTCTTGAACCTGAAAAAAGAAAATGTCAATCCCTAAAACAAGAGCAAATGGCTGTTAAAAGATCGCCAATACTCAAATCATTCCCCAACAGCCAACACGACGTCAGCTCCCAGCTGACGTTCAGACAATACCTACAAACAAAAGCATTAAATAATTTTAACATGTATAATTTCACAACACCTGAAGTAATTGATTGGCAAAACTTTGAAATGACCAATGAAATGACCATTGAAATGACAAGAGTGACAAAAGTGGCCTAGTCAGCATGAATAAAAGTCTGAATCCAGTACGGACCGGTCCAAACGGACGCCGAATTGCAGCGGTTTTAACAATTGGTATTAATTACTGGATTTAAAATGCACTTCTGAAATAAAATGGGGTAAGTATCAACTCAACCCTACTGTCCGGTTAAACAGAACATAAATGACATTGAAGGTGCTTACGGAAGGATTGCCAATAGTTAGTCTTTGAATGACAAATCAGAGGTTTGAAAATGCTGAGACATTGTTAGTACAGCCTGCAGGTTGATGATAAAGGGGAGACGTGAAGACGTTACCATATCAAAAGGTAGTAAGAGAACGCGGAATGGGAAATTAAATAGAAAAGAGGAGTGATAACAAGGTTAAAATTTAAGCCTACCAAACTTAATTTACACTTAAAATCAAAGCATACCATGGGCAAGAAATTACGGTAGAAAATATGAACAATGAGTTAACTTAGAATGGTACAATTATGAAATAAGGGAAGATATATGGAGTCCATCACGAACCATACTCCAACCAGTAGGTGGCAGTAATGCTACTACAAGCCTGTTGCCACCGCCAAACCAGAAGAAGAAGAAAAATAACGACAACAACATTAGATTGTATGGGATACGTTCTGCCTAAATAGACGGACATCCAGAAGCGTAATGAGCGAAACGCGTGCAATATGAATGAAAACATGAGTGGATACATATTACCTTGAGCTGCTCGGACCGGGGATGAGAGAGGAGATCCGTCTGAAAGTTGCGGCAGGATGATACGGGAAGGTGGGCCTCGCAAAGCCGATCAAAACCAGCGCGCTACGAAGCGGAGCGGGACCTTAGCCGAAGCAGAGCTGAGACGGCGTCTGCCCCAGGAATCGGATATGATGGAAACAGAGGTTGGGTGACGGAATGAGATGCCACAGGCGGAAGAAGGCCAGCTAAGAGAGCGAGTCCAGGTCAGCGCTGTTTAAGATATGCTGGAGTGAATACAGCAGTCGGAGATGATGGATGCGCGGCTAGATGCGTTCCCAGAAGGAGGAGGATTTGAGGATAAGTTGTTATCGTCTTGAATCCGGTCATCAGAGTCCAGATCAGACATCGCACAGCGACTGCTTGCTTGCTGGGTAGAAGTTGCGCTGGATTTAAAGTTCTTTTAAGACGGATCCAGGACACTGATTGGCTTTGAGGAGGAGCAGTTCAAAGCTGATTGGCTTGCGTCGGAGGCGAATGAGTCCCTGATTGATGGAGGTAAGCAATGAGTTTCTTCAGTCTGAATTTCCGCATTTAGCTCCATGTTAAAGCATTTTAACAAAGAAATGCTACATTTAATTTTAAAAGTCAAAGTCTTTCAATTACACTAACCTTGAGCTTTGCTATATAAAAACATTATGTGGCTAATTTTATATATCCACTAACTTTCAAAGTTGTGAACATAAGTTTAATGCCAAGACGCAAATTATGGATTTAAGAAACAAAAATTCCCTAACAGTCAAAATCTTAGTTGCATTTCATTGAGATAAAGTATTCACTCATCAACAAGAAACATCTATCAAGAAATATTTGTCTGTCATCCATCCATGCATCCATCCACCAAATTATTGTCATTATCATAAATGAGTTGAAGTAAGGTTTTGATTAGTTTATTGAATATCTGATACCTTTTTAAATTAGGCTGATGTTATTTTGCAAATAAGCCCTAAGTTTCAGAATGAAAGCACCAACCCCTTCCACAGCTCCTGTCAGCATTAAACTACCAGCACTCATGATTCGTATTGTGGATTAACCAGTTCAAGCAGAGGTCTTACCCTTAGGCTGTTTTTCTAATCAATGCTATAGTTGATATTCACACATGACATGGATTAAAAAGAAATGCTTCTTAGAAAATATATAAGGTACTCTCTCCTCCCACATTTACTGAATATTAAATGCAGTGAATGAGAATGAAGTAATTTTTTACATTAAAAGTGCCAAACAATCTGGTTTTGACAGTCCAATCACCTGAGATAAATACTGATTATCACATGAGAAGGGATTGGATTCATGTGCAAAGCCAAAAAGGCATGCACTGATCTTTCCAGAAGATGGATTAAGTGAAGGAAAAAGGCTGAAGAGGGTGAATTTTTGTCTAAGCTGGGAGTAAGAGAAGGGTAGGACGAGTCATTTATTTTTCAGTTCACATATTAATAGTTCTCCCAAGAAACATGTGGGAGTCAACCTCCGCTGTCAAATGTAGCTGAAAAACAAAAGATAAAAGGTAACCTCTGGAAAGAGTGATAAGACACTGGAAAGCCAATGATGAAACCATAAAGATTCTGTTTATGTGTGCAATGCAGGTATTCACTGGTGAAGTTTGCTCAGTCAGTGATGGGTTCGCCTGGTTAACATCAAAATATCAGGTTGAAATGGGACAGAAATTGTGTGTGTGTGTGTGTGTGTGTGTGTGTGTGTGTGTGTGTGGGTGCCATCTAATTCTAATAATACAAAAATATGATAGATTATCAAATACAGTAATTTAAAGGTTTAAAGACAGCTAATGTAACTAAGAAGTATAACCTTTATGAATTAAAATTTGTCTTCTTATCTATACTTTTCTTTAATCCCTTACATTTTAGTCATCAACACTGAAACAAATGAACACAATTACAACAAATAATCTTGAGTTCTCACCCTGTCTTGTGTATAATACTAGTACAGAGTTAGCCACGAGTTAAATTTGGATCTCTGGCAGCCTCCAAATACAAAAAACAGTAGCAGAACCCCAAGCCCAAAATGAGATTTATGTGGCAAGCCTAATATTATGTAATGCATTTTTTATTTAGTTCACTATAAAATAATAGGCCCCTTTACATAGTTTGGAGAGAACTGAATTGTCTTCGTGTCTGAAAAAAGTTTCTAATAACATTGTCAGGATAAAGTGGTGGCTCAGCAGATTTATAAAAAAATCCCCAAAACATTGTTCCCTTAAACAAAACATCATATGGTTCTTTGCCAAGGTATTTTAATTGCTCAGCTAAAAAATGATTAAACACTTGCTCTGAAAGAGCAAAAATTGCATACATTGTTTACGTCTAAGTAAGACTTTGGATGTGCTCATTTGCATCCAATACAGAAGGATATTTTGAGCAAAATGTGCTGATACTTTGACAAATAAGAGTCTTTCCTTAGGGTGAACGTAAATGTTACTAGAAAACTATAAAGTGAATTGCAGTGGTGAGGAAAACCTACAGACACACTTCAGCTTCAAATTCCCTTCTTACACCGTCTTCTGTAGTCCTGTTTTTATATTTATAATTATCTCCCTTTTTCCCGTGGCGCATCAAAGAGGCAGTGGTGCTAGATTAGAGTAGATGTACGTAGGGTATCGTGTTTATGAATATATGATGGTGTGTGTGTGTGTGTGTGTGTGTGTGTGTGTGTGTGTGTGTCTAACCTTATGCTCAAGAGGATTCTGAATACAGGTGCTTAGGCACATCTGGGCTTACAGAGATGAAAATCCAGAGTAAACCTGGTGCTAACATGCATCCTGGGTGATTGGATCTCAAGTGGACACTAAATATGACTATGGAACCACTCAAGAATGGTTGAGAAAGCTTTAAGATTAAAAAACTGAATATGTGCAGAGGCAGACTAAGACATGTGTCAAGGAAAATGTACATATACGACAGGATCTGATCAATGACCTAAAGACAGTT
Source organism: Fundulus diaphanus (assembly GCA_037039145.1). Classification (NCBI taxonomy): domain Eukaryota; kingdom Metazoa; phylum Chordata; class Actinopteri; order Cyprinodontiformes; family Fundulidae; genus Fundulus; species Fundulus diaphanus. The sequence goes on from CM073135.1 coordinate 35,061,767, forward strand.
GGGACCACAGTCTCAAAGAAGACCATTAGTGACACACAACGCCACCATTTCTGATTGAAATCCAGCAGTGCACAAAAGGTCCCAAGCCAGCACATGTCCAGACCCGTCTGAAAATTGCCAATGACCATCTGGATGATCCAGAGGAGGAACTGGAGTAGGTCATATGGTCTGATGAGACAAAAATAGAGCTTTTTGGTCTAAACTCCCCTCGCCGTGCTTGGAGGAAGAAGGGTGAGTACAACCCCAAGAACACCATCCCAGTCGTGAAGCATGGAGGTGGAAACGTCATTCTTTGGGGACATTTTTCTGCAAAGGGGAGAGGACGACTGCACCATATTGAGGGAAGGATGGATGGGACCATGTATCGGGAGTTCTTAGCCAACAACCTCCTTCCCTCACAAAGGGAAATTAAAAAGCCAACTAACAAATATTTGGTAAATGACTAATGCAATTATTAAAACAACATTGAATATAAACTTTATACAGCTTCATACAGTGATGTGAAAATTATGATTCCATATTAAATATACAGTTTTTCACAGATACATATTCATATGTAAAATTTGTTTTCATCTCTAGAAAAGAAAGGGATTCTATTTCAGCTAAACACACACAAATTAACATTTTTTTTGTTTGTTTTTTTACAAACATAGAACTTTCTTAAAATGCAGGGAAAATAGCACATAAGGTTCTGTGGGTCTGTCTGGGTGTGTAGTGACAATGATTGGAGACAGAAAGGCAAATTACGTTGGTGAGAATAAAACAAAGATAAAAAATAGACAAAAAAGCCATTAAAAACTAAAGAAATCAAAAATGTGAAGAGACTAAAGCATCCTAGTGCTGGCTGTGTTTTTTTTTTTTCTCATACCTTAAGCAGGCAACCCACCTCTACTTTCTACAAGACTGGCAGGTAGAAATATAATTGGTTGGTCAATTTGTCTTGCCATGCACCAAGGACCATTAATGTATAAACCTGCTTTATGGCCCGACTATCACCCCAGTGACCTAAACACTTATAAATATATATATACCCATAAACAGTCAGACTGACATTGTTATCATGCGCTGTTGTGGACCATGAAAGCCATGTCTCTGTAAAGTCACAACAATACGCTTCAGTGTTTGGATTCAGCCAGGGTGCGCAATGGGGATTGTGTGCATGTGTATCATTTCAAACAAAGTGTAGAGCCATGTCTCAAAGGGAGTTTTTTCAGACACTGTGTGTATGGGTGAATACATGTGTATGTATAAAGCTATTGTGGTGCCTTTCCTCCCAGCTGAAGCCAATTAACTTCCCCACTCGGCAGGTGATAAAACACACATAGCCACACAAACCTGCACGTTCGCTTATACAAAGTAATACGGAGAGAAAGATACTACCACAAATATCCACCACGCACTTTTTGAAGCAAAGAAGCTCTTTATTAGATGTCAGTTATTAAAGGTGAGAAGACAACTTTTCAGGGTTTAGAGTAAAAAAAAATGGCAGGATAATCATGTGCTAGGTTACAGTGAGTTGTGTGTTGACATATTCGAACAATTAGATTCAAGCAAGTCTGCTTTAGTAGAAGTTTAATATGGTACAAATATCCAAAAAATGTGTTCTGAACCATGTTTTTATGCATTTTTATAGCTCTACTTTGCGATCAGAAATGTTAAGTAATGGATTGGACATGTTTACCAACCTGAAAGTCTGAGAAGATGTAAATTATGCAATGGCAGCATTTTAAATTTGCTATGTTGTGAAAACAGAGTAAACATGCCTGTTTTACTAATTGTTTCATTCATAACATTAAACCCATTCAGCCTTCTTTTGAGGAACGGTCAGAATAATATGATTCTCCATGCATCAAATGCAATACAATGTGACATTGCAAGGTTGTTCCATTTTCTGCCAGCCACTTGTATATGTCTTTTTCTCTACAACCAATAGTTTATGTTTAAACAGCGAAAATGCTTAAAAAGCTGCTTCCCTGTATACATTTTTGGGGTTTTCTTCCCCAACAAAAGAAAAAATATGAAATGAGAAAAGAAAGCCGTTGTTCAAGAAGGTTACTTTTAAAGTCTTGCATTTCCTCATTCAAAACTTGTTTTCCAAAGCAGAGAATAATTTAACAAAACTTTTGTTTTCACAGAGATAATGAAAAAAACTGTACTTTGTTTCAGCTCTATTTAAATATAGTCAGATTAAAGGCTGGCCCACTCGCCTTCATTTCATAGTGCAGTGAGCATAGAGCTCGCGGTCATGTTGTCTCCGCTTCTTTAACCAACGCCCTTTCTTTTATTTATGTTTTTTCTTTGTTAAAATCAGTCCACAAATTATCGCCATTATTCTTCCTGGTCGTCCATGTTTATTTATTCTGAACTCATGTTTGATCTTGAGAGGATTTACAAGATTTGCAGTCTGATATCTGAATGATCTTAAGTGAAATCTGTTCGTGTGTGGTGTGTTGAGCTTGTCATTTGACCGGACACCACACACTGTACGAGCAAACCGGTTTTATCTAAGATTTTTTTTATCGTTTCATGTGGCGTCTCTCAGGCTTTGAAAATTGCCCGACTATTGTCAAATCCTGCTGCGTGAACTAGCCTTAAATTTAGAAGTCTTTGACTGTCCTGTAAAGCTAAAAGCAGGCAGTAGTGGTGTTCCAATCAATTGGCCACTGATTAATATCTGCCGATTTCCATGAAAAAGAAACAGATTATGAGACTAAAACCAATAAATTATGTGGTGATATAAAAACACATTTTTTAATTTTTCCTCAAAACCACTATTGAGCATTTCTCTTATGGATAAACCTTACTTATACAAGAACACTCTCAAACACCCACAGGTGCTTGGATCCAGGTGTTTAAAGAGACACTTCTATACAATTGAACCCTATAGTTAGCTTTGGCTCCCACTAAATACATCTTGTGATAAACAATACTGTGTATTTTTCAGTGATGTAATAAAGACATTGGTTGTTTGTACCCATGACATTTTTTTTGGTTAGTTTTGCTGTTCTTTCTATATCTCTTTCTGCAGGTGCAGACGCAGACTCCAAAGATGATCTCTTGCACTCTCTTTTTCATCTGCTCTATTTTCGTTACCTTTTCTTCCCTTTAACCTCTTCCTTTCTTCCTCTTGTGACTTGACCTGGATAGCAATGATGCCATTAGACGCTGCAATTGCCATCAGGATGTTTGCTAAGTATTTAAAAATGCTTAGGTGGGTAATAAATGCCATAGAAATACCTACTTAAATGTCAGAACTCAGATTTCCTGCAGAAAATGACATTGCTAAAATCTATTAATAGCAATTATTCTTGCCTTGATGGGTGTTTAATGCTTAATGCTTTTAGGATCATAGTGCAATTATACTTTTTTTTATCCTGACAAGCAGGTTTGACTCTGAATGTTGCATAGCTCCAAATAATTAGAGGACAGACAATATCAAGAAATGAATATAAGATGTCAGTTTAGCCTAAGAAAACAAATTATCCTGTATGCAAAATATTATATTCACTCTGTTCTTAAAAAAGATGAATCAGAGAGCAACCTATTTAGACCTGGATGCAGTGACCCCACTAAATCTGGGCTTGGGGGTTAAGGGGGAAGGTTTTCCCTCATAAATTTGTTGGAGCCACTCTAGTTGTACTTGAAAACAATAAAGCTAAATAGATTGCATGTGTTACATTATTTTCTTTAACCTGGTTTATTTTTGTTTTTATTTAACAGTAATCTGGACATTATATTACTGATTATTGTAATGCAGCTTTTTGTCAACTTATTATCTGGAAACTCCTCAAAACCTCAACAAATTTTTTTTATCCTGTTACACCAGATTGAACCACTATCTCCAGTGGAGCAGAGAGGAGACAGAAGATTGCACTTTAACAGGTCTTAATGCACAAGACACTATATGGAATAAGTATGAGAATGAGGTATTTTGTATATATAAACTGAGCTATATAAGCTGTTTTCTTCCTGCCTTAACCATCCACTGTGTTTTATAGGAGAGACCGTGAGAGGTTAAGGTTGTGGTTTCTAACAACTAGAATGTTTCAACGTTGCCACACTTTTCAACTATTTAATATTGACAAGATAAAAGGTTTTTAGCCCGACCAAGCAGCCTTTTTTATTTTTTGTCCTTTATACAATTAATGGGACTGGCAGGATGGTGTAGGTTTAAACAGTACCCAGGCCTGGGCACTGTCAGTTTCCTTGTGTTCAGACTCTACTGAGCCAGAGACAGAGACTGGTCTAAGAAGAAAAAGGACTGAATAGATGGTCCGGAGTTCTCTTTTCAAATCAAAGTAAGTTTTACATTTCCTTTGGAAATCAGGTTCCCAGAGTCTGGAGAACAGGCGGCAAAGCTTTGAACCCACGTTGCTTAAAGTTGAGTATGAGGTTTCGCAGTAGGTGATTTGTGGAGCCATGATACCGGCTGGTGTTGGTGAACATTGTTTTTTTGTTTTTCAAATCCAAAGTCAGCAGTGTCCTCTCACAAAAATGTTTAAAAAAAAAACGTTTAATGCTTCCCTCTGCTTACAAGCTTAGTGAAGATGCTGAATTCTTTCTCCAGCCAGACTTAGCACCTGGCCATACTGCTAAAAGTGCCAAAACTGCATTTATGGCCATGGTATCACTGTGCTTGATTGGCCAGCAATTTTACCTAATCCCCAGGATTTTTGTCAAGAGGAAGGTGAGAGACTGTTGTAAGAATAAACAAGACAAGCTAAAGGCCACTATTGAAGCAAACTGGGCTCCCTTAACACCTGATTGCCTAAATGTCACACTACAGTAATTCAAGCAAATTTAATTCTAGGTTTCCATTGTCTGTAAGTCATACCCATCAAAATTAAGAAAAATAAATGCTACTTCATTAATTTTGAATTGGTAATAAATTAAACTGACTTTTCTGTTGTATTCTGCTTCACTGAGGCAAATCGGTAAGGTTATCAATATGTATGAAAGGATCAGCCTCAGTAGAATTTTACATTTATTTTTTACTTCAATTTATTTTTAATTATTTTACAATTTCTTATAATTTATTTACAATGGTATTTTATATTTATTTAAGCTTAAGTTTTTTTCCAAAGCACAACACTTCTGAAAGTCCATCACTCACTAAGAATATTGCACTGTTTGAATGGTTTAGTGTCAAAACAGAAAATCAATTCACTGACGACAACAAAGGACAGAAAAACTCCAAAGGACATAAGTGAAACTATTGCCCTTCCATAGGCGGTTATAATTTTTTTTTTGCTTCTCTTTCTACTTTTGTTTGATGATGAAACAACCGCATGTAAACCTGAAAATCACAGAAACCAAACATAAAAACCAGCATTGCAAAGCATACCTAACAGCTTTTGCAACTGGGCTTAATATTGAATCCAATAAAAGGATGACGTATTGACTTGAAATCATACCAAGACCTGAGAAATGAATGTTGCTGTGGCAACTAGGAAACTTTTGGATTGGATGGAAAAAACAATTCTTTATAACAGGTTTTCTTAAAAACATAACCCGTGACTTACCATGCATGCCAAGTAAATGACTGTAATTTTTTTTTGTGATCATCTATAAGTTGGCTGGATGGTTTCTGAAGCCAAATCAGTGCAATCATGGAAAGGTGTGCTGCCTTGCTCAAAGGCACTTTGACTTTTTCGCTTATTTTTTTTATTCCTATGGGTATCCGACCCTCCTTTGTAGTTTTGGGTCACATTTCAAAGTCTGTCATCTCTGGTATCACATACATTCATGGAATCGGACCAAAAAGCATAATATATGTACTGTATTCAGAAGGGGAGAGACTACTGGGGGGAAATGGAAAGGTGGGGGATGAGAAGAAGGTACATTTATTAATGTATGCATTCTCATGTGAGTGAGAAAGGGGAAAAAAGGAAGTGTGGACGTGTTGGGGGAAAAAAGGAGGAGAGTGTGAGATTGTGCGTAAAAGAGACATTTCTGTGACCTTCTGCCTTCCAAAGCCCCATCTGACTAAGAAATGAGGCGGGATGGAGGGATGACGGGAGAAGAGAGGAGACTGCTAATGAGAGGGAAAATTGATGAACAGAGACAAGATGATGAAAGGAGTGTTTTCAGCCATAAGTGTTGAATATTTGAAATTTATTCTAACGGTATCGCTATTCCTTGTCTTCTAATTTGGCTGATTTACACAGTCACGACAAAGGAGACACTGGAACAAAATTTCAAAATCCAAATGCTGTTTTCGGTTTGAAGATAGGCTTAGATCTGTTTGATTCGACATGAATCCATACTGTTTTATCATAAGCCTAAAATCTGGTATTACAACATATAGCTGCAGCTGAGATACTGTCAGCATATCACACTCTAAATCTGATGTGCCAAAGCTGCCACCTCCTTTTTCCTTAGGGACCACACTAATTATGATCCCACAACGTCCGTATCTATTCAGCTTCATTAACCACAAGCTCATCTGAGGGTTGCTATAGTAACCACGCTGGAAGTGCTTTTGCTTAACTTGAGCAAGTGACAGTAATATTTCATCCCAGGTGACTGAATCAATGCAAACACTTCACGGATTTAAAAAGTATGTCTGTCTCAGTGAAAATTGTTCACTTCAGTTGCAGGGACCATGATATACCAAAATAAGTTGACTGGTTTATTTAACTCAATGGTAAGGAATAATGGATGAGGGCATGGAAAGATCAGAAAGATGAAGCTCATCTTGGAAGTCTTGGTGTTTAGGAAGAAACATAATTGGGGAGGGGGATTAACAGTGGTCCATGGCGATTTAAGGAATCATGCATAAAATTAGTCCTATTCCATTTTCTTCCACAGTCAAGGTTGTGTCGGCTTCTTCTTACTTTCCAAATAGCCGTAGTTAATAGCACATATCCTGTTCAACAGACTTTCTCTGGAGATAAACTGTTGAATCATATATTTAAAAAGTAGTCTGATCTCATATTGACCAACGCCTTCCAAAACGTCATGCATGATGTCAACGGCATAGTTCTCAGCAGTATTGAATTAAGCATGCTTTTTCACTTGATGCCAAAAGAAGATGTTATTGTTGGATCATTTAGAAAACTGGCATAGTGTTGTTCATTTAAGTCAGGTGATCTCAAAGTCAAACTTGGGAAAATATACTGTACTGAACATTGGTCAATTAAGCAAAATCAACAAAAATGACTCTAAATGACTCACAGAATCCAAGAATGGTATGCATACTCAAGTTATCTCCTGTAATTTGTGCAAGCGTACCATATACACTTGCTTCTTGAGCAAATGGAACAGGAAGCCCAGCAGTTTCCAGTATTTCCAAGTCACTTATTAAAGGTCTAAGAATTTCATCAATACCATATTTCTTAGCAACTTATGCATGGAACTGTGACAACAAATGGATGTTCATCAGAGCGCAATTCAGTTGTGGAGGAAGGTTTCTGAGAATGAAGTAAAGACTACCAACTTTATGTATACCTTTTTTGACCCAAGAGGATTTGCACATTCAAACTCATCATAATGCAACTGCACTTGCAGAGCAAATTTATGACAATCAGTCACACCTGTTAGGCCCTAATCAGTCTGAACTCACTCCACCTGCCAGCCTCCCTACATAAACTCCCTTCAGTTTGCTCCTGGTCGCCGGATCGTCTCCAGTCAATCCAACATCACGCCTGTCAAGTCCGTTCGCTTCTGTCTCCCTCACCACCAAGCCTGTCTGGTCCAGTCCTCATCTGTCACGTCTCGCTCCTAATCTGCTAAGCTAAGTACCAGTTTTCTGCGCTGCTGGATTTTTCTCCTTCATCTTCATTGTCCTCTGGTCTACAGTCTTCGTTCTGCAGCAGCCCAGCTCCTCCAGATTTCTCCCTGCTCCGTTCCTGTCAGCCAGCTCCTGCACCCTTCAACTCCCGTCCGGTACAGACTCTGATTCTCATCATCTACTACCCATTGTTTACAATAAACTCTCAAAACCAGCTCTGTGTGTGCGTGCTCTGTCCGGGTTCATCTAAGACAAATCATGACAGAAGGTAGTTCATTTATAAACTGGAAATTGCTGCATTCTTCTGTGTCATGGTTGGAAACAGTCTCATGAGGCATAGATACTGTATGTTATCAGGTAAAGCATGTACCTTAATAAGATGTCTCCTGAATCCAGAATAACTAGAGAACTGTAAACAACAACCTGTCTGACCACATTTTAGTGCAAACGTTTCTCGGAATACATTGCATAAATTAGTTTTACATGTCTGAACAACAACAGAACTGCACCAAAGGATGAAGTGCACAGGAAACAACTTAACATCTGCAAAACAAAGTTACTGCTTATTCAGCAGTCTCGCTCTTTGACTGAGTACGCATGGACCTCTGTGGAGAGAACTACACCCGAGTATGTGGGGACCTTTACATGAATGCACTTCTAGTTTCAACATTACAGTCAGGCAGTCTTGTAGACAGCTCAAGGGTCCGATCAGGTGGTGACACAGTGTACCATAATGTACAAATATATCCATTTGTATATATATATATATATCCATTGAGCGGAGCGGCATCGTTGCTTAACAAAGTCATTTTACCACATAAAATCGGTCAGTAAGCACATCTTTAATCACATATAAGGCCCACCGGATTATAAGACGCACCATCAATTTTTTTGTCCTGGGACAGCTGCCACCTTCAGAAGTTCTCCGATGACTCGGCCATTGTGGGCTGTGTGTCTGAGGGGAACGAGCTGGAGTACAGGTCGGTCATTATTGACTTTGTGGACTGGTGTGAGAAAAACCATCTGTGTCTAAACACCAGTAAGACCAAAGAGATGGTGATCGACTTCAGGAGAAGACCCCCACCTCTCTCACCTGTGAACATCCAGGGGCAGGACATAGAGACTGTGGAGAGTTTCAAATACCTGGCTGTTCACGTCAATAATAAACTGGACTGGACTCATAACACCGACGCTCTGTACGAGAAGGGCCAGAGCCGCCTCCATCTCCTGAGGAGGCTGAGGTCATTTGGAGTGAGCCAGCCCCTGCTAAAAACCTTTTATGACTCTGTGGTGGCCTCAGCCCTCCTCTACGCTGTCGTCTGGTGGGCCCCAGGCAGCACAGAGCGGGACAGAAAGAGGCTGAATAAGCTGGTGAGGAAGGCCACTTCTGTCCTGGGCTGCACTCTGGACTCTGTGGAGGAAGTAGCCGAGAGGAGGGTGTTGTCCAAGCTCACATCCATCATGGACAACACCTTTCACCCCCTGCACCAGACTGTAGAGGAGCTGAGCAGCTCCTTTAGTGCAAGATTTAGACACCCTGTCTGTAAAAAGGAGCGCTACTGCAGGTCAGTTATCCCTGCTGCTATCAGATTATATAATGCTGCACTATACCTGTAATAACCGTGCAATAACTAGAGTGCAATTACTGTGCAATAATTCTGTTAAATAAGCGACTCCAGCTGTATAGTTATCTCACTACCTCACTGTTGTTCCATACCTGGTACCACCTTAATGCACAATTTGTATATAAGCCACCCTGAATGTACATAATCATCTCAAAATATTTTTATTTTTTACTGTTTATTTTATTTTTTCTTTGATACACTGTATATATGTGTGGACCCATTGTCTATACCTTTTCCTCCTTTTGGCACCTTCTTTTGATCACTAAGCCAATGTGTGACAAGTGAATTTCTCCAATGTGAGATCAATAAACCTTATCTTATCTTATCTTATCTTAGCTCATCTTTCCACTATGCAAAATGAGGACAGTAACGGTGGTAAAGGCAGGTGTATGTAATACACAAGTCAAGATTATAAGCATTTTCACATGCAATTATAGAAGGTTTATCCAATAATGATTTACATTTATAATACCAAAATTTAAATAAATTTGGCTTTATAGATTTTATAATCTCAGGTATCTTGTTCCAGCATACAATGCCTTGCAATCGTATTCAGCTGCCCTTGTCTCTTTACCCATTTTGTTACATTCCAACCTGTAATTTAAATGTTTTTAATCTTATTTTATGTAATGGATTGGCACAAAATAGTCTACGTTGGTGAAGTAAAATAAGAAAAATATGTGTGAAAAAGAACAAATAAAAAAAAGAAAACTGGCACATGCATATGTATTGATCCCTTTACTATGAACCCTTTTAAATGTTCTAGTTCTTTGTTTCTCTTGCAAACTATCTTCAAAAGCCACATGATTAATTAAATGAGGTCCACCTGTGTGCAGCCTAAGTGACGCATCATCAATCAGTATAAACACACCTTTTCTGAATGTCCCCAGAGGCTGCAGCACCACTGGGCAAGAACCATCACTCCATAAAGACCAAGGAGCTCTCCAAACAAGTTGGGGACAAAGTTGTTAAGCGTAAGTCAGGTTGGGGTGCTTAAAAAAATCTAAATCTTGAATGATCCCCCAGAGCAGCATCACATCAATCATCTTCAAATGGACTCAAAGACCGGCCAAGGAGTGCATTAATCAGAGAAGCAGCACAGAGACCAAAGGTTACCCTGAAGGAGCTCCAGAGATCCACAGCAGAGACTGGAGGATCTGTCCACAGGACCACAATCCAGGTTTTATAAAAGAGTGGCCTGAAAATTTCCATTACTTAATGTTGAAAACAAGAAGGCACGTTATGAATTTGCCAAAAGGCATGTGGGCAACTTCCCAGATGTATGGAGAAAGGATCTCTGGTTTGATTAGACTAAAATTAAACTTTTTGGCAAACAAGGAAAACACTATGTCTGGTGCAGACCTAACACGTCCCATCACCCCAAGAACACCATTCCCACAGTAAAACATGGTGGTGGCAGTATCACATCACCACAAATATAGATACTGTGGGGATGATTTTCAGCCGCAGGGACTGGGAAACTGGTCCAAGCTGAAGGAAATATGGATGTTGCTAAATACAGTGATGTTCTTGAACAGAACCGGTGACAGTGGTGGTTTGAGACTGGGATGGAGGTTCGCCTTCCAGTAGGCTAAGGACCCAAAGCATACTGCTAAAACATCACTCGAGTGGTTTAAGGTGTAACATTTAAACATGCTGGAAAGGCCTACTCTATTGGGGGGGGGGGGGGGGGGGGGTAGTGAAAAGGTGAACAGCATGTTGAAGTTGTTGGGTTATTTGTCCCATTCGCTGTTTGCTTCACAATAAAAAAGGAATACATCTTCAAAGTTGTAGGCATAATGAAGGAAATGCTGCAAATTCAATACAATCCCTTTAATTTCAAGTTGTAAGGGAACAAAACATGAAAAATATTAAGGGGGGTTGACTATTATTATCCTTTCACAAGACTTTGACATATATAGAAAATTAATCTGAGGATTTCAAAGGTGAAATGAGCATTGAAATCAGAAACTTTTCACAAATATGAGCTATAATTTTACCCAGTGAAGCATGCAAGAGCCAGGCTGTAACCCTAAAAATAAATAGAAATCAGTAACAGCATAGGTATTCATAGTGCTTTTTAACTGCTTATTTACATATGAGTTCACCTCAGAAAAAGGTCTTATCATTTCCACTACTGCAAATCCAGTGAAAGGTAGGGTCACTGAAAAATACACCTACTTTTAGATTCATTTATGTGGCTGCATGGAGCCAACTGCTCGTTATGTGTGGGCGTTGCACTCGTCAGGCAGCTGCCATGAGCATTACGCAAAGTAACCCACCTTATCGAACTGAAAGCTGTCCCAAAGAGAAAGTTAGATAAAAGCAATAGAATAAAAGAACCTCTATATCCAAACCTCAATATAAAAAGCACTACCTAGAAACACATTTCACTTTGCTTCTTCTGCTTACATGCTTCATCTTTCTAATTTCTAATGAAAGTTTTGTCATAAATGGTTCCAAAATCTAATTCTAGCAACCCTATTAAAACAGGTTCCACTTGCAGAAGAAATACCCGGAGAATGCCAGCTTTCTGCTAGCTGATGCGTCACACGGGCTTATGTTTAACTCAATGTCGTGGCAGGGGGTTTAGCTACTATATCAGACTGCTTGCAGAACAGTCTAACAAGTCACCCCGCTGTTTCCTTGGTCACAGGGGACACAGTGAAAGTAGCATAAGCTTGTTTGATTTCTACAGGGGTTGCCAACCTTTAGTCACATCCCTGAGAAGAATGTGCAAGTGCATGAATTAAGAATTAAATATGTATTGCTGATCCAAAGAAGGCACAATTTTTCAGGTTATAATAAACAAAATATATATTTCTTTTATATTGCCTTTTATGCTCCCCTTAAAACTGTTTGAGGTATTATTTTACGGTTTGAATGACAATATGGTCGCTTGTTTTAGATGAAATAATTTTTGATTTCTCAAATCATACTTTGCGGTTTCCAAAGTTAATACTAATTGAGAAATGCTCAAAAACCTGAATAAAAAAAATAAATAAAGGACAATTCTATAAACTGTCCAGATATGTTAGGAAGGAGGTTTGTCTAAAAAACATTTTGTATCATTTGGCTTTCACCACACTATACAAATAGTCATCCAGTTGTTTTCATACTTTTGTGTATTTTCTATTTATTACATAAATTTGTACATTCCAAATTGGTGTTCCCACAAAATAGCATGTAGTTAAGTGAGAATACTTTGACAGAAAGCACAACGTCGATGTTCTTCCAGGTGGAACATGTCTAGGTCCATAACATTATAAAACTTTACCAAAAATGCTAAAATAAATTATGTATGCTGTGGTTTTGTCCTTAAATGAACTATACCTGATTCTGCAGAGATTCGAACTGTAAGTGAAGAGAACAGTTCAGTTTGAACCTTAAGCCCCCAGCTGTTTTTTTTTCCCAATGAGACACCCTAAACATGTACGAGACTAAACACGCGCTTCTCCAGATGAAACACGGCTTCATCGAGGTACTTTTCTCAGTTTTCTTTGACATAAATGGCTACGTCTGGGGTAAATTATATTTTCATCTGAGAATGGTCACCACTAACATGCATACCATGGTGTTCTGTTTACATACCCTGTTGTGAAATAGTTGCTTTGTAGTGCTTTGAATGTAAACTAATTTGAGATGAAGGAAAAGGAAGAGCTATACTCCATATCATTTTTACTTTGCTTACTATTGTAACAATAAGAAAACATTTAAAGTCCGTGTATTACATTTTTAAAATCTGTAAACATTAACAATGTTTTTCACTAATCTTTTGCTATATGATGGAATTTATTGTGATAAGGATGACCTACCTGTTAATAGTAAGATGGACATTTGTATGCTTTAATGCCATTTTAAAGAAAGAAGTGTGCCTCCTACCTTTTAATTGATGTGCAAACATTTTAATATCATTGGGAAAACAGACAAAACTGCTACATCTGGAGGAAAAAAACAAACCAGGTCCAAAACGGGGCCTTAAGTGTTGCTTGTAAAAAATATATTAAACTACTACAGAAAAGCAGCTTTAAGGTTAGCATTTTAAATCAGTCTCGTATAATAAGAGATGTTATTACAATCCAGAAAACATTTCAGAATCATAAGGGGAATACACATCTTGAGGGTGTTGTGCCAAAACAGATCATAATGGGGAAAACTTTTCTAGTGGGTGTCACATTGCCAGTGTGTTGTCCTCTGTGGAGAAAAATAATTGAAAAATATGTCCAAACTCAGAGTATGACAGGTTTTTATTTCCCCTTTTAAGATAATGCTGCACTATCAAATATTAAAGAGTAACTGAAACACAACTGGCATTGAGATTTATCAGTTACATAATATATTACCCAACAGTACTGCCGTGTTGATAAATTGATAAATACCCTAACAGCTAGGGACTTTGTTTGAGGGATAACTTTAATAAAGAGAAGGATGCCAGCTCACACTGGCTGAAAATAGACAAGAATCATGAACAATGACAGGATCTTAAAACACAGCAACCAGTGGAAGACCTAGAAGAAATATTTCTGGTAGGAACAACTGAAACTTTAGATTGGAGGTTAATAATATATTAAAAAAACCACCAACGCCTTAAGCTGTTGCATTGACATGATGACAACCATAACTATGTCAACCATTTACTTTGCTTTTTTTGTTAAATAAAAAAAATGTCCTTTAAAACTGTTACAGAAAAAAAATAAGTTTTCTTCCAGCATGTTTACATCATTTTAAGCAAGACGAATCAGTAATATATGAGTGTGTTTAGGGCTGTAGGAACAAAGTTTGAAATTTCCATGCTGGTATGGGTGGACAAATGGTTTTCACCTTAGGAAGATTTAAGGTAATTTAATATTTCCTAAATGAGAATTTGCTGTGAGGTAAACAACTGTGAGGGAGCTGATGAGTGAGCCACATGCCTGTTAGACCATATGTTTTAACTGGAGTGGAAGGGACTCTGGGTGTAAAACATTTAGGTTGATGATCTAACATGCAGATTTCACTGACAATTACACAGACTAAATTGGCAACACAAAGTCCATGCTGCATGCTTTTTCCACATTGTTAAGGACCCAACTGCTGTCTATTTAATAAAATCAACTGGTATGGAAGATTGATTGAGTTTTAACATGACCAAGAAATCAGCCTCTGATTTTCGAAGTAGATGCAATGCTCAACTAAGAAATAAAGAGCGGAGATAGCCATAAAGTCTTTCTGGTAATTTCAGATGAGAAATATGCAATATTGGGTTTGAATAGACTAAATCTTTAAATAATTAGATGGAATTATACTCCTTAAAGGGGACATATCCTGCTTTTTAATGCCTTTCTTTTCACAATTAAATGCCTTTCTTTTCACAATTAAATCATTCAGTTGTGGTCTATATGAAGTGAAACTGCAATGCTTTGGTCTGAATTACTCATTATTGTTGCCCCACCGCCCCATATTTTGTGCCTGTTCTGAGGTTTGGTGTGGTCTCTTTAAATGCAATTAAAGCAGATCAGACCCTGCCCTCCTCCAGGCAGCATTCCACTCCACCCCATTCGGCCATTTTTGTTGTGTGCTGGGGGACGGTGTAATGGATTTTCCCACCATTCTGATTTTTATTTGTTGATAACAATGCATTCGTTCCTTTAGTCGTGTGTAACTTTGCGTTTGCAAAAAAAAAAAAAAAAAAAAAGATTGTGGTCTCAAAAGTTCACAAAATGTATAAATAATTTTGAGGGACATTGTTTTCAACCAACCTACTATAATTTAAAGTAAGACTTCTTTAAAATATATCAACATGTGGAAACAAGGGGTTTATTTTTCCAAAGCGATCATCGTGTTGGTAAATCTGTTAGTTTTTTATGTTCTTCTGGCCAGGACGTTTCATACTTATCAAAAACTCAAGTGTAGAACTCCTTGGCACTGTAGTGATGAGTCGGTCATGGATGAAATGGCTCTTAGAGACTGCTTTTTAAAGTGAAGGATGTGAGGCAGCTCCTGATTGAGAGTCATTCCCAACTCCCCTTCTTCGCTCTCTCTCTCTCTCTCTCTCTCTCCTTTTTTCTTCTCTTCAAGCTGCACGTGATTGGTTAATATGTGTAGTGTAGTCTCTACCTACACCAGCAAAAGGAGGAAGGGCTGCTGTGAAAAGGGAGATGAAAAGAGAGCAAGGAGAACAAACTTAAAAGTTTGAAATGGTTAAAAGTTTCATTGCAAATACAAGTTTGTTTTTGTATTTTACCATTTATTTTTTGCACTGTGTGAAATGAATAAATAAATGCATTTTTATATAACATAAAAACAGCACATTTTTGTAGATCAGTAATTCATTTTGTGCATTATAATGCACAGTAATGTAAATTTACATTACTGTAAATAACATCAAAACATTACTGTAAGCAGCATCAAAACCTGAGGAGCCACTTGGAAGCCAAAAGAGCCGGCTCATGATAAACAGAAAGAATTATGATGCGTTCCATTTACCTCGGAAATCGAAGCTAGATTACTTCATCTCCAGCCTTTTCTGTTCCAGCTTCTTGTCAGACAGTAGGAAAAAACATGGCTAGTTGCACAAAAAACATTGTTAAATGTACATATGCAGCCAGCATGAATCTCAGAATGTGTTTTAAAGTCACTTTTTATTGCAAAATCTTTGTTAAGTCACTATGGCTATCATTAATGTAGAAGTTATCAGGCTCCTCTCCTGAGTAACCAACTCACAGTTTTGGTCTGTGAGGCAGACACCCTGTCTACTTTTAAGACTAGGCTAAAAACTTTCCCTTTTGATAAAGCTTATAGTTAGAGTGGTTTAGGTTACCCTGGGCTATCTCTGTAGTTATGCTGCTATAGGTTTAGGCTGCTGGAGGACATCAGGGTCTATTTTCCTCACTCTGCTGAGTTCTCCTACTGTTCTACAATTTACATTGTTTGTTGTTATTTTAGCTTTTAACTTTTTGTTCTCTGTTATTTTCTTCTTCATAGTAGGTAAACCTGGTCTGGCTCCTGTTAGTTGTGACATCATCCAGGGGAGACAGATCATCCGCTATTACCACATAACATAGAAAGGATTCCTGGATCAATGTGTTCTTCTATGCTTTTGTGTCTCAGCTCTGTCTTCTCTAACCCCAAGGCGGTCGAGGCAGATGACCGTTCACACTGAGCCTGGTTCTGCTGGAGGTTTTCCTTCCTGTTAAAGGGGAGTAGTTTTTCTCTCAACTGTCACACATGTTCAGTATGAGGGATTTCTGCAAAGCCATTGACAATGCAGATGACTATTCCACCATGGCTCTACGCTCTGTCACACTTTAATGCAGGTGAACCCGATTTTCAGCCAGACACAGAGTTACGTTTCAAAGGGTTTATTGAAGGGGTGAATAATGGCAGATGAAGCAGGCAAACAGTCACACTCTTGGCAGAGAATCCTGGTAGAAAGGGCTGGTTTACTGGGATAAGAAGAGAACCAGGAGATGTAGGCGGTGACATAACCAGCAAGCTGTGTGGACCGGAGAACCACCAGAACGGGTAAGCAAGCAGCTGAGACTCACGGAGGGACAGGTAGCATAGCAGCATGGAGACTCAGGCAATCTCAACTAGGAGAGTTCAGCTGGCAGGGCACACAGGATCTGGTAGAGCAGGAAACAGGCTGAACTGCAGCATGCAGACACCGGTGACCTTAGCAGGAGAGTCCAGCTAGCAGAGCACACATGAGCAGGTGAAGCAAAGGCACACCACACGGGGAGAACTAAGAAGAGAGTGAGCGATGAGGAGCAGGAAGAAGTGAGTGAGACGTTCTGACAGGGAAGGGTAGGCAGAGGCAGGTATAAGTAGGTTGGTGAACAGGTGGAGATAATCTAGAGTGGGGTGGTGGCTGGAGACAGACTGAGTTGGAAGGATAACTGCTGGTGGCTGAAATGCTGAACGAATGAACAGAAAAAGTCCTCATAAGTGTAAAGTTAAACTAAACAGAAACATAACTATGACACTTTCATGAGGAGTGAATGCTGCTTGTCAAGACTTGATGCAATCTGATGGGTTTCTTTAGATAGGAAACTTTTTGACCAATCTGTATTATTTGATTGAATTTGACTTTTTAAAGTGCCTTGAGATAAGATAAGATAAGCTCAGATAAGATAAGATAGACTTTATTGATCTCACAGTGGATAAATTAATGTGTCACATCGACTCAATAATCAAAAGAAGGTGCCAAAAGGAGGAAAGGTGCATGAGGTATATACAGTGCGTCCACATATACAGTGAAAAAAATGAGATGAGATGTATCATGAATTGGCGCTATATAAATATAATTGAATTGAATTGAACTGAATTGAATTGGTAGTCTGGTATGGTCCTGTTGAATAAACTTATCGACCCGTAATTACGACGTTAGGGGCAGTTCCAGTTGAAATTTCCTACTTGGAGGTTGGAAATTCTGCAGAGGAAAGCAGCATTATCATCACTTCTAGGTATTCCGCACGGTTTGCTCCCACGTCAGTATTTGTCTGCATAGTAACCACACACACTTCCAATTCCTGACCAACCACACAATATTTATCAGACACAACAAAAGAAAGAAAAAAAGTTCTGCTACAATATACATCAAGAACAAGCTGCAAAAACGTCAGTTAAAATAGAATGGTGTTAGTTTTTTTAAAGACCACACCATACCTGATGCAGAGGAATGCTTTCAAAACAATGCAACTTTTTCCAGTGCATAGTCTGGATGGTTCTCTTTAATAATAAACGTTTGTCATTACCTTTCTGACAAATCCAGGAATCTCACTGATTTAGGGTCTAGCTGCATTTCAGAAAAGCAGTATGAAGACTGGAATTATTACTGAATTTAACACAAACTTGGAAATCAGTGCAGAAAAGTTACACAGGCAACAGAGTTTAGTCATTTCCTGGAAAGTTTAATCAGAATGCAATCTAATTTAAATAGCAGAGCCAACCAAGCACCTATTGCATAAACACAAACAAATTTAAAGTCCAACATTACAAGTTAATATGCATCAATACTGAGAATATAGTATGCATCATGTAAGTGTGGGTGTGTGTTTATTTTAGCGGGGGCTCCCCCAATTCTCTGGGGAACAGAGACAGCTGCATGTGTGTGTGAGAAAATGAGTGTGCACAGTGATGCTTATGTTAGTGTCTTCCCAGGGCATCATGACACTTTATCATTTGTTAATTAGCCAGTTAAGTCAGCTAATTAACATGCCTGCTCTCTACTTCTCTTTCAGACTTTCTTGTTGTCTTTGTCACCATGTGTTTTAAATGCAAAACCATTTGAATAAAATCGGTTAACTGCATTTCATTCAAAAGTTAAAATGCAGTATTTCATAGCAAAGTGGACAAATTTGAACAGGCATTTGCTGTAAGATTAAAAAAAACTTTTTCGAATGAATGTTTAGCTATTAGATGAAAGAAAAAAAAATATTACATATCCGTTAAGGAAAGTACAGCACACCCAATTCTATCTTTACACTCCTACATACATTAACATTATTTTATTTTATTAAGCAATCCCATCTCTAGCCATCATTTAAGATGGTTGTAGTTTAATTTTCATGTATGTATCTTCGAAAATTTTGGGACCGGAGGCTCAGTTGCAGTATAGAAGGCTTCAGGGATCCAAGAATGTTCAAAGTTATGCTAGTAAATTTTCTTTTCGGCAACGTTCTTCAAAATTGAGTTGCCTCCTGTGCAGAGCTTGCCCAGCATTTTAGCTTGGCATACCACAGTGAAGACGTTTTACACAACACTCTGATATTAGCCTAGAAGCCAATTACTAACAAGAGACACAAAAGATAGAATACAATTCTGCGGGACGTCCAAAGATGGACAGCAGAACACTCGTGCAAAGTTAATTACTCTGCTGAAGCCTCCAATAGAATGTTTGGAAGTTATCCAAAATATTTATCCAGAATGAAAGATAGATCATGCCACAGTAAAGCAGACTGCATGTGTGAAAGGGCTTTGATGATAACAAAAGGTTAACTTATAGAATAATCACAAAGAGCACAGGACATGAAACATGGGTAGAATCACAAGCAAAATGACAGATAAATCATTGCATTGACAATGGAATAAAGAGCAGAAACAATGGAGGTATCCAGTGAGGCACAATGAGAACCAATATATGCATTATATGGAAGGAAACATGGAGAATACCCAGTGTAACTGATATGGCAATGCTAAAATGACCATAAATAAAGAAAATACTGAAACCAAAAAGGCAAAAGAAAAATAAAACCCAAACACTTGGATATCGGGACAGTTTCATTGCATTATGCGTCATGGGGAACACACTGAATTCTAGATATACTCCAGAAGTCCCCTTTGATGCCCCTTTTCCACTAATGCCAACACAGAGCGGTTCGCCATGGGTCAGTTCGGTTTTCAGCTTTTCCATCAATAACAGTTCACATTTGCTATTTTTAGTACCTGCTTGCTTGCTATTCGAACCATTTAGAGCCGCACTGAAAAGTTTATGTGAGAAGACTGTGTATGATCCCAATTGTTGGGTAACCAGAAAACCACATGGATACTTTTAGTCTTATTGTCGAGAATGTCCCAGCTCCAGAGACAAGGCACACAAGCAAAATTCAAACAGACAGGCTAACAACCAGTTAAAGTTTGAAGCCATTCAACCTGATTTCTTTAATAGGGCAAGGACTCTTCCTCTGGCACTGACCCCTCTGGTCCTTGCATTGAACACAAAAGCAGTTATGGGGAACCTTCAATTTCCCATTAACTGGCCAACGTTGCTGCTGTAAACACATGGCTGAAGTTCAGCGAGGCAATGAAGGCACAGAAGAAAAGCAAAGACAGGCAGAACTGGGCACAAGATTTTTAAAGGATAAGCAAAGAAAAGGCCAAAACAAAAGTGGATTTCTAGAAGACACTGCACAGATCCTCTCAAACACATAACAGGAATTATCAGTTCCCAGATAAGTCCCTGCTTATAAAGATATAGATATATAAAGGTCAACAAAGTCCAATTTGGTTGTTTGTGGTGGATCTATATTACTAGTTATCATCTCAGTCTGTGTGCAGTCTTTTTATTCTTCCTCCAAATGGACTGACCTTTCTCTAAAGGTCAGGCTGTGACACCACTCACATGCACAATACCATCCTGAAGAGCCAGAAATACAATCACAAGAAAGATTTAACAATGGGGGAAAAAATTATTGATTCTGTTCTATTTTTCTTTAAACCTTCTAATGCCTTGTTTTAAAACCTGTAAATTTTACCTCGTATTGGATGAGATTCAGTAATTTCTTTCCCATTTCTGTACCATTCAGCAAATAGATGTCACACTTGTGGTGCATAAGAAAGCACACTAAATGTCAATACAGAACATCTTCCATTAAAGGAAAACACTAATTATCAGGCTAGCCTGCAGAAGTTATATATACATATATATAGCTTGAGTGGAAGGAAAGGTGTGGTGGTAAAGTTTGCACCAACAACAAGCATAGCTGCTGTCTTGAGAAGATTGTCAAGCAAATTGCACTCTAGAATTTTGGGGAGCTTTATAAGGAGTGGAATGAAACTGGAGTGCATCAACAGCCACTACACACCGACAAATCCTACACATGGGCTAAGAATGTTGCATTCTTTGTGTCATGTCACTCCTGAACTATTCACTGGACTGTTGCTCAGTGGTCCAAAGTCCTATTTTCAGATAAAAGTTAAGTATGCATTTCACCTGGAAATTAGGGTCCCAGAGTCTCGAGAAAGAATAGAAAGGCACAGAATCCTGGTTGCTTGAACTCTATTGTGAAGTTTCCACAGTCAGTGATGGTTTGGGGTTCCATGTCATCTGCTGGTGTTTGTCCACTGTGCTTTTTGTGCTCCAAAGTCAATGCAGCCGTCTAACAATTTTATATAACTTTATGCTCCCTTCGGGTAACAAGCTTTTGAGAAATGCCATTTTCCAGCACAACTTGACACCTGCCCACACTGCAAAAAGTACCAAAAGCTGGGTCAATGACCATGTTTTTTTCTGTACATGAATGGCCAGCAAATTTCCCTGATGCCCATAGATAATATATTGGGTACTGTCGAGAGGCAAATATGATACCAGATCAAACAATGCATATGACCGCAAAGCCACTAACAAAGCAAATTGGGCTTCCATTACACCTCAGGAAAACAACAGGCTGATCGAAGTGTAATGCATGCTGAGGTTTGGCCTATTTGGTGATTGTTTCACTATAAAAAAAATAACACATCTTCAAAGTTATGAGCACGTTATTTAAATTACATGGTGCCAACTCTCATACAATACATTTTAAATTTGAATTAGCGATTGGGTAAGGAATATTGCATCACTTCCTGTTTTTACTGCTGCATTCAGTGACTCTGTCTGGTGTTCTAGACTCTCTCGACTTGATCTTTTTAAAAAAAACAAAATTTTTCAGTGTTCAAAAGTAATTTCCATTACATCTGTTCTTTGTTCTATCGGGGACCCAAAATGCTGCCACACAAACAGTATACAGTAAACAGTATACAAGTGTTGGAGGTTTCTTCATTGCTTTTGTTATAAAGTATCATTTTGACATATTAAGAACTACTATCTTGCTTATTTCAAAATAAGAATATCAAACACAGATACAACAACAGGGACTCAAACTTAAAGCACTCACCTTCCCCTACTAGTTTTCACCAGTCAAAAGTCAGAGGTTGCGAACACTTTAAAGTTGCTTTGTGAGACAGAATTTATGTTGTTGAGAATTGTGACTTTTTAATAACTTGAGTACTAGAGCCCCAAGACCAAGAACAGAGCTGCATAATATAATGACTCACAATCAGCACAGTATTTGGAATATTGCAGTTAAAATTGCCTGCTTGGATGCAATATTTGGTAGGCTAGAACAGTCTAAATGTCATGCATTAACACTCTACATAAACATACCTGACATAGATTATTGCGATGACAGAAAAGAAAGTGAAGTGTGATCAGCTTGTTGGTTAATCAATACATCTGAACTTTCAGTCATATTTCAGTTGCAGGTTTAACTTATATAATGAAGCTGCAAGTAAGAAATAATTGTTATAAAAAAATAATTTTTGAATCTGAGCCTCTGATGAATCATCCTGTGTTAGTTAGTCTATTGGCTCGTTGTAATGTTTGAAAGTATAAGCTTGTGTTGAATTACTTTGTTTTGGTGGCAGTGGCTCAGGTGCAACAGTAGAGACTCAGCAATTGGCATGACATCAATTTGATTTCAGCTACATCACATGTAAAAGTGTGCTTGGACAAGCAATGGAGCATTTTAAAGTATTTAAAGGTGACCGATTATGCATCCTTTGAAACATTTAGAACAGGTCTGTAGGCTATATAAAACATGTTCATGTGTTTTTTGCACAAAAATCAATCATTCTCCCATAGTGAAATTTCACCTCCCCAGTTTCACCTATTTTTAGCTCCTTTCAGAATGAACTGTTTTTAGAGCTCTTTCGCTTTTCCAGACACCAACAAAACATTCACTTATTTCCAAAGAACAGCTGAATGTTAGCGCTTGGACTGTTTCCCAAAGCTGTATAGACTCAAATGGAAATATAAAAACATGCAAAAACTTAATTTTTCATAATAGGTCACATTTAAAGAAGTAATTTCAAATAGTTTAGTCACAAGTCAGGAAAATGCTGGAGTTTACGTGTAATACATAGTTTAGTGGTAAGAGAAAAAAATATTTCTGTTGCTTAGAAAATGCTATACTGTTCTGGCTTCTTTTAAGGAAAACATCGAGACATGATGGAAGGACTCTTCTACATTTTTTTTAATATTCTATAGAAAACATAATTTTGATTATTGACTACAATTAATATGTTCAGTATACCTGGTTTAATTATTTAATTAAAACAACTGGATTGTCACAGTTCATATAATATTAATGTCAGTCTAAATGTAGTCATTGCAACCTCACTGAATTGAAGAGAACTAATCTGACCCATATATTAATCATCTGTATTACAGTGCAGTTAAAAAAAAACACTTGCACAACAAATCTGAATAGGTTTTCTTCAAGTAAGCCTTTAAAAAGATTAGTCTGATTAATTACATAGGATTTTAAAACCAATGTTTCCTTATTCTTTCCCTCTTTTTCTATTGTTTGTCCTTCAAGAACAGTAGCTGTCAGCAACTCGGTGACACAATGTGGTAAACAAGTTGGACCTTGTCCTTGAAATTGAAGTAATTGGAGAAAAGGCCAGCTGTAACATGGGAGGGGATTGCACTTGAAGGTTTTGTTACACACTGGTGAAGAAGACGATGCAGCTTATCATAATGTACAGCTATGACATTTAGTAAAGGAGCAAAATGCATCCCCAGTGCATTACATACATGCCAGCCTGTGACAGCTGGCTGGTGAGGGGAAGCCACTGAGCAGTGCTTTTCGATATTCTATTTTCAAGTCCGGCGACTCCTGAAAAAGCAAGTTTTGTGTGAATACTCCCTGCTTGAAAATCAGGGATCTATTATCAATTCCCTACTGTGACCATCACAAAGACCAATGAGCTGATATACAGTAGAGCAGGAGTGCTCATTACGTCGATCGCGATCGACCGGTCGATTGCGGAGGCAGTACTGGTCGATCGCAGAGTGACGTTGAAAAAAAACCAAGCCAGTTAGCGAATTGCCTCAGATTTTAAACCCTTGCTAAAACATATGCTGACCAAAATGAGTGAGAAAGCTGGGTCAAGTAAGAAGGCAAAAACATATCACTTTCATACGGAATGGGAGGGGGACTTTTTTTTCACAATGTCATTTTTGAAGTGCATTTGCCTCATCTGCCATTCTACCATCGCAATACCAAAGAAGGGAAATGTGGAGCGGCATTTTCGGACTCTTCATGGAAAATACGACATCGACTTTCCGCCGAAAAGCCAGCTGAGAAAGAGAAAGGTGGAGGAACTAAAATCCCAGTTGTCCGGACAGCAGTCATTTTTCACTCAACAAACTTCAAAAGCGAAAGCCGCCACCGAAGCATTGTTCCGGGTGAGTCACGCCATCGTTAAAAACAGTAAGTCCTTCCAAGACGGAGAGATGGTAAAAGAAGCATTCGTTGAAGCAGCTGACTCATTGTTCTGAGACTTTAAAAATAAGGCCGAGATAATATCTTCAATCAAAGCTCAGCAGTTGTCAAGACCTACAGTTACACGGCGCTGTGAAGCCATGGCTGAGGATTTAACCCAGCAACTGTGGAAGGACATCGGAGATTGTGAGTGACACAGCCCAGATGTGCATTTTCATTCGTATGATGTTTAGTGATCTCACTGCAAAAGAGGAGCTATTGACAGAACTTCCCATGAAGGAACAGACGTGAGGAGAGGACATTTTTCAGACGTTTAAAAACTTTATTGAGAAAACTCAGCTCCCAGTGTACAAATTGGTGTCTATCACCACAGATGGAGCACCTGCAATGGTTGGATGTGTGAATGGATTTATTGCAAAGTGCAGGCAGGAGGATGCGTTCCCAGACTTCTTGAACTACCATTGCATAATCCACCAGCAAGCGTTATGCGCAAAAATGCTGAACATGAAAGATATCATGGATGTGGCAATGAAGATCGCCTGTTCTATTCGAGCCAGATCTCTTCAAAGACGGTTATTTCGTGCACATCTGGAGAAGGCTGACTGCGACCACTCTGAGTTGTTGCTACATTCTGATGTGAGATGGCTTAGTCGTGGGAAATTCCTCCAAAGATTTCGAGAACTCTGTCCGGAGATTAAAGAGTTTGTCTGTGTATCTGGACATGCAGAATACGAGCAACTACATGATGGTCAATGGCTGTTGGACTTGGCATTTTTAACTGATCTGGCAAACTTGTTGAATGATCTTAACCTTGAGCTGCAAGGAAAAGACAAAACGGTGACCAATATGATTAGCTCAGTTAACGCTTTCAAACGAAAGATGCAACATTTAGCCTCAAAGCTGCAGCGCCATGATTTGGCAAACTTCCAGAACCTGGTGTCAGAGCTGGAGACGCAAGGGAAGGCCTGTGAGCAACTTGACAGTGCACGCTACACGGTGCAGATGAACAATTGTCTGTCAGAGTTTGACAAACGCTTTCAAGACTTTTTGCTCGAGCCAGTCGCTACATTCATGTGCTATCCTTTTCAGGAAGATGCTGAGGTTGATTCACTCGCATCAAACATTGCAGCACTGTTTCACTTGAACTCTTCTGGAGTGGAAGATGAGATTTTGACTCTACAAACTGACATTGAGCTGAAGTCGAGAGCTCATGGACAGTTCTGGAACTTACTCACAGAGGAAAAGTACCCCAACATGAGGAAATGTGCTACCTCCTTGACTGCATTATTTGGCTCCACTTATTTATGTGAGTCAGCCTTTTCATACATGAAGATCATTAAGTCCAAATACCGTTCCACCATGACTGATGAACATTTGGAAATGTGCTTGAGGCTGGCTGTCAGCAGCTACTGTCCGGACTATGCATCCCTGGCTGATTCAATTCAGTGCAAGTCATCAAAGTAAACTAAATGTAAATACTTATTATGTGTGTTGTGCAATATTAGCTTATTCGGTCATGCAAGGTACATCAACATACATTGTACATACAAATAATCCTTAATAAACTTGAAAATAGTTATATGTTTTGCATTTTTGTCGTGGGTAGGTAGATCATTTTGACTTGGTTGTTTTATAAGTAGCTCGCATGCTGAAAAAGTGTGAGCACCCCTGCTGTAGAGGAAGAGAACGAACTGAAGGAACCATCATGGGGGGAAAAACCCCTGCATGAGATGTAAGACCGACAGATAGCAGAAGTGGCTGATATGACCAAATCCTACCAATGGCTAGAGAGGGTTGGACTGAAGGACAGCACTGAAGCACTGATCATGGCAGCACAGGAGCAGGCCTTGAGAACCAAAGCAATAGAGGTCCAGATCTACCATACTAGGCAAGATCCCAGGTGCAGGCTATGCAAAAAGGCCCCAGAAACCACCCAGCATCTCACAGCAGGGTACTAGCAGAGAAGGAATACATTGAATGCCATAACAAAGTAGCTGGTATAGTGTACAGAAACATCTGTTCAGAATACCAACTGGAGACCCCCAGGTCAAAATGGGAGTCACCTCCCAAGGTGGTGGAGAACGACAGAGCTAAGATTCTGTGTGACTTCCAGACACAAACAGACAAAATGATAATGGCCAACCAACTGGACATTGTGATCATTGAAGAGCAGCATAGGACAGCCGTTGCAGCTATTCCGAGTTATGGAAACATCAGGAAAAAAGAACATCAGAAACTGGAGAAATACCAGGGCAACAGTAGTGTCCATGGTCATCGGCGCACTTAGGGCAGTAACCCCCACTCCTCTCCTCCCCACAGTTGATGCACCGGATGTAAGTTGTGCTAGCATGTCTTACTGCTTTACTGGAGAGGAGGAAGGCGGAGCATAAAGCAGATGGCAGCCCCAAGATCAGCCTCCCTATATCAGCTCGAACAGGAGGCAGACGGCGCTGAAGCCACGGAGCCTGTATATTCCATATTCAACCTCAAACTAACTTCACAGTGGTTACTAAAAAGGAGAGCTGATATGTTCAGAGGTGGTCTAAAATGCATGAAGGTCCTACTCATTCCAGAAGGACGAGAGAATCACAGCAGGGTTGACCTCCCCGGATACGTCAACCCTGCTAAATGGTAAGCGGTGTAGCTTCTGGTACTTTCCCCTGGTTCGTTCATTCGTAACATTACTCCTCCTTCGCTCCAGTAATGACGTTCAGACCTCAACCGAGCCACACGCTGTGTCTCTTCCTGCAGCCTGAACCTTTCAATAAACATCTTAAAACTGTGCTTGTCTTCCGTCTGTATCTGCATGTGGGCTAAACACTTAAAAACCATGACACTAAAACCTTTTGAGCTTTTGATTGATGCTTCTTTTCTTTTATATCACTTATAGACTGTGCATTGAGCATAGTTACATTTTATTAATACATGTAAAATCATTGGTGTTGTGGCCTTTATGTAAGTTTGTGATTTTTATTTTATTTTGACTCTGGACATTTCTGTGTCTTTAAAGGAGCCATAAGTAATAATGACAGGGCCTGATTTTCAAAGATTTAAAATAATGACTGCTAACTTGCGGACCGCTAAAAACAATGAAAAAAAGTGGGCGTATTGCACCGGATCATCAAAGATTGAAGAAGTACAAAAAGTTTGAGAGCTGCTGTCAAAGAAAGTAAGATCAAATCCTTCACATAATCACTCCAGACACCCAGGACGCACAAAACAGTTTTTAATGAATGGAGAATTTCTGCTGTTAAATGTTGTCTTAGAGACAATAATAATTACTCTTTAAAATAAAGAAAAAAATTGTTATGTCAGCAGATGTTCTGCAAAACAGAAGAAAACACTTTTATTTTATGTCTCAGTTTAATAAGAAAATATTACAGCTGACAAATCAGATTTATCCTTGTTTATCATTATTGCACATTGCCACTGTTGCATGACTACCTTACATACATATGACATATATAGGAAGATACTTGACTCTTTGAAAGTGCAATTTTAACATTTCATTTATGTAACTGGTACTGTAGCATATGTAATCTTTTTTGTTTGATTTTCCTTCTCTCTTTTGGGTGTTCTCATGAGTGTTTATTGTTGTGTGTGGACTTTGTGATTCTGCTACGAATGAATTGCCCCTCAGGAAAAATAAAGTATCTCAGTTCAATTCCTCAGCAAAACTAGGCTGCCACTGAATGTTTTAGTTTGTCAAATAAGAGTCTGTGTCCAAGAAAAGGCTCAAGACACAACTAAGATTAAAGCCTGGTTTATGATACTACGTAATTTTGGCAACCTGCCCCTCCCCATGGCCAAAGGTTTCCGCTTCGCACAACTAGGAAAATTCCTAACTACATGGACATTTCCATGCCGTAAAACATGGCTGACGAGAAAGCACTCCTTCTGCTGGAGGTTTGTAAATATAGACATCTTTCTGATTCAGCCCATAAAGATCACCGTGATCAACAAATCGTTAACAATTCCTGGATATAAATTTTCATCACTCTTGGAAGAAAGTAAGAGGATACAAAATGTTGGAAACAACTGTGTTATCTACTTCCACATGTAGTGGGGTGTAGAACACTTGTTGTAGAAGCACAACGCTGCCCTGAAGAGTCTAGGAGAATAGTGCTACTTCGGAGGAAAAGCAGCAAAGCGCAAAAATGTTGCAGACGTTTTGTCTCATTTCCATGCACAACGAGTGTGTGTCAAGCATAAACAAGCCTCAGAGGAGCAATAAGCAAAATGTTGCCACAAGGTGGACTGTTGAGCACTGTCTGTAGACCAAGACAAGATATGTGACAAGCCGCTCCTCTCTCTTCATCCACTCCAGCTGCAACCCAGCCCCCCTTTCCCCTCCCCTTCTCACTCATCACCTTGAAGCATACGTTTGCAAATGATAAATACACAGCAAAACAGCATCACCTTTCAGAGGAGCATGTTTAGCGAAGAAGTAAATAACTCATAACTTTATAATGCTGTTAGCAAGAGAACAGTTTGATCCACTGGAGGTGCTCTCAGCCAGTTTGCTTCAATGCTACACTGCTCTGACAGTGGCATTTTATGGGCAGGAAGGGGCTAAGCCCTGAGTGGCAGCTATTCAGATGAACATACATGGCCGGCCCGGCTTTGTAAACAAGAGACTAGAGAACAACACAGAGAAATGGTGTGTGGCATTATACCATATTCCATCTAAAAAGGTACCATTAGTTCTTACATAACTATTTTTAGTTCTATTTAAAATAATGAAATTTTGCTTATTGCTGATCTGAAGATTATGAAACCACAGTCTGTGAATATTGCAGGCTAATAATTGCAGATGTCCTTTCACAATAAAATACCAGCATGAAACTAATCATTAATCAGGACTGTGGTGCATCCAAATCACTCTCTCCCCTGATTAAATTAAATTGATGTTTTTTTCAAACAGTATTTTTCAAAGTGTGGGCCATCATGGGGCACTAGATGGGATTTCAGAAAATTTGCTTGGAAAACAAGGAAAAAATGCTGAAGTAAAAAATATAATATATATTTTTTTATCATGACCACAAAATATAATTGTCAGTAATTATAAATGTATATATATATATATATATATATATATATATATAATAATTTATTATAAAATATACCTTGTATTGATATATCATATTGAGATGATGAGCTCCGGGGATTTAAGACTGAACTTTGAGACTCCTCTAACTATGTAAGAAAGGACCCTACCACCTTGGCTCACAGGGCACTGAATGCCTTCTCCCTTTTGCAACAACCTGCATACTTGTGTGAGTTTGGCTTTTTAACCTTAAAGGTACTCAAAACAAAACACAGGCCAGATTTACTCTTGGACAATGACAGTCATTAATCCCTTCCTTCCCACTACACACACATTCTTATCATCAACAGTTTGTTTATATAGTTTATATAAGCTGAAATCAAGCTTAGACAATTACTCCTCACAGTGACCCACAGCTGACTCAGCTAAAAACCTGAAACAGTAATTAAAAAAAAAATCTCTGGGATTTCACATTTCTCATTTCCAGACAAGAAATAAGAATATTGTCTAGCAACAACTCCAAACAAGTAGAGTCTTGCAGCAATGGCCAAGTGTGAAGGACAGAAAGCCAAGATGGTCATACTACATACTGTATCTACAGGCTACATACTATAAGAGACACAATTTTATTCATAGACAGAAACACAAAAAGCAGAGAAAGCCATCCCAGAAAACGATATCTGTAATATGCAATGCCACACATACAAAGAACTAGATTCAGTTTCTCCCATTGCTGTCTGTAATCACCACCTATGTGTGCTTTTGATTTAATTCCAGGAGCTCAAGAAAATAATATCAAATTTCAGCTTGATCCTTTGCAAGATATGGAAATGAATGGTGATGCTGCTTAAAAGACAATTCCTCACAAAGTTTCTGAGAAGACATCCACCGCAGGGATTATTGTAGTCAAAACACAGCGCAATTCAATAGCTTTTATCTGAAACAAATTTGATTTCAGCAATAGTCAGACCAAATATACTGATCATTTCTGTGTATGTGGCTTTTACTTAATGCTGGAACAGTCAGATATTTGATTTCAAAACATAAACAGAGAACCTGTTACTGTGTAAGAATGTAAAGAACTTTAGCTCAAATTCTTTTTATAATCAGATTAAATTAAATGAGGATAAAAACACATTTCTCTCCTCACTCTGTTTATTATTCAAGGATAAAAACAAAAGACCCCAGGGTGTTTTTGTGATACTCCACCCACTTGCAAGCAATATTTTCCTCACCATATTGCTGATAATATTTACTGTCCCAGGTGCTTGCACCCAATAGCTTATTCAGATGGATTTCAGAATGCTCCAATTATTGTCAGCACCACTGAACTGTGCCCTTATTTCCCAACTGTAGCCTACATGGTGTGCCACAAATCAACGCCAGCTTTAGCTCCTTCTGCCTGTCTCTATTTCTATACTTATTTTTTTCCCTCTGTTGGCAGCAATAGTGCACCAATCAAGGAGCCAATTGAACTGGGTGGTTTACAGCGTAATAAAACTTTAATACTTAAAAGTTTCATTAGCTTTTACTCTAATCTGAATAATTTTTAAGAATTAAATAGAAAGTATGTATTTAAGGTACTGTCCAGGTACTGTATATTTAACTGCAAAGAAATGTTTTGAGTACTTTCCAAAGAGATTTAGTGCTCTCAGATACAGTATATACAGTTATGTGGAAAAAAAATGTATGTCCTATAAAAGTTTTTGGGTTTTCTAATATATGAAGAATATCATTAAATAAGTATTTTAAGAAAATCGTTTAATACAAATTATTAAAAAAGAAAAGACTTTCTAGTAACTATTTTCTGAAAA
Source organism: Fundulus diaphanus (assembly GCA_037039145.1). Classification (NCBI taxonomy): domain Eukaryota; kingdom Metazoa; phylum Chordata; class Actinopteri; order Cyprinodontiformes; family Fundulidae; genus Fundulus; species Fundulus diaphanus. The sequence goes on from CM073135.1 coordinate 35,093,008, forward strand.
TAGTATTAAAACAATTTCGGATGAGGAATAATTTAGGACACTCCCAATCTTTTCCTACTTTCAATGGCTAAGATGACACATAGGTGTATCACATCAGAAGCACAGGACCAGAACCTCGAGCTGTTCAAGTGAAACTGAACACCATAGTGGGATGATCAACAAGCTTTTCTGAGGCATTCAATAAGAAGGTTTCAACAGTTTAATTTTTAATTGTAAAAATTCTGAGCACATTGGATCCATTTGTTCTGTGTATAATGAAATAGTTAATGTTTGATTGCACCAACTAAACTCTTTCATAAACAAATAAAAAAGAAAAATAACATCAGGCCAGGTTGGAATACCCACGTGGTTGAATTTTTTAATAGAGCTCGGGAGGCTTCTAAGGAATGGATTCAGGCAGGGAGACCGAGATTTGGGCCTAAACATAAAAAGTTTACCAATGCCCAATACAAGTATGCTGTGTGTTATATTGGTAAAAATGAAAGAGCAATGAGGACTGATTCAATGGCCAGAAAACTCTTTTGTAACAGGCACTGCTAATATTGTGGAGCTGTGGCATCAACATTACAGTAGATTATTTAATTGTATTCATAGTGAACCATACACTGTAAATAATGTTAACCATATAGATGAAATCCTGCCTTATGAAGTTCATAAAGCTATTTCAAAATTGTCTAACAATAAAGCCACTGGGTTGGATGGAGTCTCAGCAGAGCATTTAAAGTATGCAAGTGCAAGGCTAGCTCCTCTACTTTCCATTTGTTTTACAGCCTTTTTTATACATGGTCTTTTACCTGACTCTATTTTAAGTGTCCTGTTAGTACCCGTCATCAAAGATAAAACTGGGAAGATTGGCAGTTCTGATAATTACCGTCCGATAGCCTTGGCCATGTATAGTTTCAAAAATCATTGAGTCAATCCTGCTGGACAGGATTTTAGAGGTTATCAATTCTACAGATAACCAGTTTGGTTTTAAGGCTAGGCTGGGCACAGATATGTGTATATATGCTCTAAAAGAGATTATTTATAAATTTAATAAGCAGAACTCTTCAGTTTTTATGTGTTTCCTGGATGCATCAAAAGCATTTGATAGGGTAAATCACAGAAAACTATTCATGAAACTGACACAAAGAGGTGTACCACAGTATATTGGTTGTATTTTGAAGTATTGGTATGCTCAGCAAACACTGCAGATTAAATGGGGGGAATGTGTCTCAGTTCCATTCAAAGTTAGTAATGGGGTGAGGCAGGGCGGGATTTTATCCCCAGTTCTCTTTAATTTGTATCTGGACGAACTGTCAACCAAGTTGAGAGCTTGTAACACTGGTTGTGTGGCTGGTAACTCTGTACTTAATCACCTGATGTATGCAGATGATTTAGCAATATTTAGTCAAAGTACTGCTGGGTTACAGCAACTACTTAACATCTCTTCTGAGTATGGTCTGGAACACGACATTAAGTACAATCCATCTAAAAGTGTGGTCATGATCTGTAGGAGTAAAGAAGACAAATCTATTCAGTTTCCAGATTTTCGGCTGTCAAATACTGTGCTGGGTGTTACAAACAAAACCAAGTATCTTGGGCACATCATCACAGAAAATCTGTCAGACGATGATGATATCTATAGACAATGTAGAATGTTGTATGCTCAAGCTAATACCCTTGCACGTAAATTCAGTGCATATACTGATGAAGTCAAAGTGGAACTGTTTAATATTGTACCTCTCTGTACACTGCTCACCTATGGTCTACATCAGAATCAGAATCAGACATACTTTAATAATCCCAGAGGGAATAGAAAAACCAACCGGCAAAGGCTGCAGGTGGCCTATAATGATGCTTTGCGGGTACTTTTGAAACGGCCAAGATGGACTAGTGCGAGTGAGATGTTTGTCACAGCAAGAGTCAATACCCTACAAGCTGTTTTAAGAAAGTTAATGTATAAGTTTATCTGCAGGTTAAATGCATCTGGCAATGATATTATCTTGTCACTTACTGACACCACACGTAGTGCAATCCGATACCAGTCTAAGTTGTGGAGACACTGGTATTCCTGTCTTCTTAAAGTGCCTATTTTATTGATAATGGTACCTGTATTGTGTTTTTATTCTTATCAATTTATTTATTTTATTTATGTATGTATTTATTGGACCATGAGTCCGGAATAAAGTCTATCTATCTATCTATCTATCTATCTATCTATCTATCTATCTATCTATCTATCTATCTATCTATCTATCTATCTATCTATCTATCTATCTATCTATCTATCTATCTATCTATCTATCTATCTATCTAACCATCTTATTAGAGCGATCTCAAATTCATTTGATATCAGGTATTGCACTGTAAGGGAAATGGTCTTTATGTGGCGAACATTCAAAATAACTCTGAACTTAATTAGAATGCAAAATGCTTAAAAAAGTCTCCATTAACGCTAAAAAGTCACAACAACCTGTAAAAGTGCAAAAAACACTGTCTCTTTGGGAAAAATGAAAGTTTCCTTATTTAATCCTCATTAAAAACAGAATTTACTGTTTTTGGTACAAAACAAAGGGTGATCTTTCTATTCAGTTTCACCTCGCCTGTGTCTTAAAAAAGACACGTTTTTAAGCAGGTTACTCCTTCTGATCAGTGAGTTTTTAATTTATTGTGCATTGTATGTTTTAGCACTTCCTTTTTTAGCGAAAAAGTAATTTATAAATATGTTATTATTGGACTTTAATTCTCAAATGCCTTTACGACCAAGTTTGTATTCTGACTGAGGTCTAGAACAATTCTGAAAAATGCATGTATGGCCCATCCTCTAAATTTTTCAAGCTTAAGAAATGTCAAATTTAGGGCAGTCTTTTCAAATACTTTCCTCCTAATGTCTTCATTTTTCTGTTATACCAATTAGTCTTCTTGTAGTGTCTTAAAACAGTCTAGAAGGAATACACCTCACTTTACTTGTGTGTATTTGTATTGTTTGTATCCCAACATATGTGTGTGAATGAATAAAAATGAACAAGAATCGAAACTGAGAACACTCTCAATACATCCATGTTGATTCAGTTCTCCCTTGCAGTCCTTTGAAATGAGATAAAAGCTAATTAACCAATCATAATGCTTTAATCTAATTAACAAAACATGACTTTGATATCAGACGACTGCAGAGTGGTTGCTAGACAATACACGGAGAAAGCAGTAAAATGTCCTCTTTATTAATTTTCTCATCCTGTCATTCACTCACAGCTCACTGAATATTCCCTTGTGCCAGAAATTTACTGATTAGAAAGTACTCCACTGCAAAAAATTAATTTTGATATTTCATTCACTGCTCCTTGGGTCAAGGTCTGTCCATCACTGTAACTTTTATTCTTCTTCATGTGTAAATCCATTAAATGACATAGAATTAAAAGAAAAGAAATTCAGACTTTTAAGAGATAACAAGCATGCGTAACACGTGAATATTAGAAATAAATTAACATGATGATAAGTGTAACACCGTAATGGTATATTATTAAAGATTACAGTGAGACTCTCTGTGCCAGGGAATTAGATTAAGTGCAAATGAAGGAGCACAATGATGAAACATTATTAATGCAGTCTTTGCTTTGTTTGCATTAGTGCTACTGCAACCTCCTGAACTTATCTGAGGACAATTGAGATGATGAATATCAAGAGCCTTAATGGTGAGAGCGACTAACCACAAGAGTTGTTTTACATCTAAATAAAAACATACAAATTTACATATAAATTATTTAAAAAAAAAACTTTGTGGACCAACTAATTTTTGATAAAGGACCCTACATATTCAAAAATAATATGCTATAAAGCACTTTTCATTTAAAAAAGATCTTAATGTGCTACAGGAAAATACAATAGAATCAGTACAAAATAGAAATACAATAATACTAACTAAAATATCATGAATCAGTGAGAAATGCCTTTTTAAAAAGGAAAGTCTTTGAGACGTTTTTTTAAATAAGCAAGGGTTTAAAATACCTTAGTGCACAAATAAACTCTAAAGAAGATATACATGAATAACTAACAAAATTGGAAGGGGGCTACTCTTGCCCTTCCTGACCTCCACGTCTTACATGAATGATTTTCATTTTCACTTGCAGAAGTGGTAATGGGCACACCGTTGTAATAAAGTATCTATAAGTACATATAAAACCTGAAACCTGTGTGTTTGTGTATGGTTTGACAAATTAGATATAAAATCCAGAATGTTCTTATATGTGGTCATTACTCACTGTTCTGTCACTTCAAAAAACAGATTGGTTAATATTTAACTATTAGCCATTCACTCCACAAATCTGATCTGTATGCAAGAGTTTCAAGAAGAAAGACCAACTTGTATAGGAAAATGTGCTCTAGGCAGATGTGGTCTAAATTAAACATACAAACTGGAGGAGAGCTAATAATGCATTTCACCCAGATAAAATCCTAATCCAATTTATATAAATTAAGAATTAAGATAGCATTCTGTGGGGGATCCTTTTCTTCAGCAGGGACAGGGAGGCTGATCAGAACTGCAAAAGACTTCAAACTGGGGTGGAGGTTTACCTTCCAGCAGGAGAACCTTCCAGCCAGATCTACAATGGAATGGTTTAGAACAGGGGTGTCAAACATACGGCCCGCGGGCCGGATTCGGCCTGCTGAATAATTTAGTCTGGCCCGGTGGCTAAATGCATTATCATTATTCAACAATGATTTTTTTTTTCCAGTGCAATGTGGCAATAAGAATTGTTGTCTTAATGCCAAAAAGAGCTCATCAGATTTGACTTTCACAAGTGGAGCAGTACAGCTTTTGCCATAGTGCTCCACTTGATTTATGAATGTGAATAGTTTCATTATGATTCATGCGGGGAATATCTCAAATGATATGGACACTACAATGGGAAAGTAGGAGAGGAAAGGAAAAACAAGAAGAAAAAAAGAAAAGGTGAAAGAAAGAGGAGATAAAAGGAAGAGAATTATAAAACAATTATTGAAAAAAAACATACTTCGTTTAATTGAAAATCTGCAGTTCCAATATTGTCCACAAGGGGCGCTGTGTTTTAATCAGCAGATGGTAGCACTGAGCTTCAGAAGTGGAAAATTGATTTTAAATCATTTCTTAATTTTTATCTGTTTGATGTATTTTGTCATGCAGGACAGTGTTTTTAAGTTCCAAAAAATGTGAATAAATGTTTTTCAACATTGTACAATCACTGTGATCAGTTCTTATGCATAATGCACTTAAGTAAATGTTTAACTGAGTAAAAGTATTGTTGAAATTGCACATACTTTTCTTAAAAACGCTGAGGTTATTCATAATATATTGTGTAAAAGTGAAATTCATTTAATATAAAAATCAACAAGTCCACTTTTATTAGTTCTATTTAATCTTGCAATGAGTGTACTCGTGTGGCCCTCTTGAGATCAGATTAAGCTGTATGCGGCCCCTAAACCAAAATAAGTTTGACACCCCTGGTTTAGATCAAAGCCTTTTGATGCTCTACATTAAATCTAACTGAACTTGTACAATTTTGCACAGAATGGGCAACAGTTTTAGTCTCTTGATGTGCAAAGCTAGTAGAGACACACCCAAAATATGTGTAGCTATAAAGGTAAAGTCAGTGATTTTTCAGGAAGTTTTTCCGTCACTTTTCGAATACCTGCGCATGCGCAAGATTGTCTTACCTTGCTCTTTTGCTCTTCACGAAGATTGCGTGAAAAACATCTCCCCAATCCTCTCTGGTCTTATTTCTTTCTACTCAGGCCTTCCTCTTCTTATAAATGTGTACACGGTTTGCATCTTGCAACTGTAAGCCATGTTCAAAGTACACGCTGAGAGCAGCGAAGCTACAATGAACAGCTAACACCGAAGCTAACCTCTAAGCTAACCAGATACATAAACACTAGAAGTACACGTGTGCAGCCTACAAGCAGGAACTAACAAGAAATGTGTGCACACACACAGGCCTTACGTGAGAGCATCATAATGATTGGCATGTGGGACAAACAATTGATAAGGAGATACCCCGAGAACCATAGACATCATATACGTAGACGCCCCATTGGACGCTGCCGGCCGCTAGGCCGACGTGACTACAGGGCGGCCATCTTGGGTCAGACCACAGATCAGACAGCTGCTGTCAGAATGAGTAGGAGGCAGCTCAGATCTCATTTTTATCATATGCTCACAATGCTGGTGACCTTTCAGTTAGATTGCACATATTTATTCAGACCCAAAACAATTTAAACTGGATGAGATATATATATATACTCGCAGTTATATATTTTGCAGTTACATATTAATATAATAAACACAAATCTCTCATATTTTAATATATATTTTCGTAGACTAGTCATCGCAATGCCTTTTATCATAAATCAGCTCCAACAGGGTAGCTTCCTACTTCATGTACATTTACAAATGGCACTTTAAACTGTACAAAAAAAAAAAAAAAAAAAAAAAAGATACTCAGTGACCATCAGCCACTTTTTAAGAGTATGTGATGACAGCAGCACTGATCTACATAGGAGCAAAACTATATACAGACAAGTGAGAGCAGATGTGCAGCATTTAAAAATGATATAATACAAACCGCAATGTGGAAGAAAAAAAAATGCATTTTAGAATCAAAGAGATTACAAAATCATAGCAAAAAGAAAAACACTCTTATTTTTTCCCCATAAATCATGCCTGTCCAGTAATTTAGGACCATTTTGTTTATATATATATATTTATATATAGCCTGTCATGGATTTCAGATGTTTTGCCCACATGCAGATACGAACAGGCGACAAAGGATGGTTTTAAGTAATTTATTTGAGAGATGTGCAAATTACAAGAGCAAAACAAGGAATCTTCGCAGAGAGTTCTGAACGTCGAAGCAGGAGGGACTGCAAGAGAACGGGATAATTAGATTGATGGCTAGAACCCTCAAATAGATCAGCTTACCATTAGCCAGGGCGGCCCTAACCTGGGGGAAAGGAGTGCCGAGGGAACACTGTGAGCCTGCTCGAGATGGAATAGGCGGCTAGAGGCTGGAGGGCGGCTGACGAGGGATCCGGAGCGAGCCTCCGCTGGGTTGAGTGACAGATGGATTGATCAGAGTTGAAGCGGGACCACCAGAATCAGGGAAGGGGACCTCAAGCCCGGCTGGGTAACTTCCAGGGAGCAAGAGGGGGAGCGCCAGAGCAAAATCTGAGCCTTGTGATTCTGGAGGAGATTCTTCGGACGGGACATCAAGACGGGTGAGTGCTATCAGCACCATAACTATGACAGAAACAGGAGATGCAAATTAGTCAAAGTTGAATGTAGAAAAAAAACTCACGAGCAGGTTTCCAAGAGCTTGGTCAGAGGCCATGTCGTACCACGACTGGTTTAAGGCTCTGGCATCTTCCATCTGTCAGAGCTCTGCTTAAGAAGCCAGAGGAAGCCGCCTGTAACAAGCTGCAGGAGTGGACCACGCCCCCTCAGCCAACTAGACACACCTGAGGAGCAGAGTTAGAGCAGGACAACACAGAGAACCCTGACATAGCCTATATATATATATATATATATATATATATATATATATATATATATATATATATATGCATAGATATAGATATATATCTATATATATATATATATGTATATATAGATAGATAGATAAATAGATAGATAGATAGATAGATAGATAGATAGATAGATAGATAGATAGATAGATATCCTCATAAAATCTTGCTTATGGAAGGTAATTCCCCGGTATGTGGTTTGTAGTGTCCTTTTATTTGCGCACCCATAGGCGGAGTAAAAGTCGGGCATCCTGGGAAGTAGCTCTGGAAGTTGCTAACTGTCAATACAAAATTGAAATTATGTATTATTTCAATCAATTGGTCCCATGTAGCCCCTAAAAGGGTGACGTTTCCAGTCAGCTAATTTATCTGGAAATCGGTTGACAATTCACCGGATTCAGAGTATCTGAAAACATAAAGTACCACTTTCCTGAATTGACGTGTATTCTCTCTTACCGCAGCCTGGTCTGACCTAAGATGGCGCTCTGTCGGCACTCCTCTCACCCGACGATGGGGCGTCTACGTATACGATGTCTATGCCTAGAACGTGAGGGACAGAGGGGGGTGTGGGCAGGACCAATTCTTTTTACCAAACCTTGCACTTGGCGTTCCGATCCTCGGCTGCAGAAGCTGGCTCTTGGGACGTGGAATGTCACCTCTCTGGTGGGGAAGGAGCCTGAGCTTGTGCGCGAGGTTGAGAGGTTCCGACTAGAGATAGTCGGACTCACCTCGACGCACCGCTCTGGCTCCGGAACCAGTCTCCTTGAGAGGGGCTGGACATTCTTCCACTCTGGAGTTGCCCATGGTGAGAGGCGCCGAGCTGGGGTTGGCATACTTGTTGCCCCCCATCTCGGTGCCTGCACGTTGGGGTTTTCCCCGGTGAACGAGAGGGTGGCCTCCCTCCGCATCCGTGTGGGGGGACGGGTTCTGACTGTTGTTTGCGCTTATGCGCCAAACGGCAGTTCAGATTACCCACCCTTTTTGGAGTCCTTGGAAGGGGTACTGGAGAGTGCCCCTCCTGGGGACTCCCTCGTTTTGCTGGGGGACTTCAACGCTCACGTGGGCAATGACAGTGGGACCTGGAGGGGCGTGGTTGGGAGGAATGGCCCACCTGATCTGAACTCGAGTGGTGTTTTGTTGTTGGACTTCTGTGCTCGTCATGGATTGTCCATCACAAACACCATGTTCAAGCATAAGGGTGTCCATATGTGCTCTTGGCACCAGGACACCCTAGGTCGCAGTTCAATGATCGACTTTGTTGTCGTTTCATCTGACCTGCGGCCGCATGTCTTGGACACTCGGGTGAAGAGAGGGGCGGAGCTCTCCACCGACCACTACCTGGTGGTGAGTTGGCTCCGATGGCGGGGGAGGAAGCCGGTCCGACCGGGCAGGCCCAAACGTACTGTGAGGGTTTGCTGGGAACGTCTGGCGGAGTCCCCTGTGAGGCGGAGCTTTAACTCCCACCTCCGGGAGAACTTTAAACACGTCCTGAGGGAGGCGGGGGACATTGAGTCTGAATGGACCATGTTCCACGCCTCTATTGCTGAGGCGGCTAGTCGGAGCTGTGGCCGCAAGGTTGTCGGTGCATGTCGTGGCGGCAACCCTCGAACCCGCTGGTGGACACCAGCGGTGAGGGAAGCCGTCAAGCTGAAGAAGGAGTCCTACCGGGCTTTTTTGGCCTGTGGGACTCCGGAAGCAGCTGATGTGTACCGGCAGTCGAAGCGGCAGGCGGCTCGGCTGGTCGCCGAGGCAAAAACTCGGGCGTGGGAAGAGTTCGGAGAGGCCATGGAGAAAGACTTCCGTACGGCTTCGAAGCGATTCTGGTCCACCATCCGGCGTCTCAGGAGGGGGAAGCAGTGCAGTACCAACACTGTTTACAGTGGGGGTGGTGTGCTGCTGACCTCGACTCGGGACGTCGTGCGTCGGTGGGCGGAATACTTCGAAGACCTCCTTAATCCCACCGACACGTCTTCCATTGAGGAAGCAGAGCCTGGGGACTCTGGGTCGGGTTCTCCCATCTCTGGTGCTGAGGTTGCCGAGGTTGTTAAAAAGCTCCTCGGTGGCAAGGCTCCGGGGGTGGATGAGATTCGCCCTGAGTACCTTAAGGCTCTGGATGTTGTGGGGCTGTGTTGGTTAACGCGGCTCTGCAACATTGCGTGGACATCGGGGGCAGTTCCCCTGGATTGGCAGACTGGGGTGGTGGTCCCCCTATTTAAAAAGGGGGACCGGAGGGTGTGTTCCAATTACAGAGGGATCACACTCTTAAGCCTCCCTGGTAAGGTCTATTCAGGGGTTCTGGAAAGGAGGGTCCGTCGGATAGTCGAATCTCGGATTCAGGAAGAGCAGTGTGGTTTTCGTCCTGGCCGTGGAACACTGGACCAGCTCTACACCCTCAGCAGGATTCTTGAGGGGGCATGGGAGTTTGCCCAACCAGTCTACATGTGCTTTGTGGATCTGGAGAAGGCATTCGACCGTGTCCCCCGGGGGATCCTGTGGGGGGTACTCCGGGAGTATGGAGTACCGGACCCTTTAATAAGGGCTGTCAGGTCTCTGTACGACCGGTGTCAGAGTCTGGTCCGCATTGCCGGCAGTAAGTCGGACTCGTTTCCGGTGAGAGTTGGACTCCGCCAAGGCTGCCCTTTGTCACCGATTCTGTTCATAACTTTTATGGACAGAATTTCTAGGCGCAGCCAAGGTGTTGAGGGGATCCGCTTTGGTGGCCTTAGGATTGCGTCTCTGCTATTCGCGGATGACGTGGTCCTATTGGCTTCATCAGGGCGTGATCTACAGCTCTCACTGGAGCGGTTCGCAGCCGAGTGCGAAGCGGCCGGGATGAAAATCAGTGCCTCCAAATCCGAGACCATGGTCTTGAACCGGAAAAGGGTAGAGTGCCTTCTCCGGGTTGGGGAGGATGTCCTGCCCCTAGTGGAGGAGTTCAAGTATCTTGGGGTCTTGTTCACGAATGAGGGGAAGATGGAGCGGGAGATCGACAGGCGGATTGGTGCAGCATCTGCTGTGAAGCGGGCGCTGTACCGATCCGTTGTGGTGAAGAGAGAGCTGAGCCAAAAGGCGAAGCTCTCGATTTACCGGTCGATCTACGTTCCTACCCTCATCTATGGTCACGAGCTTTGGGTCGTGACCGAAAGAACGAGATCCCGGATACAAGCGGCTGAAATGAGTTTTCTCCGTAGTGTGTCTGGGCTCTCCCTTAGAGATAGGGTGAGGAGCTCAGTCATCCGGGGAGGACTCAGAGTAGAGCCGCTGCTCCTCCACGTCGAGAGGAGCCAGTTGAGGTGGCTCGGGCATCTGGTCAGGATGCCTCCTGGACGCCTCCCTGGAGAGGTGTTCCGGGCACGTCCCACCGGGAGGAGACCCAGGGGAAGACCCAGGACACGCTGGAGGGACTATGTCTCCCGGCTGGCCTGGGAACGCCTTGGGATTCCTCCTGAGGAGCTGGCCCAAGTGGCTGGGGAGAGGGACGTCTGGGCCTCCCTACTGAAGCTGCTACCCCCGCGACCCGACCCCGGATAAGCGGAAGACAACGGACGGACGGACGGACGGACAAACCTTGCACTTCGGTGCGAATAGCATTGATTGGCTTGAGTTTTCACAGGCCTGCAGCTCCCACAGAAATCTATTTTTAACATCCTTTTTCTAAATGCATAATGTATTGACTACTTTCAGGATGGAAGGATGATTTTACCCCGTATAACAAAAAGTGTTTCTGAACAGGATTACCAACTATATCTTTAATTAAAGCCATATTTGGTTCTAAGAAGTATTGACTCAGTTGGCCTGAATATAAATACATCCCATATTTTTGAAGATTTTTACTTGCAAAATATTTCATATGTCATTTTCCTTTCCCTTGATAATTGTGTAGTACTTTTTGTTGGTCAAACCCATAGAATCCCATACAATATACTTGGTTTAAAAAGGAAATATATGTTTGGTCCATCATTTCTTGACTGAAGAAATGCTTTTTGGGAATAAATCTTATACTGTTGGAACACCTCTTTATTTGCCTTTAATCACGGCCACATTTGCAAGGCAAATGCATTTTGTGGTTTCAGCAGTAGAGTTGAGTATGTGGGTTGTGCACATTGAGATCTTGCCAAATCCTTTCTGCCAAAGCTAAACGTCTTTTTCTGTTAATTACTCTTGTTTGGTGTAATTTACTGGATTGGATGATTGGAGATTGAGGAAAGATACATTTGGGCAATCTAACAATTTATTCATTCAATAAACTGAGGCCTCAGTAGTGTGTGGGTGAACCGTACACAGCCCGTCACCCCCTCCTCATGCTGGTCACAAGCTTGGTCATGTCTGTGTTACTGCATCCCATTCTTCAACCAAGTCAGCCAATGTGGCTTTGTTTGTCACTCTGGCACGAAGAATACAACCAAGCTGATTCCACAAGTTTTGTGTAGAGTTGAGGTCAGCACTGCAGACACCATGTCATCCTCTCCACTGCCAAATTTTGGAGGTCGTCTCTGATTAATCATGCCCTGTGGGGGTGAGAGACGTCATCTTAAGAGGATAGAATTTGGTCCCTTAGAGAGGTGACATGGATTCCCCACTGGTTCCAGAATCTCCAACCAATATCTCTCTGTACTGATATTGGCTCCAATGATGAAAAGTCCTGTGAGGAAAACTACAACCCACACCATCACACTTCCTCCCCCAAAAGCTGTTTGGTATTGACAGAAAGGATCTGAACAGTTTTGCATGGGTGCAGCAAACATATTCTGCTCATCATCATAATTTTTCTTACAAATGGGACACCATTTAAAAGAAAATAAACAGGTTTTCTAGATCTATTGCCAAGAAACATTGTTACAACACCAAAAATGGACGAAACACAAATTTACATACGCTATGGACACTTTAAATTGTGCAGTGGTAATGGGACTAAAGTTCAAGAGGTATAAACACTTTTGCAAGTCTCTTTTCCGGCTAAACTTTGAAGCTCCACTCAGATAACAGGCAGTACGACAGAAATGGTAGGAATAATTTTGTGAACCTCATGCTTCTTAACAGATCCATCCATCCATCTATTGTCTATACCCACACCTCTCTGTAGGATCCACCTCTTGCAGCCACTGGGTGAGAGGTGGCAACACCCTGAATAGGTCATCAGTCCATCACAGGGCAACACAGAGACAAACAGGACAAATAACCTTGCACACACACCTGACAGCAATGTAGAATAACCAATTAACCTAACCTTTTGGACTGTGGGAGGAAGCTGGAGTACCCAGAAGGTACCCGTGCATGCATAGGGAGAATATGCAAAATCCATGCAGAAAATCCTTAGGTCAAACCCGGAGTTCGAATTCAGGACCTTATTGTTGCAAGGCAACTGCTATCCATGTCGTATACTTTCATAAAATAGATGGTATTTAGTGAACCAGTAGTTCCAGGATTTGGAAGGATTGTATGCTGGGAATTAGGTTGAATCTGCAACAATGTGTTTAACGTATACTTTCACTATGCCAATTTAAGCCTGTTAGCTGTTGCCATGACCCGGTAACTGAGAAAAAGCACAGGCAAATTTATAAACTTGAATTTGTTGAAGTTTTGGAATTAATAGACAAAAGAAAGGAGGGTTTTCATACTTTCATAACTGTGTTAACAATATTTAATGCAAGGCTGTTAAATACTAGATTTGAATGAATTTCAATTTATTTATTAACAAAATAAATTTAGCCCATGTCTCTAGAGCTCACCTCCTGTCCTCAAGGGCCAATGTCCTATAGGTTTAAGATGTGTCCTTGCTTCACCACAGTTGACTCAAATGTCCAAATTCCTTCCTTAGCATGTCAGTTTGCTGTGCAATCTGCTGTTGAAACATTAATTTTATTTGGGTGTGTTGAATCAAGACTAAATATATCCCTCACCTTCTGTTGAGGGATTTGTAAGTGGCTTATTTGTCCACAAAAGAAATGAGTGGTCTAAAATGTGCAATGCAAAATGATCAGCATGAATAATGTTTAAAAAATATTATTGTTGTACAGTTATTGTAGTATTGTATTGCTATGGCTGTTGGTGGATGAGAGGCTTAATTAACATACCCCCCCCCCCCACACACACACACACCTCTGCAGAACACTACAAAATGATTAAGAGTAACTTTAAAATTAGATACACTGAACATATGTGCAAATAGGTGCATTGGGATCTTTCATTGCTACATATTTAGTCCTCTGACCCATCACCTACTCCTGTTATGAGACCTGTACTGTAAGTAGCCACCATTAGTGTAACAAAGAGCACATCTTTGTTTTTACTTCTGAATTCCTTAAACAAAACTATGTGCTTTATAGATGTTTAAAACAGAAGAAAAACTTATATATTCTACCCTAGTCTTAAAATTGTGACATTGAGTAATGTTGTGTATTACAGAAGATTTTTTTCTTTTTAAATCCAGTCACACCTCAAATCTGTTCAGATCTTCAATCATCTGATATAATCTTTTGCTCAGGGAGATAATAGAGAGATACACTACTGGTACAGATACTGCAAAAGCACAAAAGTAAAAATAAAGACAAAGATGTAATGAAGTTTAGAGAACTGTCCTGATTGCTATCAATTTATTTTCTTGCTCACTTGAAATGTTTGAATATAGTTTTTGTGAGTGTGCAGAGCAATATTAAAGGTCAGTGATGTTTCTTACAAAACACAACCAAGGTGTGTTGGTGTATTTTGTTTCTTTTTCGACAGAACGACGGGAACTCTCAGCTACTTTGAAGAACAGGAGAGCAGACAGAATGCAAATATGAAAAAGTTGCATTAGATGTTAATAAAGTTTACTAAAATGTTTGCGTAAACTCAGCCTTTAGTTGTATGAATAATTGCTCTACAATTAGCAATATGTCTGATGAATACTATTAATACACTTTTAAAAAAGTACAAAAATGTAATTTGGAGTTTGTCTTTAATAACATTGCCTTGATATTATTTTTTGCCATATGAGGTTCATAGCTAGTTAAAGGTTGACTGCAGGTAGGAGTCAGGCTAAATGCCATTTATATTGTAGTTAATATTATATAGTTAAAAAAGTGTGGCAATGTTGAAATGTTCTAGTTGTTAGAAACCATTGATATGTTATAAATGAATTCATTAACATAACATACATGCACATTTTAAAAGGGATTCTGAGTAATCTTCAGAATGACCGCTTTAACATATTAAAACAGAAAAAAGTTACATTTTCGACCCACTTTGTTGGGATGGAGAGCCCTGAAGATTTTTCCTTCTTCAAAGGGGGGCGTAACAGAAAACATTTGAAAACCACTGGCTTAGGCCATTAAAATTAATAGAACATGAAAATCTTAACAATTTTACAAATTAATTGTTCACAGCCTTTCTGAATTTAATACTAGCTTAGCATCAAGATAAAATGCCTGCCAATAGTTTTATGAGCAGTCATGATGCATAAGTGTTACCATACTTCTAAACTCTTGACTTGAAGAACAAAAGAAAATACTTTAATTGTGTCTGAATATTAACATGGAATCACAATAACGCTCATTTGATAAGTGTGATTTAAAAAATAGCCTATACTTCATTATTTGATTCCAAACAGCTTTTGTAAATTCTCATTGGCTCTACATAGTCAGGAAATGTTTAGAGATGTAAAGGCTTTCAAAAAGAAATAAAATCCAGTTTATCTTCAAGTTTTGTGCTTTTTCTTTACAAAACACACTTTTCTGTGTATGTTTTTTAACAGAAATCTGGTGTATTTACAGGAATTTTGGCAAATTTCAAAACTCTTGAAAGTTTCTTTATGATGATCAGAGGCTTTCTTCACACAGTATAAAATAAACTGCAAAAACAATTAGTGGTTTCAATAAATTAACTTAATACTTGTGTTGTTTCCTTTCTGAATTTCTCAGGCTCACGTTTTGGTCTAAAAGTTATGTTTTTGGTCATTTACTGTTGAGAAGAAAGTTGACCGTCATGAATCTCTTCACTATGGAAAGGGTGGATCCATGTGTAATTTTTATGAGCTTTTTAATTTTAGAAGCTTTGACATCAATAACTCTTTTCTGATCTTCTGAAATCCCATTCGTCATTGCTAGAATGTATTTCTACTAAGTTGAGCCGCGAGGTTATGGCTTTGATTGATCCATTTTCTTCACATGAAACTAGGGAAACACTCACACCTGATTGTCCTTCCACTGATTGTAAACACTTGACTCTAATTACTGCTTCAATTTAACCGCAACCCCAAGAGGTTTACTGTCTTTTTCCTCTCAGAGATAGCCAGCATTTCATTATTTTATTTTCCCTTTTTAAAATAATCACTCTTTTTTGTGGAATTACACTGGCTTGCAAATGTGGCCACACCTCTGTAACACATTCATATCTTTAAGACCTAAAAACCTGTGACAAAGTTAAACATCCAGACGTTTTCCTCCTTTGATGTAACAAATACAATTTAACTGAAAAACAAATCTATTTGGCATTTAAAACACTGATTACTAATTACACTTTAAACAAACGCAGCCAGACAGATACACTGTTTTTAGGTAATAAAAAAAGAATAATTCCAGACTAAAGTATCTCAAGTATTCTCCTGGGAAAAGTAATGTGTTTTATGTACTATAATTGATGAAGCTGTGTATTATAATGAATCCCTTATCAATGGTTAATCAGAAAAACAGTTTTAAATAGTGGTGCACATACATGTTAATAAGTTCAGAGTTAGCAGTAACTGCAAAGTTTTATAGAGAATAACCCTGAACAAGAACCATGATTCTGCTTCTGATAATAAACCAAATAATTCATGGTATACTGTTTTGATCTTGTCCAGATTATAATGTTTTGTTCAAATTAAAGATGGTACCAGGATTTTAATGTTAACAAATCTAATCTTTTCTGGTTTATATTCCCATCCCCAACATTATTTTTTGCATCAAAGCCTGCCACAATAAAATATTTGTCATATTCATCGATTCTTCGTTTTGTTCCGTTTTCCCACTTCCTTATTTCCAATACTCATATACTTATGTTATCTCTTCCTGTCCTCTGCATTACCTTTTACTTACCTCCTGTTCCTATGTGCTCTGTTTTTCTTTTTTTTTTATTTCCTTCAAAGAGGATGTTTTCCTCAGTTGCTCTCTGGCCATTTGCCTTGTATTTCAATATCATCTCCTCTTCCACTTACTCACTTTCTTTGATTTTGCCAGCACTGTCTTTTTCTCCACTCTTCTAAATCTCGACTTATTTCTTATTCTTATCTTGTCTGATTTTGCACAATATTACTCCCTGTCTCAAAGCATTAGGTCTATTGTTCCCTCTTCAATTAACATTGCAAATCCCAGTTTCTCCCCACCGTAACCTGGATCCAGCCACATGAATCATTTGTTTCCTCTGTTGCTCATATTAGCATCCTAACTATGCCATATTTAAAAATTTCTGATTCATGTTGCAGGCCCTTTCTTCTCTGTGGGGGTGTCTTCCAAGAATTTGTCATCGACCAGACCATTCATATTCATGTCATAGACCGTTGAAAACCAATGATGAAGGGAATATGACTAGATGTGTTCATCAGGCCAAATAATAATGGCATGTCCAATTAGATTGCTTTGTAGCTGCACACTCAAGACACTGTCACAGAGCACTACACTGTTAAAATAGCAAGATATAAATCATTTCAAGGTCAATAAGTAAATAGTTTTGAATTTGGGAATATGACTGACCACACTGAATCTATACACCCTCTTTATTTTCTTATCCTTTATCCTCATGTCATAGTCATATTGGCCTTTGGTATTTTGCCATCAAAAATTTGCTATTTCAACCACATGTGGAAATTAAGCTGATCAATTGCAACTACTTTTCCATGATCACACTCCTTTTGTAAGAAATGCCTTTTATATATATCACAAAGAACATACGAGACACGTAAAACCAAATCCCAAATCTAGTTTGTACATCTCAAAGCTGCAAGTCCAAACACTTTTTAAGGTTTCAGTCATACAGTGACTTGCAAGAGTACTCGTTACTTTTTTTTGGGCTCCATTTCCAGACAGGAAATGGGTGAATAGAGAAGGGGAGTGGCATGCAGCAAAGGTCTCTGAGTTGAGAATTGAACCCATGAAAATCAAGTTGAGGACTGAGGTCTTGTTTTTCTGTCCCTGTGACACCGCCATGCCCAGTGCTCATTACTTTTAAACTTTTGCCTATTTTGTCAAATTACAACCAAAGGGATTTGATTGGAATTTTACAACACCGTCCGTCCGTCTTCTTCCGCTTATCCGGGGTCGGGTCGCGGGGGCAGCAGCTTCAGTAGGGAGGCCCAGACGTCCCTCTCCCCGACCACTTGGGCCAGCTCCTCCAGAGGAATCCCAAGGCGTTCCCAGGCCAGCCGGGAGACATAGTCCCTCCAGCGTGTCCTGGGTCTTCCCCTGGGCCTCCTCCCGGTGGGACGTGCCCGGAACACCTCACCAGGGAGGCGTCCAGGAGGCATCCTAACCAGATGCCCGAGCCACCTCAACTGGCTCCTCTCGACGTGGAGGAGCAGCAGCTCTACTCTGAGTCCTCCCCGGATGACTGAGCTCCTCACCCTATCTCTAAGGGAGAGCCCAGACACACTACGGAGAAAACTCATTTCAGCCGCTTGTATCCGGGATCTCGTTCTTTCGGTCACGACCCAAAGCTCGTGACCATAGATGAGGGTAGGAACGTAGATCAACCGGTAAATCGAGAGCTTCGCCTTTTGGCTCAGCTCTCTCTTCACCACAACGGATCGGTACAGCGCCCGCTTCACAGCAGACGCTGCACCAATCCGCCTGTCGATATCCCGCTCCATCTTCCCCTCATTCGTGAACAAGACCCCAAGATACTTGAACTCCTCCACTAGGGGCAGCACATCCTCCCCAACCCGGAGAAGGCACTCTACCCTTTTCCGGTTCAAGACCATGGTCTCGGATTTGGAGGCACCGATTTTCATCCCGGCCGCTTCGCACTCGGCTGCGAACCGCTCCAGTGAGAGCTGTAGATCACGCCCTGATGAAGCCAATAGGACCACGTCATCCGCGAATAGCAGAGACGCAATCCTAAGGCCACCAAAACGGATCCCCTCAACACCTTGGCTGCGCCTAGAAATTCTGTCCATAAAAGTTATGAACAGAATCGGTGACTAAGGGCAACCTTGACGGAGTCCAACTCTCACTGGAAACAAGTCCGACTTACTGCCGGCAATGCGGACCAGACTCTGACACCGGTCATACAGAGACCTGGCAGCCCTTATTAAAGGGTCCGGTACTCCATACTCCATAATTTTACAACACAAAGTGTACTATTATGAAGAGGGAGGGAAATAATATATTTTTTAATAGATCAAGATCTAGAAAGTAGAGCGTGGATCTGAATTCAGTCCCTTTGAGTCAATACTTTTGGTACAATTGCAATGTGTCTTTTTCTCCAACCATCCTTCCATCAACTCTGGTAAGCGTCTCAGAAAACAAGCATCCTCACAGTTTAGGAAGAGCACCCCCACAGCATGATGCTGCCACCACCAAGTTTCACTGTGGGGATGGTGTGTTCAGGCTGACATGTGGTAAAAGTTTTGGTCCCCACATAGCATAATATACGTAGGTCAAAAATTTTATTTTGTTCTCCTCCACATGTTTAGACTTTCCCCTACATGGCTCGAGTCACAGACAGAGTTCATAAACAGAACTTCTTTTAGCTTTTTTTTCTTGTCACTTTTCATAAATATCAGATTTGTGGAGAGCACATAGTCATGTAACCAGATTCTCCCACCTGAGCAGTTAATCTCTACAGCTCCTTCAGAGTTACCACTGGCCTGTTGACTGCTGTCAGAAAAGTCCTGGTCTTCCAATTTAGGTGGATGACAATATCTGGATAGGTTTGCATTTATGACATTCTTTCAATTTTCCAATGAAATTAGAACAGTACTAAATCAGATGTTAAAAGATCAGCATCAGAAACAGATTGGTCAAAAAGAATTTCCTATATAAGAAAACCAGTTGATTGCATCAAATTCTTGACAAGCAGCATTCACTCCTGGAGAAGCATAGAGCCAAAGGGAGAGTCGTCTGCATTGTTCATGGCTTTGCAGCAATCCCTCATACTGAGCATGCATGAAGTGACAGTGGAAAGTAAAACTCCCCATTAACGGGAAGGAAAACCTCCAGCAGAATCGGGCTCAGTATGAACGGTTATCTGCCTCAACCGACTGGGGGTTACAGAAGACAGAGCAGAGACACAACAAGACAGACAAACAAGCACAGAAGCACACATTGATCCACTAATCTGTTCTACATTAGATGGCAATAGTGGGTGATCTGTCTTCACTGGATGATGTCACAGTTAACAGAACGCCAGACCAGGTGTACCTACTATGAAGAAAAAAGAGAGAGAACAGAAAGTTAAAAGCTGAAATGATGACAAGCAATGCAAAATTGAAGAACAGTAGAACTCAGTAGAGTGAGAAAAATAGGCCCTGATGTCCTCCAGTAGCCTAAGCCTATAGCAGCATAACTATAATGGAAGCTCAGGGTAACATGAGCCACTCTAACTATAAGCTTTGTCAAAAAGGAAGGTTTTAAGATTAGTCTTAAAAGTAGACAGGGTGTCTGCCTCACGGCCAAAACTGGGAGTTGGTTCCACAGGACAGGAGCCTGATAGCTAAAGGATCTGCCTCCCATTCTACTTTTAGAGAATCTAGGAACCACCAGCAGACCTGCAGTCTGAGAGCAAAGTGCTCTTTTAGGAACATACGGGGTAATCAGAGCTCTGATATATGATGGAGCTTGATTATTAAGGGCTTTATATGTTAGAAGAAGAATTTTAAATTATATTCTTGATTTAACAGGAAGCCAATGAAGGGAAGCTAAAATCGGTGAAATATCCCTTTTGTTGATTTTCATCAGAACTCTTGTTGCAGCATTTTGGATCAGCTGAAGACTTTGAACTGCATTTTGTGGACCTCCTGATAGTAAAGAATTACAATAGTCCAGCCTTGAAGTAACAAATGCATGGACTAGTTTTTCAGCATCACTCCTGGACAGAATGTTTCTAATTTTGGCGATATTCCGGAGGTGAAAAAAGGAAACTCTGGAAACCTGTTTAATATGGTATTTAAATGACATGTCTTGGTCAAAAATAACACCAAGATTTTTTACTTTATTACCAGAGGTCAATAAACTCTACTTCAACATAAATCCATCTACAATCACTCTTCTGCCGCTGGATTTTAAAGTCTGGTCAGTCCGATCCAAGTTCCTTTTATCACTTTTTTTTATCTCAAACAAAATAATAAATAATGAAATCATTATTTTGTAAATGAATGACTCCTCCGTTTGCATCCGTCTGTTTGCAAACGCCTGTACATCTATGCTGCAAGTGGTGTGGCTTTGATTGTCAGGTGTGATGAGTTAGTCTTATTGGGTGAAGACAAAAAACAAAACAAAAAAAACGCTGATTTGCCACAGGTGGAGAGAGATGCGTCCTGAGGAGAATCTTTAAGTAACCAATTAGAGACCAGTAGGACGTCACATGAAAGGCAAAGGTTTGTGATTGACGCACACACCTGTCCAGTGTTTCTTGTCACTGAAATATAAAATTCTGGAGGCCTACATAAAATAACAACCCGAAATGAACCCAAAATGGAAAGGAGATACTGAAAAATCAAAAGTCAAACACATTAACACCTGAGATAACAGAAGTGATAATTACTTTTTATTTTGTAATTCATTTTAAGTTTTTCTACACTTTTTTTACTGCAAATTCTATGGGGTTGGCACCCAAGTGTACCCTCTTTACAAGGAGTCACTGTTCACGATATTGTTTTATAACCTAACTGTGGCTTAAGCTTTAACCCTGATCTGTCTGCTGTGTCCCTTGGTTTTCATGATGATGTTTCTTCCACTAATGTTCTCGAACAAACCTCTGAGACCTTCACAGAAAGAACAGCTCTGTGAAGGTAAAATCAAAAATCATTCAGGTAGACCCTGTTTACCAATTAGGTTACTTCTGAAGGCATTTGTATGTAGTAGTACTACAGTAAAGGGGTCTCAATAGAGATATTACACAGAATTACACAGAGTGAAAACATTTATTTGCTCCTGATCCACTTGAGTTATGCTCTACTTTGTGTTAGTCTATCACATGAATACATGTACGGATGAATTGGCAGAAACAAGAAACCTTTCAGCTGAAAATACTAATGTAATAAAGACTTAACCAATAACTGAGTTAAAGAGGGAGAATAATACCACTGAGATAGTGTGAATGATGGATGTTATCAGGATGAGAAAAGATGAGAAGAAAGACAGATAATCATAATTTCCACTTACAGTTATGCTGATTGCTTGAATGACCCCTGGGCAAACCCTCTTTCTGAGCCATTAGCAATAGTGTGACTGATGGGGCAAAATACAGTTCAAGTACCCACAAGAATTTGGATGAGTAGACAGTGCAGCTTCCCACTTATGGGCATCTTCTGGTCTCATTTTCTAAACTTCAGGTCAAGACCTAAAATAATCATACAGTCAGTGACATGACAGAGGTATTAATATGCCTTAATGAGCCTTGGTCCAAGGATGACTGGACACATGTACTCATTGTGGGCTTCCATATGACAGAAGTGCTAGTATGTTGTAATGAGCAAGAATCCCAGAACATAAAAAGAGAACTGCTCCTGCTCAGGTAGGCGTCACAAAATGACACGAAAGCTAATATGTTTAAACGAGCCAAGAGGGAAAACAGTTGCAGGACAGAATTTCAAGATGGGAAATATTGTGGTATCATCTAATGAGCCTTGAGTTTCTTAAGTGTCCAATGTTTCTGGGTCAAACACGTCACGTTAAAAAAAGGTTTGGCTTGGAAGTGTTTTGTGATTTAACACACAGTGAAGTGTGGTATGGGAGCTGCAATGCAGGAGAGGAAGGATTTAGCACGGGTGTGAGGACAGCACAGAGGATTGTTGGATGCCGTCTAGAGGGCCTAGACAGGGGCTCCATTAGAATACCTCTATTGGGTAAGTACTCTTTAGTAAAAGCGGAAGTGAGTCAGTGGTCGCCATGATAGGTGCTGTCTGAATAGTGCAGTCAGTAAGGAAGGAGGTAGGAAAATGAGCTTATATGCTTCCTCCTGCAGCTAATTTAGCATAGGATAATCGCAATGACATGACATATGAGCACAGCCCTCCTCACAGAAATTAACAAAAAAATAGCCAAAGAGCACGCCGTTTGTAGTTCATTATCGGAAGTCTGTAGGTCAGGATTTGACTCCCATCATCCATGCGTTTCTGTCGCGTAACGATGTCTGAGATAAAGGCTGGGCTAAATCGACACAGCAGTCCAAAAGTCCTTTCCTACCCACGATAGTGTTCTTCCCGTTGACCCCATGAAAGGTCAAGGAAAAGCAGCTAGGAGCAGGAGCCAGAAGCTATTATTAAGAGTATGTGGACAGAGCCAAAGCCTATGCTCCACAAGTCCAGAAAGGGGCCACAGATCCCACCCACCCAGGCAATGCACTGTTTGTTCCCCAGCTATCAGGTGAATAATTCAGGAACATTAAATCAAAAACTAACAGCCTTAAAAACAACTTCTTCGCCAAAGCAGTAAGGGCTATTGCCCCCTGCTGAAAATCAACAAACTATCAGCCCAGTGCATAATATGTTACAAACACTACTTGTTACACAGATTTCTGATCGGATGAAAATTATTTATACTCTCTCACTTGCAAATGTGTATTCGCACACTTCAATCTCTCAGGGACTGTCTGTTTGGACATCCATGGAAATTGCACAATTATGCAATTAATTTATTGCACAGTATTGTTGACTGCTGTATGACTTTTTGACTTGAAAATGAGTCCAGTAGCTGTAAGGATTATATGCACGCTTAAGCCCCTCAGGGACTGTTGTAGTTGGCCAGTGCCATTAACATTTTTTTTTTTTGTTTTTGTTTTTTGTTTTTTAAAAGGAAAGATTATGGTTTGCTGTGTCTGCGTGTTATGTGTAATTATGTGCATTCTGAGCCAGTGTCTGCCTCATCACAAATGTCATTATGGTAACACATAATGAAATAAAGAAGAAGAATGACGACTGCTATAACTGCTGGAGTAAAAAAAATAAGTTTATATTTGGACCGACAATGAGGTAGGACTTCTCTGAGCTACATTTGACTACAAGACCAGGAAAGCACAAAACAGTAGGTTAAAAAGCCTGTGCAGCACAACTGCAACTATGGAGATCACCATTGTTGTTGTTTTTGTCATGCGAGTTAAAGGAGCGCGCGGTGCCAGTGTCTAGCAGGTTATGCATATGTGGGTGTCACGACGGAGGCACAGCGGGGGCGGCTTCAAACCTATCCACTCTGGGAGTTGGTTTTAGATGTAGTCAGTTTCGCAGCTGCTTTGTTGTGGCGGGACCCCCTAACTGACAAACCAAGCTTGTCATATACATCCAAACCCAACTTCGTCTGCACGGGGTCTTAGTTGAAACGTTTCGTCTCTTCTCCAAGGGACTTTTGCAGTCTGAAGAGTTACCGAACAACTCAGCCTGTAAGCAGTAACTTTGCATAGTAGCTTAACGAGTTGAGTTGGGACAATCAAAACTTGTGCTCACATGCAAAGGAGGTCGCTCAAGTGTAAACCACCAGAATTGACAAAGACTCCTGGATAGGTGTCGAAATGTTTTCAGAAAAAAACTGAACAAAAGTCCGGTTGCCTCCGATTTAAGCCTGTTTGCTGAGGTCCACCTGTAACAACCAGTCATTAGTATGCTGATGGCCACCTGTTGTTCCACCCCCCTGTTTTCAAAGTGCTCCTTTAATTATTTTTTTTTAACACTGTGTATATAACTGTTAACTAATTAATTTAGCTTTTCCTTTATATTCTTATTCATTGAGATGCAACTGTTCACTCAGTTTCTTGCAACAGCAACAACAGTTGGGGTCCCAAGATCACTGCCGGCTTCTACAGCTATACATGATATGCTAAATCAAGTTTTGTTTTGCTAGAAGGGCATTTACATGTATCTCTGAAATGTTAATACCTTTTTAGCATTTTGAGCACATTAACTTAGAATGTGACAACATTATTTTTCGTACAGAACGCCTATGTGTCTGCACTCGTTAGCCTATCTGTTGGCATTAAGACTTTTTATATTCATCTATGTAAAATGACTTTCTCCCATTTAAAATAACTACTCATTTATAATTTATGTTTCCATGTATATTTTATAGATACAAGCGTTTCTGCTGGCTATTTGATTTTCATTCCCATGGAGATAATTATATATAGTATAGAAATTGTATATGCCTTAGGGAATTATTTCCCAAGATTTTGAAAGCCACAACCACGTGTATAGAAAAATAACAGGTTTTTACTAAATAATGTCAATCAAAACAGAGCTTGGGTTGGTACAGCAACGGATAAGACTGCTTGTCCTGCTAACAGAAGGTCCAGGGAAGTTTGGTCAAAACTGAGCCTCCATACTTAAACAAAATTAACAAGGGTTTAGCTTCAGAAAGTGAGAAAAACTAGTCAAAAGAGGCCAGAACAGTTGGGTGTAGAAAACATTAGAAAAAAACACAAAGGTAAATGTAACAATAAAAAAGATTAATAATCCCAGTAACAATGAAGTGAGTAGGTCAAAGAGTGTAACGCTGCTATATCAAAGATGGCAGGGATCAGATTTTCCCTTTTATATGTAAACTTTTTTAGAGGCTATATCTAGATATATATCTACATACAGTACTTTAGAAATCTGAAGTGTTAAAATTTTACACTTTTCTGGTTTAACATCATTAACAGCATAAAGTGAAATTAAAAGTATTCACCCCCTTTCAAAGTTCTTCTGTTTTTGTTTTATTTTTTTGCCAGAAAGGTCAGTTGATCAATGATAAATTCGCCTGACAGAGTTGGGCTGTTAAAACAATGACAAGGATCTGGATTGGATCTGCTCATTTAGTTTAATGTATATGGGGCGACGGCGGGGAATTAGGGAGTTCGTCCTGTAACTGGCGGATTGCCGGTTCAATCCCCCGCTCTGATCGTCTCAGTCGTTGTGTCCTTGGGCAAGACACTTCACTTGATAAAGCGTTATACAAGGTCAAGCTATTTACCATTACCATATTACTTGTTTATATTCAAAAACCTGTGCATCAGATTGAACAAAGTGCAGAAAACAACACATGAAATAAACCAAAGAAACTTACAACACACACAACTATTTTGCAATATAATCAAAGAAGAGCCCCCTTAATAGTCTGTAATTGCTCAATGCATTAAATTTTCTAATCAGAAGAGACAATGGGTATAATTATGCTGAGTGGACATGCTTAATCCCAATACAACCTAAAGATGGTTAAAATGCTTTATATCTGCAGTCTGAAATCATGGTTCCCAATCAGAAATGGGTAAACTGCTGCCTCCAGCTTGGCGGATCTGGCAAGGTTGTGATTGGACCAGAACACAGAATAGAGCTCGGGAGGCGCATAATAAGAAGAAGGTGATTTAAATAGTAAACAAACAAAGCTTACAGGTAGACAGGTAAACATGAACCAAAAACACAGCATGGTTGAAGATGACAATTGATAATGGCTGAGCTGACAACATATACAGGAGAGGATAGGGGAGTAGTGGCAGGTGGCACTAATTATAGATAGGTGACACCAGTAAGATATAATTAACGGAGGGAAAGGAGGGCACAGAACTGTCAGGAGCAGATGGAGAGCTGAGTCTAATAGGGAAATATGAGAATGGCCTGATCTGAGGGGGAAAACCTAACAAAACATAAGGAGGGGCAGATCTAATGAAACTAATGAAAGCTATACAGATGAAAAAACGGGGATCTAGGGGTGAACAATACAAAAGTGCACATAAATACAGTGCAGGATCCCCAGGAAGCTAACATAAGTAGTCACACTCCTGGGGATCGTGACTATGGGGTGCCAAATGTAAAATTTCAGATAAAATTCTATAGCTGATATATTTTGATTATTTAGCTCACTTTTCTCACATTTAACTCCCTTTTCTCACATTTAAGACAGAAATTCACAATAAACAAGATCTTATATGCAATTGTCAACAATATGTTTATAAAGTAAAACAAATAGTTAAATGTTAAATCTAAATGTTAAATCTATATCTAAATGTTAAATCTATATCTAAATGTTAAATCTATATCTAAATATTAAATTTAAATCTAAATGTTAAATCTATATCTAAATGTTAAATTTAAATCTAAATGTTAAATCTATATCTAAATGTTAAATTTAAATCTAAATGTTAAATCTATATCTAAATGTTAAATGTTAAATGTAAATGTTAAATCTATATCTAAATGTTAAATTTAAATCTAAATGTTAAATCTATATCTAAATGTTAAATCTATATCTAAATGTTAAATTTAAATCTAAATGTTAAATTTATATCTAAATGTTAAATTTAAATCTAAATGTTAAATCTATATCTAAATGTTAAATGTTAAATGTAAATGTTAAATCTATATCTAAATGTTAAATGTTAAATGTAAATGTTAAATCTATATCTAAATGTTAAATCTATATCTAAATGTTAAATTTAAATCTAAATGTTAAATTTAAATCTAAATGTTAAATCTATATCTAAATGTTAAATCTATATCTAAATGTTAAATGTTAAATGTAAATGTTAAATCTATATCTAAATGTTAAATTTAAATCTAAATGTTAAATGTTAAATGTAAATGTTAAATCTATATCTAAATGCTAAATCTATATCTAAATGTTAAATCTATATCTAAATGTTAAATGTAAATGTTAAATCTATATCTAAATGTTAAATTTAAATCTAAATGTTAAATCTATATCTAAATGTTAAATCTATATCTAAATGTTAAATTTAAATCTAAATGTTAAATCTATATCTAAATGTTAAATGTTAAATGTAAATGTTAAATCTATATCTAAATGTTAAATCTATATCTAAATGTTAAATGTTAAATGTAAATGTTAAATCTATATCTAAATGTTAAATGTTAAATGTAAATGTTAAATCTATATCTAAATGTTAAATTTAAATCTAAATGTTAAATCTATATCTAAATGTTAAATCTATATCTAAATGTTAAATGTTAAATGTAAATGTTAAATCTATATCTAAATGTTAAATTTAAATCTAAATGTTAAATGTAAATGTTAAATCTATATCTAAATGCTAAATCTATATCTAAATGTTAAATCTATATCTAAATGTTAAATGTAAATGTTAAATCTATATCTAAATGTTAAATTTAAATCTAAATGTTAAATCTATATCTAAATGTTAAATCTATATCTAAATGTTAAATTTAAATCTAAATGTTAAATCTATATCTAAATGTTAAATGTTAAATGTAAATGTTAAATCTATATCTAAATGTTAAATGTTAAATGTAAATGTTAAATCTATATCTAAATGTTAAATCTATATCTAAATGTTAAATCTAAATCTAAATGTTAAATTTAAATCTAAATGTTAGATCTATATCTAAATGTTAAATTTAAATCTAAATGCTAAATCTATATCTAAATGTTAAATTTAAATCTAAATGTTAAATCTATATCTAAATGTTAAATTTAAATCTAAATGTTAAATCTATATCTAAATGTTAAATGTAAATGTTAAATCTATATCTAAATGTTAAATCTATATCTAAATGTTAAATCTAAATCTAAATGTTAAATGTTAAATCTAAATGTTTTGAAAATATGCAAATTGACCACGCCCCCTATCGGGTTCTCGCCCACACCACCGACCTTGGATCAGCCATGAGATCCATCTGTGGAGGACACGGTAAACATGCCGCACAGAGGGCTGACAAGGCAACTTCCTATAACTATATAACTTTCTCCCTTTAACGGCAAAGTTTCTTGTTTTAATGAGAGACTTATCTTGCTTAAACAACATAATTTTCGTCTCATAACAACGCAACATAACCCGGCATCAGCTCGCGGGATATTTGACTGTCATGGAGAAGAGGAGAGACGGAGGGGCGCCTTTTATTACTTTTTAAGAAGTCGTCATTTTTCGGAGGAATGTATTTCTGCACTGAGGAGTGACAAGGTAAGTCATAAATATACAGCAAGTCCTCTACTTGAAATTTGACCAATTCGGCAGTTATTTATAGTTAACAACTCTGCTTTGGATACACTTGCATTACTGTAGTACAGTCTCTGGCTCTGTTTACACGGTGAAAACAGGTTTGCGTTGCCTTTGTACTCTCCATTTACACACTACAAGGTTTAACTGTTGCTTAGGGGGGGGGGGCTTTCAGCTATAGCTGTGGGTTTATTTACAACAGTTTGCAGCCGAAACAGTCCTCCGCCAGCCGCTGTTTTCTTCTTCTGGGCAATTTAACCCGGAGCTTCAAAAATCACAGCTCTACTAGTGGTGCGGCATGGGAATTGCACCGTTTAAGTACTCTGTAAACAGGGCCTGTGACTGCAAATGTTCTACATGGATGTTAATGAGATAGAGATAAGGATAAGCAGCTTAATATTTTTAAAAACATGTCATGCATTTAATCATAAATTCTGCTGTAAAGATTAATAATCATGTGCTTAAAAGAGTCTTTTTAGTTTTTTACGGTTTTTATATTAACCATAATTTCATTGTGCTTGTAGACTGACATATCAGCTATAGCAAGCATGGATGAGAGCTTGGCCATCTATATTCCCACCTATGCTGACAGAATTGCCACCCAGAGATTTTGCTTCGAGTTCCAAGGAAAAGGTGAAAGAGATGCCCTTCAACAGACATTGCTTGAAAAACTCTTTACATGCAAATCTTCATGGAAAAAGTCCAATTTGATCTAAAATGTTTTTGGTTTCAGGTAATATCACTATGTAATATATTTAAAAAGAAAGCTTACCATTTGACTCAAAATGTGTTTTCAATATGTTTTCAAGAACATATGGAAGTGAGCCACAATAGAGTCAGTTAGCTTTTGTTTTTGTTGACAAAGATATAGAGCAAAAATACTGATTAAAAAGATTACTCCAACAACATTGTGAAATACAATTTTTTGAAGTGAAATTATTGCTGTTGCTATTAAGCTTCTTTAAGGTAAAAAAATTTAAAGCATGTGTTTAAACTGTACTTACTTTTCTTTCCATAGGGCATTATTTTTCTTTTATATTCTTTAAAGTTGATTGTAAAATAGATGAATGCTTTGAGCGCAATAGTGCCCAGATTTCTAACAACGACTTTTGTCATATGTAAAAGGATTTTCTCATGTTCAATTTTGAGATCCATGTATTCATCTTTTTAATACTCATAGATTATGTTCTAGTTAGGTCATTATCTGGAGGTAGAGAACTTCCTTTCAAAAGGATATTTCAGAGAACTTGTTAAAGGTACTTTTAATGTATGTTCTTCTGTGAGTTGATGTAACATTGCAATATAATGTTATGTTTCTAAGGAAAGAACGAGTTGGTTTGATCACAAACCATTGCACTTTATTTTGTAATGGGTTTTTACCAAAGATTCATTAAAAGTTTTCATGTTGCACATAAGCATAGGCACTTTATTTTTCATCTCATTTGACCATATCATCATTGTCAAACAGTACATAACTTGGGTCTCAGTGTTCAGTAACAGAGAACTATAAGAGTCTTGCTGTTATAAATATAAAAATTATGTCTTGAATATGAGGAGCAGTGGTGGGGTTTACAGAACATGTCATTTAAACATTTTGTCCTACATGACAGATTACAAGGCAAATGTGAAGTTAAATTTCTTGTTATTGTCCTAATATATTTAGTAGTGTATATTTGCTGTCACACACAACAAGAATCACACAAAATATAAAACCTGTTACCAAAATTCAAAAAATTATGTACGTCATGATGAAACATTTAAGTACATGGGAGTCAGTGAAAACAGAGGTCTGTTTTTTATTCCTCCATTTGTATTTCTTTGATTGCTTTTCCTTTATTGGTTGTGGGGTCTGCAGCTGCCTATTTCTGACTGTGTGGGAAAGTGACAGGGTCATTCTGGACAGGCTCACAAGGTCATTTGCTCCACAAACTCTTTTTTACAAGAAAATGTCACACGTGTCACAGGTTTGTGTGCATACAAGCTCTTAAAAATAAGCATAACTCAATTGTTTCATCATGTGTGGACGGTGCATGAAGAAAGTTTTCCGTCATCAGAAGGTATGATAGTTCGAACTGTCTCATCACATGTAAACGGTCCTCTGAAGACGTTGGACTGTGCAAGTTTCAGCCGCTTGCTTAGAAACCTGTTTGAGATGATCTTGTTCACCAAAAAGCCATGGAAGGGTTCACAGGTGTCAAAGTCCAGTCCTCAAGGGCCGGTGTCCTGAAACTTTTAGATATGTCCCTGGTCCGACACGCCTGAGTCAAATAATCAGGTAATTACCAGGACTCTGAAGAACCTGACTGCAAACTGAGGAGCTAATTGTGCCATTTGATTCAGGTGTGTGGGACCAAGGAAACCTCTAAAAGTTTCAGGACACGCCATCGAGGACTGGAGCTTGACACCCCAGTACATAATGTAGGGCCGGCCACTTGGAGCAATTGCATCTCTAATCTTACAAATGATGTTCCAAAAGTGAACCACTTTAAGAGTTCTTCCTGAAAGACAAGAAAATAAACAAGTTCTTAAAGTACATACTCCATATTTAAAAGCATGTATCATATAGTATTTATCTTTTACATTCAAACATACCTCAGTGATATTTAAACGGGTGAGCAGAATTGGCTGCTTATCCAAGAAGTCACCAGTAAAGTAATCTGTATTCTTCAGTTTTTGAAAAAGGTTCATCCAGTACTGTGCACGACGTTTCCTTAAGAAATCCCACCAGTTGTTGATGAGCTGGATCCCACAATGAAGTAGTTTTCAGGATAGCTGTCATCAAGACGCAAAAATCTTTGAATGTCTTTCATTGTACCATTCTCTGTCTCCATGTCAATATGAATTCTGGCTGTGGTACCCCCTCTGTTACTGCTGGAAGAAAATATCCAGCAGTAACTTTTGGACAGCACCATCCATGTATTCAGCTTTAGAGATGCCAACCTGTAAACACAGCAGAGATTTTGTTATTGTTTTTTATTTTAAACAAAATGTAAAAATAACATAATTTATTCTTTCTAAAAATTGAGCACGTTACTTATGCTAAATGTGAGAAGCTAAATATTCCAAATTCAAAGTTTTTAAATATTTAAATTTTGAGTGTCAGATCAAATGCACAGGCATTCTAAGATGTAAAAGAGAACATTCATTTTCTGGCTGTATTTTTAATGTAGCTATCTTAAACCTGGTCCTCCTACCTTAATGTTTTTGTTTATGGGAATTTTAAAAAGTACTTTTACAGAATTCCCATCAGAAGGAGAATAGCTGCTGTTTAAAATTGTGATTTAAGGTTAGACTGGATCAATGTTAAAATTGCCTAAACCTAGACTGCAATGGAACAATGTTGTTGATTAAGATTTGTTTTCTTTTCTGAGTAAGTTTAAAAACATTAGAAAAAACAAATGGAACAACAAATAAACTGAGAACAATGGTGCCTTGCTGCCAGGAGCTTTCATTGATAAATTCTGATATTAACTTTTGAATTTGCAGCAATGATAATCGATTATCAGTTTTTGCTTTTCCCCTTATTAAAGCATGTCAGTAGTTGACTGGGTTTATTAATGAAGTTCATATAAATAATTGTCCTTCACTGGCGTGTGAATTGTCCCATTAGAAAGCTCTGTATTCATTTCTTTGTTTTGACACAATAAAATATGGATAAATGTAGCTTTATCTTGCCTCACTTTCATGTGTCAAGTGTCGGATTAAAATTTATTTTAATCATATTTGATTAAAATACATAAAGGCATAGATAGGTACATTTGCAGTCACAGGCCCTGTTTACAGAGTACTTAAGCGGTGCAATTCCCATGCCGCACCACTAGTAGCGCTGCGATTTTTTGAAGCTCCGGGTTAAATTGCCCAGAAGAAGAAAACAGCGGCTGGCGGAGGACTGTTTCGGCTGCAAACTGTTGTAAATAAACCCACAGCTATAGCTGAAAGCCCCCCCCCCCTAAGCAACAGTTAAACCTTGTAGTGTGTAAATGGAGAGTACAAAGGCAACGCAAACCTGTTTTCACCGTGTAAACAGAGCCAGAGACTGTACTACAGTAATGCAAGTGTATCCAAAGCAGAGTTGTTAACTATAAATAACTGCCGAATTGGTCAAATTTCAAGTAGAGGACTTGCTGTATATTTATGACTTACCTTGTCACTCCTCAGTGCAGAAATACATTCCTCCGAAAAATGACGACTTCTTAAAAAGTAATAAAAGGCGCCCCTCCGTCTCTCCTCTTCTCCATGACAGTCAAATATCCCGCGAGCTGATGCCGGGTTATGTTGCGTTGTTATGAGACGAAAATTATGTCGTTTAAGCAAGATAAGTCTCTCATTAAAACAAGAAACTTTGCCGTTAAAGGGAGAAAGTTATATAGTTATAGGAAGTTGCCTTGTCAGCCCTCTGTGCGGCATGTTTACCGTGTCCTCCACAGATGGATCTCATGGCTGATCCAAGGTCGGTGGTGTGGGCGAGAACCCGATAGGGGGCGTGGTCAATTTGCATATTTTCAAAACATTTAGATTTAACATTTAACATTTAGATTTAGATTTAACATTTAGATATAGATTTAACATTTAGATATAGATTTAACATTTACATTTAACATTTAACATTTAGATATAGATTTAACATTTAGATTTAAATTTAACATTTAGATATAGATTTAGCATTTAGATTTAAATTTAACATTTAGATATAGATCTAACATTTAGATTTAAATTTAACATTTAGATTTAGATTTAACATTTAGATATAGATTTAACATTTACATTTAACATTTAGATATAGATTTAACATTTAGATTTAAATTTAACATTTAGATATAGATTTAACATTTAGATATAGATTTAACATTTAGATTTAAATTTAACATTTAGATATAGATTTAACATTTACATTTAACATTTAACATTTAGATATAGATTTAACATTTAGATATAGATTTAGCATTTAGATATAGATTTAACATTTACATTTAACATTTAACATTTAGATTTAAATTTAACATTTAGATATAGATTTAACATTTACATTTAACATTTAGATATAGATTTAACATTTAGATATAGATTTAACATTTAGATTTAAATTTAACATTTAGATATAGATTTAACATTTACATTTAACATTTAACATTTAGATATAGATTTAACATTTAGATATAGTTTTAACATTTACATTTAACATTTAACATTTAGATATAGATTTAACATTTAGATTTAAATTTAACATTTAGATATAGATTTAACATTTAGATATAGATTTAACATTTAGATTTAAATTTACCATTTAGATATAGATTTAACATTTACATTTAACATTTAACATTTAGATATAGATTTAACATTTAGATATAGATTTAGCATTTAGATATAGATTTAACATTTACATTTAACATTTAGATTTAAATTTAACATTTAGATATAGATTTAACATTTACATTTAACATTTAGATATAGATTTAACATTTAGATATAGATTTAACATTTAGATTTAAATTTAACATTTAGATTTAAATTTAACATTTAGATATAGATTTAACATTTACATTTAACATTTAACATTTAGATATAGATTTAACATTTACATTTAACATTTAACATTTAGATATAGATTTAACATTTAGATTTAAATTTAACATTTAGATATAAATTTAACATTTAGATTTAAATTTAACATTTAGATATAGATTTAACATTTAGATATAGATTTAACATTTACATTTAAATTTAACATTTAGATATAGATTTAACATTTACATTTAACATTTAGATATAGATTTAACATTTAGATTTAAATTTAACATTTAGATATAGATTTAGCATTTAGATTTAAATTTAACATTTAGATATAGATTTAACATTTAGATTTAAATTTAACATTTAGATATAGATTTAACATTTAGATATAGATTTAACATTTAGATTTAACATTTAACTATTTATTTTACTTTATAAACATATTGTTGACAATTGCATATAATATCTTGTTTATTGTGAATTTCTGTCTTAAATGTGAGAAAAGGGAGTTAAATATGAGAAAAGTGAGCTAAATAATCAAAATATATCAGCTATAGAATTTTATCTGAAATTTTACATTCGGCACCCCATACGTGACAGGATCAGCTTCTGCATAATGCGGAGGAGCTGGTATTTAGCTCAAAAGTGATAGGACGAAGGACCTGGAGATGGGCAGATTGACTAGATGGACTACCTTGTCAGCAGTAAAGCTGGCCCTGTTATGTTTTTTTAATAGCAAAGCCATCAAGGGAAGCTCTAAATTTACTAGTGCATAAGTTCGGACTCCTCGCTTTGGTTATAAGATATACTGTATATCATGACCAAAAGCAAAATAATCAATTTCGGAGTTACCTTCACTTGGCTTCCATGACAGAGCGCACAGCCTACATACATTTGGTATACATATATAAACTGTGTTATTTTTTGTTTGTTTCGTGTGTATAGAATGGAGGTTGTGAGTTGTGAAAGTGCAATTTACATGTATTTTGTTTCACAGAGGTGTAGCTGAGTCATCAGGCTGTTGTCAGGTTTGTAGTATTTGAAGGTGAGTGGAAGTGCAGACAAGAGTTTGGGAGCCGCATGATGAAGTGGATGACAGTTTATTAACAAAGCACCAAACTCACAGACAGACAGTGTGGGCTAGGAATAAATCAGGGTATAGACCAGGCACTGATGTAGCATGACGGAGGACCTGACAAAGAATGTGACTGAACTTGGTGACTATAAAGGGGAAGAGACTGAAGGAAAAGCAGGTGGAGCAAATAAACACAGGTGAGAGGTGTAATTAGGCTGAAGGAGAGAGAGAGAACAATGAACTGCCAGGGTCAGGAGGAGAACAGAATCTAACAGAAAAACTTGATGAATGACCAGATAAGGACAAATGCCCTGAACAAACTGAGAATGGGCAGGTAGGAAAATAAGAATCTAACAGAAACAAGAATAAAACACTAACTAATAACATAAGGAGCTAAAACAGGTAATCAAAGCTAGGGCTGCACAATTAATCGCATTTTCAATATAATCGCGATTTTAAAAACGCAATTTCCAAATCGCAGAGGTCTGCAATTTTTTGCTATGTAACAATTAGGGAATTAGACACGTCCTTCAGTTGTCAGTAATATGTTTAAAGTGGGTTTGCCTCCACATGTAAGGGAAAACAGTTGCAGCAGTGAGATAATCTAACTTTATTACTTGCTTTACAGTTTATATAATCATACATAGCATTAAGTACTGGTCAATCATATAGACTTGCTTGTTGGTTGCACTTTGCACTTTTTGTTCAACAAGGATCGATGTCCAAATCAATTAAAAGCTGTTCTCTTGAATAATATTCTGATTAATAGAAACATTAAAAGTTCTTGCTTTAAATAGTCCTTGTTTACAAACATCTTTATTTAGAGGCCATTTTTTTTGCTTGTGGTTAATGCAGAGAAAAGTCAAAATTGCAATTTTGGTTGAAATATATCGTAGGCAGAACGCAGTCATTTCTGCTCAGAGTTTAGATGCTGTGGGTTTAGCAACTAATCCGCACGGCGAGGAAACAAATTGATTTGTTGTTTGTATATGTTTAAAAAGACATGATAAATTAAACTGTAAAAAAAATTGCATTAAATCGCAATATTAAGATAAAAAGTCACGATTAGATTATTTTCCAAAATCGTTCAGCCCTAATCAAAGCCATGGGGATCCTGACAGATGTAAGGTGCCCATTGTGTTCATCAGAGAGAACAGAGAAACTGTTACTGTGCTGCCTGTTTTTTAAATATAGCCTGTTTTTTAAATATAGCCTGTTTTTTAAATATAGTGCCAATATAGTGCCAATCTGAGGGTAAAAGTCTAAACCGGGGTTCTTCAATCCTGGTCCAAAGGACCCACTGTCCTACATGTTTTAGGTGTTTCTCTTCAAAATCCTGACTAAAATAAATGGGTGATTACCAGGCCTCTGTGTCCCCGCTGAGGAGGACATACAGCCATTTGATCAAGGTGTGGTGGAGCACTCAAACTCATCATAAATATGCAGGACCAGGGTTGAAGACCCCATTTGTGTGCAGGATCTATGGGATCTGCACAAATGTTGGTCACCTTTTTCCTCACACTAGATCTGTACAAATCCTTGATGTAGGGAATGTCTTCCCCAACGAGCTTCTCTTTATTCTTCTCTAATTGGACCTGTTTTGTGAATGAGCCAAATTACACAGTTATGGATGAATACACAGTGCACAAGATAGCATCAGCTCCTGTGGAAGGTTGTACTTTTCGAGTAAACCTAAAGATCTCATATGTAAGCCACTGAAATTGGCTTCCTTGGTAGGGTGTCAACAAAAGAAGTAATATAGCAAACTGCCTGTACAAATTCTCACTAATCTGGGTCATTGCAACAGCAAACAGGTTTAAATCGGAGGCCACTTGATTCAATTCTTTCTGAAAACGTTATGATACCTATCCAAGTCTTTGTCAATTCTGGTGGCTCACACTTGAGCAACCTCCAGTTGGTGCGCTGCTGTTTTTAAAGGACATGGAGGCCCATCCTCCTAGGTGCATTCTAATTCAGATGCAAATCAGTGACCCACCTGTCACTGTCCTCGGTCGTTAGAAGCAATGGCTTGGTGTGAGTGGAGTACTTGGTCACCGGAACCCCGAAGAGACTGCTGATGTAATCTCTGCGGAATGTGTTGGAGGACCAATATAGCAAACCTCTTAGGCCTTGTGGCATGCAAGGCACCTACGTATCACCCAGATTAAGGTAAAGAGTGCTGCTTGGAAGAGGGATATCTGAATTTCTCCAGGCTTCAATCAGAATCAGAATAAGACATACTTTAATAATCCCAGAGGGAAATTGCTGTTTCAGTACAATCGCCATAACATAATAAACATCACAAACATTTCAGGGGGGGGGACGATTTACTGAGGCCTTGCTGCCAGGGACCGCCTTACACGGTGCCCACATGGCGCTGCCATACTCTGTGAAAAGATAGAGCTTTGCTCCTCCACCTTCCAGAACTGTCCTTTCACCACCGTAGTGAGCGCGTCATATGCAGCCAGCAGCCTGATCAACCTAATCTTCAAAGGGATACTCACCCACAAGTCAACTTTGCGGATAAACTGTTAACATGGTTGTCTTATAGAGCTGTCTATATATCTTTGCCAATATTTTGCCACATTACTGCATATTTGTTGAAATTCTGCTTTTGTGTCTAAAACTGTCCGTGTGGCCCCCTCCTGGGGTTAAACGGTGTCTTGCATTGAAATTCAAATCTGTCTTGCTATTGGTTAAAATGTTTTTGTGATGTCACTTGGAGAAACTGATGTCAGGCGTCAGCTGTGGGGAATAAAAACAGCACCATCTAAAAAAAAGAAAAGCATCTCCGTCTTGTACCTCCAGAGCGAGCACTGTTGCCCTCTAGTGACTTTTTATCTTCAAAAAAGCAACTAGCAACAAATCTAGCAACTTTTTCTGTGTTATTGCCGACTTTATGTGAAATCACCAATTGTTCTGCAGTTACTGTCTTGAGGCAGCAGCGAATGCTGCCATGAGCCCCTTCCCACTTCCCTAAGTGCTGTCTCACAGGCAGACAGCTGCTGCATCATCCTGAAAATCCGCCTGCAGTCAGAGCAAAGAGAGCAGAGAGGAGATCAACTATGCTCTGTTTCCACATTGCAAATTAATCATGCATGCACAAAGCTGCTGGTGATCCCACCCTGAATAACAAAGCGGGAAATGAACATTATGGGGCAACAGTGGCGCAGAAGTTAGGGAGTTC
This sequence comes from Fundulus diaphanus, assembly GCA_037039145.1. Taxonomy (NCBI): domain Eukaryota; kingdom Metazoa; phylum Chordata; class Actinopteri; order Cyprinodontiformes; family Fundulidae; genus Fundulus; species Fundulus diaphanus. The sequence goes on from CM073135.1 coordinate 35,131,431, forward strand.
GTCCTGCAATTGGTGGGTTGCCGGTTCAATCCCCAGCTCTGACTGTCTCCGTTGTTGTGTCCTTGGGCAAGACACTTCACCCACATTGCCTGCTGCCGTTGGTCAGAGGGCCCAGTGGTGCCGGTGTGTGGCAGCCTCACCTCTGTCAGTCTGCCCTAGGGCAGCTGTAGCTACTAGAATAACTCACCACCGTCAGGGTGTGAATGGGTGAATGACTAAACTGTAGAGTGAAGCACTTTGGAGGTCGTCAGACTAGTTAAAGGGCTGTACAATTATTACCATTATATAATTGGACCCCAATTTGAGCATCACCAAGTCAGCAGCTCAAATTGATAAGGCTCTGGCCCAGTCCACAAAGACTCTCTCATGATGAGGGGGGTGAAAAATCCTTCACTGCAAAAGACTGAACCAGCAGAACTGGCATAACTACCAGTGTCACTCTGCTCACTCTTCATGATTCAATATTGCAAAAAAGAATTGCCCATCCCCACCTACTTTGGTGGCAGGATTGTGCTTTTTTTATTTTCAGGGTGACTAACCTTTAATATGCGGAAGACAATAAACTACAGCTCATTTATATGAACTATTTTACCTTTGATATCAGATTCACACTTTTTGTTGCTGTTCTCTGATTTGTATAAACACAGATATTAGTGATTTAATTCACACAAAAATCTCCAAGGCAAGGCTCCAGAATTTATTTCAGCACAGCTTTCTAACATCAACCTGTTATTTGCCTCAGGTCCACAGACAAGAACCTGCGGACTGCTCCTGGGTAAGATTTAAAGCTAAAGTGGATTGTACATGTCAGAGTAACTAAAACCTAGGGGGTAAAAAGAAAAACCATTTACCCATGTCATAATTTGACTCTTTCTAGATTACATTCTAAAGAAAATAAAAAGAGAGAAGAAGATTTCTATTCCATACTAATTCATCTCCCTCCCTTAAGTATACAAACACTTCCATACACTGCACATGCCGCTGGTGCCTAGGAAAAATACTTTAGAGAAAGTAGCTTTGATACATTGAAACATGTTATCAAAAAGGTCTAAAGCATTGTTGTGCTTCTTACTGTGTAGGTGCTTCTTCTGCTAAATGGTGACCCTGAAAAATAGGGGACTAAAGAGAAAAAACAAGAATGTACAAAGCTAAAAAATGTAGTTGGGAAAAGTTTGCACTGCTTGTGTACCTAAATATGCCTATAACCCATGACAAATATTTTGTGACCCCTTGGAGAACCCAGGCTGCAAGGCTCAGAACTGCTGAGTCTGCCTTCCTCTGCTCCAGTTTTATGTGACTGTATGTTACTTTGACTTTTGTTTGTTTGCATGCTCATTTTTAAGAAAAAGGTTCCCCCTTTCACACTGGCTACAGATGCATAAATACACTTGTGTTTTAACAAGATTTGCTGGATGAGCAAAGCTTGAGTTGGACAACTATGAGACTGCCACACACATAATGCTCATAAAGCCACATACTGTGAAATTGATGAGAAGTAGAAGTTTGGTTCTGCTGCAAGCACACTCTCATGCCTTAATGAAGCACAAGAAAGATGAGATACAGATGCAGAATCAAAGTTCTCATTCTCATTCACCAAAATAAAAATCCAGAGCATGCAACCGATTTCAGAAGTTACCTAAACAGAAAAAATACAACAATAAGCAATATCTTGGAAGTTTTGTGAAGACCTCAGATGTTGTTAGAGAACATTCATGGAAAAAGAGCATAATTAAGATCAGGGTACGCAGCAGACAGTCAGATACTAAGTTGTGGGGAGGCAGACTGGTCAAGGAGAGCATGGATCAGGGAAATGGCCAAGAGACTCATGGTAACTCTGGAAGGACTGCTGAGTGCCATAGCTCAGATTGGAGAGTCTGTTGATGGCAGCTTTTGCACACAAGTCTGGCCTTTATGGAAGACTGACTAGAAGAGTGACATTGAGAGAAAGCTATTTGTGACCTTGCCCTCAATGCAAAATGCTATGTCTGGAGCTAAAAGAACACTACAGGTCACTGTGAACACACCATCTGCATGGTGGACCAAAACAGAGGAATTCATTGGAGGCTGGAAAAGACTGAAGGCCAAGTCAGAGGGACTACAGGACAACAATAAACATACAGCCAGAGCTACAATATAATGGCCCAGTCAAGTCCAGGCTTAAATTGCATTGGAGATTTGTACCAAAATTTCAAAATTGATGTTTGCAGAGCATCAGTTCTGTGCTATTTTGCAGAGAAGAACAGACTGAGCATTTAGTCCCTGGGTGTGCAAAGCTGGAAGAGAAATACTCCAAACACAGCTGGGACTACAATGACAGGTGGTTGAGTCAGGGAGGCTCAATTCAAACTTAGACACTCACCTTCCTTTTAATTTTTTGTGATTTGTAATTTGTCTTGTCCTTTCTTTGTACAAATAACATCAAAGTTTGTGGTTTAGCATGCTAAAATGTGGGAAAGTTAAAGTGCTATGAGTAAGATGGTTTATATACTAAGACTTTTCAGGGGTGATATAAATTAAGCTAAGATTATGCACTCCACAACAGTTCAAAGAAGAGGTCTGAACAGACAATATAGAGGAAAACAGCTAAGCTGTAGTGTCATGGATCAGTAGCTACCCCCCGGCAAAAGGAAGGAAACAGCTTTTGCTAATTAACAAGAATGCAGCAAGTGGCAAAATAAAAAGCTGCTCTTTTCCAAAAGCTATTTTCCTCCCTAAATTCATCGAAGTGGCAAGAATCTCCACTGTTTAGGGTCCTGTGAATCTTGCATTCATATTCCTAATAAACATTTAATACAACCTGCCAAACAATGCTGACATACACTACAAGATCTCATTAGATTGCTGTAATATTTATTTTACAGGAGTCTAATTTAAACATGTTAACGACATTCCATCCATTGATGTATATTAATGGATTGGACTTCGCATGACACACAAGCACCATTGCTATGCATTGAGTCAGGGCTGCTGCAGAAGCAGTATCAGAAGTACACAAAGGTAGGTATTTTTAAATGAAGACCCAATAATTCAGCCAGACAACAGGAGTGGTTTCAAAGTATTTATTGGAAAACAATGTTGTGTCGTGAGACAGGAAACAGTGAGGAGCGTGCTGTGGAACCACTGGAAAGGAGACAGGTTATTGGCTGTAAGGAAATCAGTGATATGTGATGTTTACTGAAATAAAACCACTAACCATCTCAGAGTCCAGGAAGTTGTGTTGGATCTGATAAGTACAACCTGGGTCTCGGTCTGACAATAGTGAAGTCACAGGGAAGGGGTCTGTAGATTTGCTTCACCCAGGAAAGCTTTATACCTATAAATCCTTCCTTGACACCCAACCCTTGATGTCCTAAAAAAGAAAAATTAAGTATCAGGTACAAACTGATGGCAAACATGACAAAGGAAGATAAGAAGAGGAATAACAAGGACAGAGTGAGAGAAAAAGAGAAAGGACAGAGACACAAAGAAAATATATAGAAGAAAATTTCAGAACCCGACAACTGGCTGCTACAAATAAATAAATAAATAGAAATTAAAAATCCTTTTATGGCCACCATGGAGAAATCAGGGAAAGACAACCTTGAACACCTGCAAAGGAATAAAAGTAACAATACATTCAACTACAACACCAGCAGCAAGGATATTGAACAAAACTATTGACACTGATGGAGAGAACTACCGGCCAACACAGTTACTGTATTATGAGTGCATAAATGTGTGCATGGACATGCAGAGTATGTGGTGTAGGGCCTTATCCCCATATTCCACATCCTCCGTAACCGCTCCATCGTGGTCATGTACGTGCACGTCCGTCCAACGGAGCAACTACGTTATTTTAATTAATGAGAACAATTCCACATTCTCCGTGATTTCTCTGAACGTCACCGTCAGCTGACAAGCTCTCCGTTGTTCACCGTCAAAATACGGAACTATTTTCTACTGAAATTTCTATAAAATAATGGTGGATTGAAATGTCTATTAGCATAAGCTAAAACACAATTTGATTATTTTAAATACAATAACAAATAAGTTTATGGTGGCCAATGAGTACCTCCATACTTGATGGAAGTAAAAATATGCAGAGTCAATGTATAATCAGCGACAGAGAACTTTTCAGACACTGTTCAAAGGATGAAGGAGAAGTTTGTTTCGTTTCCGCTCCTTTATAACCCCCGTTTTTATGGTGTGAACTTGTACCTGTCGTGCATGCTCTCCTCGAGCTCCAAGGAACCAAGGAGCGGAGCAAGACAGAGTACCCGCGGATGTAGTTGTCATGATTTTGTCTTGGCTGAACCCGGACAGAGCACGCATACACAGAGCTGGTTTAAGAGAGTTTATTGCAAGCAGTGGATGATGACGATGAGATTAACCAGAGTCAGTTACTGGACGGAGATGTAGGATGCAGGAGCTAGCTGGCAGGAGCTGAGTGGAGAGACTGACCAGGAAACGGGAAAGCTGTGCTGCTACAGAACCGGGAGTGAAGCCAGAGTCCATGAAAACGGGAACGGAGGTACAGAGTCCAGCAGCGCAGCAAACAGGAACACAGCAGGACCAACGGAAACCAAGGCGGGAGGACAGGAGCAGACAGGCACGGTGTTGGAGTAGCTGAGCTTTGTAGCAGGTTCCACAGCACGGCGGAGAATCCACAGCACAGCAGAGAGAGAACCAGAGCTTGGCGGTAGAATCCACAACACGGCAGAGAGGGAAACCAGAGCTCGGCAGTAGAATCCACAACACGGCAGAGAGGGAACCAGAGCTCGACAGTAGAATCCACAGCTTGGCAGGAAGAATACTTGCTGGTCAGAGACACAACAGGATATATAGCTTGGCTGGATGAATACTAGCTGGTCAGAGTCACAACAGGATATATAGCTTGGCTGGATGAATACTAACTGGTCAGAGTCACAACAGGATATATAGCTTGGCTGGATGAATACTTGTAGGCCAGGATGACAGCAGGATAGCAGCTAGGCAGAATGAATACTTGTAGGCCAGAATGACAGCAGGATAGCAGCTAGGCAGGATGAATACTAGTAGACCAGAACCACAGCAGGATTAGCAGCAAGGCAGGGCGAATACTTGCAGATTGGAGTCACAACAGGATTAGAAGCTCCTCCTGAGGTTCAGAGGGGAGACAGGATAGATCCAGCAGCAGACAGAGACTAACATGGTAAAACTGAGGCAGGAAACAAACAGCTAGCAGGAGCAAACCAGGCAGAGAGGCGAGGAGTGAGTGTTGTCTGATGACGGACCGGCAGAGGAGTGAAAGCAGAGGGAGGCTTAAGTAGGGAGGCTGGCAGGTGAAGTGAGTCTGACTGATTAATGACCGACTGCAGAGGGAGTGAAGGAGAGCTGAGTGAGGGGGAGGAAGAAACTGAAAACTAACAATAAATGAGGCCAGAACATAACTAAACCCTGACAAGGAGGAAGAATTGAAATAGTAGTGAACAAAAACCAGATCAAAACTGAACCCTGACAGTAGTAAACGTTGCTTTTCACGGAGGAGGTCTGGAACGGAGTAGAGAAGTACAGGAGCAGATGATGAGGAACTTGGGGGTTACATGAATTGTGTTCAGTGATGGATGCAGAGGGCCACCCCCATCCACCTTCCAGGGGTCAGAAACAAACAGAGAGAACCAGGAAACAAGCAGCCCCATGGAGGACAGATGCCATGCAGCTTACTGCAGGGGCTTCCTTCCAGAGGTCAACAGAACAGAGCCCGGGACAGAAGCCCCACAATCATGGAGCAGAGCCCCCCCCCAGAACCAGTGGCACCAGCCTAGCAATCCCACCATGGTCACCCAGACAGTATGGAATCCAGAGTCCTGCATGACTATCTCCAGCTGTCAATGGGCGAAGCGGGGTACACCCTGGACACGTGTGCTCAAATATTTTTGACGTAACGCATGACATGGATTATAGTTGTTAATAATAGTTTCTTTAACATCCATGAATATTTGTGTTGTGTTAACCATAATATTTCATTACCATAAAATGCAACTCAGTACAAAACCTTTGCTAAAATCTCTTATTAATGAGCTTTCTATATTGTTCTTTGTCATACCTGTTCAGCTTGGTTTTCATTCGTCACAGCTCGACCTTATAACATGTGATAATGTTACCGTTTTCTCTGATATCTGAGCAAAATGTTAAGCTATCATTACTTGCTATTTATTAACTTAATTAAATCAGACATATGCTTTGAGCAAGTTTCTATGATTATAAAAAATAAAGTGTGAAGGCAGTTTCTAATCTCATGCCAGTTTTAGGTGGGTTTGTTCAAACTGAACTGCAACACAAGAGGAGAACAATTGTTAAGTAATTTTATCATTAAGCACTGTGATGCGATAGTGAGATAATGAAGCCCTGCTCGGCTGAACGCGACACAGATGGTCACAATACAGCCCGTGCTAATTAATGTAGACTATGTTGTGACAGTCGGCTACTTTTTCAAGGCTTTTTCTACTTGATTAGGGATCCAGAGAAAATGAACTGCCAACTTCTAAAAAAAAATCCATACCTTTAAAAAATATGTGTTGAGGAGGAATGGCGACCTTAATGATTTTGCAGGGTTGAACCTGATAAAAACTTTGCTCATAATTTTTTGGAAGATATCTAGAGCATCATCATTATTATTCAATTATCAATGTCAGCAATAGTAGTAGTAGTACTCACCTTAGTATTGTTATTAAATTCTTTATTTCTTTGTTGCAGAAAGAATTGAGTAAAGAACACAATATCTGGTCCAGTTACACAAAATACATACATTTAGAAAATATATATTTTTTAATTTATGTTTGCTTTTAAGTCAAACATGGACAGTACTTAGGCTTTTGTTCTGTGCATGTTGAGTATGAACTTACCACCTTATTTAATATTTAAAACAAAACTGGAAAAAGTACATGTTTGAGCCCAGATGTTCAGGCTCCTCCACAACTGATGTGTAAGAAGCTATGAATAAAAATCTTTAACTGCAGTAGCATAATCTCATACTGTAAAATGTGGAGAACAAAATCCTTTGAGTACATTTATTCAGTGAAGAAGCAAAGCTCTTGTTAATACTTTTGTTTGACAAACTCACTAGTGCCCCAATAACTACCCATCCTGTTGTTATTTCTTTAACTATTGTTTGCCAATAAGCACTCAGACATCCAGAAAGAAAGATTTTTGACCATTCCACTTTGTACAATCTATCTTAAATTGGCGATTTTCAAATTTAGTTTCAGGGAGCTGCTGTGCCCCCACATTTTCCATGATTTGCAGGGTCAACCCATATCAAAAGAATGTGCCAGCTTCTGCAGAAGGTAATTCGGCCATTTGATTTAAATATCGGAGAAGAGACACATCTAAAACATACAGAACATAGGCCTTGAGAACTGGAGTTGGACACCCCTGCTCTAGCTCATCTAGAGACCTGTTCATATATATATATATATATATATATATATATATATATATATATCCCAGTTGACTGTGGGAGCCGTCTGCAGAATTTGCAGTCTACACTCCGGTAAATACAGCTTAATTTTGCACTAGTCATTGTTCTACTTAATTAATAATATAAATAAAAAATTAGGATATATACTTAAGTCAAGATGTAAACGTTCGTTTCGAAATAATATACGTACATGTACAATGTATGCAAACCCTCTTGCATGAGTCTGTGAAAAGGATTAATAAGACAAAAGCACCAAAATAATCCTTTGTGAACAATGTTTTTTTTAACCTACCGGTGGCGAATCTTCCTCTTTGCTGAGGCGCTGTATGTGTCCGACTCCGCTTTCGTATGTTACACAAACATGTCTGAACATGTCCCGATATGAAATAATTGTAGCCGTCAAGTGATTTCATGGCTTTCATGCTCTCTCGTGTGTACTGGCCTGGCGTGTTGATAAGGTATCTGTATATGTAGCCGTACGGAACACTTGGCCAGCATTTCACAGACTCGCTCCATCCTTTCAGGCTTTTTCTGTATGGATCTGGCAATCTGATACCATCAACCATCAACTTACTCATATAACGATCTTGTGATACGTTATCTAAAAAAGAAAAAAACGCTGAGAACTCGTCGTTTCCTTTGTTTGTTTCCAGTCAAGTTTGTTGCGCGAAAAACCCGAATCAAAACAATAACAATGATCTGGTCTATACTGCGTCCCCATCTTTTTTTTTTTTATTCCAGTGTCCTGTGTAGCAATGTGGCAATAAGAATTGATATCTTAATGCCAAATAGAGCTCGACAGATTTTGCTTTCACAAGTGGAGCAAACAGCTTTCGCCATAGGGCTCCGCTTGATTTGTGCATGTAAATAGCTTTATTGTGATTCCTGCAGGGAGAATTTGAAATTATATGGACACTACAATGGGAAAGTAGGAGAGTAAAGGAAGAACAAGAAGAGAAAAAAAAGAAAGAGAATAGGTGAAAGAAAGAAGAGATAAAAGGGAGAGAATGATAAAACGTTCTCCGTCTGCTCCATCACCTGGAAAGAGAGATGCAAAAAGAACAGCACAACCAACAGACATAAAGCAACAGATACAATCGAGTAACACCTTGATGCCATTGCTAAATCATATGTATTATTATTTAAGCTGACATGTGTAATGCGATACCTGAAAAAAGAGAGTGAAAGAAAATAAATAAATAAATAAATTACAGGCATTCTGTATATAAGTGAACACTTAATACATGGAACTCTGCACCTGTGGGAGTTTGTGAGAGTGCACTAGTTTAGGTGAAAGTTATCCAGAAGGAAATTTCTCAATAGTGGTTGTAGAGAACCAAAGACCCGCCTTCCCCGAGCACAGAGGCAGGGGTCAGGGGACTCATAACCCCGGACTCCCAAAGGGGCCCCCAAAGCAGAGCGCCCAAGAGGGGCCATCACAGGAAATCTGCAACCCCCCACCCCTCCCGAGGAAAGAGGAGAGACGACCCCGAGGAAATCCCCCAGCCACCGCAATCCCGACGCCCCCAGAAGCCGTGGGGACGAGCCCGTGGGCTCCGCCGGCAGCCAGCCGCGCTGAAGTGGTCCCGGCCATGGGCCCTGAGGGCCAGAGGCCCCAGGGGCGCCCCGGCCCGCGGCGGGGGCCCCGGCCGACCCCCGGGGGGCCAGGCCCTGCGAAGCCGCCACCTGGAATGGGCCGGCACCCACCCGGGAACCCGCCCCAAACCCGAGTAACGTCAGTGGGCCAAGGCGCCTGCCAGCGCAGCGGAGGAGGGCAGGACGTATTTTTTTTATATGATAAGAGTGTTCACATGTTCACAGGGGTACTAGGGTGGGAACGTGTGAATGTGACTGTGTACGTGGTTTTCTGTTTGTCTTTTTGTCGGGTTGGGTTTAAACTGCCCCCTCTCCTGGGAAATCTCAGGTCTCCACTAAGTGTGTTGCCCATCCCCCCCACAAGCGCACTCTCACAAACACCTACAGGTGCTTGGATTCAGGTACTTACAGATTCATTTCTATACAGAAAACCCCTATCATTAGCTTTAGCTGTCACTTTATACATTCCGTATTAAATAATACTGTATATTCTCCAGTGATGATATCAAGGTGTTGGTTGTTTGTACCTGTAATACTTTATTGGTTGGTTTTGCTGTTCTGTTTATATCACTCTTTGCAGGTGTAGAAGCAGACTCGGAGGATGCTATATTGCTCTCTCCCTTTCCTCTCCTCTTTTTCTTTCATCTTTACTCCCTTTTAGCATTTTGTCTCATCTGTGTCTCTCCTTATGTCGTCTTTTACCTTCTCGTTTCAGTGTCATTTGAACATGAAATAGTCCCAGCATAAAATCTAACAAAGCTTCTTACATATAGAAATCAAGTGGAGCACTATGTAAGTAAGGCTCCACTTGTAAAAGTAGAATCTGTTGGGCTCTTTTTGGCATTAAAACAATTCTTATTGCCACATTGCCAGACAGGACACAAAAAATGGCCTCTATCCGAACCAATTCCAGTAAACATATGTCTCTTTGGACTTAACAAGCCACAGTAGCAGTAACGTATTACTCAAATCATATCTGCCGACATCTGGTGCTGCTGCCATTATGCTGTGGGTGTCTTTCAGGTTGCAGGACACTTTCTCCAGCGTTGCTCCATAACCAAAAATAAAACTTCCCGAAACCTGCATTGAATGAGCTGCTCTTGCCACTCACAACTATTAATCAGCTTTAATAACAACACAAATATCCAAAACAGTGGTGCTGTACGCAGTATTTCCATGGTAGTTTTCCTCCATTTCCTGATCTGTGTTACGTCCCGCCCAAGTAATCTCTGTCCAATAGGAGCAACGATGGTCACACGCGTGGCTTTGTTTGGAAGTTATAGTTCACTTGCAAAAATTAAAATGTGAAAGCAAACCTCATCAAAAGAAAAATATAAGGTCCACTTTTGGTCCGGACCAAATAAGTGGACCAAAAGACTTTTCTGGCATGAATACCACTACAGACACTGTTATTTTCTAACACCGTTAATCCCAACACTTCACTAAAAGATGTTGATCTGAGTTGGCCATAGAAGCACTTGATTTGTATGTCTAGTGAACAATTTCTGTGCTGATTTGACCACACATTTTTGACTATTATTACACCAAAGGATCCAATCATGAATTTAAAGGAAGCTTAAAGGAATTGGATTCTATATCAAGTCATATTTAACTCCAATTAAGCTTGAGATCATGAATTAGTAGTTCAAGGTTCCGTGACACTGTTAAAATAAAGTATACAATAAAAAAATTATGTTGCACATATTTATTTCTAGCACCAGTATTTTTATTTTGTCTTTAACCCTTAACATATATATTTTTTCAAAATACAAAAAAACATCACCCACTGAACAAATGCCACCAGATTAAAATGTAAAATGTTCTTAAATTTACATTGTGAGGTTGTGATACACTAGAAACAAATTTATTTATATCAAGGTAAACATCCTGTTTAGCAGTGCCAATATAGTCAAGTGTGGTAATATTTTCCTTTACAGCAATCAATTTTGAGTTATTCTGCCAAGAGAAAATATCCAACTGTTGCGATTTTAATGAGACACCGATATAGTACAGTACCTAGAGTCTGGTGAATACATTGTGCATGCCCTGACCCACAAGGACATTACTCTTCTGCTGCAAGAACTCCTCATTAAAACATCCAAAGAGTTTCAAATGATTCATGCATCAATATTTTGGTTTGCTGGCATTACACTGAGGCTCCTTGACATGGCCAATATATTTGCATGCATGCACGCACACACATACACACACCAAGAATGACACAAGAGCATTGGAACCAATTCACTGCACATCATTCATGTGGCATCCTTCTGAACGGACTAAATTTTGATGTAAATTACTCATGAACAGGTACAGCATGAACACAAATAAAGGATCCCATGACGGACTTCTAACGCCTAATTCATATTCCTGTCACGTACTGTATGTGCACTTATGTCAAACAGCAGCACTGACAAGTTCTGCATTTTCAAATGTTTTGGGTGTTACCCACCCTGTATGATAATATTTCACAGTTACAGGTGAACAGTTTGAATATATTGCACAGATTCGTTTTCAGCCTGACTTGTTTCAAAACTACAACTGTATGTTTGGGTTTGGACCACAGCTGCTTATTTCAGAACTCCATTTTTCCAGTTTTATTGTAAAGGTCTGCAGCAGGAATGAAATGTACTGGATAATGTTTTACATCAAATATTCTTACTGGATTATGATATAGAGGTCTTTGCAAAAGTGTATCCATTGAACATTTTCACATATCACAACCAAAATCCTGAATTATTGTACTGAGAGTTTTGGGATACTCCAACATAAAGCGCTGCATTTCTGTGAAGTGTAAGGAAAGTTATAAAAGTAGTGCGCATTTATATTCAGCCCCTTTTACTCTGATGCCCTTAAATAAAATCCAATGTAACCAAATGCTTTCACAATTCACCTCAGAGGTTTGTTAGAGTACATAAATGGGAAAAATGTCATGACCAAAGAACAAAGGAGACAAGTTGGGAATAAAGTTGTGGAAAAAAACCCAGCCTGAACAGGAAGCAGTGGAGAAGTACATCATGGAGTCTGCATAATTCACTCCTCTTCCTCCCCTGGAGGGGTGGAGTTTTTATTTGTGGAGAAGAGACAAAATACCGTGACCATGTATTGATTACAGAGGTTTAAATCAGATAACTTTTAAAAACAAATACTCCCACTCATCTCATCTGCCTTGGCACCCATACATGGTGCCATCACTTTCACTAAACAAGATCTCTGTACTGCTTCCCATCTTGCCCGCATGTGAGAAGGTGACGAATGGAAAACGAAGTTTAAGACCCACATTGGCCACTTTGAGTACTTTGGTATGCCCTTCACTCTCCCCAATTCACCTGCCATTCTCCTGGCACCAGTAAATGACATCCTCCAGCACTTGTTTAATGTTATTTTGTATATCTCAACAATATACTTATCCTTTCAAAAAGCCTCAAGGAACACAAATCACATGTGAAACAGGTATTAAAAAAAAATCACCTTTTTAGTAAAGGCCAAAAACAGAGAATTTCATAAATTATCCATAAAGTTGGCTTCATTTCTGATGGTGGACAGGTGAAGACAGATCCAGAGGGTCAAAGCGAGTCGACTTGAGCAGAGTTGTGATGTGAACACACTGTTTTTCAGTGATTGCAGGGTTCCTGGGGGACCTGTGCCTATCTTCAGTGGTCATTGAGCAAGAGGCAAGGTACATCCTGGACAGGTCGCCAGTCCATCACAAGTTAACAAAGAGACGCATGCACACACACACACACACAAACACATACACACACACACACACCTAAGGGTTATTTAGAGATGTTTTTGGATTGTGGAAGGAAGCCAGAGTACCCAGACAGAACACACGCATGCACAGGACATGCAGACTCCATGTAAAAAAGCCCAATGTCAGGCTTTGAACCCAGGACCTTCTTGTTGCAAGGCAACAGTGCTACCAACTCCACAGCCCCCAAATTTGGATGAAATCACACAATTTTACTAAATCAACAACAAAAGCTTTGAAGTAAAATCTGCATCATTTAAACTCCTCCTCTTGCTGTCTCGATATTTTACCCACAACTTTCTTTCAGAACATTTCACCTGTCATTGGGTTTGATTTGTTTCAAATAAAGAACTCATCTCTCTATTTCTCTGACTCCTAGCAGGAGTTTTCCCCAGGCCTCAAAAATAGCAAATTTCAAAACAGTTTCAAAAGAACAGTCGGGAACTGTTGCTATTGCAAAATTATAGGCCCATCTCAAATCTTTCATTTATTTGTAAGGTCATTGAAAAAGCTGTATTTCAACAAATAAATACCTTCTTAACAATGACAAGCTTTTTTACCATCTTCCAGTCAGATTTTCATGATGAGCAAAGTACTGAGAATGCCTTTGTCAGGGTGTTCAATGACATCTTCACAAATGCAGACAAGAACCACAGTGCCAGTATTGTTGGACCTTGTGCAGCATTAGACACTATCGACCTTTATTTAACCTATTACATGAAACATCATTGATTATAGTATGTGGACCAACTTTCCTTTCCTTTATTATGGCATTGCAATGTAGCTAGTTTTTTATGTTGTTGCTAAAATGTGCGCTACAAATAAACTTGCCTTGCCTCAGGACACACTGTCCTGCGTCTTTAGATGTTTCCTTTCCGCCACACACAACTTAAATGAGTGGGCAATTAACAGGTTTTATTTTTAATTAGGTACTTTAGTTGGCTAAAAGACCCATTTGTACAGAAAAACTGCTACGTTTGGTTTTCCATTTATATTCCTTCAGTGCAGTACAAATCCAGTCAAATTCAATTCAATCTAGTATAAACAAGCCTCATTACTACACTCAGGGTGGGTTTCAGATTATATTTTTCTACTAGTTGTATCAAAAACTCTGGGATGGAGGTTGTGTGCACAAAACAAAAATTAATATCAATGTACATACTTCGCCTTTCAGTTAGACATCCACAAAATAAATGGCTGCTACCATTTCCCTTTCTCTAACTTGCACATGCACACACACACTTGAGTACAACAGATTTCTCCATCATCACTGCAGAAAATTGCTCATGGATATACAGACACATCCTTGATACATGATTATTAAACAACAAATAGTAGAATGAGAAGTAGCGGAAATCATTTGGTGGCCTGACAAAGAAATGGCTGAAGAGGAAAATCGAGGGACAGAGATAGCTGGGGAGAAATGGAGAAGCAGAGAAGATGATTACAACTCTGTATTGGCAAATGCACTATTTGAGAGCTGTTTGCCAAATGACAAAAAGATAGTGTAATATTAACAGGTCAATGATGGATGCTCAACAATCCAAAGGGTTATGAAAAGCAAGGAGGCAAGATGATAAGATAAGAAAATACTATGGGGGGGGGTATAGTAAGGAAAAAAACAAGCCATTATATAAATGGTTAGTGGGGTAAGTGACAGAGATTGTCACCTTTATCAAACCTAAAGAAAGGTAGGGTAGCAAAAGTAAATTTACCTAGAGTAGTAAAGAAGTAGAGTTAAAGAACAGGGAGACTAAAAGCTAAAGGGACCATAATTGGCAGACAACCACAGCTATATTAAATTTAGTGGAATGCATTGTTGTTGGGATGGGGGGTGCTGAAAATATTTAATTCTTCAAGAGGGGCACAACAGAAAAACCTTGAGAACCACTGGTAGAGTCAATCCAAAACTATTATCTTGTCAAGGCTTTTTATAAGACAGTATCAAATCATGTAAACCGAATCCAATACAATCAGTTCATGTAGTTAGACTCAGATTTGATTAAATGTGGTCCAGTTAAATCCAGAATATAAATACTGTATGGGCACATCTTTTAATTTTGATATTTCACTTTCAAAGTAATTTTTCTTTTCAGTCCGGTTCAGTTGAAATGCTGGATTTTAGGATTTTGAGAAAATAATCATTTTGTTTATATAACTATTACAGTTGCTTTCTAAAAAGCATCTTCCAAAATACCTACCAAACTCAGGAAAATTGACAAAATTTATAGATTGCTATTTCAGTCAAAGTTCTTTAAACCAGAGCCACATTCACCCAGCCACACTCACAAAGGTGTGCACATTTATACACCAATAAGCAGATCAGTAGGCAATTACTTATGGGTTAAGTACACTTCCCAAGAGCTCACAGATATTTGACTAATGGAAGCGGGAATTGAACTCACAACTTTTGTATGGCCAGATGACTCTGCTACACACTCAACCATAGTTGCACATGATGTAGCACTTTGCTTGTTTAAAAACCACAACGATTGTGCGTGATTGAGGTCATTGTTGATACTCTACACAAGCTCTGTCTGTTAACCAGACATGTCCAGCTGGAGTCCCTGAGGGCTGGTCTGTTGTCTGTTTTAAATCTGTGCCTGCTCCAACACATCTGATTCAAATGAATGATTTACCTTTTCAGTCTGTCATCAAGGTCTGAAGAGGCTTGTTAATTAAACACTCGTAATATTCAGCTGTGTTGAACCAGGACAACACCTAAAACATGCATGACACCGGTCATTGAGGACTGACTTTGGACACAACTGTTGTAAACTATATTACGCAATTGATGTTTTACTGTTATTTCTCACTTCTGATTATGATGATTAGTTCCTCTGACAAGCTCTATCCCACAGGTCTTGGCTGCTAATAAGATGTGCTGATTTGAAGCTATACAGAAAAAGTGTATTTGGTTCAGTTCTGTTTATCAATAATGCTGGGTCTGACACGCTTTTAGGACACTGTTAAAATATTTGTTTGCATTGTATGTTCCACTAAGTTATCTATTTTTTATGTAAAGCTCGGCGAAAAAAAAATCTATTTTTGTTTTCCACATCTAGGACATGTGTTTTCAAGCCTTCAGTAACTTATACCCAGTTGCATTATCTGATTTTATATCCAAAGTGCGAAGCTACTATCCAAAAAAATGGTGCTGACAAGAAACTTTTTTGGCTGGTTCTTTCTAAAGGTGACTTACAGAGCTGTCAAGCATGTTCCCAGAGCTTTGACTGGCATTGGTGGATGTGGAACTGGAAACATTTTGTCTTGCCTCGTTTTTCCTTTCCTCCTTTTCTTGCTTAAACTTTGGTTAAACTGATTCTGCCATAAAATAGTCTTTCAATAAACTTTAGGTTTTTAATCAGCCTTAAGTCCAAAAGGGTTAAATGTATAGCCATGCCTATACCAAAGAGACCAAATTCCAGTTCATTATGGTAAAAGAAGGCTATATACTCCAAACATCCGTCCAGATAGTGTTTTGATAGTCGTTTTGAGCATAAAAATAACCACCTCATGATGAGCAGATATATACAGATGTGGCGTCATCTACCAGCAGCACCACAGAACTATCAGAAAGCCATATGGCAACTAATAAATCAGTGCTAGATAATGCCAAACCGAGCTTGAGCCCTCTGAAATGCCTTGCGGTAAAGCTGCAGCTCAACGTGATCGAAGACCAACGATTATTAATTAAATAATTACAGCAACTCCAAGAACCTCATATCAGAAGATCAAGAAGTAAATTTCCGTTCATAAACGGAATCAGGGACACAGCATCAAGGTAAGAACCAAACAATTGATCTATTCATAATGTTTATACTTAAGACTGTAAAGGCTAAGAAGAGCATTGCTATTTCTATTATCACAGTATTAATAAGGACGTTTACTCACAGTTTGCTGAGAGATGCTAATAGCCGCTAGCTGCTTCCCTGTTTATCCCTGTCTGCACATGTGCAGCATCGTACTTCCGTTGTAATTATAAATAAACACCATGGGCTTTATTTACTAACAAACTGAGCCAAAACAAAGCGTAAAATGCCAAAATAATAACTAATACGGCAACAGGACATGATAATATTTCATAAAAACTTTGTATGCAACCAGAGTGAGTTATTGACATATAAATTAAAAGAAGTCAAATAATGTGGCTATTCACCTTTAAGGAATAATTTCCTCCTGAAATTACATACCTGATATAAATCAATTACAGCTCCACTACAATAAGGTGTGATATTTGATATTTGTGTGAAGGTAGGGACACCAGATGTCCATCTTGGTGTCCTATTCCACTTACCAAAACTTTGCTGCGTGTCTGTCCTCTTCACCAACACCAACCACATAGCAAGCTTTGATTGTTATACATAGCAATCAAAACTTGTGGATAGTAAAACCATCCATCCATCCATCAGAGTTTCCCCCAGAAACCTGGGTGATCCACCTAGCGGTAGTTGCTTTCTTTTCCTGAAGGATGCACACAGCCCAATCATCAGGTACTGTAGTATTTGTCAAGCTAAAACAGCTAGTGGGGGAAACCCTGTAGGCTACATACATACATTTGTTTTTTAAACATAAAACAAGTCCTAATCAGATCTTAAAATTAATACCCACCTTTTGCAAGGCCTGATACAATGTGTCATTATTCATCTAATACATACTGTTCCATTTTGTTTGGCTTGGTGTGCAGAACAAAGGAGTAGAAAATGGAAAATCAAATAAGCAATGAAAACACTTGACTAAGTGATCATTAGCAATTATACCCTCCACTACCAAATCAGAAATCTATCATTCTACAGCAAGAAAGCTTATTCAGTAGCATAATCAGTAAGTGCTGTCTATCTGCTTCAGCATTATCCTCATGTTCTTTCTCTATAGATGATCCACTTGGACTTGTCTTACTGTTTTAACCTCGTGTTTCACCAGGGCAAATCTACTGAAGGAGCTACGGATGCCACTAACTATATACACTCTGTCATCACGTAGCCTAACTCAGAGGTAATCTGTTTAGATCCTTTTTTCCCTCTCAGAACCTCAATGAAACAACTTATAGAGTGACCACTGCCATTGAATCAGTTTACATTTTCTTTAACACAGAAAGTACTCCTGTGTTTTTCTGCTGTCTTTTCAAGCCCCCAACTTGTATCAAGTTGGATTGTATGTAATTCATTTGAACCCATTTATAAATTGGATCTGTTCATCTTAAGTAGCATCGATTCACAAGAAAAATCATCTTGAGTCACTTTTAAAGTAAACTAATTTGAATTGTTTGACGGGCAGCCTCAAATGTTTCTGTATAATAAGTTGGTATAGAAATCAGCTGTTTATATGGTTCCAGCTAGCAAGAAATGCCATCTCAATACACCTTACAAAATGAGCAGGTCCAGTTCATACTGAGTTATATGAATCACGATTCTGTCCAAATTCAGTTTGTATAAATTGATTTAATTGAAATGACCACTTAGAATTAAATAAAGTTATACATTTAATTCTAAGTGGTCAATAGCTGTCAAGTGAAAATCTATTGGCCAAACATAATTATTGTCTCTTTTTCAGTGGTTCACATTCAAATAGTGTATGCTTTGTAAAATTACAGTTACAGTTAAACCAGTTCTAAAAGGTTTAATCTCAAACCACCATATTTATGACTTAGAATGTTAAATTAGAAAAGTCATACAAGGTTTGCAGCACTCTGATATGTTCTGCTGCATAATTTACATTTAAAGAAACAACACTTATCACACACATACAAAAACACGCATTCACAAAGCAGCGCTATAACAAAGTGAAAGCCAGTTGTATAATTACTGTAAGCTCCCTTCCTCTCCCATTCTGTCTGATCACCAAAATAACAGTTTCGAGATGGAAGCAGAATGCAAATAATGCCGTGTGCATCTGTGTGTATATCTGTGTTTGTACGTCTGTGTGTGTGAGAGAGATAATCAGATGCCAACTGAGCTGTGAAAGTGATTGCTGTGGAAGCCAGTGAAAGAGAGGGGACAATCAAAGAAACTCAGTTCTTATCAAAACCTCAAACACACACACAAACACACACACACACTGAGAGACTGTACAGTTATAGTTAATATAGCAGGTTTTGATCTAAGATTGCAGTTTGGGAAGCAATTAGGATCTTTTTCAGTTCTTCACACGGCTATTAGATGTTTTTAGGTCTCATATACAAAATATCAACGTTACAGCAGAAGTAGGAGATGGAGAAGCAGATTCCGGTGAATCAGCAGTAGGATCACATTTGTAGATGAGTTGCATCATTGCATAAACTCTGATTGAATCTCATGAGAGACAAAGTAGCCCACTAAGCATACAGCGCTGATTTATATTCCTTTTTGCCACTAGGAAACATTTTAGTGAAGTTCTTAATTTGCGATGTGCATCATTTCATCTGAATTGGGATACCCTACTACAGCGTAATATAGCTAATACACTTTTAGATGTGGATATTTTGTAATGATTTTAAAAAATACTGACAGATTCAAGTAATATAAATAAACAATAAAAGCTGTAGAAAACACCTTTTTGAAAGTTTCTGTAAACTGTGATAAAAATGCCTTCCTAGTGAAAATGAGTAAAATTACATATAGGTGTATCCAGAGTGATTGAGAGAGAGTGGCGACACTCCCACAGACGTCTATAGAAAGAATGGAATCCAGAAGTCATGTGGGTCATGCAGCTGCAAATAGTTTCAAACAGTGATAGTTCCAGCATCAACTGTCGTTCATTCTCGGTGTTTTGGAGTGATTTTCTCCAGTATGTTGATGAAATTACAACTTTTTGTGGCATTGTGAAGCTTTATCTGACTGCTCCAAACTAAAATAGGTCAACCATGACATTTCATGTAGCCGGTTTTAGTTAATTAGTCACATTAGCCAGCTGGTTGTTATGCAGGAAAGGTTTTGACGGGTTTAAATGGGTCTATTTCAGTCAGTCTAATTTAGCTTTGTTTTTAATTATGGCGTAGTTTGAAATATAAAAGTTTATAATTTTCTAATTTTTTGTGATGTCTGAGCTTAAAACTGTTGCCAACTGCCCGTTTTAGCTGGGACGTCCCATTTCTTGAGCCAAATTTAAGTATCCCGGATATGACACTGATTTTCCCGTATTTTGACTGCAGCCTACTTTCCTAGACCTACATAAGGAAGTCACATGGAAGCAGGCAAGGACTGGTGCAGCATTGCGTCTTTGACGGATGGGAAGAGACATAAAATTACGTCAAACTGTTAAATTTAGAACAGCCCAGTGCGTATGCACCGCGGCCATATTAGATTGATACAAGCGTTGAGCGTTAAAGTTTTAATTGTTTACTTGTTTGAGTCAAATAGTGAACAGATCTGTCTTGAATATGGCAACAACAAAACACCACTGCGTTGGTGATCGTGAGTCATGGTTGTGACCATATGAAGGAAGTTTTTTTTTTTTTCATTGATTTTCCAAAACCCTGGGGGATTGCAGAGAAATGTCAATGTTGAATACGAGCTTGTAAGCCAGAGGGCTTTATTATAGAATCTAACCAAAGACACCTGTGCGGTCTCCACATTTCGTTGGTGTCAAGGAGCCAACACTTGTCCAGACCTCTTTCCAGAGCCTGCAGTGTCTGTGCAGGTAATCTACGTTTATTTGGTGAGAAGTGGCCTCTGTATTACAGTGTAGTGGTTTGCTAGTTGGGCTGTTTTGGGCTAGTTTTCATGAAGCAAGTCACTTGTTTGTGTGTGTGTCTGCGCAGGGTGTGTGTGAAGGTGAGACGGGATCTGAATGTCTGAATATTGGTATCAGATGATGGGCTTTACAACTTTAGAACAGAAGCTGTTTTTAAATCTATTTTTTTTACAATAAGCCCTATAATAATTTAAAGTATAGGCCTGTTTATATATATATATATATATATATATATATATATATATATACATATATATATATATATATATATATATATATATATATATATATATATATACTTAATATTAGCAGTAAGTCTATGCGGATTCAGCAGGTTTTTTCCTCGTGTGTGACCCGTTGTGAGAGAGCAGAGGACAGGCTCTCCTACCGTTTTACTAATACTGCTTTCTTTCCACTCATTTTGAGGCCTCAACCTTTCAATTAACTGTTAA
The DNA here is from genome assembly GCA_037039145.1 of Fundulus diaphanus. Taxonomy (NCBI): domain Eukaryota; kingdom Metazoa; phylum Chordata; class Actinopteri; order Cyprinodontiformes; family Fundulidae; genus Fundulus; species Fundulus diaphanus. Next base: position 35,152,342 of record CM073135.1, read on the forward strand.
GCTGTTCTACGCTGGGTTTCTTGATTGAAGCAGGTTGAAATGAAGCTGTCAGGATGTCGTCATCTACCAAAATGATTGGTATTGCAGTAGTTGCCGAGCTGTCTCTGGGCAAATGTGACATCATTTGAGAAATGTCTCATTTCATTTATCTCCCACCCCTCTCGCAGAAGCTGCCCTGTATTCTATAGGTGCAGATTTGGCAACCCTAAGTGACTGAATGTTTGTAGAGTTGAGGCTCAAACTGACAGAGAGGCAGAGGACAAAATTATTCTTCTGAAGGAAAGTTTTTACTTGTGGTTGTGTGCACAATCTTTTACTGATTTTAATTCAAGTTACTAAACAATCTCAACTAAAAAACATTTTTAGAATCTGTGGGTTAAGTTAGTTTGCTTTACAGATTCCTTAACAGACAATCCATCAGAGATGACAACATAAATGGGGATATTAACAGTACAGAAAACTAGGATTGGAAGATTAGTAATTAGTTAATATTTTTCAGTTAAACACACGAGGCTGACTTCAATGAACTGCTGAAGCATGTGACACAGGATTGCCAAGGTAACAAGATGCCATCTTCAGTCCTCCAAAATAAGAGCTGAATCAAGATGTTTGAACAACAGTACTTTAACACTATAACCTTCACAAAGTTGGTATTCACTGCAGAACAGTATGTTTTACATTATTTTAGCATTTATATTATTTTAGCATTTTAATAAAGCTGGTTATTTTTATTTGCGCATCCTGACATGAAAGGGAGCATGCTTTTTAACAGACTTGCTTCTTTCTCTTAGCGTATCCGTGGGATTTGAGAGCTCCCTCAAGGATGCAACGGACCTTGTTAGGTAAAGCTTCTCAGTTTTCTGGATCAGACTGAAGGCTTCTTGCGATGGCTCAACATTTTGCTAACATTTTTCCAGCCTTTTATTTGGTTTTGCTGGGTGTTGGATATATGTTTTGTTGTGGCCCACTTCAAAAGCCTGCAACATAGCTAGATTTGGACTCCCCATGTTAGTGGTGATGATTACCACAAAAAGTCCTATGAAAGCTGCTCTCTCAATTATTTCTAGGATGTGTGGCCAGTAATTTGCCCCATTAGTGGAATTTCCACTGAACTGGTAAGCCACCACCTGCCATCTTGGTGTGCTTCCTGTCGATATAAAAATACATGCATATGTTGCTGCTCTCCTATACAGCCAGGCAATGTAACATCCAAAAACCTTCCCTGTTCATAGGTTCAGCTCCACGCTTTGTGTGATTGCCATTTCATCCAGAGTTAAGACACCTAGTTCCTGCTTAATGTCTTGCAGTTCTTTGCTGGTTTCTGATGTCATGGAGAAAAAGAATAATATCCTGAAGAAGCATGTAGCCTATTGAGCATGCAGAAAAACTGATTGTCTGTTGTTGTTTTGTTTTTTGTTGTATTTTAATGTGCATTTGCTCCATCCAATGCCTCTATTATTCTTTATACCAGTGGCTTTCATAGGATCTTTTGTTATGATTTGGGTTTTGTATTGGTTTTGTTTTGTACTTTGCTTTATTTAACCTGTTCAGTAGCCTGTATTCAGTCAGCTCACTTCATCTCTCAGTTACCAGCCACTACTCAATCCGTCCAGTCCACCTCTCAGTCATTATACAGTCTGTCTGTCACCAGTCATCAACCAGTCAGGTCTGTTCACCTTTCAGCCACCAACCAATCAGTTCGTTCCTCCTCTAGCCACCACCCTTCCTCTGATCAGTCTTACCTGTCACCTGTAATTAGTTTGCTACTCTGTTCACCTGTTCACTTCACTATTTATACCTGCCTCATTCCTCTGTTCGACGTCAGATCATTACTAGCCTATTGATGAGTCTTATCCAGCGTTCTCTTTCTGATTGACCTGTGGATGTTGACCCGATTTGCCTCCAGATATCTGAGCCAGCCTGACCCCAGTATTTCCTCTTTATCCTGTCTGATCGGACTGTCTGCCTGTATTACCAGACCTGTTCTGTCCTCCGTTATCCGAGCCTGCCTTACCCCTTTTCTGATCTGACTGCCTGCCTGTTGCCTGACCGGAACTGTCTTTGGACATTGGAGCTAGCATGTCCCCTGTTTTTGATTATTTAAGTTTGCCGTTTGTCGGCTCCGGACTCTGGTTGTATGTGAGGAAACACAGAGGCTGTGGCACTTTGAAAATGTTTTTTTGTCTTTGCTCCACCGGGATGCTTGACCCTCTAAATATGTTTCAACAGCATTTTATGCCATGATTACAACACTGTCATCCTTTCACTGCACCAGTAACTTCTTCCTCTCTGTAAGGACTTCAGTGCTTACACGACGCATTTTTTCAAAATATTTCATGCTTGTAAATGGTATGTCATGCAGACGGTACAGTCTCAATGTACCAAGCAATCAATACCCTCGTTTGGTCATTTCGTCAATAAGGCTGTGAGGTGAAAAGGTTATCATGCACAAATGTGCATTCTGGAGGAACCACTACTTGTTCAGCCAGGCCAAGGACTACGCTTGGGCCCTGTCCTAAGGCAGTCTCAGGCAGATGTGTATGTACTCCACAAAAGGTCTCCATGTGAAACATGTGCCCTGTGGGTGAAGCAAGACTCCACAACTTGTATCTAAACCGGATTGGTTTACTACAGTTGAATGTTGTGGGTGCCGCCATGTTGGTGATTTATTTGTCCTGTAGTGTCCTCAACTCACCTCCCATGTGGAGTCACCCTAGACAGGCCCACAGGTGACGCCACGGGTGACTGCGACGTCACCCGTGGGCCTGTCTGGGCCTGTCTAGGCCCATGCTCAGACCAAGTAATTTGTGGTGCCCAACTCAAACCACGTTTTGTGCGCCAAAACACCTCTTTTTTATTGAATGGAAAGATGCAACAGCGTTGCGAAAATAGGTTTGGGCGCTGACATGGATTATGAGCCGTGACAGTGGAAAAGCCCTACCAGTGAGATAATGTACTGAGGGAAGAGTGGAAAGTTACACTAATTACTAGTGAGCAAATTGGTAAATGGACTAAATTTATACCGCACTTTTCCAGTCATATTGACCACTCAAAGTGCAATACACTAGATCCACATTCACCCAACTTTTTTTTAATCTCTGCCAATAAAAAATTACAAAAAAGCGTATATAACCTTCTGTCACCACAAGGGGATGCCTTTGTAGCAACAGCTCTCCACACTTCTTACATCAATACAAGAAAATTGTCAATCTATCCATCAATCATTCATCATGATTAGGTCCAAATTACAAAATACCTTGCATTTATTAAATAGGAGGTGATAGACAATGCAATATCTTACTACTGTACAAAAAGCTGCACAGAGGAAAATTCATTGTTGCAAGTATGTTCATTTAGATGTATTATTAACGGGCTGGGTTAAAGGTGCAGCCACCGAGCAATTGTCCTCTGAAGCACTTCTGTGTTATCAGTTCCATATTTAAAAGTTCTAAGGCTTTATGATAACAGCATGTTTTAGATAACTTATACACCAGATCAGAAACTGTGAAATTCAGACCTCATTATTCCAAGAATTGCTAAAAGGCCATTTTGCAGGTCTACTTATATCCACAGAGCTGTTAAGATATCACAAATCCCAGAAATAATTAATATTCAGATTTAGGGCCTTTTAATTGCTCTAACAATTGAAAAAGTCCCCCTCCTCACATATATAACCAGCCGACAGAGCATGTGAATGTGGTTTCTAAGTCCTTTTAGAGTCATTCGTTTTAGATGTTCAACACTTTTCAGGTGATTTAACATGTAATTACCTTGAAACTAGGCTGGACAGTGCAGTAAGAAAACACACAAAAAACAGCCACAGAAGAGCAATGAACTGTAGATCTGAGACTCACTAAAGTGAAGCAATGGTTACAATCTGTGCGGCTGAGCACACACAGCCACACTGTGTTTAGGGACTGAGATTTCCATAAGAAGCATTAAAATAATGTTTGTGTATGCAAAGGTGTAACACGTTTAAATCTTTATGGCACATATGCACTCTGCTGCTGGTTTTTGTTTCTTCTCTGAGTGTTTGTCCTTGTTTTATTGCTCCCTGGGATACTTGATATTTAATGAGGGGAGAGACGATGGGAAAGAAAGGGACACCTAGGCTTTAAGTGCTTTAAATTTTCTTTTTTTCTCTGCCTTCCCAAGTTTTGTTTACTTACATGAGTGTTGCAAATTTATTGTGGTAATATATACAATATGTCTTCTCCATAACAGCAAGTGTTTATTTGTAATGTTGTAGATAACAGTACTCATTCCTCTGCCTTGACACACATATGAACGAAAAGTAGCATCACATAATACACCTACGTTGTTTAATATGACGTCAGCCCACCGTTAGCAGTTACAATAGCCTCAGCTCTTTTTAGTGTTTTTAGGATTACCTTTGGCCAGTCTTCTAAAAGCACATTGGTGAAGTCAGTCACTAAGTCCTAGCTTGTAGTCTCCCCTTTAATTCATCACAAAGTTTTTTCTTTCAGCTTGAAGTTAGAACTCTGCGCAGGCAAGTGAAGATCATCCCTAGCTACATCTCATCAACATAGCTAGGATCAATTATAGAATGGAAGGGGCCATACCCCAAACTATTTACACATATTTAGCTGCTTGAAATTGTCATAATGCTTTAGCATATCATTTTTTCTAGTAATAAGCAGCTGGGCCAAACTTGTGATAAACAGACCCAAACCAAAGTTCCCTCTTCACCAAACATTACACTTGACAAAATGCAAGTGTCATCCTCATAAAACCCAGTCACTTCCATTGGATTGTCAGAGAGAGGGCTATGATTTGTAATTCCAGAGAATACATCTCCACTCCACTGGACTCCAGTAGCAATGGGCTTTACACCATTGGATGTTTTGCATAGCACTTGCTGAGGTAAGGCTTGGATGCAGCTGCTCAGCAACGAAAACCCGTACAGAAAGTTAGCAACCTCTGACCCATATCCATCCCAGCATTTGTAATTTTAAGTTGGCCCCCTTTTATATTGAACAATATAAAAGGGGGGGGGGGGGCGGATTTAAGAGCAGATTGAAGAGGAAAAAGGGGCAAACACAGAACTAAAATATGGAACAAAATCATTACTTAATTACTTAACACAACAACTAGTATTTAAAACTCAAATATTCTACTGATTAATTAAGGAACTTATTTGCACAACTCTTACAGTGAATTACTAGATGAAAGACATTAATTTAATTGAAAACAAACTAAATACCAGCCAAAGAAAAACCTTTTATGTAAAGGAAGTCTATTATGAAATTAGTTTTTTCCTACTACTGTTTTTCTTTTTCTGAAATATGTACTCTGAAATACATGTTTGAGTGTCTGGGTTTGTAGGCTCTTTTCATTCAAGAATAACTTCTTCAGTGAGCAGTTTTAGCTTCTAGGTAGAACAAGAGTAAAACAAATGAGGTGTTTGATTTAACTTTATATTTTGCTGATAAGTACAAAGAAGTGGTAGAAGATGGATTTTACAAGAAAATAAAGGACAATTATAATTTTTCACCACTGCTTTTCCTTTTCATAGCCTGACCATAAAATAAACAAGAAGAAATCCGTATTAGTTTTAGCACCATGTTTAAGCAGTGTTGCTACAAGAACAATTGATTTTTTTTTTTTTTTTATCATACCGTCAAGCGGTTATATTTTTCGGTTAATCAAGTGAAGAGAGAAGCTAAAAAGTCAACCAATGGCATTTCAGTCTGGAGAGACTCACACAGACAAAAAGCCAATTAGAGAGATTTGTTGACATAAGATAAATGTAAAGTAAATGTAATGTCTAATGTAAAGTAAAGTAAAGTTCTTTGGCGCTTGGACCCCGGCAGAATGCTAATGTTTATGATCTTGGATTTTCATTTTAGGATTAGGATTAGTGAAATCTCCCCCCACACACACAAAAGATGCTGAGGCCAAGGCCGAGCTGAAAGAATTAATATGAAACTGAATGAATGAATATGAAGCTGTGACAGAGGTATAGCATGATAGTCTTGAAAGACGAGCGGCTTTTGTTAATGCATAGACCATGTCTGTGTTTCCGGTTTGAAAGTCAGTCCCAGAGGCAGCATGCCAAGAGATATGAAAATCTTGTAGAAACTCATGATACAGGCTAGGGAAAGGAAGGAGATCAAACATTCACAAACCGTTCTCCCTGTATGAACCCCTTAAACCTATACGGACGGAGCTGGGTCCATAAAACTGAAAGTAGTCAGCTGAGTGCACAACAAATGTGAGGGGAGATTCCGTTACGGTCCCAAAGAAGACGGGACCTAAAGCAGGTAGCTTTAGCTAGTTGTTGGCTATTGCAGCAGCGCAATAGCCAACAACTAGGGTGACCTGGTAGAGAAGAGACAGAATTAGTCAGGTGAGCAGGCAGGAAATAAAAGAACGGCCTGGGGAATGATATGAAGGGCAAGATTAAGGAGGTCCAGGGAGACAGGAGATGGTGTTTTGGACGAACTGAGGAAAAAATAAAGGATTGATAAATTTTACAGATGCGGGATGATTGTACTTGGGCAGCGAGGCGACCATGACTTCAGAATCGAGGGTGATGCCAGGCATCCCACTTGCCGCCTAAGATGTGCCACTGAGAGAGGTGAGCCGGCATAGTTTAGAAGCACCCACGATACTTCCTATGGAGGTTTATAAGAGCCTTATGATACAAGACGGCTGAACAAGCACATCTGGTTCGTGTAGCATAGCCTGGAGATTGCGTAAATGTGCATGGAAGCGGGGAGGGAGATATGCCTACACCGTTTGTGACCAGCCACAGCAAAACCATGAACAAGTCTCCCGGGGCCGTTTTGAGTTATTTACAGATTAAGAATAAGTATAGTGTCATCTTTCCAAAGAAGTCAAACGTCAAATAAAATTTGAAAAAGATATTTGAATGTGCAAGTGACTGCACAGGTCTTTTAGTTCTGAGGCATGATGTCTTCTGCGGTAAGAAAGTTAGAATTATTGAAGTTAGCTAATGCAATGATTACGGCAGAGACTGAACAAAGTAGCCAAGTGAACGCGCGAGCATTGTGCGTCACGCCCAGAGTATTCGGCCCGAATCACTCTGTCTAATCCAGCCTATTGAGGCAACTGCAGAAAATAAAGGATAACTAATTTTACACTTCGGGCTATTGTAAGGCTGTGTACCTTTGGGAAGCCATTATTTACATTGTTCTGTGAACACTAAGTCTGCATCATTTTCAGGATTGTGTTATTTATTTTCTTCATGATTCAACCTATGTGTATGTGAACATGTTCAAAAAAGTACAACTTCATGCTTTACAATTATCTGGATTATTGACTTCAACACAAAGGGCCACAGTTTGTGACAAAGTGAGATCATGTGTGTAGGTATTTTCACACCAGTTCTCCTCTGTAGACTTCAGACTTTCTCTACAACTTTAGCATTTGTCATTTGCAGAAATATACAAAATGAGAACAAAACAAATGTATCAACTGAGCCTAGAACAAGGAAAGCTCAGTCTTCTTTTTTCCATGGATGTGTTTGACTGGTGTCTGTGTGTTTGTTATATGGGAATACTCAGCCTGAGTCTCACCAAAATTATTTTATGGTCACATAATAAGAAAAGCTTTTGATTATTGACTCTTGATTGTTGGTGAAGGTCTTAGAGGGCTGCAGATAACGTGACGTATAAACTGTACAACAAACTGGACTGGAAATATATCTCTGGAAGTTGGAACTATATCTCTGGAAGTTGTTTCTGAGAAACAACAGAACAGATTATAGTTAAAGAGACAGATTAAGATCTTCACTGTTTGTAGCAAGATGTTGCATTACGGTTCCTTAGGTCTGTGGCTCCTGAGTGCAATATTGTTTTGAGCCAAGTAGTTTGTAATCAACATCAGAGCCTGACAAACTAAAATTGTAGCAAGGACTTTTGCTGGGAACTCCTGTAGCCCTCCTGGGGCTGATTGTAGAAGTAAGAGAGCATTGCAAGAGCTACTCAATATATTAGACAACACTGCTGATTAAACAACAACAGAGTTTCAACTGCAATCAGGGAAAAAAATAAAGTAGGCCCAACTTGCCCTCTGTAACAACCTTTAAAATCAACACTCTGGTAGAGGACACGGTATCCAACTTTTAGACTTCTTAATTACTCCTAACTAGCAGTCGTTTTTTGACATTTACATTTGAAACTGTTAATTTACTCACTTTTAAACACTTATTTCCATGGATTTGGCGTTAATACTTTGCAGCATTTGAAGAATAAAAATTCCCCTTTCCTCGCTAAAAGCATTAAATGTTAATATGTCTAGTTTTATTAGTAAAAAGGAAGAATGTTAGTAAAACTGTTCAATTCCAAGATCAATATTTATACCAATACAGTAGACTTGCTGATGTCAAATTTCAGTCTTGTTAAATATTTTATGTTGCTTTTATTTATTTTCATCCCACCACCCTCTGCTCTGAAACACTTCCATTCATCTTTTTGCCCAATGCTGGAATCCTAACTGAATATTCCTTCGAAAAGAGCAGAGTATTGACTAAAACTGTTCTTTTGTCTAAACGCCACTGGTCAGCAGCTGCTTTAGCTTGAACCAACAAGACCTGGCACATAAAACAGTGAGCAAAAAGTCACACTCGATATGCTCCGGACTGTCACTCCCCTTTTAAAAGGTGTTGAGTATCACTGATACGAAACAGCTGGTGGGACAATGCAGCTGCCTATATTTATTAGGAAACTAAGGCTTTAACTAAAACAAAAATCCTCTAGGAAATGTTAAATACTGATATAACTTTATAGACAAAAGACTTGCATGTAACCACATTTACTAGTGCAATCAAATGAAAGGTGTTTTCTTTTTTTCCACTTACTGTGAACTATACCTTGCATAACAGTCTTGTTTTGGAGGAGAAGCCTGACACTCCAGTCATGTTGTGCAAGAGTCATCAGTTGAATGCAAGACCTGAAGAGGTTCCAGTGAAAAATATTGTTAACAGTATAACCTAGCACATTAATTTCATAATTATTTAATGAGTTTTACTCTTCAATTATTTAATGAGTTTTACTCTTCCAGAGTGTATAAAATTATACTATCTGTTAAATGGAGTTAAAATGGAATTAAATAGCAGGAATATCAAGTTGAGTTACATCATGTGCTTGGTCAAACTTTATTGCAGCAGCTCTATATGATTGTACATATTGAACTGCTTGAGTTTTATTCTTAATCTTAAATTTGTAATTGTATGGGGGTACTCCAGAAAATGTTGAGTTATCCAGGTTTTGATGTCATCAAGGCATGCCTGTAGTAATTGGTTGGATTTGTCAGGATTTATGGATAAATATAACTGTGTCATCAGCATAGCAGTGGAAATTAATCCCATGCTGTCTGATAATTTGTGACCAGCCAAAGCAAGACCAGGAACAAGTTTCCCCGGGGCTGTGTTGAGTTATTTACAGATTCAGAAAAAGTGGACTCTACGCTTTTCAACAAAGTCAAACTTGTGGAAATCAAATACAATTTGATATTACGACATACAATATTACCATTTGAAAGTACAAGATTAGAAGATTAGGGAGAAAAGAGGCCTCAAAGTTTCTTTAGCATCACCCCTTGCCCGGGGTATTAAGAAAAGCTGTTGATTTGAATTACTTTGCATACCTTTCAGCAACACATCCTACCCAGCTCTGCCTGTCAATAGAGGGTATCATAGCACTGTGATGTGAACCAGCAAGACTCTTTTTCTACGTATAGATAATACGTAGAAATCTACAGAATCTGAAGCGAAACCGGGTTGGGCCTGATGGACATTTATCTCCAGAAGCGGAGCGCTGGAACAGCCACGGTTCAGTTATTGGGCGACCTGCTTAGCTCGGTTCATCTTTCCCAGCCAGAGAAACTCACAGTTTCTCTTTCAAACTGGTTAATTAGCTGCATAAGTAGACATCTGCTTTCTTCAAGCATGTAGCTTATTGGCCGACACATCTAACAAAAGCCTCTGCAGAGCCACACAAAGGCAGTATACAAATGAGCTGTGGGTTTCCATTACTGGAAATGCAGATGCAGCTCGGGGGAATTTTAAGCTCAAAACATGCCGAGTTGAAACACAAAGTTTACGGTTTTAAAACCTTCAAAACGGTCATTTACAGGAGTATTTTACATATACTATCCTTCTGATAATATCTTTGAATTAATGTTGAGTAATTTTTAGGAGAATTTTTTTTTTTAAATAGAGCTCATTCTGACCGTTTGTTATACCCCTTTTTATTTCTCGCGAGAGTACACGCAAGAATTTGACTTACATGTGCACACGTTCATGTGCCATGGTTTGTTTACCATCGTTTCCCGGCATTGACGGTGCTGCCGTGAGTATATTTCTCTCTCACACACACACACACATACACACACAAGGCACTGCAGCTGCCCGTAATAAAAGCTCTGCACTTGCAAAGTGAGCAGAGAAGACAGAGCCCCGGTGTGCACTGCACATGAGTCCCTGTTGGAATCGCCCCTTTCTCCAAACGCAAGCTTGATGCCATCTTTGTCTGGTATTTTCCCAAGTCAACAAAACACAAAATGTGACACGCATACAGAAAGTTGAAAGGACAGTCGGTTGATGAGAGGCGGGCGTGGCATGCTTTAGCATCCTTCCATGTGTGATGTAAATCAAGGAGCAGCACCAAAATCCCATTTTGTGGAGAGCGCTTCATAACTTCAACAAGCATATTTTGCAATAAAACAAAAATCAGTATTTTCTCACAATTTGGGGTTTTTTCACATGTTCCTCCGTTTGTGCTCTGCCGAGTTGTTCCTCTTTTGCTATGGTGGGTCACATTTTAGCAATCGAAAGCATATATACAGTAGAAAGAATTGGCTCAGGGACTGAACCCTGTGGTACTCCATAAGTGACCCTAGAGTTTGAAGAAGATTTGAGACATGCCAGAGCAAAAGTAGGAACAAGTCGGCACAGCACAAACTGAGAAAAGCATGAAAAACCTTCAATTTCTGAGAAAATGGTCATTTTTGTTTCATTGCAAAATATTCTTGTGGAAGTTATGAAGAAACCCCTCACTGCTTTAAATGATCGTTTTGAAGGTTTTAAAATGGTAAAATTTAGTGTTTAAAGTCAGGAAGTTTTCATCTTAAAATCCTCGATCCCGGGGAGTATTTGCATGTCGGGGTGGGGAAAAATGGTAAATGGCTTGTACTTGTATAGTGCTTTATCAAGTATGACGACCCCAAAGCACTTTACACTACAGTCAGTCATTCACCCATTTACACACATTCACACCCTGACGGTGGTACGCAATGTTAATAGCCACAGCTGCCCTGGGGCAGACTGACAGAAGCGAGGCTGCCATACATCGGCACCACCGGGCCCTCTGGCCACTGGCAGCAGGCAGTGGCCAGATTGACATCATTGGAAAGCTTAGGTTTCACTCTTTCAGAATCTGTAAATAACACAAAACAGCCCCAGGGAGACTTGTTCCTGGTTTTGCTGTGGCCTGTCACATGTATCATCAACATGAACAAACTGGAATCTGTCAGACAGATAAGATTTAAATCAGCCTTATGCTTTTCCTTTAAGTTTTTATATCATGCAAAAGCTACCTAACTATCATGCAAAAAGTTATCTTATCTTATTCTGCATAGAATAATAATAACCCTACAGAAGTTCTTATCCATTAAACTCTTGTAGTCAGAGAAGGTTGAGTTGACCCAGAACCCCAACCCCACCCAAAAAGGGTTTGTTTTTCAAACAAACAAAGATAATAAGATGGATATATCTCTGTAGTATAGTGTTGTTAAATTTGCTTGATTCAGTGTTTCAGCACACTGACATAGTTTTAGTCAATAAAAAAAAATCACTATTCAAACTATTGAGTAGAATTTCCACACAGACATCTGTATGTTCTACTGTTTTTACAGTTTTCTGGTTACTTATGTAAATGCTAAATCAAAAACCTAAACGTTGATCCAAGTATATGGGTCATATCTGTATGTTTTTATATGAGCTCTGATGAATGTACTGCAAATGAACTAGCCTATTGAGGTGAACAATAACTGTTTTTCAAAAAGCATCAAAAAGCGATTTGTGATTTGTAGGCCCAGTCAAGGGTCTGACGAATAGTCTGAGGGGAAGGAAAGCTGGAAGGAAGGAAGCTGTGTGTGAAAAAAGTGGATTCAACATTTGTCCCCTTTAAATCATGAGGAAACAGTAACAACTTAGTAGGAGCGCTCCTACTAATTTACCACAACTTTCTAAGTGCATTCTGGCAACATCTGGAATTGTGGCTGGTTATTTTTATGCAGTTGAAGCAGCAAACAAGCAACAAACAGCTCAAACACTATCGGCAAAACTGGAAGTTGAAGGATAACACATCATTGTGCACTATTATTTGTGCATTCTTTCAAAACAATTGTTATTTTCTATTAATACTGTAGGTTCTATTGCAGGAATAGATGGTATTTGAACTGGGAAGGCAGTGTGGTGAAGTTGGAGGGTAAACAAATAGGTAAGTATAGGCTAGTTGGAGAGGCTCAGAAGAGCAGTGGATGACTTTTGAAAATTCTGTCTAAAATTCAAATAAAAAGTACTTTTATTTTCAAGTTAACATCATTATAAAGTGCTTATTTTTTGAAAGGTTTTGCTTAAGTGATTTGACCATAATGATGGCGGCAATGTGATGGTTACTGTTATTCAGAGCATATATCAAGCTATCAGACACTGCAGCTGACATCCTTGCAAGGCTCAGGTGAGCTGCTAAATGCCTCAATGACAAGCTCCCATACAAACTAAGTAATTATTCCAATCCCAGCTTGCATACAATCAATAACAAAAGGTCATACACAAACCTCCAAAATGCAATGCAAAGAAATGATAAGACACAACAAATCCATCCACACATTAAAATTTGAATATCACCACACATCATTCACACATGCATATATATGTTGTAATGTAAGATAGGTACATAACTTGCACTTAGATCCATCCTCAAAGCCTCAAACACATCATCTGTATGTTGAGCAGTAACCCCTTAAATGCACCATATCGAAAATCAATAAACTCATCAATCACACAATCTCATAGATGCAGGGTTGCTAAATGTTACTTTAAGAGCTGAAGTATCAGTTTTGTACATCAGGTTGGTGTCAGTGAACCTTAGTCATTTTGATGTCAAAGGACAATTTTATGTCTATTCACTCTATAAAATCAACTGATCATATGAAAAAGTTTTACTGTGCAAAACATTTAAGACGTCAAAAAAAGGTAGCAAAACTTTTTCTCCTAAATTTGAACGTCTGTTTTCCTTCCTGGCAGCTTTCTGGTTTAGTGTCGTTGTGTGTGCCCATGGGCAATAAATAAAAAACCTACCCATTTGTAAATGAGAGCTATAAACGTTTATCCAACATAAAGATTATAATTAAGACATTGACACTTCATTACCATTTTGATCCCCGAGGACACAGTGAAATGACCTTGGAAAGTAAAGCAGCTATTTGGGAAAGATTAAAACGAATAGTTAGATGTCACTCTGAAAAGTAATTTTGGTTCTATTCTGGTGGTTGGAGAAGAAAACAAGGCAGGAACAAGGTATCTGTCATGATTTGGGTTTTGTTTTTGGACTTTTCATTCATTCCCCACTCTGTTCAGTCACTTCCCAGCTACCACTCAACACCATTATCAGATCCATCTGCTGCGACTAAGTTACCCTCAAGTCATTCCACCTGATCCTCTGCCTACATATACCTGCCTCACTCATCCACTCCCTGCCAGAACATCTCTTGTCATGTACTGCTGTTTTGCCTCCATCTGGTCAAGTCTGGTTCTGTTTGGCTGCCTCATCTACCACAACTTAACCTCTTCAATAAACCTTTTAAACATAACTCTTTGTCCGGTTTGCATATCGGGTTCCTACTTGTAATCATTATAGGTATCATTTCTCAAATGAAAGGTAATTTGAATAGAAGTGAAAGATAAAATATTATAAAGGTTTGTCAATGTTATTATTTTTTTTCAATGTTATTTTAAAATACTAGTCTTGTGCACATGCCCTCTATGTACATTTCCTTTTGGTCCACACTTACAATCAAAATAGTCTGTCCATCCAGTCTAACTGAGCTTTTGCTCTTTTGAAAAGAAGATACAGCAATAATGTCAATCTCTTAATGTTCAAAGCTGGTAAAGACATACCTCAAAAGTTTTTAAACTGTAATTGTAGATTCCAAAAAAGTATAGATTTGTGGGGGGTGATAATAAATGCATGTAACATTTAATAATTATTTTTGAAAACCCTCTGATAAACTGGCAATCTGTCTAGGGTGTACTCAATCTCTCACCCAATGACTAAGCACCCGCTCCCCCGTGACCCCACACAGATAAGAGGGAATACACAATGGATGGATGGAGTTTTGAAAACCTACATAATATTATATAGTATTTTGAAAGGTACTGCAATCTATAGAGGTACCAATATAAACCTGGCCAGTGAGTGTTTTTATCTTCATTATACAGACCCTGGATCACTTCAAGAAAAAAAAGTGTTTTCTAGAATAGAGAAAAACAACCTAACTTTAAACAAAATAATATATCCCATTTGGAGTATTTAATGCAGGGCTGTGAAAAACATTGTGTGAACCTTCGACTGTTTATAAGCCTGTTTGCAATGTTTGTCTATCTACAGTATATATTAGTTAACATAATATTTAGTGCTATATAGACGCTGCACATCAACAAAGCCAATTTGAGCTGTCAAGTCATTACAGACACTTACCATAACAACTAATTCACCTGACAGTTTACCACAAAAAAGAGACATCAACACTAGCAGGGACTTTTCAGCTAAATCTCTCATAATTGGTATGGATTGCTTCAAGATGCCCCTTTCAAATGCTATTTAATATATTTTACTGAAACCACCTTCATCAGGAAAATCTGTGGACACTGAATGGATGGTTTCAGTGGATGATAAAACACATGTTTTTGAAAAATCACCCTTCTCTTTGGTGAAGACTGGTTAAGGTTATTATCATTGATATATTTTTGGAATGACTGCATGTCATTAACATATTTACTTTGAAGTACCTTAAGAAAAGAAGTCTATTCCTCTCTGAGGTGTTGAATGGAGTCAGTTTCTCATGGCCTCAGACAATAGACTTGTGTCATTACTTGTCCTGTTAGATCTCAGTGCTGCATTTAATACAGTTGATCATGGGCGAGGTAGTGGGAGGAAAAGTGGACCTGACGACCCAGGGCCTGAGAAGGGAGAGGGGCCCATGAAAATCCGGATTCTTTTTTGTGATGTTTTTTTTTTTTTTTCGATGAATGATGTTATATTTTGTTCTATTTCTGGTCTGCTTCTCTTACTGTCTTTTATGTTTTCAGGCTGCTGTTCTTTTGCCAAAATACAATACCAAATGCTGCGCTCTGTATTGGGAACCCAGGGAACTCTCATATCATTGGCTTAGGAACCAGTAAGTAAACACGGGCTACACTCTGAACCGAAATAGTTTTGGACCATACCTCTAGGTTTGAAAGGAGAAAAACGTGACTAAGAGTTGATGGAGAGGACCGATTGAGGGAATGTTACTTCCATCCCAGGTGAAAAAATGAGAATGATTTAGGTTGATTTTACAGTACATATCTTACTTATAGCTCCTTAAGATTTTATCCATCTGAGACATTCCAGTTTGTTCATGTTAATAATAAATCTTCTCCAAACTCCAGGGTCACTTGTTGAGTACCACAGGGTTCAGTCCTGGGGCAAATCCTCTTTACTATATATATGCTTCCGATTGGTAAAATGATCAGACAGCATGAGATTAATTTCTACTGTTATGCTGATGACTCTCAGCTATATTTATCCATAAATCCTGACAAATCCAATCATGACTAGTCATGTCTTGATGACATCAAAATCTGGATTTCTGCTTTTAAATTCTGACAAGACAGAAACATTGGTCCAGAGTACTTAAAATATAAACTTCTTAATCAATCACC
Organism: Fundulus diaphanus; assembly: GCA_037039145.1. NCBI lineage: Eukaryota > Metazoa > Chordata > Actinopteri > Cyprinodontiformes > Fundulidae > Fundulus > Fundulus diaphanus. The sequence continues at coordinate 35,168,318 of CM073135.1, forward strand.
TAATAAGAATGCCATTAAATTGGCCTCTGGTAATAAAGTAAAAAAATCTTGGTGTTATTTTTTTAGACAGATTTCTAGGGTTTCCTTTTTTCACCTCCGGAATATCGCCAAAATTAGAAATAGTCTGTCCAGGAGTGTTGCTGAAAAACTAATCCATGCATTTGTTACTTCAAGGCTGGACTATTGTAATTCTTTACTACTGGGAAGCGAACAAAATGGAGTTTGAAGCCTTCAGCTGATCCAAAAAGCTGCAGCAAGTGTTCTGATAAAAATTAACAAAAGAGATTATATTTCTCCTGTTTTAACTTCCCTTCATTGGCTTCCTGTTAAATCAACAATATAATTTAAAATTGTCCTTCTCACATGTAAAGCCCTTAACAATCAAGCACCATCATACATCAGAGATCTGATTGCCCCATATATTCCAAACAGAGCACCTTGCTCTCAGACTGCAGGTCTACTGGTGGTTCCTAGAGTTTCTAAAAGTAGAATCAGAGGCAGATCATTTAGTTATCAGGCTCTTCTCCTGTGGAACCAACTCCCACCTTTAGTTCGTGAGGCAGACACCCTGTATACTTTTGAAACTAGGCTTGAAACTTTACTTTTTGACAAAGCTTATAGTTAGAGTGGCTTAGGTTATCCTGAGCTATCTCTGTAGGCAAGGCAAGGCAAGGCAAGGCAAATTTATTTATATAGCACAATTCAGTACATGGACAATGCAAAGTGCTTTACATGATTAAAATATAGCAAATTAAAACAGAATAAAAGCAAGTAGGAATAAAATGTAGATAGAAATTAGAACAAAAAAGTGGTGATTCAGTTAACTAGAACAGTTGAAGGCAATCCTAAACAAATGTGTTTTTAATCTTGATTTAAAGGAACTCAGGCTTTCCGCACCTTTACAGTTTTCTGGAAGTTTGTTCCAGATAAGTGGAGCCTAGGAACTAAATGCTGCTTCTCCTTGTTTAGTTCTGGTTCTAGGTATGCAGACTAGGCTGGAGCCAGAAGACCTTAGTGGTCTGGATGGTTGATACACTGATAACAAGTCTGTGATGTATTTAGGTGCTAAGCCATTTAGGGATTTATAGACTAACAGAAGTATTTTAAAGTCTATTCTCTGAGATACAGTGAGCCAGTGTAAGGACTTTAGAACAGGGGTGATGTTCTCTACTTTCTTAGTCTTAGTGAGGACGCGGGCAGCAGCGTTCTGGATCAGCTGCAGCTGTCTGATCCACTTTTTAGGCAGACCTGTGAAAACACCGTTGCAGTAATCAATTCTACTAAAGATAAACGCATGGATTAGTCTTTCCAGATCCTGCTGAGACATTAGTCCTTTAATCCTAGAAATGTTCTTCAGGTGATAGAAAGCCGACCTTGTAACTGTCTTTAGATGCTTTTGGAGGTTCAGGTCTGAGTCCATCACTACTCCCAGATTTCGGGCCTGATTAGTGGTTTTTAGCTGAAGCAGCTGAAGCTGTGTGCTAACCTTTGATCTCTCTTCTATTGGTCCAAATGTTATTACTTCTGTTTTGTTTTTATTGAACTGAAGAAAATTTTGGCACATCCACGCATTGATTTCTTCTAGGCATTTACTCAGTGCTTGAACTGGTCCATAGTCACCTGGTGACATGGTGATGTAGAGCTGTGTGTCGTCTGCATAGTTATGGTAGCTGATGTTGTTGTTTTTTATTATCTGAGCTAGAGGGAGCATGTAGATATTGAAAAGGAGGGGACCCAGAATGGACCCTTGGGGAACCCCGCATGTGTAGTTATGCTGCTATAGGCTCAGGCTGCTGAAGGACATCAGGGTTTATTTTTCTCACACTGCTGATTTCTCCTACTGTTGTCCAATTTGCATTGTTTATTCTTATTTCAGTTTTTAACTTAATATTCTCTCTCTCATATTTCCTCGTCGTAGTAGGTACACCTAGTCTGGCGCTTTGTTAGCTGTGACACCATCCAGGGGGCAGATCTTCTGCCATTACCCTCTAACATAGAAAGGATTCCTGGATCAATGTGTGTCTGTGTTTTTTTGTGTCTCTGCTCTGTCTTCTCTAAACCCCAGTCGATCAAGGCAGATAACTGCCATCAACATTTCACACTGAGCCTGGTTATGCTGGAAGTTTTCCTCCCTTTTTAAAGGGGAGTTTTCCTCTCAACAGTCGCTTTGTGCATCAGTATGAGGGATTGCTGCAAAGCCACCGGCAATGCAGACGACTGTCCACTATGGCTCCACTTTCTTCATGAGGATTGAATGCTGCTTCTCAAGACTCGATGCAATCTGTTGGGTTTTCTTAGATAGAAAATGTTTTGACCAATCTGTCTGGATAATTTTATTGAATTTGACTTTGTAAAGTGCCTTAAACAAAATTAAATTTTATTGAAGTTCAGGCATCGCAGGCTGAAGTAAACCATTAAGAGGTGGATGGTAGGTGGTATTCTCATGATTTTGCTATGTGTTTTAGTCATATTTTGGGTTCTGATCTCAGAGTCTACTTACATCTTAAAATCTGCCAAAAGATGAAATACATCATGCACATCAACAAGGTGGCACGCACCCCCAAAACACATCAAAACCTCTTTCGAAAAAACAATCACACCCACCTTCAGTGATCAGCTGTTTCCCCTCTGAGCCTCTTGGCAGAATTAGAGTCCATGTTTCTATGGTGACTGAATACTCTTCACAAGAGGAGTCTAGCTATAGCACTTCTTGGGGGGGGGGAATCATTGCTTATTGGTATATCTATCTGCTTGTGACTTGATTATGACTTAAGATGCATCTCGGTGACGCACCCCTCCCTTTGTTCTCTCAATGCACTCCCTGATAATGCCTCACTGACATCGATTTAAGATGGATTGGTCAGCTGTCATCCTTTAGTGTTGACAAACAAATTGGGGCTTAATGTGTGCATTCAGGTCTCTCACTTTCATAGAATCTCGCCCCCTCAAGTCTTACTGGATTTTATAGTCTGCTGGGTGGCTCAAGTATTAAAGAGACATCATTCAAACAAGAGGGCTTATTTTCCAGCTCGTGCTCCAACCTGAACAGGAGGCGGAGAGACTTTATGCCAATCAATAAATTGTGACATTAGAATGAAGTAACAGGGATAATGGTGAGCACTGGAGAGCTGTTAAAAGTTTCTTAGGATTATAAATTGAACCAATCCTAAAAAGATATGCTCACCATCATCCAACAAAAAATCCTAAATGTCACAACTGAGAAAAAAGTTTTTAAAGGCAAATTTATTCAATGGTTTACATGTAAGGCATGCAAACTTCTAAGTTTCCAAGATGAGATATTCTATCACTTCTCCATATAAATCACCAGACATATCAAAAGGTTGCTTTACATCAGCCGTGTGTTACTGGAGCTTGAGCCCATATAGCTACAGTAGATGGTTAAATTAAAGATTGTAGAGTACAACTTGTTGGTGTATCATAACCAGTCATATGGACAGCATATAATGTAATGAATTCTGTATTCGAGCCCCATCCCACCACCATCTTCCAAATAACCTTCTAGTGTGTTAGTCATAATATCAGCTATTCCTTCCAGGTCAGCCTTTGTTCCAGATAGTACAGTGCACATGTGTAGTTTATTTAGAGGCGATGCTAGTAATGCAGATTGTACAACAGTCTGTTGGAGTAAAGAATAAGCTGAGTCAAGATGTGAACCTTTAAACAGTATATTTAAGTTACAAATCTGACCTATTTTCATGTGATGTGGATAATGACCGGTTGAGATCTTGGAAACAAGCGGCTGAAATTAAGTTCCTTTGAAAGGGCACAGAGTTCAGTCTTTGACTTGTGGAAAGGAAGACCCTCTGAATAAACTGGAGCTCTACTATTCTGGCACCTTCCATACAAGATTTTCCAGGCACTTTGGCACTATGGGGCAGACCCAGAATTAGGTGTAATTTCCTTTATGGATTGAAAACACCTTGAGTTACAACATAATTTACTGAACCATGTCACTGGGGAAAATAATGCTTGTTTTTTTATCTTGTAGCCATTTTCACAGGGATATCCAATCTTGAATAAAGTAAGGGGGTAGATGGAAAGATAGAACAATCATTTAGGCCTCCAATCACATAAAAATGTAATTCGACCAAATTCCAACCAATGCCTCCAAGACAGATAGGCCTGACAAACCCAGGGAAATTAAGCATTAGACTAAGATATTGACAAGTTTTTGGCAGAATTACTTACAATAAACTATGTAGGAAGTGGAATTCAGTTGTTTTGCATATCTGGATTAATGCTATATAGCTAAGACAAAGGTAAAGTTAACATTCTAGGTATTCCAGTTTTATATCTTATGACCAATTCTAAACCAAGTAACCCCAAAGCATATTGCATAGCTTAAGTTGAGTCTAAGTTCAGTTATGTTTGTATGCAGTGTAATAAAAAAATAATTTGTATGTATAAATGTTTATGTGAACTGTCAATCTACCTCTAGAATAGTCATAAAAAGAAGCCTGATCACATTTAAGAGTCTGGTGGTTGAAATTAAAAGAGTATTTATGATTACATTTTATTTACTGCTGAAATAGCATAGAAACCACTGTGAAAGCTATCAGAAACTAAAACATATCTAAGACATTTTAGGCTCTTTAAATACAAAGTCAATTTTGTTAAAATTGTATTAAAAATAAGGTAGATGATGGGCATTAATCTGACAGAAGTCAAATTATTGCAGAAGAGCAATAATTGCAGCAGCGTTAATGCAGCTTTGGTCAACAAGCGGGAAATTCTTAAGTAGTCAATTTAGTCTATGATTTGTTCAATAACCCCTTATTTCTCTTCCTATAAATCTAGTATTTTTAGTTAACCTAGCTAATATTTGCATTTTAATACACTCAACAACCACTTTATTAGATACACCTGTTTGACTGCACAACTAGACAATCATGCGGTATTAGCCCAGTGCATTTGTGTACCAAAATGTGGGAAAGATAACTCTCAGAAGTTTAAACCAACCATCAGAATCGGAAAATATGGGAATTTAAGTCAATTTTCCAAAAAAGAGAAAATAACCAGTGAGCTGGAGTTGTATTGACAAAAATGCCTTGTTGATGTCAGAAGTCAGGGGAGAATGGGCAGAATTGTCCAAGATTATAGAAAGGCAACAGAGGCTCAAATAACCATTGAGGCAGTTCTGAAGAGAAAAGAAGACTGGCTTGGCACTGTACCTAATAAAGCAGCAAGTGAGCTTTTTTTTCCTTTAGAATCTGAACTACTAAATATTTACACAGTTGACTGCAATACTTTCACTCCTTTTGGCTAAATTTTTTTTTTGTTTTGAAGTCCCTAATAAATACCGAAGTTTTATTCTGTAATTTTTATGGCAGAGCCCAAATATGTGCCTGCTTTGATGACAAATAGTGCTCACACACATTTGCACCAACAAGCACAGGAGCTCATTTGATGAGAAATGCACTCAGGCAGCTCAGTAAAGAACCCACACATACAGGTATTCACAGTTTGATTTAGCTGCAGGTGGGACTAATTGCCTCAGCACGGTTACTGTCCCCCGCTTGTTCACCCTTGTTGCTTCTCATCAGCTCCTGTCCTTTACTCCTTACTTCTTCATGCTTCACCTCTCCTGAACTCAACTGTCTCCCTCTTTTGTCTCTCGTCCTTTCCACTTGACTCTTGAAGGTCGTTCATTGGTCCTTCTTTTCTGCAGAACATTCTACAATATGACAAGGATGCCACATCATCACACTCAATCTCTCAATCTCAAAACATTAGTGTTTGTTTTTTCTTGAATTGAAAATTTTAAGTAGCAACCACATATGGTCAGACCACATGTTATTAGTGATTTTAATAATTGAAAATGCTTTTTGCAGGAGTCTGTGCTCAATGTTCTATTTTTCTACTTTAACACCATTGTTATTCTCTAAAAAAATGGTTCTCCCACACTGTGTGTGGTTTGGCACTAACAGCCGCCGTTATTAAAGATTAACAAACTGAGCAGTCCTGCAGAAAATTAGCCAGTGGGCAAACAATGTGTCTTCCCAAAACTTCAGAGAGGAAGATATTACACAAAATGAGCCTGTCCTAATGACAAAAATCCAGATCAAGGTCAGATTTTTTTTTTCCAAGGGAGGTTTAATCATGACTGCTTCACAGGTGGAAGGCCCAATCCAAGAGTGGGTTATTAGAGAATTTAAGGGGGGTCCTAATATCAGTGGGACCACCATAATGAGTAAGCTATGAAGAAGGGTTCATTATCAAGGCAGGAAAACTCATTTGTCCAAAGTATCTGTCTCAAACTGAGAGGGTGTGCTGATAGACTGGAGGGCGATGGAGCCTCAGCAGGCAACAAAACAATTATCTCCAGAGTGATGCTGTCTCCGTCGTGATTAAGGACCTCTGACATCACGTTCAACAGCAGCAGCAGTGAGTACTGATCAGCTGACAGAAACGTCAACATCAACAAAGGCACAACGGCATAGATGACAAAGCACAGCCATGAGATGCAATTATCTAATATATGATGACTTTAAGATGGTATAATAGGCATGCAGTCAGCATAATCTAGCAAGCAAAGTTATAGTCATGTAGAAGAATAAGGACACCATATAAAACACTGAGTTCATTCCAATGAAATTTTCACATATCAGTGTCTAATCAAATTCTTTCCTCTGGAAAATAATGTTATTAAATAGCACTTAAGAGCAATAATCAATTGTGTTTTTCTCAAACAAAAAGGTGTTCTCTAGTTCAGGAAAAAGTATGGACATTCCTACCCTATTAGCTGGTCTAACCCTTTTAATTTAAATAATTTCAGAGGAATGCTTTTTGCATCCATCTACCAGTCTCTAACACCAGTCTGATTAAAGTTTCATTTGTGAGATGGTTGAGAATTTTCTTGCATGTACAACCAGTTTCAAGTCATCCCACAGCATCTCAATGAAATAAAGACCTGAGCTTTGACTCAGCCTAGGACTTTCCCTTGTTTAGTTTTCAGCCAGGCCTTGGTGTGTTTACATTCATGTTTTAGGTAATTTCCTTGTTGCAGGGTCAAGTTCTGCTTCAGCTCTAATTATTTTACAGATCTCACATTTTCTTAAAATACCCTGGGATAATAAACCTTGACACTTCCATCTCCATGTTTACCGTCGGTATTACGGTCTTGTCTTGGCACTCGGTATTTGGTTTATGTCAGACATATTCCCTTTTCTGGTATGCAGACAATTCCGTTTTAGACTAATCTGCTCAAAGAACATTGTTCCAGAATTTCTGGACTTTGTCTACATTAACTCTGGCAAACTTTAATCTGGACTCCATGTTTTTCTAGAGAGCAAAGGTTTCCTTCTTGCACTACTCATATGAAAGTTAAACTTGTGCAGCGTCTTTCATGTGAGTGTAGGTTTAATTTCAATGGCCTGCTGTACCACCCATTATGACATTTTAGCTTTTTTTGGGAACTTATTTTGGCATCTTGCACAACTAGCTTGGATGGTCAGACCTGGAAATGCTGGCAGTTGTTTTGAATGTCCTCCACTTCTGGACTATTTTCTGTAGAGTGTAATGACTGATTTTAAATAAATCTCTTTAAATCCATTAATAAACTCAAAAGCTGTTACAAACTTCTTTCTGAAGGCCTCTGGCAGCTCTTAGATCTCACCATGGTGTTCACTGTCACTTCGACTTAATGTGGAGGATTGAAACTGGGAAAGCATTCTTCAAACATACTGAATGATGACATTCTTCTCGTGTACCCTTGGTTTGATATTTCAGTACATGATTTAAGCCATTTTAATTGGTAATAAATGTGAGGGTTTCAATGTTTTGCTTATTACAGTTTAAAGTTGTATTGTTTATTCATATTACTTAAAATTTACGCTGTTAGGATTGATATTAAATAATATGTTCAAGTATTCTGTAAGAACATACAGACTGTTGTAGAGTGTCCTATTTTTTTTTCAAGACTGTTTCTGATGCACTTCCTCATGTAACAATCTTTTCAGATTTTGAGACCAATCCTTGGACCACCCTGGCTTGTTGAGGCCACATGGATGGGCTAAATTGTTCCATGGTGTATTTATAATAATTAGAATTTTTTTGTGAAAAACAAAAAGGAAGACAACATATGATACAGTCAGATATTTTAAATGACCTGTCAAAAATTACAAATGAAAAAGCAGCAAGAAAGGAATATATCTTTATTTTTCTGGAAAGGTTTGAAGTCTCACTTATACTAGTGTCCTGGCCAAAATGACTGCAACTCAAAAATGTACTAAAGCACAACACACATGAAACTTTTACACGTTACAAAACATAAAAGGAAGTCTCAACACCTCCTACATCTTAGGACACCACATTGCTGTTAGACCTTACCAAAAAAGTTTGTGCTTCAGAAATCCAGCACTCTTTGAAGTATGCACTGCTCAAACTTGATGTGAAGCAGTCCATGTTGTCAAGGCTAAGCCGTGAAAAGAAAAGTCCTGCTTCTGCCTCTCTGCTTGCTTGGATCCTTGCAACACATGTTCTCTGTTTGCCTTCACTCTTTTACTCTTAATTTCTACTCTCACATCCAAAAAATACAGAAGGGTTGACAATCAGTATTTTTTAGCTTGTCTTTTGCTTTTCTTTAAACACTTGTGAGAGGAGGACCAAACAACATCAGGAGCAGCTGCACTTTTCAAGGCAACACAAGATAGTCAGCACAATATGCTTTTCTTTTCCACAGATGGCTATGACAAACTTTCCCAGAAAATAGCAGTGATGTAAATAAGATTTTTTTTTGGCTTGAAGTGAATGTGGAGGGAAACACTTTTTATGGAACTCAAACGACCCTACTGATAATTAAAAAACAGTGAAACAACTGACAGACAGCTAACAAGCACCATTCAGGAACAGAATCCTGATGCAAATGAGAGTAAACCAACCAAGAGTCCTCCCAGCAACTCTCTCTTCCTTCAAATCTGGGAAGAGAACTAACAGCAAGCATTGTGCACCAAGATGAAACAGTCTGCAGGATAAACCAGATGAAACCTCTCAACCCAAGCACCAAGAAGAAAACAACAGCGGACTGTGGTCGCAGCAAATGATAAGAGCCTACCATCTTAGGAATTCCAGTAGGAAATAGATTTGCTCCACTTCTACAAGACTCAGACTACCCAAAGGGAAGCTCATCTTCAAAACCAGCAAGAGGTATCAGACCAAATTGCGCTCTAAATGGTTTCCTCCTAAACAGCTTGACAAAGAGCCCACATCCAGGCCACAAACCCTAATAGCGGGTGAAAGCTCTGTGAATAAGATTTAACACTTTTGCAGCAAGACAAGCCCCAAGATATGTAGCTTTGTCAACGACTAGGTGTCTGAAAACTCAGAGAAACTATTGATGGTCATAGATGAGCATTCAACAGTGAAAAATCTAATCATGCACACTGGAGCCCTTGATTTTGTGAAGCAACAATTGGAACTCTTGAAAGAGGATTTTATTCATTTGCTGAAGAAGGTTGCAGGTATCAACATGCTTTTCAGTGGACCTTTGCTGACTGTTTGGGTTGGATATGAGAGATTCAGCCGACTGCTGGTGCTCAACAACCGGATTAAAGATGCACGTGCCTTATTAGTGAACTTTATCGACAACTTCAAGGTTTTCTTAGAACACAGGCATCTTTTCAAAGAAATAGACGTTGTGTTAATACATCTTGAGAAAAGCTTTTCACTTCCAGCATATTTAATTCTGTGACCAAAACACCAAAAGCACCTGCCACATACAGGAGAAGACCAGAAAGTTCACAACAGCTAATAAGATGGTGTTCTGAAAGACAGCTGCACATAAGGACGGACTGTGGAGTACAGAGAATCCAGAAAGAGACTTCTACATCAATACAAGTGGAATCTAATACAACTTACACAGGACAAAAAATAGACCCCTCCATAGCCCCAACAGAGGACCTCGTATCCTTCTTCCCACCAGAAACTACCCACCTCTCCACTCTCTCCACTTATCTTATATTCAGTGAAATCCAGGAGAGGGGAGTCTATGAAAAGCCTGATCAAGATCAGAATACAAGTCACAACAAGCCCAAATCCCATATTTTCTCCAAATAACACTATCATCATCCATTCCCTGGCACTAAACCATCATCTGACAAAGGTTACCCCCCCCCCCCACACACACACACACACACACACACACACACACACAATATTTCTCCTCTGCATATCAAAGATGAGAAGCCTGTTTTTGTTCAGGACTCTGCAGAAACAAACTGATATGAACAGGCTCCAGGTGGTAAGACTATACCAGCAGTGATTATTTTCAGGAAAAGCTTGATCCCTTTATGGGAGAATGCTGTAAAATATCTGTGCTAACATGTAGGGAAAAAACCCTGATAAGATAAGGAAGCAGTAGGCAACAATTAAACTAAACCCTGTGAAGCATCTCACAGAAACAACACCGACCACTAAGCCACTTAAATTGGTCGTATTAAATAGTTCTTTGTCAGGAAAATCATTTCTAATCAATGACTTCACGACTGAGCATAATCTTGATGTTGTGTTTTTAACAGAAACATGATTAGACAGAAAATAGTCAGACACCAACACTGATAGAGTCAACGCCTCCCCAATTACACTTTTCTAAGTGACAGCAGGTAGTATAAGAGTGTGGGAGGGGTGGTCACCTTGTTTAATGATTCACTAAAGTGTAAGAAGGTGTTCATGGGCAAATTTGACTCTTGAATATCTGGCTGTCCAGGTAAGGGGCTTTAAAAAATTGTTATCTCTCCCTGAGCAGCTATTTAAATGGCACAGTGAAGCAGCACAGACCAACGCAGTCACCAAAAACTCAAAATGAACATGCATAGAAGAACATAAAAAGCTAGATTAAATGAAGACAGTGAAATGCATTCTTAATTCGTTGTCACATGGTTGTTTTACAGGGTGGGAGTAAAAAGGAAAAGCTCATATACATGTCAGCCCCCACCCCAATTTCTCCCTCAGATTTCTCATCATTTGCAAATTTTTCAGCACATTCAAGATGGAAGAAGTGTCTGTGACATGATGTATTGCCGGTGACATTATCAGAAAATTAATATCTGAAATAGAAAAGAGGCAGCAGGAGAGAATAAGAAATGGAGAACAGTCATAAAACGAAGTTGAGCAGATGAATGACAGAGATTCTAAGGCAATAACAGGGAAACCCTCCAACAATGGCTGGACGCTGAGTGATAAATTATTACAAATGATAGAAGAGAGACAGAGGAGAGAAAGACCTCCACCTTTCTATCTCGGTTGTCATCTTGTCCTCACCATTTATTCTCCTCTGTTTCCTTTTGCTCTGACGTTCCCCTCATCTGTCATCCCTCTTCATCTGCTCCTTTTAAAACTCTCCCGCTTAACTCCTCGGGATCATTATCATCCCCAGCTTTCCTCTTCCCGCTTCATTTATTCATTATTTAACTACTTACATTTGCTTTTATAATTTTTTATTTTCCTTTTGCTGATTCCTCTTCTCGCTCCTACTTATGTTACACTGTGTCATTCATTTATTCTATTCCCTCTTTACAATCCTCATTTCCTGCCATCTGTTGCATCTCCTCAGGTTTTAGTAAGTAGGGGTTGGGTTCTCCATTATATTACAGTTTGTCTGTTTTTGCTCTGCAATGCTTTCCTGCTGAATTCCCCTTCGTTATCTCTTTGTTCTCTGTCTCGACCTACTTTTTCATTAATAAGACTTTCTTTGCTTTTTAAATTTCAGTGATAAATTGCCTCTACACACCCACACCCCTGCTTCTTGTCTATTAATTCAAGTACTCTGTCTCATACAGCTTCAATCAGTCTTTCATTTTCTATGTCTACTTGGATGTTTCCAGCAGGGAAGGGCGGGGTAGCCTCCTGAACGTATTACACAGGTGAGATGGGCGAAAAACAACCATGAAGACAAACATTTCAATTCACAGAGGGACAGAAATCAACCAGAGCAGAGTCCACTTGGCTTTCGATCAGCAGTGGCAAAGGCAAACACAGACGTAACTGAAAGGAGCTAAAACAATCAACCAAACAATGGAGTAAGGTAGCTACATCCATCTATTTTAAAAATATCTTATTATTCATGTTTAGCAGTACTGATGGCTGGAATCCATTCCAGTAATCTCTGGGAAAACGACAAAGAAAAGTGCACTAATCAGTATAACCAGTGAAGCACATGAACACGTTCAAATGTGCACATTCATGACACTTTGTCAGCAACACCTCTTCTGTTGCTGGTTCACCCAACCACAAATCAGCAAGTCACATGGAAGCACCGCAGTGCATTTCGGCGCCAGGAAGTGCTCAAGACAATTGGAGTTGGGGATGAAAGAGACTTAAGGGATCCTGAATGTGTCATGTTTGCTGGATTGAGTCTTGCAGAAGCTGCTGATCTGCTTTGTTTTTCATATACAATTGTGTCTAGAGAATAGTGCAGAAAAGAGAACATATCCAATGAATGGAAATTGTGTGAATAAAAATGCCTTGTCAGAAGTCAGGAATTAACTCTTTACCACAAAGGAATGTGGAATCCCATCTTTGAATGCACAACAAGTTGAACCTTGAAGCAGGTGCCACTCTGGTCAGTAAAAACACAGGAAACTCAGTCTATAATTTGAAAAGGCTCGCCAGGAACAATTGAGTATAAATGTGGCTCATTGCGGACCCATTGTGGATAATGCAGGCTTCTGTAATTGCTTTAAACTTGACTATATGTCATGATTTAGGTTTTTGTTTGTTTGTTTTGGACTTTCTAGTGTCAGCCCATCACCTCTCACCCACTATCCAATCAGCTCACTCTCCTCAGTCACCAGTCTATTAGCCCAGCTCCACCTGCTACCAGTAATTACTGCCAACTCTGCTCACCTGTTCCCCTGTCCATATATACCTGCCTCAGCCAACTCATCTATACTGCTGTAACTGGAGAATGAAAACCAAATTCAAGCCTTTATGATCAAAACCTAAAACTTACTGAGTTGTTTTTGCATCCTGGTCAGGTTGTTTCAGTGCAGGAGTCTGCTGCAGGCAGGGAGCCTCCAGGTGGGTCGGTGGGAGATGATCAAAGGAAAATGGCTGCAGATTGAAGCATTCCCTCCCCTCTAACATTTGTGCTCGACCACCGCTCAGCACAAAACCCGTACATATTAGAATTATGAATTTAGTTGAGAATGTTACTGTGAACTATAAACATGAATTATTCAGTTTAGTCCTGTGCAAAATAATCGTCAAACTATTCACTCAACACAATGCACTAATATATGTGTATATATATATATATATATATATATATATATATATATATATATAGTGATGTTACGTTATGTGCCGAGGCTTCGAGGCGTGTGTCGAGTAATGGAGGGGGCGTTTCCGTGAAGCGCGTATCGAGGCTTGCTTCATTTAGGGGAGGAGCCGAAAACGATGACGTCCGAAGCCTCGCTGGCCGGCTGTACCACGTGACTGCTTCGGGAAGTGGTTCAGATGTTGGCGCGGCTTCGACAGCATTAGAAACCCCACAGGCTCCCTTCAAAATGTGGGTTGTTGTAGGCGAGTTGCGGTCAGTTGAGAGAGTGGATAGAGTTTTGATAGTTTGGATAGCAGAGTTTGGATAGTGGTTATTTAGTTTGAGACAGTTAGTTTGGTGTTTGGAGAGTTTAGGAGAGAGATAGATAGATAGGAGATCAGTGCTCTCAACTATCACGCATTGACCGTCACTGACTTCACATGGTCACATGCAAACATGGCATTTTTCACGCATAAAAATCCCAACGCCCATCTGGGCAGCGGACGATAAAAACTCCGCCTTCTGCTGAGATGTTTCAGCTTCTTTCACAGCTTGTGGCCATCAGTAATTCCTGCTGCAGTTCATGTTAACAGAGCAGCAGGAAGAGCGATCAGAGTTATGAATAATTTTAGTCTTAACCAGGGGTTGAAAGTGAGCCGGTAAGGTCCTGTACTACGCACGCAGGAGGGGAGGAGGGCGGGGGAAGAGAGCTTCTGCCAGATATTGCCTTCATTCAGAACCAGTGATGGCTGCACTCTGGATCATAAAACAGTTCTGCTCACCAGATGCAGTTTAAAACGCTACGTCTGGTTATAAGTTGTTTTTATGAATTCTGCATTTTTTAACTACATGCACCGTATTTCTGTGCCTCAGCGCTTCGATGCGCTTCTGCCGTGCGCTTTTTTCAGGTGCGCAAAATTACGTTACTTGTAATTTGGGTGCGCGCTTTCATTTTAAAGGAGGCTGATCTCAGACCGGTCAGCTCCTATGATCACTGTATAGGAGCCCTTTACAGTTTTTATTTATGCATTTCCCCCCTAACCCTCGCACGCAGCGCACCATCGGGTAAAATCCTCCCACCTCACCGCCCAGAGCACACTGAGGAGAGCAATAGAGATTTGTCTGGTCGACTGAGATGAGAAACCTGTTGCTGTGAAAGGTGATATAGGTTATAAACTGTTACTGTCTAGAATTGCATTGAGCTGAAAAGAGAGGAGACATCAGCAGCTGGATCGTGCGTAAAGACGCAGCGGGAACCTCTGTGTGCTTCAGTGTTGCTGCTGAGGGGAAACTGTGGGACCGTATAGTACTGGGCTAATCATTGGTCACAGTACCCCAATCTGTACATACTTGCACTTATTTATTTATGCACCCCGGCATCATCTGTGCCATGTGAGCGTGTCTTTTCAAAGGCTGGAGAAGTAGTATAAAAAAAGAGAAATCATTTGAAACCAAAAACTGTGGAGAAATTGTTGTTTCTTAATAAAAATGCATGAAATCATCCAAGTTACACAAGCATTAGCCTATTCACTACCCCCTGCCTAGTTCCACAAGCACTTTCATTGTCCTCTGCCTGATTAAGCCCATGCCATTTTTCTAGAGTCACAGAAAAACATTATTACACAACATGCCATATCATGTCACTACTATTTTGGGAATAATTACACACAGACAATACATTCAAACAATGTTTTATTATACACATGTGTATACAAAATTTATGCAGACAAATTATTTCGTCCTACACCTTTTGTGAAGTCATTCCCAAGAGCCATAATAGACAAAAATGATATGCATCACACGTGTTAAGATACAGCTGGCTGTGATTATACACCTGGCCAGTAGGTGGTGCTGTGTGCACATGAACCGTCAAGAAATGAACCTTTTCTCGAACCAGTTGGCTGAGTGGTTCAATGCCTCATGAGGCTTCATCTCGCCATCACTAATATATATATATGGATGTTTGCAACAGCTATTTCAGTTTGATACAACCAATAACTTATGGACACAGTCATATTTCAGCATTTAAATGACGTTTATAGGACTAAAAGAAAATGTGCAGTACGCATTAAAACAAAATTTGACAGGTGCAAAAATATGGGCACCTTAGCAAAAAAAGAGACAATATTTAGTAGATCCTCCTTTTGCAAAAACAACAGCCTCTAGTTGCTTCCTGTAGCTTTTAATGAGTTCCTGGATCCTGGATGAAGGGATTCAAACAGGAGAACAACTTGCAACTGGCCACCTTAAATACATTTTCTCATGATTGGATACACCTGGCTATGAAGTTCAAATCTTAATGAAGTTACCAAACCAATTTTGTGTTTCAGTAAGTCAGTGAAAAGTAGTTAAGGGTATTCAAATCAATAAAATGATTAGGGTACCCACATTTTTGCACCTGTCAAATTTTGTTTTAATGCATATTGCACATTTTCTATTAGTCCAAAAAAACTCAATTCAATACTGAAATTATTAGATTTTATTAGATTAGATTAGTTATTAGATATATCAAACTGAAATAGCTGTTGCAAACACCCAAATATTTTGAAATAAAAATAATATAATTAATAGGGGTGCGGTGCCCAAACTTTTTCATCTGACTGTATATATATATATATATATATATATATATATATATATATATATATATATATATATATATATATATATATAGTTTGAAAACTAGGTTGCATGGTGGAAGAGGGTTCGAAATTTTGTGTTGCAGCGAACCAAAATGCTGTTTCTACCTCACCTTATTGTATCTACATCCATGTTGAGCACCAGCATAACTAAAATCTCTAACGTTTTAGGTAAAAGAGAACTTATAACATCTCTCATCACTTGCAAAAGTTATTCAGAATATTCAAGTTTTGCTGGTTGCACAACACGGCCAGCTATCATCAACTAAAATTTTTAGGAGGAATAAAGAGAAGTAAGGACATCATTGCCTTATCAATGTAACATTTTGAAAGTTTCAATCAATTTCCTAAAAAATAATAAAGACAAAAAAAGAAAGAGGTGATGGTGGGAGGGGAGCTAGCAATATATCATATCCACAACATACATCCCATAGCTATTCATATAGAAGTGCCTTGCCCACAGCTTGAAATGTACATCAAGACAGCTGCTTCTACCAATACATTCCTCAAGTTTCATCACACAGCTTCCCTTGACACTATCCATTGTTGCACCTTGACAATTGAAGATCCTTCCTTATTCAGCAGCTCTGCTCTCCTTTTTATAGCTCCATTGCTTAAAGTAAGATACTACTAAAACATAAAAACCAGGCCTGTTTCGTTTTCATTTTTTTTCTTCATTTGAGAAAATATTTGTTCAGTATTGGTTGCCTACACACTAAAATGTATAATTGTAAGATCTTATTTATTTATGTTTTACAGATACATATGTAGAAGATCACCCTGGTAAGGATATTTTAAGAAACTCAACTGAAACCTTTTGAAAAGCCCAACCTTATATTTATTTGTTTGTTGGTAACCTGTTTGGAATATTTGTCTTGTTGAAAGACCTAATGAGGACCTATTTTCAGTTTTCTGGCAGAGGCAACCAGTTTTTATTTCACATTTCCTGATATTTAAAAGAGTTCATAATGCCTTTACCCGCACAAAGTTCCCAGAGCTTTTAGAAAAGAAAAAGGCCCCCAAATACTACTATACTTAACAGTGGGTGCCTTTCCACATATTTGCCCAAATTCTACGCCTGATCTAATTGAGTATTTGTCGACAAAAAGCTCAGTCTTAGTCTCAGGCGACCACAGCACATCGTTCCTGTGAAAGTCCCAGTAGAGGATAGTAAATTTCAGATGTTTTTGCCTGTGATGGTTGATCAGAAAAGGCCTTTTAGATAAGCTTAGCACCTTTAATTCTTTCCTATTCTGAAGAATGGCCAGCATAAATGGACTAGTTTCATAAGTTTAGTGTCACATTTATATTTTTAAATATTAAAGGTTCTGAATAAGCACAAATAAGCACAAAGCTTATTCAGTCATTTTTGTTCTCTGGAAAGAATAAAATAAATCTGG
This sequence comes from Fundulus diaphanus, assembly GCA_037039145.1. Taxonomy (NCBI): domain Eukaryota; kingdom Metazoa; phylum Chordata; class Actinopteri; order Cyprinodontiformes; family Fundulidae; genus Fundulus; species Fundulus diaphanus. The sequence continues at coordinate 35,185,633 of CM073135.1, forward strand.
AGATATATAACTGTGATCACGGCTATTTTTTAGTCTACAAATGCCAAAAATCTAACACTGATTCAGTTCTTAATAAAATTTGACACACAGTCCACCAGTATGTAAGCTTCACTAGTGACGCAAATGTTTCTGTCATGCATGTGTGTGTCAGGATTGAACAGGAACTTTTTTTTTACTGTCAGAAACTCTTACCTTTCAAAGGCTACATGCATATTTCTTTAATTAAAAAAAAACTATTAAAAAATGAAACTACATCTATAAAAATTTTATGTTTCACAGCAAGGTTTCTCGCCCCTGAGGTCACGTCTGAGGGAACTGATGGTATAAAAGTCACTGAAATGGAGAAAAAGAAATATCCTGGGAGGAGAATGGATTGGGTGATACAGTGGAAGAAATGGGAGAAATGTCAGGAAGACACTGAGAGTTTGACCTCAAGGTGTACTGAATAATGGATGCATGACTTGGAAAGTGGAGGAGAGAGACATGTGTGAGTCACTTTTTTCTTTCACCTCTTTCTGCTCCTCTGCTTTATTTCTTTTCCCCTTCTGTCTCTTCCTCGTCTCCACTTCATGTCCACACAAGTATTCTAAACTTAACCTGTTCTGAACAATAAAACGTTGTACCTATATGCAAAATAGCAATTTTAGTCAGAAATTGGTGTATTTAATTTAGGATAGCTCAAATGTCATTGTGATGGCTCCCTAAACAGTACAACAATGACTACATATGAACCAACATCCAATTAGTTATCTGAAAATATATCTAAAATAGTGAATTTGTTGTGTGTTTTTTTTTAACCATTTTCACATGGATCCAGGAGGGGATGGAGGTTAAGGCAACGATGCTTTCAGACAAAAAAAGAGAGAAACATAAGATTCTTGGAAAGAATCCAAACATAGTTAGGGCTTCCAGGAATAATACCAGGATATTTCAAGGAACAACTTTTCCATTTGAATCCTTTGAGAACGCCTGAAAGGTTTTGACATGTCCAGTATTTCAACAGCTTCTTGGGAATATTCTAAACAAATCAGCTAAATTTAATTCAGTTTTATCTATCTATCTATCTCTCCCTATATATATATATATATATATATATATATATATATATATATATATATATATATATATATATATTTATTTATGTGTGTGTGTGTGTGTGTGTGTGTGTCAACTTAACATTGTTTGTACTTGACAAACAGATCCTTCTCTTTCAGGGGTCGCCACAGTGAGTCATCTGTCTCCACTAACCCTATCTTCTGCATCCTCTCTCACACCAAGTAGCTTCATGTCCTCTTTATCTCCATCCATAAATACCCTCTTTGGTCTTCCTCTAGGCCTCCTGTCTGTCAGCTCCAGCCTCACCATCCTTCTACGAACGTACTCACTAGACCTCCTCTGTATGGAGAGCTAGTTAATACTCTCTGACTTTATCTCCAAAACATCTAACATGAGCTGTCCTTCTGATGTACTCATGACTTCCGAAGAGAACTTCATCATCTTCCTGCCTGCTACCAACAGCTCTGCCACTTGTCCCTTTCTCGGTGCCACTGTCTCCTAACCATACAACACCGCTGGTCTCACCACCATCTTGTACACCTTTCCTTTTCATTCTCACTGATGCTCTTTTATCACACAGCACACCTGACACCATTCTCCACTCATTTCAACCTGCTTAGAAACGATTCTTCACCTCTTTTCCACACCACGCTGTTGCGCTGGACTGTTGACCCTTAGTACTTGAAATCCTCATCCTTCTTTATAGCTGCTCCCTGTAATCTCACGGGTCCACTTAGGTCCCTCTTATTCACACACATGTATTCTGTCAATAGACAAACAGATCCAATTCATAGAAATATATAGTCAGTGCAATTCAACGGTTTAGACAGATTGAGAAGATGTAGTTCTACTGCAGTTATAGTTCTATTTGTGAGAAGAACTACAACTATGAGAAAAAAAGATAGAAGCATTAGCATTAGGTTTTTGTATGACTGTTTTTCCAATCCATGTATCTTCAATCACAACTTTTAATCAACATTTTGCTCAAATCAGATTTAAAATGAATCTTTGTAATAGTTACGTTTTATCCTTCCGCATTTACGTCTCACCGTTAGACATAAGGTTTTGCAAAGTGTAACAATTTCAAATAACTTATTTTATAAGAATCAGAATGGAAACTGAAACATTCTAAACTGCTCACAAGTATCTTTAGTCTGAGTGGCCACTCTGACTGGAATCAGGAAATGACTTTAAGTCAGTACCTCTTAACCTTTCTGCAGACATTTTCTCAAGCTTTTCACTTTCCTTTCTATTAATTGATTGCATTTTAATTCCACATACAACCTTCTGAGGGTTATTGTACGCTTTTCTGCTGGTTTCTAGGAAACCTATTTGGGAAATGGATTTTGAACTTAAATAAAATGACATTAAGTTAGTTCTTCATGTGGAGAGGTGGCAGACCTGGAGCAGCACCAACAGAAAAACATCAATGACATTATTAGCTTAAAGTATCCAAACAATCAGAGGTGTTTGTTTGGATACTAGTTATATTTACTTGAGTAACTTTTTGAACAAAATGTACTTCTAGAAGTAGTTTTACTGCACTGTACTTCTTACTTTCTTACTTACTTACTCTTACTTGAGTAAAATGTCTGGCAACTCTATCCACTGAGTAATGTCACTGAATAAAGAACAAACTTGTTTCAACCAAAAATGCACCTGAGAGACTAACATCTACAGTGTATATTAAGGTGATACAGCTTGTTTGTACTCTAGCTTTGTTGTTTTATGGTATTTTCTATCTGCTGACCTCCTCGAGCCATTTACAGGTCAAGTAACCGTGCAGTAAACAGTAGATATTGTTATTGGAAGTACTTGCACTTTCCTAACTTACTGTATATATATTTACTCTTTGGTTTCATAAGTTTTCTGTTTAGTGTTTCTTCTGCATGAATTTGTTACTTTATACAGCTATTGTGTGTAATATTTTTTATGTTAGTCGTTAAAATACCAGAATTTGTGCATCATTTTCTAATTTTGCCCTACCAAATTATATATTTTTTTAAATATTAAATCAGTTGTTATAAATGTTTACTCAGTACTTGAGTACCCTTCTTGCCAAATACTTTTTTACTACTTGAGTAATTTCTTGGTTGGGTACTTTTTACTTTAAGTTATGTAAAATTATGTTGAGGTAGTGCTACTCTTACTTGAGCAAAATTTCTGGCTACTCTACCCACCTCTGCAAACAATGCCTGGAGTAGAAAAAATGATGTACACCAGAAAGCAAAGCCTCTATACTTTGACCTTATTTGAAAACTTATCTTTTACCAGTTTTGCAAACTACAATTCAAGCATACAGACCATCAGTAACATTGGGTCTACTATCCCACCCAAAACATTTAACGGATAGATAACCAATTGGCAGAAACTGCTCTTCTTCCACAGCCAAGACTGTCAAAGACATAAAAGTGCACTTAGAAAAAGCTTTCCAGTGAGAATCTGCCCGCATTCATGGAAGCATGGTCAAAGAACGGTTCAGATTCAGCTTACAGGGGCTCCTCAGTTCGACAGGTTCACAAATCCAGCAAGCAGAGAGGAATCAGGCAAGGATAAAAATAATTAAATCACAGTCCACAAGAATAACAAGGCAGAGGCAGGCAAAGAGCCGGTGTTCAGATGGCAGAAACAGGGTCATGATCTCTATGACTTGTCTTGAAAATAGCTGGATTTTGTAGTCATAAAGCTTCTGATAATCTGGCACAAAACTAACAAACCAAGAAAAAACATACAGTAAAAAGGAACAACCTCTTTCATAAAAACTAATTACAAATGACATATTTTTAAAAATTAGCTTTTACTTGACTCATCTCATCGGCAGTTGAGCTGAATTAAGATTTACTAAATCTAAGATGTAAAACATGATTGTAAAATAACCTTTATTGTGAACAAGCTGTACTTTGCTAGCTGTAATTTTATGATTTTTGTGGGAATCAGGAATGCTTTTGTCACTCTAAACTAAGTACTAAGGAGTGCATCGAAACAAAAATTAGATTTTCCAGAAAAGGAAACCATACGAAGCAAATTTGAAAGAATCAATAAAATTGATTTATTGCCCGGCCTTACTTGCGAGACCTGCAGCATAATCTGAAATAATTTAGAGATAATTCCTATAGTTTCTGAAATATTTTTGTAATAAATTAAATACATACCTTAAGTGTAAATATAACAAAATTCACTGTTTTCTTCTAAGTCCTTGAGCTTCAAAAAGGGGTGAGCAGCAATTTCCACAGGATGCCAAGTCTTGCACATACTCTCCAGCTCACAATGAAGGATGCCATGAAACACCCAACGGCTGATTCAGTCATAATAAAAGCAAGAAAATTGGCACATGCTGTAAGGAAATCATCTGGGGCAAATGAAGAAATTATAAAAAAGTGTGGCAAAACTCTGACCCAGGATTGTACCACTTGGTGGAACAGTACTTTTGATACGTTGAGACGACTGCTAGAAACCAGAGCTGATCTAAACCAACTTCTTGAGGAGTTAGGGATGGACACACTCCTCACAAATGATTGGGCCAGGATGGAGAAACCTTGTCAAGCTGTTTGAACCCTTTGCCTTTCATACAGACCAGCTTCAGAGTGACAGTTGGTCACTCTCACATGAAGTGCTATGTCTGCTCAACCTTGAGGCACACCTGCTGATGAGCCCTTTGAGGAATCCCTTAGCTCAGGTCCTGTTGAAGTCTTTAAGAGAGCGGTTTGCTGGTATTCTTAATCCTGATTCCACACAGTTTGATGGCACAGCAGCAGGAGCTTGTCTGTTGGACCCAAACGTTTCGCCGACTCTTCAGTCACCAGATTCAGCATCACTGATGAGAGCAGCACAGTCCTTTGTGCAGAACCTGGCAGCTCAGTATAACCCAGCCTCTACTACTCAAGATGATGGGCACATCAGATCCCACCAAAGCTGTCACAGGTGTCCCTGTCATTGTTCTTCAGAAATACCGCTTTCTTGCATCTGGTATAGAGGGCAACTTCTCATCTGTAAATGAAGACTGTCTGTTAACTGAGATTGAGAGGTATATCACTAAGGTCAAACAGGGTGTGGTCAAGGAGACAACGCTGTATTTCTGGAAATCAAGGCCGGTTGTTTAACCAAACCTTTCCCCAGTAGTAGTGCCCCTGCTTGACAAGCCTTTGTTGAACACATCTTTTCTATGTGTGGACTGCTAACATCTGGACTAAGTAGTAGAACAACCACATATTTGGAGCAAGGGGTTTTCCTTAGGATCAACAAAAAATCTTACTAGATTGATGTATCTCTCCTTTTTACCCATCCACAGTCGTAGTTCTGTTTGGTACTTTTCTGTTTAAACAATGTTTCAATAAGCAATATCTTAAAACTAAAAGAATCAAATCGCACCAGCTTCCAGCAGCTGTGGCGTATACAACCAGAATACTTGCAAGTACCCAAAGCCTTGTTGTATTCGCAATGCCTTGGCTTTTGTGTTATGATGTCAGTCAGTTCAATCTGAAAAACTCACAGAGAAAGAAATGGCAATTAGAAGGATTTTATTGATACAATATTTTAAGTCTTTGGCGCTCAGACCTCGGCAGGAACATTAATGCTTAATTATACTTTAATATGCATAAGTAGATGTATGAGAACAGGGATGTTCCCCCCAGGTCTGAAACTGGTGGTGGAGTGGAGATAGAAGAAGTTTGTTCAGTCCATATGATGATCTGTTTAAGATAGATGTCCAACTTGATAAACACAGGTTTGCATGAACTGTCCATGATGAGCAAGCTTGAAGCGACTGTGGAGAGGAAAAACTCCCCTTTGGGAAGAAACCTCTGGCAGAACCGGGCCCAACATGGTGGTCTTCTGCCGGACCAATAACTGGCGATAGGGAGTGATGAAGACTGAAGGGAGAAAACACTCTGATGGGTTGAGGATGGAGGAACGTCTTGGAAGCTAGATGAACTCAGCTATGATGGTGGAGAAGGGGTTGGGGGTGGGTTGAATCGGACATCTGATTCGAAATCCAACATGCAATCCGTTTGCGCTTGCTGGTTAGCAGGCTGAGACGTGGATTTGAAGTTGCTTTTAAGATGAGCGCGGGATGCTGGTTGGCTTCATGGAGGTGCGGTTCGTAGCTGATTGGCTCACATCAGAGGCGTATCGGACTCTGATTGAATGGAGGCTGGTGATGAGTTTCTTCGATTGAACTTGCGCCTCAGCTTCATTTCAATCTGAAAAACTCACAGAGAAAGAAATGGCAATTAGAAGGATTTTATTGATACAATATTTTAAGTCTTTGGCGCTCAGACCTCGGCAGGAACATTAATGCTGAATTATACTTTAATATGCATAAGTAGATGTATGAGAACAGGGATGTTCCCCCCAAAAATGCCGAGGTCAGAGCGCCTGACTCATAAAGCAGTGTGACGGGATAGTGATTTGAATGGGAGATGATTAGGTGAATGAAATGAACGAAATGAACAAGGAGAAGTGAGCAGAGATGCTTCCTTGCGGAAGATGTCTTGCTTATGCTATCTTGCGGAAGATGTGAGCAGAGATGCTTTTCTTGCGGAAGATGTCTTGCTTAGGTTTTCTTGCGGAAGATGTGAGCATGGATACTTTTCTTGCAGAAGATGTGAGCATGGATACTTTTCTTGCAGAAGATGTCTTGCGTATGCTTTCTTGCGGAAGATGTCTTGCGTATGCTTTCTTGCGGAAGATGTCTTGCGTATGCTTTCTTGCGGAAGATGTCTTGCGTATGCTTTCTTGCGGAAGATGTCTTGATTATGCTTTCTTGCGGAAGATGTCTTGATTATGCTTTCTTGCGGAAGATGTCTTGATTATGCTTTCTTGCGGAAGATGTCTTGATTATGCTTTCTTGCGGAAGATGTCTTGCAGATGATGCACATAGAGAAATGAGTGATCATGACAAGATGCAACACAGGTGACGGGATGCATAACAGAATGCTTGACGCAGGCATGAGAGAACACATGACAAGACGCAGGACCAGAAACTACGAGACGCACGAGAGAGTGCATTGCAGGGTACGTAAGAATGCATGAAAGGATACATAACAGAATGAGTGACGGGATAACTGTCAATATGAGTTGCGATATGAATGAAAGTATACGTGTGATGAATGATGATATGAAAGAAGCATGAAAGATCAACTATATGATAGGAGAGTTACGAACTGTGATGATTATGAATGATAAACTCAATTTGAAAGAGTGAAACATGAAGGGTCTGACGAAACATGTGAAAAGTTTCGATCCACCACCAGTATTTGCAGTTAGATTACCTTAAAGCCGAGAGGCATAGAGCGGCTAAATGAATGGAAGCTCAGAACGATGAGTGAGGCATGATGATGATGACCAAACCCATTGTTTGAGTGATCAGGAACCTGTGAAACAATTATAAAGAACCCCCCCCAAAACCTACGGATGGCAGCATCCGTAAATTTTTAAACACATCCACGACAGAAAGGCATAATAGAATATATTTCGATCAGGCGAGAAGCAGACCAGACGGTCAAAACGGTAGCTCTCGACCAGAGTATCCTGTTCAAGAAGGAAAGAACAAATTTAGCGAACTCTCGCTGCCTGGAAATAAAGCATGACTCTGGCAATGATGCATTTGTGAGATTGAGGTGACCAAGCAAGGAGGGCAGCTGACGGTTGAAAATAACTGATATGGGATGAGACTGATATCTTGTGAATTCGAGAGCTGAACTGCAGGCGGAACCATGCTGGAACCAAGTTGAGATCAATACCTAGAACTCGATTTGCAGGCCGACAGGTTTAATTAAAAAGGACAAACTGAGAATAGTGAAAGGAAGATCTAGGAGAGGAAGTGACCACGAGATGAATGAATGAAGAGGATAAAGATGGTAACATGTCTTAAGACATAATTATCAAATAATGTTTGCTTAACTCATGAATGCATAAACTGCCGAGCGCATAATAAATGCTGTCATAAACGGATTAAGCTATTAAGCTCATTCCCTGATGTTTGAAATGAAAATACTTAGATTCTTACTACATTCTGATAAAACTGATGAACTTCATTACTTATTAGCTTAATTAGCCTCACCAGTCTGCAGACAGGATCCGTAATTTAAACTAATGTTATACAATAACGGCATGGTAAATAATTGATCTCGGGTTGAATTCTGAACTGTGGTATGGGGAAGGTAACAGGAATTCTGTCCTGCTGCAACATGAGACCCTCAATGCTTGGACGCCTTTCTTCCCACCGGGTCCTGCTGAAAAAACCCTCTTTACGAATAAAAACCTACCTCCCACAGACAAAGAGCTCTCTTTCTTCAGCTCACTCCTGCGACTTCTTTAGCAGCTCTCACAGAGCAGACAAAGAAGGCCAACCATGAAGCCTGGTCGGCCCTGATCAACACACAAGCCAGCAGTTGGGAAAGGTGCCTGGCCAGCCACGCTTGATCCAGGGTCTGCCAGACTCGACTGCCTGCTTCAGCATCTGGAGAGGCTCTCATCGCCTGGGGAACATGTCCGAGCCATTATTTCAACAATAATGTTCAATAATGTTCTGTTTAACTTGGGCCCCGCATTGTGAATAGATCGAAATACATGCAAATGACTCGACTCCATTCCATGTTCTTGGAACCAGACTCTCAGTGAACAAGGATTCACAGAGCTATCCTGATCAACCACCCTTGTTTGTCCTTTCTTTGTTTTGTTTTGCAAATAGTTCCTTAGCCTCTTTCTATCTTCATTTTGCCCAGTAGCCCAATCAAGTCTCACCAACCTAGCAAAGAGGATTCACCAATTGAACATTGTGCTAATTCAGGCACCACAGAGAAAGCGTGCTACAGACAGCAGAGAAGAATGAAAAGGAGAAGCAGCGTAGCTTAATGAGAGGGCCGTTTGCCGCGAAGGCCTACCAAACAGGGCCGTTGCCGCGAAGGCCTACCAAAACGGGGCCGTTGCCGCGAAGGCCTACCAAAACGGGGCCGTTGCCGCGAAGGCCTACCAAAACGGGGCCGTTGCCGCGAAGGCCTACCAAAACGGGGCCGTTTGCCGCGAAGGCCTACCAAAACGGGGCCGTTTGCCGCGAAGGCCTACCAAAACGGGGCCGTTTGCCGCGAAGGCCTACCAAAACGGGGCCGTTTGCCGCGAAGGCCTACCAAAACGGGGCCGTTTGCCGCGAAAGCCTACAAAACAGGGCCGTTTGCCGCGAAGGCCTACAAAACAGGGCCGTTTGCCGCGAAGGCCTACAAAACAGTGATGTGGAATGGGAGATGAAGGTGAGGTGAATGGTGAGGTGAGGTGAGGGGAACGGTGAGATGGATGGTGAGCTGAGGTGAGATGAATGGTGAGGTGCTCGGCCGGTGCTCGGGGTTGCTGCATGGCTGATGCATGGGGCTGATGCATGGGGCTGATGCATGGGGCTGATGCATGGGGCTGATGCATGGGGCTGATGCATGGGGACATGAAAGAATGAATGCTCATGACATGAAGGACACGAAACAGGCACATACAAAGTACACGAGGAGTAGGAGACAGGCACATGGCAGGGCACATGGCGGGCACATGGCGGGCACATGGCGGGCACGTGGCCGGGCACATGGCGGGCACGTGGCGGGGCACATGGCGGGGCACATGGCAGGGGTATGAGACAGGTACGAGCGGGGTACGAGACAGGGCACGAAACAAGGCACACAACGTAGCACGTGGCAGTGCACGATGAAAGTAGGTGAAGAGAATTTGACAGAATACTTTATGAATGCCTGGCCAGAGCAGCAGAGCTCGTGAAGGGCACAACAATTGGTATAAATCGCTGGATTTAAAATGCACTTCTGAAAATAAAATGGGTTAAGTAACAACTCAACCCTACTGTCCGGTTAAACTGAACGTGAATGACATTGAAGGTACTTAATACGGAAGGATTGCCCATAGTAAGTCTTTGAATGACGAAATCAGAGATTTAAAATGCTGAGACATTTGCTAATACAGCCTGCAGGTTGATGATAAAGGGGAGACGAGAAGAACGTAGCCATATCAAAGATAGTAAGAGAACCAGGAATGGGAAAAACAAAACAAAAAAAGAAAAAAAAAAAAAAAAAAAAAAAAAGAAAAAAAAAAAGAAAAAGAAAAAAAAGAAAAATGGTAAGGTTAACATTTCAACTTACAAACTTAACACTTAAAATCAAGCATACTATGGACAAGAAATTACTGTAGAAAATATGAACGATGAGTTGAATTAGAATGACATAATTATGAGATAAGAGAAGATTAATGGAGTCCATCACGAACCATACTGCAACCAGTAGGTGGCAGTAATGCTACTACAAGCCTGTAGCCAACCGCCAAAACCAGAAGAAGAAGAAAACGAAAACAAACAGAATGGATGGGATACTTCTGCCTAACAGACGGACAGTTCAGGAGCATGATGAGCGAAATGCATGTAATAAGAATGAAAACATGAGTGGATACATGTTACCTTGAGCTGCTAGGAGCGGGCATGAGAGGAGATCCGGCTAAAAGTTGCACAGGACGATAGCCGCTCTCGCTACGGAGCAGAGCGGGGCCGGAGCTGAGTCAGAGTTGGGACGGCGTCTACGTCGCTTGTGAAAAGCTGGGAATTTGCAAGTTCATAGCGCCAGGAATCGGAGCTGATGAAAACAGAGGTTGGGTGACGGGATGAGACGCCACAGCGGAAGAAGGCCAGCAAAGAGAGCGAATCCAGGTCAGTGCTGCTTAAGATATGCTGGAGCGAATACAGAGATTGCAGAGGATGGATGCGCGGCTAGATGGCGTCCTATGAGCAGCAGGATTAGAGGATGAGTTGTTATCGTCTTGAATCGGACATCTGATTCGAAATCCAACATGCAATCCGTTTGCGCTTGCTGGTTAGCAGGCTGAGACGTGGATTTGAAGTTGCTTTTAAGATGAGCGCGGGATGCTGGTTGGCTTCATGGAGGTGCGGTTCGTAGCTGATTGGCTCACATCAGAGGCGTATCGGACTCTGATTGAATGGAGGCTGGTGATGAGTTTCTTCGATTGAACTTGCGCCTCAGCTTCATTTTCAGTTTTTTTTTCAGAACTGTAACACCTGAATTTAATGTTGAGCTTCATAACATTCAAATTGAAATGTATGCAAATTACTTACTCAATTACCGTATTTTTTGGGCCAGAAGGCGCGCCGGATTATGAGGCACACCATACATTTTTGAGAAGATTTAAGGATTTTAAGTGCGCCTTATAGTCCGAAAAATACGGTACAGTCTTTAAGTCAGCCAGCAGAATCAAGACACATGGGTGTCTTCCCTGAAGCAGCCTGCCTCCCTATGTCCTCCCCAATGCAGCCTGTGGAGAACTGCAAGCAAAGATAAGGAACACTGCGAAACACGAAGCCAAACTGTCGTGGAGCACAAACCAGGCCGGTAAAATGATGAGTTCATGTTAAACCTCCCTTTCTGAATTGCACAACCACTCTGTGATTAGGAAGAACAACCTGATTACAGAACATCCTTCTCATCCTTCACTCATTCCAGTTGCTCCCGTCAGGCAGATGGTTTAAAGTCCCTCTGGCCTGGAAAGCCTTTAAAATAACAACTGTACTTCCACACACTTTTAAAAGTTACTTTCAATAGTGCCCTTTTATAGTTTAAATGTATTTTTATGTCTCAATATGCTTATTGTATTTTAAGTGCAGGGATGCTATTGTTGGAGCCCTGTCAAAGAAAAAAAATATTTTACCATCAGGGACAGACAAAGTTTTCTATTCTAGCAATTACATTCACTGCTGCATGCAGTGTTTTGTAGCTCCATCATGTCATGGGGATTCCAGCTGTGACTCCTTCCTGGGAGCTGTCATGAAAATGGGTTAATTCTGTGAATTGTGTGATTCAGACTTCATAGCACTCTGTTTTGCCTTTTGTGTGTAGTTCAGTCTGTGGTTCCATCCCATGTATGGGCCCAACATGCATAAGCATCATTTGAAAAGATGAAACTACTTTGAATTCGCTTTTTGTTAATTCAAAGAGTGTCTAATGTTTTTTATGTTAAATGAGGCTATTATGAAAGCACCGAAGCTCTTTCCTTAACATTTTAGAAAATTCGACCAGGTCCCATTAGGACTGTCATTTAGCCACTTCCAGGTAATTTTGCTAATTTAGGAGCTAATAACTGCTGTGAGCAAAGGGTTATTAATCCATACAATTTTCTATATGCAATATTTCCTTTTTGTATGATGGAGAAAATGCTTGAGCCTACCCTAGCTGTCACCTGGCTGCCGAGGCGGTGAGAATGAGCTGCTCCTTTGGCAAGGTTGCAATTAACATGTTCGTTGTGACTTTACTTTTTATCTTTATCCAGAAGAAATATAAAATAAAATTCTGAAGACATTATCGAATGCATAACATAATTCTTGAAAAACAAAACCAAGAAATAAATAGATAAGATGGCCCTGAATCAGAAGCTGTGACTCAGACAAGTTCGGCTTTAGAAGTTAGGCAAAAGAAAACAACATAGGACAGCTTAAACTCCTCTTTGACCAGATTTGAAAAGACAGTGGTAGAAAACTGGCACATCAGAAGTGTAGGAAATATAATGTAATTAATGTGAGAATCATCATGGACAAAGGGAGAGGCTTGGCAAGGCCGTTTCTAGTTCTGTGGGGGCCCTAGGTGAGATGCTGTTTGTGGGCCCCTAGTTTTTCAAACTACAATGAGGAGATTCCTAAACCTTTAGGTGGTTTACTAAGATGCCATAATCTAATATACTTTAAAAGCAAAACAGGCTACAGATAAAATTACACATCTTGAAAAATGCACTATTGTATGATACAACAAAAATAATCTTCTATATGTCAACAAATAAAAGAGTTTGAGCGTTTCTGAAAATGTTTACTTTAAATATAAAAATACAACTGTCATGGTTTTAAGGTGTTTGGCCCACATGCAGACACTGTCGGAGAACAAAGACAGTTAAAGATGTTTATTAAAGGCTATACACGGATCTAAATGCACACAACGTGAGCAACAGGCGAGGTTCGGAACATCAGAGTAAGGAGCACTGCGGGAAGAAAGAGGATAGTGATTAACACGAGTCGAATCTGCGCTGATGCTGCTCTGCTTACCGCTAGGTATGGAGAACCTATCCGGGGAGGGTGAGTGGAAGAAGGGATTCTGTGACCTTATGCTTTCTGATGGAGGAAGGTGGCTGAGCGACAGGTGAGCTAGCGGATGGAACGCAGGCAGGGGGCCCGAGCAGCACCTCCAGCGGAGGCAGACAGGAGGAGCAGCTGAAGGAACCAGAGTGAATCCAGGAAGGGGGGTCTCTTGTCCGGCTTGGTACCACCAAGTGGGCTCGAGGGGGACGCCAGAGCAAAATCTGAGCAGCAGGGATTCAGGAACCGGTCTTCAGCGCATGGAGACAAAACAGGTGAGTAATTCCAGAGCACGACGAACTGAAGGAAACAGAGTTAGAGCTTGGAATCAGGAACATCAAAACTCACAGGAACGGAGAACAGGACAGTGGCCTAGGTGTACCACAACGGGCTAACACTCTGGCGTCCTCCAGCTGATTGAACGCTCCTTTTAAGCTCGAGTCAGAGTAGACACAACGAGCCGCAGGTGTTGGCCACGCCCACCTGTCAACAACAGCCACCTGTGGAGGAGAGTTAGTGGAGCACGGTACACAGAATCCTGACAACAACAAGCAACATTAATTTTGAAATGCAACAATTCAAACAAATCAACCCTAAACAATGCTCATTTAACAACACTGTCTCAGACATATAAGCATAATACCAACTATACAGATTAATAACTATACAGGTGTGTTTACTGTTTTAGAGGATTGTCCTCAAAATGTCTGCTTTCTGGCTTTTTTACTTGCAAAGTCATCACTGATGTCTTCATATGACAGCTGCGTGCCCATGTCAGGGTGCAGGCAATTCTCAGGGCGACCACACATTTGGATACAGTTCTTCCAAATGTTTTTTGTAGATGAAGTGTGAACCTCAAGAGAAGTCATGTCATCAGAAGGCAAGCTTGGCAAGTTTTTTATCCCCACAGCCAGCTCCTTTCCATCAATGTTACTTTCACTTCCAGCCCTTAATGTCCTACAGAGGTTGTCACTCTGATTGCACAATTGCTGATCATCATTTTTTTGGGGGGGGGTTGAGCAGCACTCCAAAATTTGAACACATACAACTGAAAATACTTCTGTTATCTTCAGTTTTGTTTTCCTCTTGACCAATTAACACACTTTTTTCATTTGCATTTCAATACTTCCCACTTCCATTTTGAACCTGTAAGCAAATAATTTTCATTCAGGTGCTGAAAACATTGGTTTTCCCTATATGGATAGTGAAACAGATTAATATAATGAGAGAATGTGACCACAGATTAGACCACAATAACACTTAACTCCCACCAGGTGTTGGAGTTCCTCATCTTATCTCTAGGATGAGGCTGAGTCTGACCACCCTACTTAGGGAACTAATTTTGGCCCTTTGTATCAGGGATCTCGTTCTTTCAGTCAGGATCCATATCTCATGGCCATAGATGAGGGTGTGAGGTTTTGTGAGAACTGAGCAGGACCAAAATGCCTTTAGGAACTCAGAAGCAAAACGATGAAAACAGGGATTTTATGATAATAAAAGGAAAGGTAGCAGAGCTCAGGCATGGAAGTCAAATGAAAAAGGCATAGGCACAGTAACGGAAGAATCCAGCGACTGAACAATGACAACTGGACAGCTGATATACATGGGGAAGTCCATCAAAAATAGACTCCATCCTATCGTATTTCTGACGGATGACAGGGTTCTCCGTCATGTGGCAGTGCCACGAAGCCTGTGGTAAATACAGCATGGCTTTTATTTGTGATGGAACGGCGTACGCATGGATGACAAAGTCAATGTCAATGAAGAGCCAGCCTTCCCATTTGGTCTCCTCCACAGGTGCTCCAGAACCCTGATTAACTCAACTGCATTGGCCAAAACAGCAGCCACTGTCAGAGACAAACAACCATTGCTCTCAGGTTCAAATTATAACAAACATTTAACCTAATATGCCTGTTATGGAGTCTGCACTATCTAGAGAAAACCAAATAAATAACCCCACAGAAAGAACACATGAGACCATCTAGCTGCAAGACAAGCGATCTAACCTTGCATAAATTTAAAGAACTAAAGAAAACAGAAGACACAAATAAAAACAAATGACCTTGACACAAAGTCTTCCTTTAACATGTTATGTTAGAGAAAGGGGAAATTTTAACTTAGATGAGGATATATTAATAAATCTTAGGTCACCAGTGAATAGTGTAAATACACTTTGCTAAATTGAGTAAAATTCTTCCTGGATTAGTTGTTGTTGATGTGAAATGTCAACAGCCTGAAGCTAAGTTAAGATGTATACATGCTATTAGGATCATCACAGAGAAAAGCAAGTGAATTGTAAATTGGAACTGCCTTCGGCTCTGAATTTTTAAACCAGCAACTATTTCTGTCGGAACATTTAGAAGCCTGATAAGCATGAATAGAAAATTAAATAACCCGATGAGTCAGTCATTACAGTATTTAGTGTGCTCTCAAGGCTTTGCAGGGGGGGGAAACGCTCCACTGAAGCTTTAGGAAGACATGTTCTCCAATTTTTCCTTCTGTGTTAATGAGAGTGCATCAAGTAACACAAATTGTGGAAAAAATTCTTTGAGTTAAATATTTAGCTTTTAGGTTCTACCTCAAGAAGAGGAGTTTAATATCTTGGTATCTTGTTGACGAATGATGGTAGGATGGAATGGAGATGGACAGGCAGATTGGGGCTTTGTCTGCAGTAATGCAGACACTGCTCTGGACTGTTGTGGTGAAGAAAGAGCTGAGCCAAAAAGTGAAACTCTCCATTTATTGGTAAATCTACCTTTCAACCCTCACCTATGGACATGAGATATGACCTAGGGCACAAGATCCTGGATATAACCTGCTGAAATGAGCCTCCTGAGGAGGAGCTTCTTCATCATGGAGCAGCCCAATGTAGAGCCGCTGCTTCCCCACCTTAATATTTTTTCATTAAATCCTTGCATTATTTTGGCTTTTAAAAGTATTAACAGTATGATTATGTGATAAACTTTGTTTGATTTGTACAGTGTGGATTAGATGTGTGCATTTATTTAGACGCTTGAGATACACATAAGGATTCATATTCGAAATACACATAAGGCCCTCATGGTGACACATTCTTTGTGCTGATGAAAAATGAAGAGGACATATACTTTTTGGGGCATGTGCCTAATTTTAGGGCTTGGCCAGGAGAAGGGGGAAGAGGAGATAAATACTTGTGATTTCCTTTGTTTTGTCTCTTTTGCTGCTGGAGTTTGTGGAGTGACCAGCAAGGAGCTCAGCGCCGAAACTTGTAATCATTTCTCTGCCATATATAAATTGAAGCATTTAGGTAATCTTTTGAAGGTGTTTTATTTTGGTGAGCTGCTTATATCAAATAATCAAGTATGGGGGGAAGACAATGCATATGCATGGTCTGAGTGTGTGTAACACCACTATGATAAAAAGTCAGTTAAATCAGTTTGGGCATCTGATCAGGTTGCCTCCTGTGCGCCTCCCTCTGGAGATTTCCAGGTATATCACACTGGGAAAAGACCATAAGGTCGACCCAGAACTCCATGGACTAGGAACACCTCTGAATCCACCAGAATGAGCTGGAGAACATCACCGGGGAGAGGCATGTTCGGGTGTCCCTCCTGGACTCATTACACCCCATGACCTGATCTCGGATGAGCAGAAAACGATGGGGGGATGGAGGGATGCCTATACCGTGGGCAAATGTTGAAATGATAAACATATCTGAATCCAGTTCCATCTTTTGAATAGAAATGTTTGTTGGTTTTTTTTGTCACTATCCAAGTAATTTCAAAAAAGGCAGTTGTTAATAGTATTAGTCCAATAGTTCATTACATTTTATGTCATAACTCTGTTGCTTTAAAGTCCAGTAACAGCATAATTACAAAGTCACTATAGTAACTTTCTGAACACTGCAGTACTCTGGTAGACTGGCAACCTGTCCAGGGTGTACCCCGCCTCTCGCCCATTGACAGCTGGAGATAGGCACCAGCACCCCTCACGACCCCATGAGGGATAGACGTGTTAGAAAATGGATGGATGAATGGATGGATGGATGAACACTGCTGTATGGTTGCAGATTTTCTCCAGAGCTTTCCACCGAATTTGAGGTAACCAAATGT
Organism: Fundulus diaphanus; assembly: GCA_037039145.1. Lineage (NCBI taxonomy): Eukaryota > Metazoa > Chordata > Actinopteri > Cyprinodontiformes > Fundulidae > Fundulus > Fundulus diaphanus. Next base: position 35,202,892 of record CM073135.1, read on the forward strand.
GGGTAGAAACCATTACATTTACTCAGTAACATTTACTTAGTAACATTTTGGGAGAATAAGTAATTTTATGAGTATCACAACTCTTCGCTGAGTAAGGTTTCTGGCTACTCTACCCACTGCGAGTAACTTTGCTGAATAACTGAACTTGATTTAACTAAAAATGTACCAGAGACGCAAACTTTCTTGCTTTAATGTTATTTTCTATCCACTGAGCTCATTGTACTATTTGGAGGTCAAGTGAATATGCAGTAAACTATATATTTGGCAACGGAAGTACTTTGCACTGTTCTAACAGTCATATAGTATCGGTGTCATAAGTTTGATGTTGAAAAATTGGATTTAAAAAAGTGTTTCTTTCTGCCTTAACGTTATTTTGTAATAATGTACTTTTTTGGTTTTTATTTTAGTCTTTAAAATTTGTGAATTTGTACATAATTTTATACTTTTATCAGTCTAAATGTCTCCCTTTTAAATATTAAATCAGATGGTATGACCAGTTACTCAGCACTTCAGTAGCCTTTTTACTAAATACTTTTCCATCTTATTTGTCTTGGATGCTACTATTTACTTTTACTTGAGTAAAGTAGAGCTACTCTTACTTGCGTACATTTTTTGGCAACTCTACCCACCCTTGGACGTAACATATACAACACTGTTTTATAAACTCGTGTTTTGATCCTGGTGACAATGTTTTAATGTAGAGCACTCTGCTGAAATGTTAAGCCAACACTAGCATGTTTACTGTTTTGATGTGACTTGTTAATAATTCAACTTGTAAAATATTTAAATCTTACAGAAACACCTGTCTAAAGGTATGAGCTAAGTACACAGAACAGCTCGTATAACACAGACAGGGAGCTGCAGGAGCAACTGTGGATTTCTTGGATTGGCAAAACAATTTGCAGTTTGCAACCTTACACACGAAAACAGGCTGTGAATCTTTTTGAGAAATCGTCCATGCAAACTGGGGCATTATGGCTCATTGGGGCTGCAGCCGACAGGTTGCCTCGCTAGGAGGTAGAATCACTGTTTGTGTAACTAGAACGGCAGCAAAACAAGAATATATATATATATATATATATATATATATATATATATATATATATATATATATATATATATATATATATATATATATATATATATATATATATATATATATATATATATATAAAAAAGCACACACAACAGCCTACCGAGTATAACTTAAGGGGTCACTCAATCTTCAAGATCCGCAATTTTAGAACAACAAGGAAAAGCTTCTGTATTTCAATTAAAGGTGTAAAGTTATGGAATAAGTTACATGAAGATTTAAAACAAAGCAATAGTTTAACACAATTCAAAAGAAAGTACAAAGAGGTAATTTTCAATAGATACACACATGGGGACAGAAAGCAATAAGGTGTGTATTGAAGATAATAACTTGGTGTAAGGGTTTAGAAACATAAACCAGCATAAAATGGGAAAATGTATAGGTAAATATTAGTAACTGTTACTTCTAACTGCCACTTTGATTTTTATTTTTTTTTTTTTTGTATGACAGTCGGACTCTAAAGTCTCAAGTGTTTAGGGGTAGGAGTTTATAAGTTCTCACTTCTTCCTACCCCATTTTGAGCATGATATGTTAACTAAAACAAAAATCTGTATTTTCTCTTCTTTCTTATGCACTTCTTGTTACTGTGCACTATTTTATTTTTATATTTGTATCATGTTCGAATAAAATAAATAAATAAATAAATAACATTGTTATACTAAACGAAGATGGAGGCCCCTAAATCAGTACCAAGGTCCAACGCAGAGATGCACACATTTTTATGCTGGACAGCTGATGAAAAATTTTACAAGTTCGACTCTTGGTGCCGTCTTTCTATGCCGACCCCACCCACATTGACGTGGTACTCGGTTGTAATGGAAAACCACCCATGTAGAACTGAATCAAGCCGACCTGTACTGAATCCAAGTGGCACCATGAAAAAGGGACATATGATGAGCTGTGCATTGCTGGTTCAAGTGTATGGAGCTAAAAAGTAGTCACTGTGCTGGCTTTCCTTGCAAACGGGGCATTTCAGAGGGCGCTGACTGACAGGTCATGTATGTCACATTCATCTCTGTAACATGTCATATGGCTGCAGTATGGGGCGGCCACATAATTTCTTTCTATATCATAAGACATCTGTTTCAACAGATGAAAAATGTCTCTAGGATCGTGTTTTTAAAAGGCATAAAGTAACTGAACCATCATTTTTCATGTAAAGAGGTTTGTGTACATTGAACAAGGTAATAAAAAGAGAGTTTATAAAGTAGTTGCAAACTTGAGGACTAATTGGTTTCCTATGTATCATGGCCCAAACATTTCCATAAAACTTAAGGAACTATTAAAGCAAAAACAACTGCACTCTGGGTTGCTCCAGACTTGTAGTGTTAGAATATGTTCGGCTCAGATTAATTGCGAGCCTCCCTCCTGCCTAATTCTGCATTTAGTGATAGCTGCAGAAACAGAAATAATATTGTTTAAACCATGCGCACACGTATTCAGCACATGGTGAACTCCTCTTTGAAAACACGGCTCCCCGACACATTCAGAACTTATCTAAGTTTTGCAGAATGCAGATCTATAAGGAACTATACAGCCTGAACACAATCAGAATTAAACCCAAAGAAAAGAAATCACAACTAAGTACAAAAGAAACATGAAGCATAAAGTATTTTATAACCAGCTGCTTCAAATGTATTTAATGATGTCCTTTTTTGTGCACAGGAGAAAATTAAAAATGCATCTGATGTGAAAATAAGACACAACTGGTGGGTTGAAAGTACAATATGAAAACTGAAAAGCTCATAACACACACACTTATAACTGCTACAGTGAAAATACATTATTAAGGGAACTATTAAAGAACTCTTAAACCATGAGTGTGAAGGACAGGGCAAAGCAAGGACTACTTGTTTATAACGTGATCTGAGGGTGAATGTGTGAGCACAGACACACAGAACTTTCCATTGCTTTATTTTCTAAGTCCACATTGATTAGCTGCATTATAGCTACAAGGTAAAACATTTCCCAAATGAATTTTAAACCCACTGGTTCTCATTCTGTTCAAGCATGATCAGAGAGCAGCAGAACAAAATGATTCAGTGGAACAACTGCAAGATCCATTACCAACTTTACTATTCACATGATCTTAACAGGATTGAACTATGTTAACCTATATTAATGTTCATACATATACATGTTCATAAAATCCCCAACCTTACCTTAAAACCAATATAAAAAAGGAAATCTTGCTTTCGCATTAAGCTATTTTTTATCACAAATAAAAAGCTTGGAGATTTCTATGAATTTTGTTTTTTAGGATTAACTAAATAACAGCAATTTAGCTAATGATTATAAGAAAAGTAATCAGGGATTACTTATTGTTGTGAAAAAGCAATACATTTATTATGGCTCATACCAATATCTACTATCAATCACAGAAGTGAACCTAAGCAGTAAGTGACATTAAAGGAGGATGTTGTTTTAAAATGTTTTCCCATCGTCCCATGTTTTGATTTTAGCTGATTAGTGATTTATTTCTGCGAAAGAAAGACTAATTAAAGAACAATATACAAATGCTAATTGAATTCTACAAGCTCCTAGTAAAAGTGTGGAATGTAGGGATGCCTAGGAATTAAACATTCAAAATATTATCTGAACTTGTTAAAACGTAGGGTTCAATAAGAGTTTATCGGTCAGGAGTTTAGAGAAAATGGTGCGGACTAGTTCTTGGTTCAAATCCCTAACACAACTCAGAGGGGCAAAAAAGAGGAATGGAACCAGCTTTAATGCATCACATTTCACAACCACAGTATCCGAGCAGGAAAAACACGATTACTTTGACCAGACAAGCTTTTTACTTTCACATAACCACCTTGCAATTCTGCTCAGATGGTTCCTCACCTCTGTCTCTCTTGGCTGGAGGGTTGGACTGCTTTGGTCACTCACAAACAGGCAGAAGGTACTGGTCTCTACAACTGGCTTTTCTGCATTTCTCACTTTGGCTTCGGAACTGTGTAACGTCTTTACACTGTGTTAAAGTAAGTAAGTAATACTGTACACAAGTCCGAAGTAAGGGGGGAAAAAATAAAAAAATCTTGCAGGAGCTTTACACAAAATTAAACAGATGTAGCCAGCCGTATTATGAAAGCAAAGCCATTTATCACAACCTAATCTTAAGAGGGTAATCAGTCCTGCCTGACTAAGTCGGGAAGGGCTTCTTTAAGGGTTCTCTGGTTTTGTCTTACTGGAACACTGGCGGTTTTTGATATAGGCCAAATGGACAGTTGCCCAGGGCAGCATTGAAGGAGTGTCAGGACATATTAACATCAGATAAAAAAATGCAATTAAATCTGCCAGTTGTCCCCTATACAGGTTTTCTGTGGCTTTTATGCATGTGCAGTTATTTGGGAGTTGGCATCCTTTTGTGTTGAGTAGGGGACCTCTGATTGCCTCTAAGAATAGAGACTGGCTTATGGGCTTTGTGCAGGACTGCACCCGATTTCATCCCCCTCCAGAATCTCTTTTTCTCATTTTAATTGGTTAGGGGGTGACAGAAGGAGCGGGTCACCCAGGGCGCCATTCATTCGAAAGCCACTACACCACTGAACCTAGATTCAGCTGCCTTCTCCGGAGCTTGTTCTTTTCTGAGAGGAGTCGTCACAAGGGAATAATCAACTAACTAGAGGCAGACTTGACATATAGTGAGACATAAACGTTAGACAGCAAATTTCAAAATGTGACTTTATCGTTAGACCAAACATCCATTATAGTCGAGTAACTCATTACTGGAGCAGTTTGCTTGCACGACTGTTTTTCAAAACTGTAATCCTGCGAGAGTGAGTTTAAAATTTTATTTCAGCTTTATGGATTAAAGTTGATTAATCAATGTTTTCTGAATCTCTAAAATATGCAGGGATAATATAATTTATAGGACGTCATACACATACTGGCAAGCATTCATGCTTAAACATTCTTGATCATAAATATTGTTGAGGTCATAAAAATATTTGCCCTTTGCTTGGTTTTAGGTCTAGTCAAAACAGTTTCTCTTTAAAGACATTTTTCAGCTGGTGTCGAGAAAAACAGTCTAAGGTGTTCCCCTGCCCTACAGGACACTCTCAGGGGTCATTTTATGACAACTTACAGGAGTAAGAATATGCTGAAGGATTCAGTGTGATTCTCTATTGATATATATGTTTAGACATTGGTTATAAGATAAATAGGATAGCTTTCTTTTGTTGTAATAACCTTCTTGTTTAGGTTATCTTATTTTTGACTGTTCAACTTTTATACAGAGTTCAGGAAAACAAGGTGAATAAACCTCAACAGAAATCAAAATAAAAGCTTTTTTTTCCACTGAACTACCTTGATAAAGCCGTCTTCAATAAAGATGTTTCGAGAACTGACAAGAAATCCCATATGGACTCAATTTATTCATACATCCCGCATCTACTTTCATTTTCAGCGTAACGAAGTTAGTGATCCTGCCAACTATACTTGAAAAGATCTGCTGTTAAGTGTTGAGGTTGGATTCCTTTTCAGATGACAGTAAAAGATGGCCGCCACAAGAGACCTAACTAAAAGGTGACATAAAAGCTGAATCCCTCTCTTAAACAGCAAAAAATGTCCGCTCATGTTGTGCACAGTTCCACATACCCCATTGGTTTTATAACTGTTGATAAAAACATTGAAATGCATAAACAACATTTATTTATTGTTCATTTTGTTAGACATAAGCGTGTAGACAAAGAAGGTCATGTTGCTACCTGCAACCCCCCTGATTACTAACAGCTAAAAGTAAACATGTATACTAAAGCCTTAAAATAAAATGTTGTTGTGGAGACTGGGTGACCAAAAGATGCCACTCTTTGAAACAGTTCTCCAAAAGTAATCTTAGACATTTCTAAATTGCAAAAAATAAAAAATAAAACTTTTGTGCTATTCTTGCGGTATAAGCTTTTTGACCATTAATGAAAAAATATGTTCCTCTGCTGCAGGTAGAATCCATTATGATTTCATCTGTATTCCAAATTTTGTGATGTGCTGCTAGTCACCAATTTGCATAGTTTTACATAAAAAGCAGCAGGCAGTTGCCATTGACTGCTTTTTTGTCCTATAACTTTAATATTATTTTAATTATAGTGTTATAAATCAGCTGAAAAAAGAAATGTGATATCACTGTTAATCTTGTTGCCAATGACATCCAAGCACTTAAAACTCAAAATGCATTATTTTATGCCTTCATTGCACCCAACACTCCTTAAGTTGCATTGACTATCATTCAAACTATTGGGTCTAATTTCCCCCAAAAGGGGCCAAAATAGTCAAGTACTCAGATGTTTGAATCCACCTACAGTCCTTCTAAATAAATTGTTGGATGTAAACTACCTTTTGAAAATAAGCAAAACCTTAAGCAGGTATTAAACTACTTTTTACAGTAATAAAGGCTTTAAAACAGTCTGTGTGTAATTGATATCACTTAGTCAATTAAGTTACTAACTCAAATTTATAATAATATTTTTACTGAGTATGACTGTGTGTTGAGGTGTATGTGATTCCACCACTATTCTGAATAAAAACTCAGAACATTTACTGTTTAATCAAAGTCAGACTTCAGTTGTTATGAGCTGTTTTAAATCTGCAAAGTTAACTAGCTATTAAACTTTAACTCCTAGTTTGCATAAACAGCATAAAACACAGCTTCACAAGTGGGAAAATTACAAATTACAAGTCCAAAATCCATTTTGCTAGAGATTTGCCACCTATCAGCATATTACCTTTCAATCCACACTTCTGAATGTGTTTTCTTTTTTTTAATGGAGGTGGACATTATTGAAAGGTGATGACAGTATTTCAGTATTTTCTAACATGACATGTTTGTATGTGGGGGCACTAGGGTGGGAACGTGTTAATGTAACTGTGTACCTGTTATGTGTTTGTTTGTCAGTCAGGTTGGGTGTTGGACTGCCCCATCTCTTGAAGCCCAAGCAGACTCAGAGGATGTTATCTGAAATCCTCCTCTCTATTTTTGTCACCTTTTCTCCCTTTTAACATTTTGCCTCATCTGGTTCTCTTTCTTTTCTTTAACCTTTCCGTTCCTGTGGCCATTGACATCTGATAAAGTTTTTTGGATATATATGAAGCGGAGCACTATAGCGAAAGCAGTAATGGTCCACTTGTGAAAGAAAAATCTGTTGGGCTCTCTTTGGCATTAAGACAGCAATTATTAATGCTACACTCCCAGACAGGACATGGTAAAAAAAGAAAAAGTTGCCTTTCTGGTCAGACTGAACCAGAATCAACTAAAAATTGACGAGGGACATTATCTACGTGTCATTTTAATTTATAAAGACAGAAATTGAATGTTTATATTGCAATATAACAAAGGCCGCATGTGCTTCTGCTGCTTCACACCAAAAAGCCAACCTTCCACAGACCATTTGTTATGAGCCAGGTTAATTCAGTTGGACCGACTGACAGTCGACCAAGATAAAGGTTTACAGTTTATTGCAAAAATGTTTTCTGGAGAGTTGGAGTTCAACGCTGACTTCCATTTTCCCAACAGATTTTAGGAGAGTGACAGGAACTAATTATCTTCTTTAAAGAATGATGAGATGAGAGGCTGAGGGGAAACCAGAAAAAAAGACCCTCGAATCAAGGCATCGCTAAGCATGAACAAGGCAATGCTGGACCACTGTGACCCAAGTCTACAAACAATCTGGTATGGATCAGAAACATAGGCTATATGAAGGATAGCCAGCAGGTGTGGGCAATGAGCTCATCAGCTGATGAGCTGCAGTGTTGCAACCAGCATTCTAGGATGTAGGATAAAAGGCATGAACATAGCAAAACATTATTAAACTGTGACGGTTGTGATATCTTTCCAATGTTACACAGCAGTGAAGAAACACAAAGTCACTTTTCCCTCCACATAAGAGCGCCACTGGTGTGGTACTCAGCTCTGGTCAGCAGCCCTGACAATGCTCTGCATGACAGTGTTTTTCAACTTTGGTCTTCAATGTACACTACCCAACATGTTTTAGAGGTTTTCCTGTTACGGGGACTCTGACAATACACTGTAGGACAATTATGGTCCTGCTGTTCTGTTTCCTCCTTGTCAGATTGAACCTCCAAATGTATTCATGAGGTTTCTCCATGGAATCCAATCCAAACACTTTCTGCATGTAAAAATAGACGCACCAACACAGTAGGAGTTGAGTACATTTCTGATTTACATTCATGATAATGCTGCACTATTCTCTGGTTGTATTGTGCCATTGTACTCTAAACCTTTTATGTGTATGTTTACGCAAATTGAACCCTTCAAGTCACAGCAGTTTGTATGTTTTTTGTCGTGGACATCTTGTTAGGATGAAGGATATAATAAATGTTGGAGAAGCTGATTGTCTTGACTGACTCCATGTCAAGATTGTCCTCAAATGTGTTTGTGAAGTTGTTCATGTAGTGAAACGCCTTTGTTTTGAAACACTGTTACAGGAAATGGCAGGTCTTTGATTTAGGAATGACAAAAGAGGCTTTAAGCCTTCACATCTTGCAAATCCACAAAAAAGACAGCCAGGTGTTACAAAAATAAACATTCAGCATAAACAACCATGGACTTTAACCCTCAAGTTTTTTCTTATACTGTCATAGAAATACAGAAACTTCCATGTACAATAAATCTGCGCTGAGAGAAAAAACAGAATAGATATGTAATCAGCATTGTTTTGTAAATTGTGATTGAAATGAACTTAGCCCACTTTCTTTATATTCCTGAAATAGACCATCCTGAATTTGGCACATCTTATCCTAAATTGTCTCATCTTCCAGCCCTTCTTCCTCTGCCGTTCAAATTGCACTTTAATCATTTAACCAATGCCACCGATGCACATCTCTAAACAGGTTTTGTGACATCATTAGTAAGAATCAGTGACATGGAAATGTGTTTTTAATAGCTTCGAGGATAATATATCAGTGTACTTCTTAAAAGTACAGCTCAAAAATTTTAATATCATCAAAATGTTATATTTCTTTGGTCACTAATTTTCAATTCAATTCAATTTTATTTATATAGCGCCAATTCATGAAACATGTCATCTCGAGGCACTTTACAAAGTCAAAATCAATCATATTATACAGATTGGTCAAAACCTTCCTATATAAGGGAACCAGTTGATTGCTTCAAAGTCCCGACAAGCAGCATTCACTCCTGGAGAAGCGTAGAGCCACAGGGAGAGTCGTCTGCATTGTCCATGGCTTTGCAGCAATCCCTCATACTGAGCAAGCATAAAGCGACAGTGGAAAGAAAAACCACCCATTAGCGGGAAGGAAAACCTTCAGCTCAGAATGAACGGTCATCTGCCTCGACCGACTGGGGGTTACAGAAGACAGAGCAGAGACACAACAAGACAGACAAAAAGCACAGAAGCACACATTGATCCAGTAATCTATTCTACATTAGATGGTAATAGCGGGTGAGCCGTCTTCTGTGGATGATGTCTCAGATAACAGAACGCCAGACCAGGTGTACCTACTATGAAGAAAAAAAGAGAGAGAACAAAAAGTTATAAGCAGAAATGATGACAAGCAATACGTAATTGAAGAACAGTAGAACTCGATAGAGTGAGAAAAATAGATTCTGATGTCCTCCAGTAGCCTAAGCCTGTAGAAGCACATCCCCATAGGTAGGTCAGGGTAACATGAGCCACTCTGACTATAAGCTTTTTAAAAAAGGAAAGTTTTAAGCCTAGCCTTAAAAGTAGACAGGGTGTCTGCCTCACGGACCAAAACTGGGAGTTGGTTCCACAGGAGAGGAGCCTGATAGCTAAAGGATCTGCCTCCCATTCTACTTTTAGAGACTCTAGGAACCACCAGCAGATCTGCAGTCTGAGAGCGAAGTGCTCTGTTAGGAACATACGGAGTAATCAGAGCTCTGATATATGATGGAGCTTGATTATTAAGGGCTTTATACGTTAGAAGAAGAATTTTAAATTCTATTCTTGATTTAACAGGAAGCCAATGAAGGGAAGCTAAAATTGGAGAAATATGATCCCGCTTGTTGATTTTCATCAGAACTCTTGCCGCAGCATTTTGGATCAGCTGAAGGCTTTGAACTGCATTTTGTGGACTTCCTGATAGCAAAGAATTACAATAGTCCAGCCTTGAAGTAACAAATGCATGGACCATTTTTCAGCGTCACTCCTGGACAGGATGTTTCTAATTTTGGCAATATTCCGGAGGGGAAAAAAGGAAACTCAGGAAACCTGTTTAATATGGGATTTAAATGACATGTCTTGGTCAAAAATAACACCAAGATTTTTTACTTTATTACCAGAGGCCAAGCTAATGCCATCCAGATTAGGTGATTGATTAAGAACTTTATTTTTTGAGGACTCTGGTCCAAAGATTACAACTTTTTAAGCCTCAACTTTTATATGATATAAATTCATTACACACAGTAAGGTTTTTGCACTTAAAATAGGAACAACTCATCTTCATCATCTTATTTAAAGGGCAGTGTTTTTTAGGGGTGAAAATATTCATTCCATTGGCAGATAAGATTATTTTCCTGCTCAAATCAAGGACAAATACACAAATTTCAAGAAAAATTTACTTACTTTTTGGTCCCCTTTTGCAGTGTAAAATATGTCAAGACTTTATTTCTTGTAATTTTGGTCATTCTGGCTTACATATAATGTGTCATGGTTGAGTTTTGGTTTGGCTTTGTTTTTCTGTTATTTTCATTTTTTCATCTCTTTTGGGTTAGGTTTGACTTTATTTATTGTTAGTTTTCAGTCATCAGTTATTTTCTGTCAATTTTCACTTCACCTCCTCAGCAGTCAGTCACACCTGATAATCATTTATCAGTCAATTAGCCAGATCCTTGTTCCACCTGTGAAGTACTCTATTTAAACCTCCCTCTGCCTTCAGTTCAGCACTGGGCCGTCATCATTCCACACCTCTCCATGCCAGTCCCCGTTTTGCCTTGGAAGCTTTGTTTTGCTCCTGTTGTCAAGGTTAGTCCTGCCAGTCACTCTAAAGACTGTTCCTTCACTGTTTGTTCCTGGAAAGGCTCTGCTCTGTGCCCTGGTGTCTCTCAAGTTCTGTAACCAGACTAGCCGCCCTGGAGAAGCTCTGCTCTGTGCCCTGGTGTCTCTCAAGTTCTGCTAACCAGACTAGCCGCCCTGGTGAAGCTCAGCTCTGTGCCCTGGTGTCTCCAATGGACTGCTAACCTGAGTGCTATGAGGCCTGCTAGCCGAGCAGCACCTAGCAAGTGTGGACTCTCTGTCTCCGGGCCGTCAGCTCCTGCCATCATCTTCATCCCTGACTTTCTGCAGTCCTGAACCTCCGGTCTTCATCACCCAGCACACTTCTTTCAATAAAAACTCAAACTTTTAGTTCCGTGTGTGCGTCCTGAGTTCATCGGTAAACAAAACCCTGACATAATGAAAACCCAATTTCAGTGTCTCTAAAACGTTATATTGAATAAATATTGAATAACAAGTTAAATACTGTGTTCACAGAAAGGTAAGTGGTAGGAAAAAAGGAAATGTATCTAAAAATACTCGGAAGAAACCCTTATAACATGAGTTACAAGAGCATTCAATTTGCCTCAAAAAATTTTTGAATTGAATACTTTTTACAATGTGTGGACTAAAGAGTTTTCCCCTAGATCAAGTTTTTAAAAATTCAATGATGGTTCCAATAAACCATTAGAAGTTTTTGTATGGTGCATGTAAATTTCTGACGACAACTGTATGATGTGCTTCATGCAAATATAAGTCATTGTTATCTTTATGTTACATTACACATTCATTTTAAAATCTTGTCTTACCTTTAAAACCTTAATTGTCTTTGCTCAAAATACATCAGACTTACTGATATATGTACTTCTCAAGACCACCAAGATCCATTAAGAATGTCCTGCTAACTGTTCCTAGGTCCCAGTTTAAGACAAAGGCAAATTGAGTCTTCTCCAATTGACCCTTGAATTCACGGAAGTTTGTCCACAGATTTGGCACATGTTTAAACCACAACAAAAATGTCTTACATTTATTGTTGTGGAGAAAATAACAAAATGTTTTAATTTTATCAAATTTTAATTTCAGATTTTTGTAAGCTAAAATGATTTCGTATAAACATTCTGAACACTTAGCCCACATTTTATGTTAATATTGAGAGTAATAATCTTTCTTCTCCGCATAGGTGGATTGTTGTCTTTTGACACAAAGCAAAACAAGTTCAGAAAAAACAACAGGCACACCTTAAGTCTAAAAATGTTCAAAAGTCGAGCAGCCTTATTGCTATTGGTATGAAAGATTTCTTCTAAATGTGTGTTTTAAATAAAATTAAAGTGTTTAAGGACTTCACAATTGGTACTCAGAGATTTTAAATAATTATGAACAACTTTTTTTAAAATGCTGGGTTTTTTGCATCCTTAATGGCCTGAAAGGTTAGAAGAAAGTTTTCTAGAGGAGAAATAAGTGTTTGCAGATACTGGAGCAATTACAGGAGTGAAGAGGAAATGAACCAAAAGGAGATTATGAGGCAAATCTCTCTACAAGGGAACTGAAGATATACAGCTAACATACTGAAATGATACTGAGCTCTAATTATGCTTTGATCACAAGAGTTAGAAATTCATGTAATTTCACTGGTTCTCCCCATCTTTTTATCCCCCTAACTTTCCATTCATCCATGTAAACAAACAGAACATTCTCAGACTCCAGAGTTGAACCCCACAACTCTCTTTAGTACTCAATATCCCTCACTTTATAAATTATTTACATATACTGTATCTCATTCATCCATCATCTACAACTAAGCACTGTTAAAGGAGGCCGTTTAATTGGATATTCTTTTTAGACTTCAACAACACCAACATAGTAAATTCTATAATTCACTTGGATTATTTATACCAGGGGTGTCAAACTCATTTTGGTTTAGGGGCCGCATACAGCTTAATCTGATCTCAAGAGGGCCACATGAGTAAACTCATTGCAAGATTAAATAGAACTAATAAAAGTGGACTTGTTGTTGATTTTTATATTAAATGAATTTCACTTTTACACAATATATTATGAATAACCTCAGCGTTTTTAAGAAAAGTATGGGCAATTTCAACAATACTTTTACTCAGTTAAACATTTACTTGTGCATTATGCATAAGAACTGATCACAGTGATCGTACAATGTTGAAAAACATTTATTCACATTTTTTGGAACTTAAAAACACTGCGTGACAAAATACATCAAACAGATAAAAATTAAGAAATGATTTAAAATCAGTTTTCCACATCTGAAGCTCAGTGCTACCATCTGCTGATTAAAACACAGCGCCCCTCGTGGACAATATAGGAACTGCAGATTTTCAATTAAACGAAGTACATGTTTTTTTCAATAATTGTTTTATCATTCTCTTCCTTTTATCTCCTCTTTCTTTCACCTTTTCTTTTTTTCTTCTTGTTCTTCCTTTCCTCTCCTACTTTCCCATTGTAGTGTCCATATCATTTGAGATATTCCCCACATGAATCATAATAAAACTATTCACATTCATAAATCAAGCGGAGCACTATGGCAAAAGTAGTACTGCTCCACAAATCTGATGAGCTCTCTTTGGCATTAAGACAACAATTCTTATTGCCACATTGCCAGACAGGACACTGGAAAAAAAAAAAAAATTTGTTAGAGACTTTTTTTTTTTTTTAGTTGAATAATGATAATGCATTTAGCCACCGGGCCGGACTAAATTTTTCAGCGGCGCGGGCCGTATGTTTGAAACCCCTGATTTATAGCCAAACGTCTTTGTGTGATTTCTTAATGATAGGGAAATACTTAACAACTAATGTTGGGTTGGGGGCTTGGCGTTTACATCAAGGATCAGTACTTAGTTCCCTACTATAAAATATATTATGCATACGTTTTGCTAGAGATGTCATCACAATGCATAGAACTGCAATGTTTTTCTTAAATATTGATTTTTATGAACATGGAAGTCCACGAACGTCATGACATGACTGCTTCACATCTTTCTGAGATGCAATGAAATCTTCGGCAAAACTAATAAATTAAAGGTTGTCTACCTTCCCTGAATGAAGATTATAAATATTATGCGTACGTTTTGGTAGAGATGTCATCAAAATACATAGAACCACAGATGTTTTGGTTAATTATTGTTTTCATATGTACCGGAATCTCTGTGACACTCGGTGACGTAGGTAGGAAACGACATTTCCTCACATCTTTCTGAGAAAATCTTCGGCGAAACTAATAGAGGAAAGCTTATCTCGTTAGTAATGTAATCAAAATGTAGATAAATGCAGTTGTTTTGCTTAAATGTTTACTTTCCCACGGGCAACAGCAGCCATGTTCTTTTTTTCGCTGGGAAAACTTGATGGTCATGTGACCTGGTTGCAAGCCAATGAATAGCCAAAGTAAAACATAAGCCTGACATGTATTGAAGAGCCAAATGGTGACAATACTGCGTTTCCTCCTGTGGACCAACATGGATATTACACATTTTTCAGTGAGACTGAGTTGACCTCACAGTTGATGCCAAATTAAAGACTATTGCCTGTTTCTGTTTTGTTTTCCCAAGTGCTTTATGGAAACAACTGATGCTCATTTGTGTTTGTACAAACGTTTTGTACTATATTTCTGGTTAAAAGTTTACAAACACTCATCAGAGGCATCGATATCCTAATATTTTGTGGCATTTAATGATTTATTCGAGCTGTGGTTCTCCAAGGGTGCAATGACTATACTTACATTACATTCAATGTAGTTTTTTTCAATTCATCCGTCTGCAACCTGTTTGTCAGAATGTAAAATCTGAACTGTTGGAAAATGTCAGCTAACAGGTTACAGCTCAATCAAGCCTTATAAAAACATAACATCCACCACGGCAATGTTTCATTATGCGTGCCCCTGCACAGCAACACGCACGTTGTTTGCCTGCGGCTCTCTCACATGCAGACACACAGTCAAACCACCCTGTCATCGGTGTTAGTAACTCATACATAAACATGAATTACGATAAACAGAACCGCTGTTGGTGAGATGTTTAAACAGGGAGTGAGGGAGGCTGACAGGCTCACTGTCAGGGGCTAACACCAAACACGGTGAAGGTATGCTGGCATCACACTTAGAAAATGTCAACATTCAATCTGTGCATCCTTTATCTGGTGCTTACCATCCATATGCGGCAATAACATTTGGTTTTACAATCATTTTACACCAAATTTTATTCAGTTACTGGGTCTTTTTTTGGCTTGAGCAGGTTAATAATTATGTGCTGCTGCATGTGCCTGTGTGCTGACCTCTTCGGTAGACACCGGGGTGTTTAGTATTCCAGTCTGAAGCTGGTTTTCTGTGGCCAATCATCTCACAGTTGTACACTTTCAACACACACACACCAACACACAGATATAAATGGTATCATGCTGCTACATAATTTCCTGGCAAGTTCAAAGGCAGAGTTAATCAAACCTGATCAATGTTCATTTTATAGCCACAAAGATAAAATGATTATGCTATACATAATATTACCCAAAGATTAGAAGCTTTTTGTCTCTTAAAAGATAGCGTCACTGTGCTGATTAAGACTGTCAAAGTTCCTGACCCAAAGAGAGCCTGGAGGAAGATAGGTTCTCAAATTACCTTAGTTGGGCATGGACTGGAAAGGAAAACTGGGGTTATCATGGATTAGCGGTGCCGTGGTTATGATATGACAGACTTTGTGGTAAATCTTTCTGTAATAGTCACATTTAAAAAAATAAAGGTAATTAAGCAAATCCTTCTAGGTTTATTTTAAATGCCTCATCACACAGTTGCATTTCTGTGTGCTGCATTTCTATGGTGCATAGAGATATGCAGTCTTCAGTAAACACTGCCACACCATCTGATCTCCATCTAAGCCAGGTTGGCATAAATCTTTAGACATGTGAGAAAAAACTGCAAATAAAAACCTATTCCAGATACTTTTAAGTGTACCATTGTAACCAAACACATACACTATAGAAAAGGAATTGTTCAGTGGTTTAATTAGACAAACCTTTTCCTTTTTTACTCAGCTATGGAGCAACACCTCACACACACTGCTTGCTTAAGTGGCATCATGGAAAATCAAAAGAAATAAGCCAGGAAGAGATTTATGAACTTCCATATGTCTGGTTAATACCTGGGTACCATTTCGAGGTGTCTGAAAGGTCTCATGTCATGTAGTCAAACAGTTAAATGCAAGAATAAACACCAGGGAAATGTCCAGCAATCATATTTTATTTTAGCAAGCAAAAAGGTTCAGTGCCCCAGGCATGGTGTTGTGCACTTAGGATTGGGTGATTATAAATAACAAACCTAATTAATAATTAATAATGATTAACCAAAAATCAGCAGAGATGTAACTGTATTGTCAACCAAAAAGGGATGATACGAGCATGAGTCTTCAGACAGTAATCAGCTGACACAAAATAAGCACAACCGTTCTTCATATATGTGTGAATATATTAACTAAACAGTTTAACATCACAGTTAACATGAATAGCCTCTACACAGAACCTAATCACTAGAGTACTGAATGAATAAAATAATGAAAACAATAATAATAATAATAGTAAAAATAATAATAATAATAATAATAATAATAATAATAATAATAATACATTTTATTTTAAGCGCCTTTCAAAACACTCAAGGACACTGTACAGGTAAAAACAATAAATGGTAAAAGCAACATCGTCATAATTAAAAGAAACAACACAAACTACACACAGGAAAGTAACAGAAAATCATAATGAAAAGGCAATCTTGAACATGTGGGTTTTGAGTTTTGATTTGAACAAGGATAAAGACTCGGTATAGCAGATGTCAGGGGGGAGTGAATTCCAGAGTGTGGGCACAGACCGAGATAAAGCTCTGCTCCCCATGGTGCTCAGACGGGCGGAAGGAACAACGAGGTGAGTGGTAGAACAACGAGGTGAGTGGTAGAAGAGGATCTAAGTATGCGAGAGGGAGTCAAACAGGTCAAATGCAACAATTGATCGATTGACAACTAATGAGTATAGTGAGAAAATATGAATTGTGGAGCCAGCAATCATGGACAATTAGGCAAAGATATTGAACTAACTGTAAATTGAAAGATGCACCAACTAATGGGCGATTAATAAACTGCACAATGAGGGATAATCACAGCTTCAGGATCAGATGGTGAGGCGAATTAAGAAACATCTACAAAGATGTGTATTTAAGTGTCTGTGTTTGAGCAGTTAAACAGTGTCAGTTCCGACCCACCTGGAGAATCCTGGGAGCACCACAAGACAGACAACGGATAGTGAGCTTTGTAGATTGGTGCCAGCAGAACCACCTCATGTTAAATGCAGAGAAAACAAAAGGAACTGGTGGTGGACTTCCACAGGCCAACCTCTCTGACACAGGTGAACACCCGGGGAACTGATGTTTAGATAGTAAATGGACTGAACTTATATAGCGCTTTTCCAGTCATGATGACCAAAGTGCTGTACACTATAGCCACTATAGTCGCTCTCACTAACATGCACACATTCATACACCAAGACGCAGCTCAGTAGGCAACTTGGGGTTAAGTGCCTTGCCCATCAACATGCGGCAAGGGGAAGCTGGAATCAAACCCACAACCTTCCGATTGCCAGACAACTACACAACCCATCAAGCTACAGTCACCCTCGTGGACTCTAATAAGTACCTGGGTGTTCACCTGAACAATAAACTGGACTGTAGTCACAACACTGATGCTCTTTACAGGAAGGGTCAGAGCAGACTATCTGCTGAAGAGACTGAGATCTTTTGGAGTGCAACAGGCACTCCTGAATACATTCTTTGATTCTGTGGTTGTAATGAAAAGGAATTTACGGATCCAGTATTCAATTCAGACAACCAGTTTATTTTATCTCTGCGTCCGTGCCTCGGGAAGGACCTCAGGAAACGAAGAGCAGCGGGTTAGTGACCACGTTAATTTGGAGGTAAACAATGCTCGTAAAGTGTTGGTCTCTAACCTCTTGAGCCAGGTGCCGAAGTCGGGGACGATGTCCGATGTCAGAGCCGGGAGATCAGAAGTCCGATGAGGTGCCAGAGGGAAATCCAAAACGAGGTCGAGGCACAAATCCAGGTCAGTAACACGATAGGGCTTAAGGGCTAGACGAGGGCAGGCAGAGTCGGTGGTCGAGAAGCAGGATCGGGTTCGGTACACTAGTAGGCAGAGATCAGGCAATCAGGTGAGACGGGATAGGCAAGCTCGGAGGTTGGAAAACAGAACAGGTCAGGATCAGGTAATACGATACAGGGAACGCTGGAATAAATCTCACAAGAAGCTCGAAATAATCTGCCACTGATGTCTGGTCGATGAACAGGTTATATACTATCAGGAGCAGGTGGATACGATGAGTGGTGATGAGAAACAGGGAGGAGCTGATCAGGTGTGTAGTGCGAGTAATGAGACCATCATCAGTGCCGAGATCCTGACACTGGTGGTATCATGCATCTTCAATGGTGTGGTCTGTTGGAGCAGCAGCCTATCTGTAGCTGAGAGGAAGCAGCTGGATAAGCTCATGAAAGGGCCAGCTCTGTTATGGGTTGCCCACTGGACCCGGTGCAGGTGATGGGACACATAAAGGACTTTAAGAAAAATCACATCACTGATGGAAAATGTCTCCCACCTCATGCATGAAGCTGTTACAAAGATGAAGAACTCTTTCAGGAAAACACTACTGCATCCAAATGCTCTAAGGAGCGCTTCCACAGATCGTTCCTCCCAGTTTGCAAAACTCAGCAGTTCACTTGCACCTCAAGAACAAAAGGACACACTTTTGACGACAATGATGTCCATATTTTGGACAGGGGGAACAGATGGTTTGAAAGAGTGGTGAAAGAAGTCCTCTTGGTCAAAAGATTCCAAAGAGATTACACAAGCAGCCTCATCAGAATGCAGGTGACCAAGTACTCCACTCACACAGCCTCTAACGACCCAACTCAGTGACGGGTGGGTAGTTGATTTACATCTGACTTAAGCCCCATTCACACTACCCTTGTTAAACCGATCTGTGCCGAGCTCGGTCCGAGCTTGGATCAGTTAACCAAGCCGAGCTTGGTTCTGACGACCGTTTACACATCACGCTAGCACGGTTCCTCGCCTCATAGTGACGATCTGCGGTACTACTGCTCTCTAGGATTGAAGGAGGGACTCAAGCAAATCAAATTGGCGGCGCCCGTAACATTCAGGAAGTTATGCTTGGTTATAATTGTGATATTTCGTTGTTTACGGAGAGTCAGGCGAAGAAGGCTACATTTGGTGAATTTACTTGACAGAGTCGGCTTTTGGGAAGTGGATAAGACAAACGAATGTCTAATCAGGGCTTACAGACGCAGGAAACAACGACAGACATCGAGGTTCATCACACTGCTAAGCAGAATCATCACTGGAAACCGTGTGGCACGGTAGCGAAGCTAGTATTTTTATGAATGTCTGAAACCGCAAAATTAGTCAGCTGACTGTAAGGAGATGACACGGTCTGCTCATGCGTTCTTTGTTATCTGAGAACCGTGCCACTGAAAAACCGGGCCGAGCCCTCCCATCGAACTGGTCTAGATTTAGCGCGGTCCGGTTGTGTCTGGCTCGGTTCAGTTCATGTTGCAATCCATTTATACTCCATAGTTATCTCAGTTACCGAGCTCGGACCGTTCTCGGCATGGTTAAAAAAGGGTAGTGTAAATGGGGTACTCCAACTGCAGGTTGCTCAATGCAAGCCGCCAGAATTGAAACAGACTCCAGGATAGGCGTCCAAACGTTTTCAGAAAGAACTGAACAAAGTCCAGTTGCCTCCGATTTAAGCCTGTTTGCTGTTGCGATGAACAGCTCGAGAGTACCCCAAATGCAAAGACTGCAATATTAAGTTAAAATAGCTTCAAACGGTAAAAACCCACTGATCGCATCTCTTAAGCCCGATCAGCATCAACCATTTTAAGCTTAAAACATAGTTTGATTACTAACAGCAGGGAACATTCCGCTCTGCAGCTGATGCAGCTGTTCAAAAACATACACAATAACAATTCTACGTAATTTATCTAAACATTAACCATACACCGGAGGAAAAAAAGAACTTATTTTAATATGCGTCAACTTTTGTGAGCAGTTAAATTGGCTA
Organism: Fundulus diaphanus; assembly: GCA_037039145.1. Classification (NCBI taxonomy): domain Eukaryota; kingdom Metazoa; phylum Chordata; class Actinopteri; order Cyprinodontiformes; family Fundulidae; genus Fundulus; species Fundulus diaphanus. The sequence goes on from CM073135.1 coordinate 35,223,100, forward strand.
GGTTGGCTTTGGCATATTGACACGTGCGGTTATCTTTCCCTGGTTTCCCTATGATGGCTGTAGGAGGCTTTATGTTGTAGCTGGATGTAAGGTTTTGTCATTTTTATCTATGTTTTTGTGAAGGATGGTGCTCTGGGAAGAGGATATTTAAGCTGGACACAGAGTTTGCTTTTAAAATGTTTATTTTAAAAAGAGAGAAGGTGACAATGTAAGCAGGCAGGTATGGGCTGAAGACCAGAAGATGCAGATGGGGTAGCAGGCAAGTGTTTGTTGCCTGAACCAGTGTAGTCCAGAAGCCGGCAGAACCAGACAGACTAGGAATTGCCGGCAGAAGCAGATTTGGCCAGAAACTGTAGGCAGAACCAGACTTGAAGCCACCGAATTCAGCAGAGCGTATCACTGAATATCCAACAGTGACTTTTCTCCAGGTGGTGCACACAAGCACCACTAAACAGACTAGCGAGGGCAGGGCGAGGAACTCGTCCCAGGGATAACACAGGCAAAACAAAGGGAAGTCACTGGAGAAAACAACACATACAGTCCGTGAAACAAGACGCGACGTTCTGGCAGGGAGTGGTAGATTGAGGCAGGTACAAGAAGGCAGAGGATCAGGTGGCATGACTTTAGGGTAATTAGTGGCAGCAGCAGGTGGAGATGATTTAGTGCAGAGTGGTGGCTGGGAACGGTGGAGCACGGAGAAATATTCAGTTCAGAATAGTCCAAAAACAAAAACCCAAAATCATGACAGTTTTCTTTGTTTCTTTGTCCTTTCTCTTTTTCTCTTACTCTGTTCTTGTTATCTTTCTCCCCCTGGTATGTTTGGCATATTTAATACCTTCGCAGCAATAACATAAATCAAGGGTTGGGCATTAAGGGAGTTTTTTTATAGGTATAAAGCCTGTATTGGTAAACTACGGTAGCCAGAGCACTATTCTGCTTGCCATGAAGCCGAATATGAGAACAAAAAAAGTCTTTGTTGTGCAACTATAGAGCACAACTCAAAACAAATCTAACATGAGGCTCAGTAGCCTTTTAGCACTCAAGCAGATAAGCACCACAAAAAAAATCTAACACAATTATATGAACAATATTTTAATGTTTATTGGCAACTGGCTCCTAGCAGTGCGAATTTGCAGACAGGTATCAGCAATCAACTGCTTGCCTGAAGCCATTTTTAGGAACAACATAAAGTTGTTGAGATTATCAATCGGTCTGGGATATCACAGCCAGCACTAAGTGGAATAATGCCTGCCATGGATGGCATTGTTAATATGACCAGTCAATACGTCAGATTTCCAAACCACTGATGGAGAACAGGCCAACATTAAAAGGCAGTTTGCAACGATGTCCAGTTTTTCAAACATAATCAGTGCAATTGACTGAACTCATAAGATCTCCATATGACAATGAATTTGCATACGTCAGTAGAAAGAATATGCATTTTATTATTGTGCACGTCATATGTGACTTCAACATGTGTCCAACAAATTTAGTGACACGATGGTCTGGCTCTACACATGCCTCCATCATCCTGGTGCAAAGCATTGTAGGCAATAGGCTGCAGGCAGGCACTCTATGTGATAGCTGGCTTCTTGGTAAGTCCATGGAAAATTTATTTTGGAAATGTTGCCAATTCGGGTTGATGTACAGATGCACTCTTCTACTATAGCCTACAGGGGACAATGGCTACGCCTTCAGGCGCTGGCTGCTAACCCCGAGAGTGCAGAGGCGGCACACTTCAATTACGCTCACATGTTTACCACTCCACTGTGTAGCGTGCCATCAGCCTCCTTAAAACAGGTTGTTTTAACACATTTTGCAATACAGGTTTTAGTTCTCTCACTTCAATAACAGTTTTGATTAGATTTTGTAGAACAGCTTCGCCAGAACCCATCCTCCTCCAGACGCACCATGCGCTTGGGGTGCTCTGAAGCAGGCGACAGCTGAACCTTTGGTGCTCATTTCCCCCTCTCCTGGACTCTCCTCACTGGGACCCTTCTCACCACCTTCCGGCTCAAGAGGCCCCGGGGACACCAACATATTATAGCAACCCACTGTGCCTTTATCTCGGATTCATACATAAATACAAATCAAACAATGCTTTGCCTGGCTCATCTTTGGTCTCTGCCAGATCAGTGTCTATCTCCTTCTCTGTCACAATGCCACACACGCTCGTCTCTCCTAGTATGGAGGTCATCTTCCTTTCCAATCCCATCATCTAGGGTACATCGTTACCCCCACCTGGGGCTGACATGACTGGCGGTGGCGAGTCAGACACATTTTTCACATCCACTTTCGAAGCTGACCACTTCCTTTGCACTTCAGCCATGTTCCTGTCTGTGCCACTCACTGCATTAACAGTGGTGACAATGTGTTGCCACTCAGTACACTTCTTTTTTGCTTGTCATGCCACTGCTGTGGAAGTGTTACTGACTCTCCACCTCACTCACCAAGACATCCATTTCTGCCTCGCTATAATTGCGTTTCTTCACCCTCTTCTCCATAGTTGCCTCTGTTACCCATAAAATAACATTGATCAGCTGGCTTATTTAAATAACCACTAACATTCACAAGGTTCTTCGCATTGACCATTATGATAGAATGTGGGCGTTGCAAGGGCAGAGCATGAGGCGCAACCTTGTACGCAAACATTGAGGTGTAGCTGTGATCTATGGTGAAATTATGTGTTGGTGAGTGTGTGCATGGTTGTATAAAACAGATTTTATTTTTACCTACACCATTTTTGTTTTTTAGATGTATGCAAACGTTTATTGTAGATCTTTTATTTTTGATCTAATTTATCTACAACGTTTACTGTAGATAAATGACACCCCTGGAACAGCTTTCTGTTCCAAATTAGGTCTCCCCAGGATCATGAGCAATTTTAACATCTCAAAAGACTTTCTACAATAGTTTAGTATGAAATTGGCTTTTAATTTGTATGAGCACTTCCCTATCACAGTTTCTTGTAACAGCTCCTTTTATTATATTACGTTAAGTACATTTTACAGTATTCTGCCTGGTGTAACCTAGTGTTTTGATTGCTGCATGGAGCGCGTTTCACTTTCTGGGTTGGAGCGTCAAAGCGCCACAACGTGTAGAGCAAAAAGGCACATTTGATCTGTGCTTCAAAGTCCGCCTATATGCACCATGATCAGGACCAGTTTACCTTTCGACACTCCTCTATTCTCCTCCCAGAGCTGTACGGACAGAGGTGCTGCTCCTCTCAGTTTTTTCCCCCATTTTTCCATTTAATGTTGGCCGTTTTGCTAAATACGACTGCTTTATCCAAGCAGGCAATCACAATAAAATGCTGACAGGTACGCACATCCACTTGGGCTAAACAGTCCTTATCCTAAAGATGCATTCGTATAGAGCCTAAGATAGGAGCTGTCTGAGAGGACTGAGAGTCTTTGTGAATAAGGGCACAGGAATGATTGCCTGCAATGTTATTTCTTTAGTTAGATGTTGGACTTAAAGTTTTGAGGAATGCTTGATCAGGTCAGGGCCTCTCTGTGGCTCCACCTTTTTTCCGAAGACAAAATTAATCTTCCTTTAAGGATTGTAATAAAATGATTTAGCCACATATATGCCCTTTTTTTTGTTAATAAATGCCATTATTATTCAATCTTTACCATTATTTGGTGATAGAGGAAAACCCAGACACAAACAGGATGAAAAGGGGCCCATTGTGCAACAATGATTTATAGAAAGTTAAATCCAGGAACACAGACAGAAGGGAAAGCAGGAGAAAGATAAATGTACACAGAAACCAACACGAGCACCGTGGAATGAACAACAGAATGTGAATGAAAACCGAATGGTTAAATAATGAGGGGAAGTGGAAACTGGCATGGGATCCAGGTGAGTTCAATTATGCAAATACATGGCACCTATGTGGAAAGCAAGACTAGGGAGCTGAATATCATATTCCAATACCACAGAGATGTAAACAATCCAACCAGACACAGGGGAAATAAATACACAAGATAATAAGTAAACCAAATGACTGCTATGAAAACAGAGCTAAATATCAAAAACACACTAATCACTCAGGACAAAAAAATCTAATAAAACCAAACTCAAAATCTTGGGGATCATGACAAAAAAATATCTTCACCTATATAACATAAAAATGTTTGAAGGGATTTTGACACCAGAAACTAAAATGAAACCGCACATACGAATAAAATTGCAATAGCAGTATATTTTTAAACTGTATTTTGATTAGAGGCCAGTTGCACATAAAAACACAGAATCAATACAGATTGCTTTGTTTCACTTAAAAGGTATGGAAGACATGGCAATTTAAGACTAAACCCAAAATACGCAACCTGGCTAAACTATATGCAAAAAAATGCTAAATAAAATACAAACTAAATAAAAAATATAAAAGAACCAAGAAGTGTACGGAAAATAATAGAAATTGTTTTTTTTACAGCTAGAGACCAGCTGTGACCAATTACAGAAATAGTTGCAAATTTTTCTACTGAAGTGGCAAATTTGCCACCTCACGTATTTGCTGCAAATTGCTTTGCAAATCTAGTATTGAACAGAATTTTAATTTATTTGGAGATAGCACATATGAGTGCAAGGTTAGCACTTAAAGACTACTGTCAAAAACTAGTCCATGCACTCTTTACTTCAAGGTTGGACTATTGTAATTCTTTACCATCAGGAAGTCCACAAAATGCAGCTCAAAGCCTTCAGCTGATTCAAAAGGCTGCAGCAAGAGTTCTGATGAAAAACAAAATGAGAGATCATATTTTTCCTATTTTAGTTTCCATACATTGGCTCCCTATTGAATCTAGAATTTAACATTCTTTTTCTCACATATAAAGCCCTTAATAATCAAGTGCTATCAGACATCCGAGATCTAATTGCTTCAAATGTTCGCAACTGAAAAGTTTGCACTCATTCTGCAGGTCTATTAGTGTTTTCTAGAGATTCTAAAAGATCATCTTGTAGTTATCAGGCTCCTCTCATTTTGGAACCAACACCCAGTTTCTTTTTGACAAATCTTATAGTTAGAGTGGCTTCGGTTGTCCTGAGCTATCTCTGTTATGCTACTAGAGGCTTAGGCTGCTGGAGGACAAAATGACCACCTTACTCTGCCACATTCTGCTAGTACTCTCTCCATTTTAGCATTTTTTGCTTTTATTTCAACTTTTACCCTTAAGCTCTTTCCATTTTGTCTCTTCATAATGGCTACACCTGCCTGGGGTTCTGTTGAGCTGGCTCAGAGCTTATCTGCTTGGCTGTTTCTCTGCTAAATGAAGCCACTAAAGGAGCTACTTTTTTAAATTGAAAGTACATTTGAATTAATGCTTCAGCACGTTTTACCCTGAGCCTGTACTGGAGGTTTTTTCCTGTTAAAGGGGAGTTTTCCTCTCCACTGTCGATACATGCATGCTCAGTATGAGGGATTGCTGCAAAGTCAACAACACAATGCAAGTGACTGGCCACTGTCACTTCATGCTCATCAGGGTGTAGCAAATGCTGCAAGTCATTGACTCAATGTAATCTGCTGAGTTTCCTTAAATATAAAACATTTTAACGAATCAGTCTGTATGATCGCTTTGTGTCTTGAGATTACATATGTTGTGAATTGGAATAAGTAAATGGAATTGAACTGAAGTATCACCACTGGTAAAAACACAAGAAAGCCACGAGCTTACTCTATTGTGGCCCTCAATCACAGAAATAAAGCAAATAGCAGGACCAAAACAGTTGCCAAAAATGGAAATGATTGCTTGTGGGATTTTTGTGAGATTTTCCAGTGTGATCATACCTACAACAGTAGGTTGTAGCCCTGGATATAAAGAGATAAGAAACATTACCAGTAGAGCTTTTCCACCTCTGTCACTTTATCCCTGTTCTCCTTTCATTACACAGACTAAAGGGCGTCAAACATAAAATCAATGCTACTTGCGTGTTTTGGGAAAATCTTAAATGTAACACTGTTTTAATCCTATAGACCTCATAGACTTACTTTTGTCATACCAGTGAAGAATGTGTTAAAAAAAGGCCGACAGCAAGGCCTTAATCTCATGCTATGATATGCACACTCTTTGTCTGCAATGTTGAAAATTCACTCACATTAGTGTACCAAATTCATGGAGGGGCTTAAATGGCAGGGGGGCTTGGTTTTATTTTCTCATTAATTCAGGTAACGATATCTGTCAGGGTAGTCACAGACTGTGTATTTTACACTAAATCTTCAGCCTGACACTATTAATGGGAAAAGGGAGAATGATAGCGATGTCACAACAAACTTAGCTTACTCTGTCCTAATGCAGTAGCAGCCAATTAACAGTAAAGTTTACAATGATGGGTGTTTCACAATTATTTTCTAGTTTTAAACATTTTAGAGTAAAAATAGTGGGGCAGCAGCATATGCGCAAACCTGAAGACAGTGCTGGTTTTGCGTAAAGGTGCTCCAGTTTGATTTCCAGCTGCTATTTACATGCATGGAAAAATATGATTTATATTTAGAAAAGTTAGAATCAAAATATGTCTATACCGAAGCAACATTGAAACCAAATGTCATTAAGCCCAGACCGCAAGCTGACTGATTACATGGAAATCTTGTCCTTTGTGGATCAGCGGTTGAAAGTGCTTGAATAATGCTTTGGGAACATGTTCTTGCAATGATTCATTTCTGTCAAAATGAAAAATAAGGATGGATACTTGTATCAAGAAAAGGCTTAAAATGCAATAAAGCCAGGCAGGTGGCATCAAACAGTGAACGATAAGAGACATGTAGTGGCTGCATTCAGAAACCACAGTGGGAGGTGGGTTACCACGCTTAAGATTTAGACTTTAAAAAAATGTATTCGACATGGAATACAATTCTTTATGAGCATCTTAGTACAAAGATGTCAAAAAATACCCCCAGGTTTCTAACAGGCTTTAGGAATTTCAGGAATGCTCAATCTTGCCAGGAAGCTTTTGTAAAACACCATTTTTTCATTTAGAGGCAGCTTTGAAATAAAACACACAATGTCCTTTTTCAGAATGTTTGTTATAAGTTTTATTATTTATTATTATCATCATCATCACTATTCTTCAAGTTTAGCTGTGTAACAAACTTTTCTTGGCTGTCAAAATATGTTGCTGAAATATCATTTTTGCATGAAACAAAACTAAAAACAATAGCGTACAGAAAGGTAGCAGAATAAAATACAACATGAGAGAGAACATAACCTAAAAATAAACAAATCATCTTCCCTACAAAAGCCATTCAACATAGAACAGACAAACTCCTACTAGTATATACTGATTAAACATAAAAACGTACTGTGTGTATGAGTGTATGTATTAAAGCCAGTTTTCTACTAGCCTTGGTTAACACTGTTCACCCCAAAATCTACACTCACTATGTACCTATGTGTGTATGTATGTGTGTGTATTGTCCCTTCCTTGGCAACAAGAACATAATAAATGGAGTGCAAGTAACAGCATCAATTCCTAGGACACATTCTAACAAAGACAAAACATGTGATAAGGCCTCCCAATGTAAACGCTGATTTGAAATGCCATCAAACCTATAGACATACAATCATCACTGAAGTAAAACAAGGCTATGTATACACCAGACCCTAAAATTCTTTTTTTTTAGCATAATTGCATAATCGTTACCATGATCTAAAAGTGAAAATCCCAAGATTCATAAAGAAACAAGTGTCTCTTTATACTTTAGCACAGTTTCCTTAAATGGGTGCGACATTGTCAAAAAGCTGGTAAAAGAACAAAAGCGTATTGTCAGGTGGGACAAGCTCTGCAGGGCATTTACAAACTCAAAAGAACAAGGTTTTTGCTATCAAGGCTGTTCTTTTTTGCTTTTAACTCAGTAACAGAGAAAAGATTTTCCTTCAAAAAGTAAGACACTGAAACATCTTGGCATAAAAATTCTTATTTGCCCTCAGCCCACATAGAAACCCCTCTTTTTCACCCAAATGACATTTCAAACCAGAATTTGCAAAAAACAAAAACAAACAAAAAAAAAACAGTAAAATTAATTCACCCCTTTTTTCACAGAATAGTTTCTAAGAAGCCCATGAAATATATTAAACAGACAATCTTACAGGTAAGAATTTATGCTGTATCTGGTTAATGTCAGTCCCCTTGATATGAACCATCTTGAAATGTACAACAAAATCCAGCAATTACCTTTGAAACAACGAGCCCTATTCAGGTCATCCACACAAAGCTTAAATTAGCTAGATAGGTGAGCATGTAAACTGATAACTTGCTATTTCTGTGTTCAAATTGTCCACTCTTTTACTTACAGTAAATTTTAAAGTAAGTATTTTTCCAGAGCACACTATCAAGCAAAGTAGATTTTTCGCTTGACAGTAAAAGATGAGTACATTTAGTAAAAATAGATGTTTATAGGGAGCCGCGCGACAAACAGTAGATCTAACGCTTCATATATGGCAACTATTAGGTCCTTCATGAAAGATTTGATTCCCAAATACAGGATCTTTGCTGCAGAAATGCATCCCTTCCCTGTCAGAACACTGTGTGACCAGTCAGTTGAGAAAAAAAAACAAAAAACAAACATATTGATTTGGAGTGTGTCCTACTCTAATCATCCGTAGGTTACCTAAAGCGTTAGCATGCCATAACATCGTCTCAACACTTTATGTACAGCAACTGCTGGGCCAGCTATGTTGTTACCGCGCTAACAGTTATGCCAACATTAATGTTAGTATGCTAACACCAATGGTTGTGTCAACACTAATGCTAGCCTGATATGCTAATGAGTGTTTCAGCACTAATATTACCATGTTAGCACAAATGGTTCAAGATTAATCTCAGCATGCTAGCAGTTGTGATGTTAGTTCAATACTAATGCTAGCATCTAACATTAACAGTTGGCTCAACGCTAACACCTACAGCTATTTACTGTGGTCTTCAGACTTGTTGAACATCCACAGGAAATTTCCCACATTTCTCAACTTTAAATGCTCTGTCTCATCACCATGAAAATAGGATGAAATGTACCGAAATATGAAGTGTTTTATATTTTGAACAATTTCAAAATGCTGTCAGCAAGCAATAAATGGGGGAGTTGGCCACTTTGTTGACTTATGGAGATAAATATTCACACAATAAGTTAATAAAATATTACATTTTAAGAGATAAGCAGAAAATGTACAAAATGTTTGTGTAATCTATTGATAAAGAGCCTGTCTGTCAATGCAGATGTAAAATGTATATGAGGGAATACAAACTGACATCTGGTCAGTAAGAAACTGCTCTATTTTGTACCCAGAAAAGTCTGGTACAAACAACCATAAACTAAGCAGGAGTCAGTCAGTAAATGAGTGAACCTTCTGAACACAGCCTCTGAGTCTCTAATTCAAAACCTTGAAAAACTTGTTCACAATGCTCTGTGCATCAGTGAAAGCACAGGATGCTGAGAAAAGGAAGGTTATAGAAAGGACGATAAGCAGGGGACTGAGGTGCAGTGACACCTACATTCAAATCAATACATGGAATCGATAGATTTGACGCTGACATACAGTTAAAGTACAAACCAAAGAAAACATTTTCATCAGCTACTGTAAGTCTCATTTTCTCCCACAATTTCTTCAAATGCCCATATCCTTCCATCTCAGCCAGCATCCCTCCATCCATTCCTTTGTTTCGTCTTAAAAAACAGTGCATTGTTTGTTTTGTTTTGCTACAAATACAGATGTAAACATTCTTTACGTACTAGAAGCCCCTTAACAGATCCAAAGACTTAATTTAAAGATCATAAAAAGTAAGACAACATATCGCCTATAATAATGGCAATTAAGTTTGAATAAGTCTGAAGAATATAAGTTTGCTGAACATACCCAAACATTGCATATTGGGTATAATTTAGATTAAAAGTAATTTTAAATGATGTAGTAAAATGAGATAACGCACCTTCACTTGTGATATGGGCAATAGGATAACAAATGGCCGACTCCCTAACCCAGACTTCAACTCTCTCGGTAATAATATTGCACCAACAGCTTGCAGCTCTATTTTGGAATTTTTAGATGAAAAATACAAAGCAGGTTTATTAGCAATGATTCAATCTAAACTACCTATCGATTCATGAATAGGAAATTTAACAAATCTACTGAATGCAATGGTTGATTTTTTTAATTGTTAGCCACATTATTTTTATTCTTCCTTGTCTCAAAATGTTATGACATTTTACTTGTCAAAATTATATAGTTCACTGATAATATTCTATGGCAACAATATTTTCAGTTTCATCGTAAAATTCTATGTTGATCACAATTTCAAGCCAGTTTCATTGGAGGTACTATACATTGTCAAATTATTATTTGTTGTTAAACAAATAATATCACACAATATGTAATGTCATGATTGAAGCACAAAACACTGGCAATCTGTTCTCTAAGATACATATTGCTCATAATTTCTAGAAGGTAGTGTACATACATGATAAATAGACCGAGTTTGTTAATAAATCAATCAGACACATGGTTTCTTCTGTAGAGAATGATAGGTTTGACACTTAGTAAAATCGTTGTAATAAAGGAATAAAAAAATCTTATTGCATGGTAACTAATATCGATAATGTGTTTTTTTTCTGTCTTCTTACACATTATATTCTTAAAGGGTAGGCACAGGCCAGTATGAAATTCTAGTGATTGGATAACCTTCAGTAAAAATATTACAAATTCAGTTTTCTGCTACCTCATAAAAACTGATGTCTTAATGTCATGTAAGTTTCATAATGAAATTTACTGTCAGTTTCTGGATAAAATACCAGATGACCAGAAGGCTGTTTTGGCTTTTTTTTTTTATTATTTACACAGTTGTTCATTTGGATCTCCAGTACCAATTGTAACTTATGTGGAAGGAAAAAGGCACCATTACTTTGCCAGTAAATTAAATATTTGACTAATTAAATCTATAACACAGCTGATGGACAAAGATGCTAAGCCAATTAGTTTATTGTAAATATTTGTTTCAAAACAATACTATCTTAGAAGAGGCTGACTGCTGCGTCTCGTAGGGTAGATGAGCCATGACGTTCTATGTATTTTACAACCACAGAAATGTACCTAAGCTTTTTTAAATGAGGGGAAAAGTTTGCCAGAGTTGCTGACTCAATCATACATTTTCCATGCTTGTGGTTTTCCGTTTTGCTTGTGCACCTTTTTCGCTCACAGGTTTTCCTTCCCCCCAACTTTCAGGTAAAATACTTAAATGCTCTGTGAACCGCTCAGTTGTTTAGCGATGTCATTTTGCAGCTTGCGCTCCCTGGTGAGGATGTCAACGTGTACTTGGTTCTGTCGCGTCAGCAGTTTTACACTCGTTTGTGAAGGACATTACATAGGCACAACATAACTTTTGGCATTAAAAATCACTTTTCTTTTTGGTCTCAAAACATTAAAATTTTTGTAGAACACAAAATTTTGCGTGACTTCCATCAATGACGTCTGAAATACGCCACTCTGTGGTTGAGTTTTACATTTTGAGTTAATTTGCTGAAATAAATTAACCCATCTAAAATTCTAGTTTATTGAGATGTACCTGTAACCAGCTGAATGACAGCTCAGAAAAACTGGTGGGGGAGCATCGTGCTACTTTGTATTCATATAACTGGAGAAAACTCCATACTGTCCGTGGGAACAGTGGGAACGTCATGACACAAAAGGTCACTTAACCCTATACTATAACCGGAAATCAAACACCAGCCCGTGGCAATTACTGAGAAAACCAAAATAGCCTTGTCTTTTAAAATAAGCATGGGTTCGCAGGCACTGAGTGGATTTTTTTTCTTTTACATCTTTTGGATAAATCTAAAAAAATATTTATCTCCTCATTCTTATCTTGTTCCTTATCTTGATATCTAGCAAAAGAGTCTCTTTTCTTTTGTTTTCAAGCATCTAAGGCAGCGAGGCTGAAGAAGTCTCTGTTTTGAAAACACGCAAGATACCCAAAATGTCTTTAAACGGCTTGTGGGGGACTCAGGAAAAACAAACAAACAAAATTGAGAACTTTTTCTAAACTTCAGGATTTGAAATAAAAAGTTAATTATACTTCTTTTCCTATCAAGGTTTTCTGTATTATTTATGGTAAAAAAAAAAAAGTTTTTTTAATAATCAAGGCAACAGATGTTTCAGAGTTATGAAGATGCTAGCATGCTACATAAAAGGTAACTTACATAATTCTGAGCAATAAGACATAAAACACTGTAGGCAAGAATCTCTTAAGACTAGTTTATACTGTTAACCCAAACAGTTGATCATTTTTGATAAAATGTTGGGCTTTGCTCCCAAAGTCTCTCTAACACAATTTGTAACTTAAACACATGCAGACAAACTAAAAGTCACAAACAGGGGAGGGGGGGGGGGGGAACAACCCTTTGGCCTATTGCCAGATAAAAGAAACAATAGGAACATATATAGGAAGGACAAAAGAAAACAAGACGTAACATGCCAGACGTAACACTTATCCAACAGGCCCTTTGACGTGTTACAAATGATGTGTCACATGCTGTGGTGAAGGCAGGTTGGTGTGCACGTGTGACCCCTGAGGACTGAGAAACTGAGCGTTTGCATTCATTATGTTTACATCATTGTTTAGGGACGGACAACAACAGAAAAAGAAAAAAAAACTCTTCGATCCTCACGCATACACACACTGTAGATGCAATAACACAAATGCACACGTGCACACACGACCTGCTCCACTGTTGTACCATTTTGCTTTGTTAGACGGCTTTTATCAATATAACAAATTGCATTAAAGACACAAAAACAAGAGAAAAAGAACTAGAATAGACTAATTTTTATAGTACCATTTCCTTTAAAAAGCATTTTTTTTATCTTTACAAAACAACAAATAAGAAAATGTAGCAAATTGCATTTTCGTTTAATTACGCCATCATGGTTTTTCTTATTATTACCATTATTATTATTTATATCCTTAATATAAATGTCAAGCAGGTTAATAAATGTTTGTTCTATTTAGGCAGGCAGCCAGGCACATAGCTAGTATCATGGCACAGAGGAAGGTAAAAAATAGTCATTTAGTTTTATCCCCCCCATCCAAACGGAGGAAGAGAACACTTTGAAACCAGTTTTATCAGTTTGACCTGGATTCAAGCAGTTTCAGCAAGGGTTAGGCCTAGTCCTCAGCCACCATGTAGATTTTGCATTGATCCAGGATCAGTTTGAGAAACAGCATGGGATAAAGTGAAAGAAACCGGCCAATTTCGTACCAACGTGACTGCAAACGAACCCTAGTTGGTTTCAAGCAAAAGTTTGAAAATACTCAAAACAAAGTGTTTTTTTATTTGTTGTTTTTTTTTTTTTTTTTGGTTTTTGATTCATTTGAGAGGAAGAAAAAAAAAATAATTTTTCTGGTCAAGGATGCAGAAGTTCTAACCAGATCAGATCTGGTTGTGCTGAAATAAAAATGGTAAATGCGGTGGATGAAATCCATGCAGCAAAGTTCAAGTGTTATACTTCTTCTCTTGATGTTTAATGACTATGTTAATCCACCCTCCAGTTTCTCGATACGAACGCGCACAGATCGGCTGTTTCTGAAAGGCGATTTCAGCTGGATGCCAGCACCCTGTTGACTCCCTGCCACAAAGCTGTCAGGTGAGCCGTAACTCTGCGAGGGATCCCGGCTGTTTCTCTCTACAGCCCCGGCTCTAGTTCACCTGGGTCCGATAATTTTCTCAGCCTTTGACAGTGGGAGTGCTTTCTCAGGTACACCCATTAGGAAATGAGCAAACCTCCAGGAACATAGAGCATAATACTCCAATAACACACTATTAAAGTTTTGTGTGAGACGTTTAATTTCCATCGACGAGCCCTTCTAATTCCTTAGTCTCTGCCACGGTTGTGAACTCTGCGGGTCTTTGCTCATCCAACAGTATTGTCCCGCATAGCTCCTTACTTCTTTCTTGCTCTTTTTCGGGCTCTTGTATACTTTCGCTGTCTGTATCTTCCTTTTTTTGGTGGTCATGATCTATCCTCATGACTTCATCGTCGTTGCTTAGGCTCCCTCCATCCTTCCGCCCGGCTGTCAGGTTTCGACACTCAGTTGCTGCTGCTGCTACAGGCAGATTTTCGATGTCTGGGGCATGATCCTTCTGCTGCTGCTCTGGCAGTGGCAGCGTTTTGTGTAAGCCCCTTTGTATGTGCGTGGTGAAGTCATAGCGGTCTGCGCACACGTGGAAGCAAAACCCGCACTGGAATGGTTCCTTGTCGCCATGGCAGCTCATGTGCAGGGCGTACATGACTTCGTCCAGGAAGTAGATGCCACAGTGAGTGCAGCGGTTGGCGACGTCGTCCTGCGTGGCCACGTCTACCTTTGAGGAGTTCGATGCAACGCTTGCTTCCTCCACCATCTCTTCGCCCTCCTTCTCGCCTTTCCAGTTCCCCGTCGACGTCTCGCTCCGGGGTGACTCCTGCCGTTTTCTTTCGGAATCATTTGACACGTGCACGTTTGCCGTGCTTGGCTCTCGTCTTATTGCGAGATCCAAAGGAGCGTCGTCCTCCGGTGATGCCGAGGAGGAGGTTTGGCTGTGGGGAGGAGGAGGAGGAGGTGGGTAGTGAGTGGGGACAGGAGGAGGTGGGAGAGGGGAGTAAGGGGAAGCACAGTAAGGCACCGTGTAGCTTTGCTGGTGGTACTGTACTTGTACTGGGGCCACCATGGTTCCGAGTTGGTGAGCGTTGTTTCCAAGCCCACCGGGGCTGCTCAGATTACTGATACTACCTGGGACCCCAGAGGTGGCTGCCATCTTATACTTGGTCCAGAATCTGAGCCAATCAGATTCAGGTGTCAAATCAGGCGACAGGGTCAAAGGAAGAGGTAATTGGAAAAGCGGATATTGATATTTTTCAATCGGTGAACCTGGAGGCGAGTAACTAGAGGGCTTAGATGGACGCATGTACTTTTCAATTGGACTTCCTCTCTCTGATCCTCCTCCTTTCCCCACTTCTAGTTTTGACGGTAATCCCCCATCTGCGATGGCCCCGTTGCTCTCCGACACCATGGCTGTGGCGGGGTGAGAGGGGAGTAGGAGCGGAGGCATGCGCCTGTGAATCTCCAGCGTCTGATTGGCTAAGAAGGCTTGAGTGGATCTCGGGGAACGTGAGCGTGGGGAAGGCTGCTGGCTTTTCACCGACGGGCAGCTCCTGTTGTCCGACTCCTCCCCATTCAGGCGTTCCTCGCCGGTGATTCGCTGCTGTTTTGGAGCCGGGTTCTCAGATGACAACGTATCGGGATTAAGGCGTTTTCGGGTTCGGCGTCGGATGATTTGCTCGCCATTGTTCTGCTTGATGATGTTCAGGGGCCTGGGAGTCTACAAGGAAAAAGAGACAAACAGTGAAATTGCACATATTTCCTGCTCTGTTGTGTGAAAAAGGCTGCTTTTTTAACAAATAAATGTTGTCACTGATTAAGAGGCCACTGTGAATGCCAATGGTGTAATTAAATGGGGACTGCAAAAAATTAGCCTACAGTAATCAACCAAGTCAGAGAATCTTTAAGTCTGCATTTAAACACATTTTATTGTTCTTCTTAAAAATACAACTCAGTCAATAGAAATGATAAATCTGTAATTTTTTTACATTATTTTTTTTTTTACATAATCCCATATGACCAACATATCAACCACCCCTCAAAGCTGCACTTTTTGCCCTAAACACAAGGGGGCACTCCCACATTTTATGTAAATTAAGTTTGCCCCCAGGACACAAGTCTAACTTTATAAATTTTTAACATAATATTTACATTTGTTTATATATGTTTATATATATATTTGGAGATGAGAAGAATATGGCAGTGATACAAATTCAGGAGTAACTAAAAACATTAATTCATTTTTCAGCGGTGAAAGCCTCTTTCTTTCTCGGGAGAATAAACTGCAGACTAATCATTAGAGCACATTTAGTTATCTATGATAGTGACTTCTGCATTTCACCACAACAAAATTAAAAAGCTTTTCAGAGTTTTCATACTATTTCAGTTTTTTTGTTTTAAATTTACTCCTGGTTTTATTTATGTTTTACAAATTAAAGCCTGAATATTGGGCTGTGCATTTGTATTCTGCCCCTTAAGTAAATACTTTGAAAAAGTATTTTGGAGTAGGATTTTATCAGGTTTGTGAATCTAAAAACTGAAAATATTGGGTATTCACAAAATAGCTCAAGCTTATTCAGATTTGCATGAACATGAAAATGCTTTGTTCCATTGTAGCTGGTAAATTTATGTTTTGGGCAAACCTCTAAAGCTTTTCGCAGCCTGTAACAGGTGTTCTGCCAGGGCTGCCCTGTGTTAAGCTATATCCATCTTCACATCAACTCTGACCAGCTTCTTTATCCCTGACGAAGAAAAAAAATACACCCACACCATGATGATGCCACCACCATGTTTCACTGTGGGGATAGTGTGAAGATGGTGATGTGCAGTGTGAGTTTTACTCTTTACATAACATTTAGCATGTAGGTCAGAAAGGTAAATGTTGGTCT
Source organism: Fundulus diaphanus (assembly GCA_037039145.1). Lineage (NCBI taxonomy): Eukaryota > Metazoa > Chordata > Actinopteri > Cyprinodontiformes > Fundulidae > Fundulus > Fundulus diaphanus. The sequence goes on from CM073135.1 coordinate 35,239,608, forward strand.
CATTTGACCAAGGCACTTTCTTCCACTTGGTTCTGATGTCCCCTACATAGCCTGTTGCAAACTGGAACCAGGTCTTTTTATGATTTCATATCAATAATGAGATTCCTTCATGCCAGTCTTTGAAGTAGTGCCACTTGTTTTCTCATTTTGGATGATGGATTGAAAAATCTCTATTCAGTTCAGTTTAGTTTATTTATAAAGCGCCAATTCACAACACGTCATCTCAAGCACTTTACAAAGTCAATTCTGTTGAATCATGCAGACAGATTGTTTAAAAAGTTTTTTTTTGTACCAAAACAGTGCTCTGTGAGATGTTGAAAGTTTGGGATTTTGTTTTATAATCCAAACATGTTTTGAAATTCTCCACAACTGACCTGCCTGCTGTGTTCTTTGAGCTTCATGATGCTTTTTGCTCACTAATGTTCTCTAAAAAAAACTGAGGCGTTTACAGAACAGCTCGGTCATGCAGAGAATAAATTGCAAGTGGAGTAATTTCACTAATCAGGTGATTTTTCAGGGCAATTGCACTGGATTTTATTTAGAGGCATAAGGGAAAATAGTTTGAATACAAACACTAAAATAAAATAAAACATGAATCATTTTCTTTCCATTTCACAATTACAGACTAATTGGTATATCAGCATTTACATCTAAAATGTTACTTACTGAAACCTGCAGAAATGCTGCTGCATGTATTAGTGTTACATTATGAGAAAAGCGACAGAGTCGTTTAGTCAGGATAAATGGGCTAAGAAGGTCTCATTTTTGGCTTGGAGTCTAGTGGCTCCTGCATTTGTTAAAGAGAAAAATAACATCAGTCATAAAAATGCAAAGGTCCTCAGCACCCCTTCCCAAGTGAACAAAAAACACAATAAGGGTATCAACCAGAAATCAATAACAGCTTTTTTTTGTGTACAAAATAATAATGGAAAACTGTCTGTACTTTAACAAAATGCAAACAGTCTCCACTGTTAACCGAGGGACAGATTTTTATACACAATCTAGAAGTCTGGGTCAATATCCTAAACAAGATTACACCACTGGGAGAAGCGGCAGCCTAAACACTGACTAAATTATAACACAGACATTTCTCTAATTCGCTATAGTTTTCCTGTTTGTTTTTCTTTCCAAAGAGACATAAACAAAGCAGAGAGATAAATCACAAGTGGGAAGCAGCGTGTTGAGGAAGCAAGAGGAGAGAGAGGTCAAGAAGAAAGAGGAAGAGAAAAAAGAAGCACTGGAGACCCACTTCCAGACTGTGAAGCTGGGATCTGAATCAGCAGACAGTGGAAGCTGACAGAAACAACTACTACTGGAAGACTAATCGATTTCTCGGCGGTCTGGTGATAGATGCAGCTTTCCCACAATGCATTGCACAAGGAAAATTACAGACAAATTATTCTATGATGGCATAAGGACTTGATGGCAATGGAGATTTGCAAACCTGTAAAATATTAAAGCTCCAGTCTGAGTGACAGCTCTAAAACTCAGTATTTAGTGTGAAACGGCTTTTTCTTCCTTGCCAAATCCAAGCTAATTTCCTTCCTGCTTGCCTTTCCACCCCAAAGATTATTTGACTTATTTGACTAATTTACAGCTTGTTCAGATATTAGGGCACATACAGGGCCTCGCAGAAGTATTCATAACCCTCAAACACAAACTTGAATGTATTTTATTGGCATTTTAGGTGATCAACACAAAGTAGTGCGTAACTGTGCAGTGGATGGAAAATTGTAGGTTATTTTCTAAATGTTTCACAATTGATGATCTGAAATAAAATCAGTCTAATTGTATTCAGCGGCTTTCACTCTGATCCACGTAAATAAAATAAAAAGCAATGAAAAGTTTATTTATCACCTGATTGTAATTTAATCTTAGCATAAATCCAGCGAATGTGTTAAAGCTTCAGAGGTTTATTAGAGAGGATTAGAGAACAAACAAACAACATCATAAGGACCAAGGAGCAAAGCAGACGGTTTGAGGATAACGTTGTAGAGAGGTTCTAAACAGAGATGGGTTAAAAAAAAAATACCCCAAGCTTTAAACATCTTCTAGAGTTCTGTTCAATCCACCATCAGAAAATGAAAAGAGAATGGCACTAAGGTGAATCTACAGAAATGTGGCCGTCCCCTGAAACTGAAACAGAGGTAGTTGAAGAAGACGTAAACCATCCCAAACTTAGTTGGGAGAATCTGTTAACAGGACATTTATTAGTTGTGCGGTCCACATATCTGTTTTTTTTTTAATGGAAGAGTGAAAAGAAGAAACCCATAGTTCAATCAAAACCATTAGAGGCAGTGTTTAAAGTATGTCACAAACCATGTGGGAAACTGTGGTATTTGGAACAAGGTGCTCTCGTCTAATGTGACCAAAATGTAACTTTGTAAATCTAAATTTGCATGTCGTAACTAACAATTAACGACATGTGAAATGCTATGGGAGGCAGAAATGGCTACGTGTTTTTGTCATTGTCACGCCAGAATTTCCCAATTGTGGAGCAATAAAGGCATTTCTATTCTAAACACACCATCCCCTCTGGTGAAAAATGGTTGTGCCAGTGTCATGCTGTAGGGATTGTTTTGTTTAGAGGGGGACAGGGAAGCTGTTCAGAGTTTTACCTCCAGCAGGACAAACTCCCCAAAGATGAAGCCAGAGCTGCACTTGAACTCTTTGAATCTGTTAGACAGATCCAGTCAAAGCTAAACTGAAAATCAGTGGCAAGACTTGAAAAGTGATGTTCATTGACACACTCTGTCTAATCTGACAGAGCTTGAGCTATTTTGCAAAGAAGGATGATTAAAACTGTTAGGCTGTCGATGTGTGAAGATGGTACGGACAAAGTATTACAGCTGTAACTGCAGACAATGCTGGTTCAGTCTTACTATGTATTGACTAAGGGCTCTGAATATATATATGCAAGTCACAATTTCTAGATTTATATTTGTAAAGAAGTTCTAAAGACACACATTATTTTTTCTTCTAATTCTGAATTAAGGACAACCCTGTGCCGATTTCTGACATGACAATCACGATAAAATACAGAAAAATCACTGCATGTGTTTCAGAAAGGAGGATTCATTTCGGTAACCAACACCTTATGTTTTGAATGAGCCTGAATTATTCGGCTCATTGGCAAAGAAGGCTTAGTCATAATAACAACTGCAGTTAAATTAAGAGGATTTTTACATAAGGAAAAAAAACTCAGTTCTTTGCTTTTTGTGTGTCTAATCCTGTGCATGTGAGATGCTCAAATCAAACAATGCCATCAGTTGTGATGTTTTGCACTTTTATATAAATATAGATAGATGGTACAATACCTAGGCTGACTAACTGCCAGTAGGCATAATTCTTGCTCAATTTATCAGTGCCTCCATCTGTTTCCATCCCCAATGTAGAATTCGGCATTTTCTCTTAATCTCTGCGACCGCCTCCATCTCTCACTCTTCAGATGCCCTCTGCCCCTTCATTATCCTCGCTCTGCCTTTATCTTTTCCTCCATTTTTTCCATCTAACTTTATTTGTCTATCCAACCCCATTCTTACTCTTCATTTCTTTCCATCTGGCTCTTTATTCATAACTCTCCTTTCCCTTCGCAGACTCTCAAGTGTTTTACTAGCTGCTATCCTCTCTAATAATGTGTGTAGAGCGTATAAAACTTTTATTATGGGATATAAAATATGGTTGTCGTGAAGACTGCCAAGAGTGGAGGGAGCCGGGACGTGATTGGAGCAGCAGATGAGATGAACGGGTTGAACCAAGGACATCTTTGGGGGTAGGAAAGAGGAAACGACGTGGTAGCTTCTTTCCTCACTACTTTCTTCAGTGACCTGCCATCTTCCTAACAGGGCTGTAGTTTGGTTAACCCACTCCTTCATTCATTAACACAGTTCATTTAATTTATTTTGGTTCAAAGCATTTACATTAAACTTTTAACAGAGCTCCTACATGTAAAAACCCAACATTTCCAAAGCCAGCTTTCCAGAGTTCACAGCTCTTTAGGCTTATTTTAGGATGGAAGGACACAAGGAAGGAAGGAAAGAAGGACACAAGAAGGGTGCACCTAAAGGAGGAAGAAAAAACAAAGAAAGGATGGACACGGGAAAGAAAGTACAGAAGGAAGGATGGACACAAGACAGGACGAACAGAAGGATACTAGGAAGTTAAAGAGGAAAAAGGGAGGTAGTTAAGAGGATACAAGGAAAGATCCCTGAAGAAAGTGAGGAACAAAGGAATGAAAGTGACAAGGAGGAAAAGATATAAGAGCACAAGGATGATGGGAAGGAAGGAAGGACCCAAATAAGGACAGGAAGGGGCAGAAGAAAGGAAAGGAAGTATGATATGAAGGAGGACGTAAGGAAGGACACAAAACAGATAAGGATATAGAACATAAAGGAGAGGGAGGAAAGACAGAATATTCAATCAATTTGATAGACAATTAAGTCTGAAAAAACTAATATTTTCCATACTACAGACCAGATTTTACCAAACTGTGTAGGAAACCAGTTTTAAAGGCGAAGAAACATGAAAAGTGTAAGTTAGAGGCCCTGTATAACTCTGATATTATTTGTAAAGCGCATAATTAGGTTGAATACCTTGAGAGGGTGGCTGAATAAGCTTGATATCCTCAAGTCAACTAAAAATCAAGCTGCCTCTTTATCTCAGCTGAACTTCGTGCGGTCTAATTAAATTTGGGATTTCCATCGACTTTCCCCAGGCTTTGATGGTAAACTCCATCCATTCCATCATATTTCTCACTCCGTGGGACTGGCTCGCTGCGACTGCCGGAAGACTCCCTAACTCCCAGCACTTGCCAAATTAACTATACTTTCCTTTTTCTTTTCCTGCTGAACTACTTTTTCCACAGTGAGAGTTAAAGAACTGATACAAAGCATTTAACTGCATTATGCACAATTTCATTTGCATCGTATGCTAATTGGCCACACAGGAGGAATGATAATTAGTGGAAGAAGCCACCCTGCATGCGCACTAAAACAGAACAGTCCATAAAATGGCAACTGAACAACCTTTCCTTTATGAGTCTCATATGAGTGGATAGCAGTTTAGCCCTTCAAATTAATTTTCATCACTCAGACAAATTTCCTTTTACTTATTACCAAAACTTCACTCCCATCTGATTCCCTCATTATAGAAACTGGCTTGGAAATTTAATTTGGTGCAGTTATTACTTATCGGACAGATAATTTAAGCAATTGTATTAGAGGTGAACAGGGTAAGATTATGAAAAGGTATTTGCAATAATGCTCCTTGTGCGATTTCTTGCACTATAAAAACTGGAGAGCCTAACATTTCTTTGTATTACAAATTTAGCAAAATATTACTTTCAAATAAGCAAAGGAAATTAATTGGAAATATTTCCAGAAATTTGATTTAAATAAACGAAAGCTGTTGTCCAAAATAATGCTTGCTGATAAATCTAACAAGTTGTTTTTGGGAGCTTTTTAAGACATTTCTTGAAATTTAGTTCCTGATTGAATTCTGCAAAATAAAAGTATTACAGTAAAGTTAAAATTTAACTTATTCTAGAGTGTAAGTTTGTTAGTATTTTTTTTAGCTCTGGCATGTGACTAAAATGCTTATTTTGCACATTAAATCAAGTGCCTCAAAACTCAGATCAGTACATTATTTTCAATTTATTTAATAAAAGTAATTGATTCATACTAAAACACACTAGAAAGGACCTCATGGGGATACTGTTTAAGATTATGGTTATTTAAAAAAAATATAAAGGGGACATTTTTTGAGCACTCATCCAAAACTTGTTGACAAACAACACATACAGGAACTCACACATAGGGTTAATCTACAAGGTATGAATTAGATGGGTACGGATGAGTAAGTCGAGAATGCTAATTCTGTTGACGAAAGGGCATGATGGGTCATCACAAAGCCCAAATAAACACAAGAACACCTGAAAATGCGTTTAAACATAACTCCCTGGCATTTTCCTCTTTTTTTTTCTTAGTTCCCTGAGGATTTCTGTCAATACACCAGTCAATCATTGCATCACACTTTTCAGGTTACGAATAATACTTGCGTGTGTGCTTACTGAATCCTTTACACTGTTAATATCAACAATGGAAAATGTGTTGAGTATAACTGCTGCTCAACTGGAAATTTCTGGAAATGAAGATGAAAAACAAATAAAGTGGAAATAACCTTTTCAAAACTTAGACTTCAGATTTTATTTTAACTGAAAACCATTATTTATCAGGAAGAAATATTAGATTATTTGCTATAACTCTGCAGACATGTAATTTATTATTTAACAGAAGTAATGACAAAGAAAATGTTTGGGTAAACATTGCAAAAGCGATATTTCAAGCCAATCCATGTTTGTCTTATCTCCTTTTAGTTTGCCCAAGATACACTATGTAAACTGCGATGCACCTGTTGGCGTCCTCGTCTGCCGCTGACTTACCGAGTGCAGTTTTTGGTATAAACCGCATGCGTTGCAGACGTAGCCTCCATTAGCGTTTTTCCTCCACAGCGACGTCTTGGTGGTCAGGCAGTTTGCACAGAAAACCCCGCTACCTCTGCGTCGCTGCAAAGAGACACAACATCGTGCGAGATTAGACACCTGAAGCAAAACTTTCAAACATGACAAACAAATACTGGCATACATTATAAGTTATAACGAGAATGGAGGAGCAAACAGTGCTGACAATTTTTGCCTAATTTGAAATAATTCCCTTTTAATGGGCATGCTACAGATGACTGAACCGGTAGATGAGGTTCTGAGACAGGCAGAGAGAACGACCACCTTTGCTTTGGGGCTGAAAAACAAGGAGCTCTCATTTGTCATGCCATTTTGTAACAATACCAGACACATTCATCCTTCCCAAAATAAAAGAAAAAATAAAAAGCAGCGTGAAAAATAAATAATCCAATTCCAAGGAATAGGTTGTTAGAGTTGAAAAACTGAAAATGTATGACTCTTGAGATTGTTCAGTGATTTTTTTTTCATACATATAAGTGCTACTTCCAAGGCATGTAAATGAATGACTTAGACTTTCACCTTGCTGCCATAGAAAGTGTTGCTTAGAACTGCAGCAGGCCGATGTTTGACTTTTTGCTGTATGAGCGTATGCTTCCTCCTATACACACCTCTGCAGTTCACGGTGCAGCGGTGCATACAAAAGCAGTGTGTGCAAGGAAGGGTGTGAAGTGGTGATGGTGGGGGGGTGAAAAGGCCAATTGTTGTGGCAATGTGCTCCATCACAGTAATGAGCCAATCACAACGTTTCTCCATCCCATTAAGCCTCTGGCCCCACTCACCACCTTTATGACCCTTTGAGGACAGCATACCTCATCTTTCTCCTCTGTGACTCAGTTTCCCAGTTTCACAAACCATTTCTTTCTCTCTTTCGGTTATTAAAATGAAATTTCATCATTGTTCGTCTCTTGTATTTATTGTCTTCCCTCTTCAGTCTTTCAAATCCTGTTCTCAGCCAGGGAGAGATCAGCAACCATTGCTCCCATGATGACAACATGAGAAATGATTGTGTTGATGGCTAGATTCCGATGGCAAACAATCAGCAGCCTCTTTTAAACGCAACAATATGGAAAATATGTATCAGGCTGGTTTCCATGACTATATAAGTAAACTAGGATGTGGTATGATGTAAGACAAAGCAGGTAACAGTTAAGGCAATTGCTTGGAAAGAAAGGAAATGGAAACAAAACCAGCCATTTTAACCATGCAGGGCATAGTGTAAAAACAATTTCAAGCTCGTGTGCCATGTTAAATCCCTATTGGTGCAGACAGATCTTTTTTGAAGCAACAGTAAACAAATTTGCTAAACTTTCCCCACCTACTCTCACTAGTGTTAACTTTTTGTCATTTGGTGTTCATGACACGGCTGAGAGCTATGCATCACTTAAAAAAAAGCTCAGAACATCCAGCTTTACAAGTTAAAAACACTGAGTGCCTCACTTCAACCAGGCTGTGGGTAGTCTCAGAGCTACAGATGGAACCACTTCGAGCACCTCCACTCAGCATCTGCTTGCTGCTGCCAGCTAAAAGCATAAGAGCCCAGTAGGCGCAGCTCTTGCTGGGTTATTTATTTATTTATTGCACTTTTTTTTCACTGCAGGTATCAAATCCCAATAAACCACTTAATGTTCCTTGTGGGATCCCGCATGTGGACACATAAATAATTACCTGACTGATTCAGTCAAAATACATGTGAAAAACATAACTCACCATCCAGAGAAGGAAGTGGCACTGTTTGGAAGCTATAAATTGCCTAAATTAAATAAAATAAAAATAATAATAACATATGTATGTATATATATATATATATATATATATATATATATATATATATATATATATATATATATATATATATATATATATATACTGTATATATATATATATATATATATATATATATATATTTTTTTTTTTTTTTTTTTTGTACTGCGAAACAAAAAAAGGGAAGAAAATCCAAGACACAAATAACTACATTTGTAAATAAAACATACAATGATGTGATTAATAAATGACACTTTAAATTATTATACAAAGAATCCCGTTAAGATAGGTATACTTTTGTTACTTAGGTCTTATTAGGGTTCTAAAAGAAGCTGTCTTACCAACCATACATCAATTAACCCCCTCTTGGGGACATTTCAGATCTGCTTGACCAACAATGATTTCAACAAATTTTCTTAGTCTGCATGATATCACCACATGACTGTACTAACTGCAGTCATGTGTTGATTATATGGGTATTTTTTATAATTATGAAATAGTGATGGGTGGGTACAACCTGTGTATACAAACTGACCTAAAGAAAATGCAAAAAAAAAAAAAAACATTAACAAAACATGAAACAATATTGTTCATTTTTAATTGTTAATACGGACATATTGGCACATGTTTTGATATTTATTTTCGATTTTAGCAGTTTCAGTCTCCAATAGAAAAATTTTGGTTTCAGTTACAACATACAGTAAATGTGGCAGCGACTGGTGACCCAAACCACAGCGAGCTGAAGGACCTAAACTCTGCTGATAAGCAGCAACATCAACAAACTTCATTCTTTTTCTATATTGTGTTTACTTATTTACATGCAAAATATAGGGATAGTAGTCAGTTAAATCTTATTTGGTTTTCGGGTGACCACCTGAGTCTTTTGTGAGTTAAAAATGAAAAAATCTCCGCAACTGTGAGAATACACAGTTTTTATTTATTTATTACAGGGTGGGTTTTGAGTATTTCCACTACTTCCTTGATCTTTTTTTTTTTTAGCCTCATTGAGCCAGAATTAGGATAGAAAATCTAATTTACTTATTTTGCCAACAACCTAATACATGTAATAAACACCTGAGCTCATCTAATCGGTCTCTGTGGAACATATGTTTTATGACGACCTGACATCAGACAAAAGGACACCTTCATGACCAAACCCTCAGCAAAGCACCAAGCCAGACCTTGTGTGTGTTCCTGCGAGTGCATGGGGAGCTCACCATACGGTCACCACATGTAAAGAGACAGAGCCAGGTGATTGATTGATGTATGCTTCCTGTGTGTGTGTGTGTGTGTGTGTGTGCGCACAAGTGTCTGTGTGTATAGTGTTGCAAGCCAAACAGTGTCTGTCATCAGAATTCGGTTTCCCTCCGAGTTTCCTAAATAACTCACATATGGCCCCACAGCTGCCCCTTGTTGCTACACACGTACACCTGAAAATATTTGCTTCCACCAGCTAATGAAGCAATGCTCAATTTGGATTCGAAGCCATGATTCAAGAGGTGTGTTAGGGAAACATTCACTATATCCTGAATCTGGGTAAGAAAGAGCTCAATGTGTGTGTCTGTGAGGTTATGGTTCAAGAGTCAATTACACAGGAAAGGCCAGTTCGAACTCCTATCAGGTTCAGGACTCCCAACATCCTTTTCAGTCAGCACCTTGTTGGCTTGATATTTGCAGAAATGAAGAAGCTCAAACACCTCAACACACATTATGTCAACGTGAAGTTTAAAGCTGAGTGCTGTACACGCCTGTCTTCATATAAGTCAACAAAGTTTCTGGGCAGGATGTACCAGTGCTAACTAGCAAACTGTGTGGGCTTCAGTGTATGTTTTGCTGATTTATTACTGATACCTGGCCTCTCCCACTCACCTCAGCCTGCACAAAAAGGGTTGAAGGTAATTACAGTTCAGAGGCTTAATGACGTCTATTTATCTGCGGCCGATAATCGTTTATTTGTCACCAACATAACGCCCTCTGACATGCAAACAAACATCGGCAAAGTGCACACACACACACACACACACACACACACACACACACACACTCAAAAAGACAGATGCACAGTGCAAATCCAGAGATGTTCAATGGTGAGGAAAAAATAGAAGGGTTCCTCAAGCCAAAACAAAGTCCCAAACTGAACTTTGAGGGAGATTTAATGGAAAATAGCTGCTGAAAACTCGAGAAAAGAACATCGATTTATGCAGTGCTGAAACATCTACTTAAACATAATCCTGCTGTTATCTGGTGAACATATTTTTTCTGGATGTCCGAGCATGCTCCAACAAGTACAGCAGCATTATCAGCTGTACACTGTAACTAATGATGACAAGTTGGACACGTGCTTAACACTAGGTTGATAGGTCCAGTTGTACTGGTAAGGAAACCGTCACTCTTTCATCACATTACAGCAATCCCTTACCAAGCAAGGGCTATAAGACAGTTTTTTTAAAGAAAAATATTTTAAGGAATGTTGGATGGGTGGACAAATGGATGCAGAGGGAGAGAGAAATGGAAATAGGGATGGCAGGGAAAGGCTATTATATGAATAATACAAATAATCCTAACGATTAGTTCTCATGTGACTATAACAAAAAAAGCTTGTATTATTATATTTCATGGGTCTAGACAGTAGATTGATGGATGGGTGGGTAATGGAGAGATAGATGATTCGAAGGACAGAGTGATAATTGAAGAATGGACAGATAAACAGATGAATGGACAGGCAGACATTTTGACGGATTTATGGAGAGATGGATGGATGGATGGATGGATGGAGTGCTGGGCAATATATTGACAGACAAATGGATGGATGGATTTCTGCCTTTCCTGGATTTTAATTGAGACCCATAAAATTTTGTGTTACAAGGAATAAACATAAACTGACATTTCTAATCAAACCCTTAGAAATTGACCACATTTGCAAGTCCTATCACTGTTAGGAAACTAATGAAAACAGCAAAAATTAAGAGTACCAGTCAGACAAAGAGGGCACATAAAACATTAAGTGGTTTAATAACTCCCAATCAGCTTGGTCAGTTTCTGCTCTAATGCACACGCAGCTCTTAGCAGAAAGCCTTTGTGTCCCTTATGGTGTTCAATTTAATGGGCTACACGACCTAACTGCTGTTAGTTGGATAAAATATGGTCACTGAAAAAAAGCTACATTTCATCATTTCATGAATCAAAAATCTGATTTAACTTTTTGGAGACTTTTGTAGTTCTGCCGTGTTTTACCAACTTTCCCTGAAATGAGCTGCAGCCAGCATCATTCTTCAAATTCCCAATGAATTTGGGAGGTTGTTTGATGTATCTTTTTGCAGCTCTCCTCTTAAAATACTATAATAGCCTCACTTAATTTGGATGTCTTTTTCAACTTCAAACATACGGTGCTTTGACGCAGTTGCTGAACAGTTCAGCTGTGGCTCCGAGTCCACTTTGGGATTCTCCGGAAGCCATACATTTGCAGGTGCTGCACCAACTGTTTATGCTGCTCACTCTGTTGGGTCGTCAAGGGGGAGCTGGCTGGAACAGAAAAGCATCTGAGGGTTTGGGTCCTGTAGTAGCATTGAGCCTTTCTAATGCATTTCACCATCTGCAAAGAATGTGTGGTAACATCTTAGAGCAGTGGCTGTGCAGACTCACTTAAAGTAATTCAGTAAAGGACAGCTATGCGTGAGCTGCTTTAAATCTGAAGAGTTTATACCCCTTTAACTTGTTTTTAAGTCTTTGGACAATAAGTGTGTCAAAGTAAAATTAAACATAAAACTATTAAAATCCTTTATGCTATGTGGCATAATATTGAGAGGCAAAAAGGCAGGAGAAAAGATGGCACTGAGGTCTGAAATACATTTCTAAACAAAGTCTTTCAAAATGAAATTAAGTTCAAATCACTTACAGACAAAGTCATCCCTGCTTTTAACATACAGACACACACACACACACACACACACATGCATACACAAACGCACTTACACTGACACTTGCATTAAATCAGCGATTATTTAATCAAGCTAGAAGAGTAGCTGGAGGAATTAACTGAATTCCATACTGCCAGGACCAATATCCTATACAATGGATCTCTCTCTCACACACACACACACACACACACACACACACACACACACACACACACACACACACACACACACACACACACGCTTACATTCAGGTGGAAATGAGAACAAGAAATAGAGCTGCGCAGGAGGATACAAGGATCATTTCAGATAAAGATTCACCAAATTAATCCCGTCTGTAACACACACACACACTGAAAACCAACTGTTTTTCTGAAAGGGACCCACTCTGCATCCACTCTGTGTTTCTGTGCATTAGTTCATGTCTACTTGCGCGTTATGTGTACAGCCGCAGAAGCCCATCTCAGCAATTCTGTTAAGTGCATTTAAGCGGCTTCACATAGTACCGTAATAGGGTTTAAGTCGGGGGTCGGCAACCCGTATCTCTAGAGCCGCATGCGGCTCTTTAGCGCCGCCCTTGTGGCTCCCTGGAGCTTTTTTAAAAATTTATGAAATTGGAAAAAGATGAGAGGGAAAATATATTTTCCATTTTAGTGTGGTTTCTGTAGCAGGGAAATCCCGAGACAAACATTCTCAATGTTTTCCAATTATGTAAAATGTGTAGAATACATATTACATTTCAAAATATCTGTCAATGGAGATTTGCGTCATAAGGTGCGACACACGTTTCTTGCAGCTCGGCGTAGCGCCAGGCGGGTCGGTGTTGTAAACAAACCGGTGGGTGTGTGATGAGCCATGGATCCCACAGGGAAAAAGAGAAAGATAGCTGAGGAGAACAGAGGAATTAACAGTTCTTGGACCGAATCTTTCGCTTTCATTGGCGATATCACAGTAAATTGGGCAAAAGACGGCTATTTCTGCCGTATCGGACTGGCAACCAGTGTTCCCTCTAAGCTGCGCGCGTGCGTAATCGCGCACGGCATCTGGGTTCAGCGCGCACAGCAAATCTATGCTGCGCAAAAAATAAAATCCAAGCTGAACTGTAAACAAAATAATAATAAACCAAGTTATTTTGTACCATTTTGCAACTCTGGTGAGATGGTGTTCCACGGTCCTGCTCTATGAGTGCCAGGTGCTGATCAGAGCGCACCGCTGATTGATGGGTGGGGCAGACGTTTTTATAGTTGGGAAAGTTGCGGTGTGCGTCTTTGTTCTGGGCCCGTTTCAGAAAAAATGGCCGATCTACCTTAAGTAGAAAGCTGCTGCTCTGAGTAGTTCTTCCTCACTCTGTCATACTCGGGTTTTCGGTTTCAGAACAGGTGATATCAGCCAGGTAACTAAACTCAGTGTCCAACCAACATGACTTCAACGCAAGCACGAGCATGAAAAAAGCTCTGATCAATGGAACGCAGATAACGTGCTTCACCATGGCAACGACAGGAAATAAGCCTTAAAGTGCGCATTTTCTGCGAGTGGAATTCAAAATTTTTAATGAAGGCATATGGAGAATATTTAACCATAAGAAATAATGCTGTTGCTGCTGAAAAAGCAAGTTGGCTTGATATGAGAGTTATTTGATGGAGAAATAAAGCTGTTTTCTCACACTTCACTAATTCAACACAAAAGGTGGAAGTGGGGAGGGCGCATTGATTACAAAAAGCATTGAAAGGGCATGGCAGCCAATCATGATGAAGTTTATTCAGGTATGGTTAAGTTCTAAGTTTTTTTATGTTTAAACATACTCAACTAAATCATTAATTGGCTATATTCAACATATGCAATTAATAATGGGATGGTGTGAGTTATTGAAATAACTAATATGTTCATCTTTTTGTCTGGAAAAGTCCACAGGATGGGAACATTGGCTTTTTGAGACCACTGCTATCTGTAGCAACTGATCCAAGTGGAAGAAAGGTGCCCCCTGACAGTTCATACGAAAGTCATCCTACAGATTCTGGCCCACGGCCTAATTTGCACAAAACCAAAGAGAAGAGGATAATGCACAGAAATTAAGCTAAAATTCTATTGTTTAATTTTAAATACTTTACCTTTTTAAAGGGCTGCTGTTTTATTGCACTCTGTTGCCCAAATAGGGGGGTTTTGGGAGGGGGGGGGGGGTTGTGTTAGTGAGCATTAAAGATAACTGCACTTTATTTCCATGGGGAGGTCTGAAGTTGTAGGAGGCCTATTGTGCATGTTCCATTGTTGTTTTTTCGAATCCTCAAAATAAAAATTACATAAAAAACTAATTTAATTTCTTCATTATTCATCAATGCATTGAAATATAATTTGTTAATATTGTCATGGAAGTTAAATTTAAGTTAAATTTAAAGTATACAGCAGTATAGTCAAGTGGTGCTTTATTCTCTCCAGGATGTGTGCAGGGAAAATAAAAATTAAACATGAATGCTCAATATGTATTTGTAGCCTACTTAGCCATTTGATAGTAGGCTAACATAGCTAATATAGACACAGCCCATGTTGCCTTTATTATAAGGCTTATATCAGACTTTTAATTTTTTGAGGCTCCAGACAGATCTGTTTTTTGTTTTTTTGGTCCAATATGGCTCTTTAAACGTTCAGGTGTAATCTGACTGTCGAATGGAGCAATCAGGAGTAACTTATTGCCCAGATTGTGTAAATATGACTCTAAAATGTGTCTCTCTTGCTGCTCACTTCAAGCAGTGCAGGTGTGATAATGAGGCTCATCAAACATTACTTAAAGAGGGTATCTTATATTTTAGGAAGAAAAACCCAAATAAAAACTGACTTATTACTCTGAGTAAAAGCAGCCACTGTTTTTAATTTGTTTCAATTACCACTAGCTTTACGTTTGCATTTCTGATCACAGGAAATTATTTCAAGGCACCACAGACAGCTATACTGAACACCTTAATATACAAGGACCCCAGATTCCTGATTATTAGGTCCAGTTTTTAAAGCCTGTCATCAAAAAAGTTAGAGCATAAAATACATTACAAGACAATATCAATGAAGAGTTTTATTTTTGATCCTTTTAGTATAATACAAGACAAGGACAACCCTTGTGATAAATCAACTTTTTTAACAACTTAGACTGCCTAGTTACCAGTATTTGAAGGTCATCCTCAATAGTCATTACCAGCTACAATAAATGTGAACCAAAATAAAATCTTGACAAGATTTTCCAAAAATAGCTTTAACTCCTGTTTTCTTTGACAGCATTGAGACTTTCCTCAACAGTCAGGCATAATGCCTAATTGAGCTTACAATTGAAATTGAATAGAAACAGTCAGGAAAAATCCAGCCAGTTGTGGAAAAGTCTATAAAAATGCCTCCTCTGTTATTGCTGTTTTTAGAACAGAACACAATTCTGTGAATGCATGAACTAAGCCTCAACATAAACTGTTTAATAATTTCCATATAATGCAGTCCACATGGATCCACCACAAAAAAACAACAACATCTGAGCTTTCCTAAGTAACAGCGTTAGTGTGGACTGGGAAATAATTATAAATTAGTTTTGACTGCCCTACCTTGTAAGAGAAGTGCATGAATGTTCAGCAGTGCAAACAGAGAGTCTGCATAGCATAGTGTGAGGTAAAATACAGCTTTTACTGAGCCATCGTTCCAATATTTGCGCAGCACTCATTTATCATTTCTAAGTGTGATGCTTATCCAACACATTTTTTGACCTATCCAAAAATTCCATGGTAGCCTAGCTAAGAGGTCGGCAGCATAGAAAGGTGATGGGAGAACTTTTTAACTTAAAGCCAAGTATGTAAGCCACCAGAAGAGCTACTCATTGCAGTTTTATCCATTTCTCTTTGTCCAAAACAAACCAGTATCAGTTTACGTCTCATATTAAGTTGTAAATTTTGAGTTATGGAGATAAATAATAATAAATCCGTTTGGGCCATTTTCTGTATATATAAATCATGACACATTATGACAATTGATCACAAGGTGTAGTATATTTCTGTTTCCTTTAGGAAACCTTCCTTTAGGAAGACCATGTACAGCAGACCAAAAAGAAGAAAAGAAATACCAGAGCAGGATGATACCGCCGCAAACATCTAAACTTTACGTAAAAGAATAGTGAGGTCAGTGTCTCTCACTTTCTCTCACTCACACATTAATGTGGACCACAGTGTGTGGCCTGCTTCCTTCTTTTCTTTCTTTGTGATCACTTCTTTCCGGAGCCTTTTTCCCCCGCCTTACTGCTTTTCTTTTCATCCTTCCTGTGCTTGGTTAATACAGTAGAAGCTACCTTTTGTGGCACAGTGAGGTCCTCTGTGTTTGTGTGACCTCAGCCGAGAGCCTTAAACAGACCAGGCCACACACAAACACACACAGAAGGAAAATCCTATTTTCAGTTAACTAATTTTGATAAACGATTGCAGATGCATCGACGTCACAGTCAGGCGCTGCGGGCCTAAGCCTGATAACTGGGTGAACAATGGGAAGGGGCCTGGAGAGAGGTGAAGAATCAACAGAGAACAAAAGGAATTGGTTCCACATAGATCTAATTTTGATAAACTGCATCCATGCATGCATGCCATGAGCCCACAGAGCTGTGTGCCACAACAATGGTGTATTTTCTGCACTGGTGTGCATGTACGCATCTCTTCTGTACATTTGGATTTGACCTACTGATACCAACTTATGTGTGCTGCTGTTTCTGCTATCAAATGGCTCATTTTATACGTAAAACTTCTTCTCTTTGTAACCAAACAGAAGTTGTCCTTGGAGGTATTTTTAAACAAGGGGGGAATTTTTCATTCAGATTCTTGTCATTCAGGTAGTTGTCAACCTGTGTTTACAATTTCTAGCAAATAAGATGCATTTGAGTTCTTCGTCTTACCTTTTGAAAAACACATTTCCTTCCCTTTGGATTCTGAAGAGCAGTAACCTAGTACATGCTCACTCCAGTAAAAGCACCATGTCAGTATTTGTATCTCTGAGCGTTTGCCTTTGAAATGAATGTATACGATTGTCAGCATGACTGTGAGTGTTTGTGTGTTAGTGACTAAGAGAGGAAGCATAGAAACGTGCATGTGTTGCCATGGGAAGGCCCTGTAGGTTCAAATTAACAAACTTGGCTGCAACACACACATACACACAAGAGCACATAATTCAGTGTGGAAACCAGGACAGTGAAGCCTTAAATCACCCCGCTGCCCAAGAAGGAGCGAGGAGAGGAAAAAAAGTACAAAGAAAGTAGAAGTTATTATAATATGCAACCTTAATACCTGCAGTTTATCCAGTGGCATTAAGTGTCTTATTAAGTATCTTAGACTATCTTTTATTGTTTATCTGAGAATGGGTCAGTGGGCTCATTCCCACACAATCCATAGAGATGCACGTGACACATTCAGGTATTCCATCTAAAGAAAAACTACATTTAAATGAATGAAAATATATAAATACTGTCACTGGTTGACGTCAGTAGCATCAGGATTCACCTGAAACCTGACTTGGTCCTATGACGTCTTTATGCTCCTCTCTCCACACTTATTTCCATTCCAGTTAAAAATGTGGCCCATTTCCTTTGCTTGTACATCCCATTCAAGTAAGGAAAATGTGTGTTTATCTTTATAAGTCCGGAAATGCCAGTAAAAAAAATAGCTGCTCACCTAAACCTTCCTTTGTTTACAGCCAGAGCAACAATTAAAATGTTTAAAAACAACCAGAACTGTGACAAACAAGGTTAGATAAGGAAGTTTATCTTGCCACCATGAACACTGGAGGAGGATGTTTGGGGAGCTCAGTGTTAGAGAAATGCAGCAGTTTTTTTTAAAGCTTTCATACAAATTTTTACCTTGGATGTGGATAAATGTGGAGGATGCTGTAGATTAAGATGAAAAGGCCATCTCATCCATATGCTTTAAAAATTAGGAACAATTTTTATTAGAAACATTCCAGGTTTACCAGAGAACCTTTAGCAACTAATTCAAATACTGTAATTTTTCCCTTTCTAAAATAAAAAATGTGGCACTCAAACTCTTTACCTAACATAAACCAACCCAAGAGTGTAATTGGCCCATATCCACTTAGTCTACCCACACAGATAGTTGAAAAGCCTGCTTTGTTCATAGGAAGCAGTATGAGTTGTGCCCACCAATAAAGTCTGGCTAAAAAAAACTGGGAAGAAGAGTACACATCTCCAAATTGCACCCAGGCAACAACGAAGGAAAGTGGCATAGGATACATGCAGCTATCTGCCATAGAAAGCTCATGGTACTTAACTCACCAGTCTGTTTATTAGGTAAACTTTTTCAATTTCTTCTTCATACAAATAACAGATCAGACGTTCACATGCAACTCAATGCATTTAAGTTTCCTGATGTGGTGAAGACACTGCTAAAACTCAAAGGATCAGAATTAGGAAGGAAGACATTGAACATGGCACGGTTGTTGCTGCCAGTTGGGCTATTCAAAGTATTTCAGAAATCGATTTACTGGGATTATCTGGTACTAATGTATCTTGGGTTTTCAGAGGATAGTCCAAAAAAGAGAAAATATCCAGTGGCCAGCAGTTGTGTGAACAAGCATGACTCGTTGATATCAGAGTGCATACCTGAGAAAATGGGCATACTGGTTGGCAGCTCAAATATACATGCAATGTAAATATATATGTCAATACACCTAAGTAACAAGAATACCATCTCAAAAGAGACAACACGTCGAACCTTGAAGCACATGGGCTACAGCAGAAGAGGAGCAAACTGGGTGCCACTCCTGTCATCTAAGAACGGGTAATTAAGGCTCTAATTTCAACAGTCTTACCAAAATTGGACGTTAAAGTTTTACTGAAAAAGATTAAATTATCTTCCTGACTGTTAGTTGCTGTACAAACATCACTGTTCTTAAAAGTATCTGATGTTGTCGGCCCGCATGTGGTCAAACTTGAACATTTCTCTTTCTACTGGGTCAGTCCCAAACTTATTCAAACTAGCAGCCTTAAGCCCTATTTTGAAAAATCCCAAGTTGGACCCATCGGATCGGTGCACCCTGCCCCTGTCTCTCCTTGTGGCAGACTCTTGAATCTTTTAAAAAGCAGCTGGAGACACTTTTATTCAGACAAGCGTTTATTTAAATGTACATAATTTTGATGTTATCCTTATAAGGTGTTCTTGTGATATGTCTATTTTTTATTACACTCTGTAAAGCACTGTGATTTTTATCTGTGAAAGGTGCTATATAAATACAGCTTGCTTACTTACTTACTTGACCTACTACCGTGACCTAGTACCTGGTACTAGGTCAAGGGTTTCGAAGTTTGATCCACATTTTTATTCAAACTTCCTAATTGCTGTTTCATTGAGATTCACTCAAGTTTTAGTATTTGAATCTTTGTTTTAAAATGTTAAATGGAAAATTGTCTTTATCTTACCTATTAGCCCAGCGAGGAAGAGATAAGGAAATTAACAATAGATATATATTGTTTATTCCAGAATGCTACGCTCTATTCAACTTTTTTCACTAAAGGTATAGCTATGTAGACTGTTTCTGTGACAGCTAAAGGTTTTTGGGTAAAAAGGTAAATAAAGTCAGAAATAAGAAATAAATTAGTCAAAGAAGACAAAGCCGAACAGTTTAAGTCTTAAATTTCTAAGTTTATCTGCCTCAGTCTAGCAGCAAACTGCATATTTTTCTGCTTTAGAAGACAGTGTGTGTGTCTGAGTAGAAGGGTCAGAGGTCATAGCAGTCAGAAATGAGCAACACTTAATGGGCACAAGGTTCAAGGTGAACACTGGGTGGAGGAAGGCACAGCAAAACACACAGAGTGGGATTCACTGCCAGTCTGGTCAGAACCGGTGCTGAATTCAGTATCAGACACTACTACTTTAGTCCAGGTGCGGAAATTTAAGGAGAGAAAATGACCTGAATGTGAAACAAAATGTGCTTGGGATACAGAAGACATCATCTGCTCCAATAGGAAATGTGTCACAGTGGCGATCCAATAAATATGTTAAGTATCTAAAGAGAAAAACAGGCCCACACATGTTTAGAAATAGCTATGTAATTGTCTTCTTACCAGAGGGCCCAGTCACTCTCCCTCTGTGTATTTATCACTGCTGACATGCTCTGGGTTGGAGCAGCAGGTGCAACCGAGTGTGTGTGTTAGTGCATGCTAGCCCCTGCTGTGAAGTTTAAAAGAGGACAAACACCCATCGCTTTCCCCTTCTGAATTAAGTATTGTGATAAAATATATTCAGTTAATAGAAGTAAATTAGAATCGAACATACTTAGGTCTTCAAAAAATTTGTTTTTTACCCCTCTCAAATATTGGAAGGTCAAAGAAAAAAACAATAAAATACAGGAGGGGTAAAACAAAAACTTGCTATTTATTGCAATTAGCTGTACCTTCTACTCCTTACATGCTGGTTGCTTTTAGCCTGGAAACCAAAATAGTCAAGTTGAATAACGATCTAGGTTATTTTGATGCAAATAAAAGAAGGAGGTCATTTGTATATGAAAAAAACTTTTTCAGATATTTAGATTTTAGATTATAGAATAATATCTTTGAGTCTGAAGTTTTAAACATTTTTCCAAACTCAGTTTTATTTTCTATGCATTTATCTACACTAAAATATTAAAATTATACAATTAAAATCCACACTTTATTCAACCTTTCAAAACATTGTAGGAACGTTGATTAGTTAAAGGAAGAGAAGAAACCCAGAAAGAAGGTGAAAGAGACAAGAGATGGCCTAAACTAAATCCAGCTTGAATACCAGCAAAGTAGAAGGGTTTGGTTTAGTTGAGTTTTTTTCTCGATTTTGACAAGCAGTTACATTTATAACAGTTAGGGAGCACCAATTCACCTAAGTTTTCCGATTTCTCCAATTGGTTATTAAAAAAACTGGGTGCACATGCTTTTCCACATAAGATGCATATAAAATTAGATTATTAACTCAAGGGTGACTGAAAGATTATATAATCGTTCAAAGAAAAACATGGCAGAGACAAATATAAAAAAAGGAGGCCAAATAAAGTTTTCTGGTAAGCCGTCTTACTCAGAAAAGGTTTAAGGATATGTTTGTGTCGATGATTACCAAATAAGCAAACTATTATTTAAAAATGTTTTTTTAATATGATTTATAATCTGAAAAATAACCAATCTGGGCAATTAGAACATAGAAGGTAAAGTAATATGCCGGTAGCAAACTCAATAAAGTAGTTTTTTTTAATTGAAGTACTAAGTTTCTCTTTAACAACACACGGTTGTGTTTGAAAGCCCTCCACTGGAGTTTCCATCTGAAGCAGGGTTTCACAAAAGAGATGATGAAATGTACTCGAAGCATTATGGCTGTTAGATTGCAGGAACCATGCCTGCTTGAAGCTAAAATGAAATAATTTTTCACCCTGTCTGTTCAGACATCATCAACGTCTCTGTCTGTTCTCTGACAACTCTATCTTAATCTAGCTGCCAAGTTTTTGATCCATATTTAGACACTTGCTGGATGCAATTATTGCCAGGAGCACAAGTGGCAGTAATAAAGAGTGTCTGAATTTACTAAAATACTGTGACCTTTAAGCATCATTAGTGTGGGACTGACAGCACCGGAGCTTTTCCTTGAGCAACCGTCAATATGAGGCAACTCTCAGCAACCCTCTGGTATATTTCGTAGTGCTGCTGACTGTACTCTGACATTGTCCCTCAGCATATCAATAATGAGGAAGTAAGTTTGTTGAATCCTTTATACAATGCATCAGATTCTAGATAGCAAAGTGAGCTTGCAATGCTCAGGACAAGGCAACATTACTATTTAGGCGGAAGGGATTGCGAGACGACAGAGCCGCAGTTGTTGCTGTGAGAAAGATAACGGCTGCTTATGAAACGTTCTGTAACCATAAACACAGAGAGAATTGGTATACACCACATAAGTAGTAACACTCCATAATTCTGAATAAAAACTGGTTACAGGCTCTTGTTGAAGACAAGACAGGTGTGCTGTTCAAAGGTGGACAACAGCTGTGACAAACAGAAAGGAAGTCTTATGGCTGAGAATTTAAAAAGACAAAATAGATAATGCAACCTACAAATCTAACGACTAAAACTAGCACAGCTAACCAAAAAGTTAACTTTGCCATCTCATATCCCGCAAACAAAAATATTAGCTTCACTGCCAATGACAAACGAGGAAATTTGAGGGAGCTAAAGCTAGCCGCCAACCAATGGCTGTCACTCAGTCTGTGTCACCCTTCTTCAGACCAAAGGTGCTGCAGGCACACAAGCCACATGACGAATGTGTGCATCGCTGCATGTTTGATGGGATAACTGTTTTAGTTCAGGATCAGTGACTCTTAAACTTTAGCCTTTAACTGGTAGTGAAAGTCTATGAGAAGAATATTCTATCCCTCTGAGCCCAGGCAGCTGTTTTTTAGGAAAAAAAAACTGTGCCAGTTAGGAACCCACTCTGTTGTTGCCAGTTATGACAAGAGAAACAAGCAACCAGCTCTATTACTGCTACCTTGTAAACAGTAGAAACAAACAAGGCCAAAGTTGCTAATAACAAAATAACAAACCCACAAAGCGCGGTTACACCACTAATTAAAGGGTTAGGGTCACACAGCAGCGAGCTATTTATAGAAAAAAAAAATGTGGTACCGGTGTATCTGTTTTTGAGCCATGAGAGCTGACGACATCATAAAAAGAAAAAGAAAGGTAAGATGAAACAGCACAGATGTTTTTTGTGGAGCTGTTGCTGCTACTGCTTAGAGAAGTCTGCGTGGATGTGTATTGAGGGCCAGAACAGTGACGTAAACAGTGGATTAATATCTTGTTGTGAACGTTATTGTACTTACAGTTATCAAAATCCAAAAAAATGGATGCTAACTGATCCGCAAAATTATTTCTAAACTTAGCGTGAATGATAATGAGATGAACAAAAAGTTAGCTCCACAATTATTTGTTTTCGTATTAGCGCCACTGTGCCGACCATGGAACCAGCACTACCAAAACCGTGACATTACCAATCAGATGAATGGTTCATTACTAGGCCTCTGCATAAATTGAAGAGGTGCTGAACAACTAATTCTGAAAAGCTTTAGAGGACTGTAGCTGGAGATCTTTTGGCCTAAAGACATTAAACTTTGGACATGTGCTAACAAAAAGGTTAATTAATTGGGAATTAATAGGGAAAAAAAGTCTCAAAGAAACAATGAGCTATATTTGTTGGGGTTGGATGCCTTCAGGTTTATCTTCGTTTAATTTGTCAGTAATGTCGACTTCGTAATGTGCTACCTCAGTGTCAGCATTCTCGTCTGCCCAAAATTATAAAATATATATAAAAAAATATGTCTACAAAAATATCTCAGATATTATTTGTTTACATGATGGTTCTTGTTTTTTTTCCTCACCATACATTTTCAATTTCAATTATTGTGAATATTACAAGGTCAAAGAAGGGCATATAAAATGTGCTTTTAGAAAAAAAAAACTAAGTATGTAGCCCTTGTTCTTTTAGTTTTCATAAATGTTAAAATAATGTCAACAAAGTCATTGTGGTAATGTTCTCTTCTAACACCTGCTGAGTTAGTCAGGACTTATAGGCTAGCCAACACAAAATCCAGCATGTTGTTGGCTAATCAGTGGCTGTGCCAGTGGTCTTTTGATTTAGGTGGTTTGAGTGGATGAACTTTGGATTCAAGTTTGAATGGCTTATATTTAATCTTGCTGAGCCGCCTTTAATAGTAGAGTTTAATATGTGACACAACTAAAATAACAAAAAAACACGTAGGAATCCATCAAGCTTGAATGAAAAGCTTTGCTCCCATCTCAGTTCTTCTCTCTTTTGATACAGTAATCAAATGTCCTTTCCTAACTGGCAGTTTTTTTCTTAGGATTGTACAGCTTTGCTTTGCAGTAGACTTACCTCAACTCTGCAAAGACAAAGGAAGCCTGAAAGCTCCTGTGATTTTCTCAGAGGGCCCGGTGGTGCTGCAGCCCCACTTCTGTCAGTCTGGCACAGGGCAGCTGTGGCTACAGTGTGGCTCACCACCGTCATTGTGTGAATGTGTGAATGAATGGGTGAACGACTGAAGTGTAAAGCATTTTGGGGTTCCTCAGGATTTGATAACGCACTGTGCAAGTACAGGCTATTTACCATTTACCATGACCACCATACGGGTTAGAAAAGTTGTGCATCTTGCAACAAGGTTGAAGAAATATTCAGTCAAAATTTTACAACAGAGCTGAGACAATTTGTTCATTTGGGTCCAGGAACAGAGGGCCTCTGTTTTACAATAGTGATTCTCAACTTGTTTGAATTCTTTTCAGATGAGAAAACTATTTTTGCATCTAAATATTTCAGTGTAAATCAATGAACCAAGTTTTATGATAATATTGTATGTTTATAAATGAAAACAAATGGAAAACAACACAAAATGGCAAATCAACCAAAGTTTGCACCAGTTGAAATAAAATCAAACAAATGTCATATTTAAAGTCAGGGTTTCACCATAGCCACTCAATCATAAATTTCTGTAAAAATCTTTACACTGATGAAACATTTTTCAGGTTGAGTGAAAATGTTTACTGGCTGTTCAACATTGAGGGTCCCTAATGTTGAAAAAATTGCTGCTCTGGGCACAGTGAACGCCCGCAGCAAATTTTACAGTAATCTTTTCAACAGCTACAGCCGAAATAACTCAGCCGAGGCCATTTTACTGTAATCTGTAGACGCAAAGTGCAGCTGGTCTGCAGTATATGGCCATCATGTTAGACTAATATTTATGGCCATTTTAATTTATGATTGAGAGAAGTTTTGTGTCGCCTTGTGTGAGTTTGTTCTTTGTCACCACTGAGGCACTGTAGCTGCTAAGTGGTGCCACCAGCCCGGGGCCCATTTGACATTTTCCACCTAGACAGGCCCTCAGGGTGGAGTTAGAGACTAAAACATCAATATCTGAATTACTTCAACCCTTTTCTCCAGCTCTGCCTGCCTTCATCCTCTCCCTGCTTTTCTAAGTTCTTTTGTTGCACAGGGACCATGCACAAAGATGTCTGAAAAATAAAGACTTGTGCACACATACATCCACTTGAAGGGGTGTTGATGGCCATGCTCCAGCTGTCAAGAGGAACGGAACAGATCTGCTATCCTCCAAGAAAGCGTGTGTGTAATCAATGTCTCATCTCTGTTCCATTTGCTCCAGACAGCATCATGTATGATAACCCTCACGTTATCAGGGAGACAAGGGAGAGAAATGGTTGCTTAGGGAATATCACCTGACACCCTATTTGTTGAAAGATTTTCATACTGTGATTCATATGACCCGCCATCTGCTGAGAGAAGAGCTTCGACCCATCCAAGAAAGGTAGCTGGCAACAAAAATCAGACGTCACATTTTGAGGCCTAATTGGACTTTAAACACATGGGCTGAGGTGTCTGCCAAACAGTGAGATTAATCAGCAAGTTTTAAACTCGGCTTTGAACCAAATGACATGACACCTTCACAGATGGCTTATTAAAGCTACATCAAGGAATCAACTGGGAAAATAAAGATTTAACTTGGTTTCACTGTTCGATACTATACAACAGTATACTCTGCTTCACAGATCTTCGCAATCTGCTTTGCAGCTCCAGTGACTGTCTTCTCATCTCTGTTTTAAATGCCTTTAACTAGTGATTTTATGGGCTAATAAAGCTTAATGTGGTATATGAAAAGAGTCTGATTTTGAAGACAAAGGTGGTGGAGTGCATAGAAGAATTTAATTGATGAAATGCATAATTAAACATGCAAAGATACACATAGAAATGGATTGGATTTCTTTTCTTTTGCTGCATTCCCTGCAAACTAAAACTATCAGACCCAAAGGCATCTTGCCATTGCGAGTAAAAGTGTATAGACTCGGATGGTTACACTTTTTATAAAAGTTGAGGCATCTTCACATTGTACTCACACATTCAATTGAGTCAAAAAAGTCTGAAATTCTATCCAATTATGGAATGTAATTTTATCCAGGGGTGAGTGAGAGAGAGAGAGAGAGAGAGAGAGAGAGAGAGAGAGAGAGAGAGAGAGAGAGAGAGAGAGAGAGAGAGAGAGAGAGAGAGAGAGAGAGAGAGAGAGAGAGAGAGAGAGAGAGAGAGAGACTATTGATCTTTCCAGTTGTAAGACAACATGACTGGTAAAGTGATATCATACGCTATTTGGCCACCTGATTGTACATTTTGTGGGGGGCCTGTATGTGCGGCGATTTTTATGCGCTTTAGTGCCGTTCAGTGCTAATGCTGTGTTCTTTATTATGTGTGTAATACTTCAACGCTTTTAACGTGAGTTCAAGAATGGTTCAGATTTGGGCTGGTATGTTTTGAGTTGGGTGGGTTCTCTGCTGTGTGTGTGATGGAAACTATGAGGCGAGTCTGACAAGCCTGATGGGGAAGTTGTGAAAATAACTGCATTTCACCTCCAGTCCAGCATGTGGCAGTAGTAAAAAACCAAAGGCATCACCAGCTGTTCCCACCCTTACCACACCCTGACAGCATGAAGCACAGCTGTGAAGCCACAAAAATAGAGCCTGGTCTGTTGCTCTGTTTTAGTTTATTTAATCCTTGAGGAATGCCAGCAGTTGTACTGTCATCACAGGCATTTGTTAAAGATCAGCAAATTACTAATTTCAAAGTTTGCTCTCCTGTTCTCCAGTTTGACATTAAAGTTAAATAAAACTAACCTGCTTTGCAGCTATACTTTAATTCCAGCCAAACCCATTTGCTCAGTGACAAATCAAACCAAACCATGGAGAAAAAAAAAAAAACAGTATGCACCGTTACATATCATCTGACCAGATTATATCAGCTTTTAACTTGAACTCATTGGTAAAACCCAGTGGGAGTTGGTAAATGACCTGCCAGGAATCAGGCGTTCTCTCCAGTTAAAAGCGAGCCTCAATCGCTCAGTCAGATTGACAGCAGGCGTGGAGAGCTGACTGTTAGCGCATCTCCAAAAACTTTGGAACACTTTTACAATCAAGCAATATCTTGATAATCCGAGCAGATATTTGAGTTTTACACAGCTAGATTCTCAGCTAAAAACATAGCAAAAAATGCATTTTTAAGTGTAATATATTAAACTTTATTCACAACTTTTGCTGCTCTTGTTCACCATTGCTCTTCTGAATAATCTGCTTGACCCCGACCCAACAATTCCTGGGTAATCTGATCGTCCTACCCGCAGACCAGGACCTTGTATCCAGGTGAGGTGTGGACCTAGCAAATTTTAATTACTCGGGTAAAATTGTGATGAACCGCAGAGTGGGCTTTTAAAATACCTGATAAGGGCTGAAAGGGATTCTATTAGAACAAAATTAAATAAATACATAACTCGTTGAACTGAATCAACCTGCCATCTGTAAGGTTGTCTTAGTTGGAAATCTGCATATACCCTTTTAAGTCTGGAAAGGGAACAGAGCAGTCAGCAAAACTCTCTGCTGAAGAATTAAACTGAATGTGTAGGGAAAAGAAGGTATTTGTTTGGTGTTTGTACAGATATTCAGATTTTTTTTTTTTTTGCATCGCAACAACTGACCCAGTTTTTATGTATGGCATTGCATGCTGGTTTGGTAAAAAAAAGCTCAGATTTTAACTTTGATTACGAGAGCACGAAAGATTGTGTAAATGATATAACTTCTCAGCAACTGTTTGAACAGCACATCCTCTTCCGTTATCAGTTAAGTCATTGACGAACACAGAGCACAAAATGATAACGTCCAAAAAAAAATGCACAGCTATCCAAGATAAATAATACCTCAATGACCAATTTGGACCTTCAATCAGAAGTTGGAGGAGCATTCTTTGTTTTTTTATAGTTGCATGGGTTCTTTTTTTATCATAAACATTTGGCACCGTTTTAAGTAACCTTTTATTTGTTGTTTTTTTAACTTACAATTTTCAACGAAAATGTGTGCTTTTTTTTAACAATTATTTTCTTAAATTGTTTATGTATTTATTGTCTTGATGATCTTAATCCCTCAAACGCAGCCCCTGCCACCACTTTTGTTTCTAAAGTTCTACTCAAAATAACATGCTTAAAGCTAATCATGCTTTATTCAGCAATTACAAACTCTATTTCAATAATCTTGGTTTAATTTTAGATAATCTGTGGATACCAAATTTGCTATTTATAACAACAGTGAATTTACTGTCACAAACCAAGAAAAAAAGAAGGTTCAGTCCCCCCCGTACTGGAAGCTGCTGGACTGCCTGGTCAGTGCAACCACTTTGTCAAATATTGACATCCACAAATTGACCAGAAAATAAGGGGCAAATTTAGTGAAAAGCCTGCTAAGTCACAGTAAATATGTAGTTCTTTTCATACGTCCAATTCAAGGACTAACTTGAATTTCTTCCTTTTTTTGTTAAAAAAAATCATTTACTTTTCTGCTTTTCAAAGCCCACACTGATACAAAGCAAATTTGCTCTTATTTGATCAGAATGAATGTGCCCAGAGAGAGCAATGGCTAAAAAAACAAATCTAAGTGAGAAAAGGACAGCCACTGATAAACAAAATGAATTGAACCTTAACACACTGGAAAAACAATACATTCAAATTTTCTTGTAACATAAGTCATTGTTAGGAATAAGATCAAGGCTTTTTTTGTTTTGTTTTTTGAAATTCATGGAGAGAATGGGAGAGAATTGGGTGACTCAAGGACGAGGAATTCCAATTTTGCTCTGTATCTGCACTCATGTGCCACCCAGGCAAAAATCAACCTGAGAACAGAGATACGAAGAGAACAAGATCAAGGAGTAGACAAAAGAGAGAAACCCATGGAAAGGAGAGAGGAAATTACCATTGGTAAACAAGATTTGGTACTAACATTTTGATACCAAAAACCCCATCCCACACATACACACACATGCTTTTTTCCTTACATTGCTACATGTACTCTCATACACCCCAGCCAGTAGGCTTACTAAAGACACCTACAGCTGACAAACACCCAGATCTTCAAAGTGACCGTTAGCATTGAGTCATTAATGAGAAGAAGAAAGAAAACAAGGGACAGAAGGAAAAGACGGGGGTGGGCAATAAAATAATGCAGACAGAACAAGAGCCAGAGCTACATTTGCTCTAAGATCTTATGGAGAAAATAAACTAAAACAGGAAAGAACTCAAAGGTTGAAGAGGAGTAAACACAACTGATGGGGTTGGGAACTTCTGATCTTATCCAATGGTAAATGTGACACAAGGACATCTTTGAAGGCTTTGACATACTTTTCCTAGAGTACAAATTGGGAGCAGTTGGTCGATGTCTAAGTGTTCATTGTTCGAGAGAAAATGCAGAACAGACAGGAGGTTGCATCAAAGAATACCACAAGATACCAAAGAGCTTGGCTACTTTTATACAATAGTAAAGCATCTAAATACTTCCTGTAGTGAATCACAATGCTACTTAAGAGCATACAATGTAAATAGCTGTATTCCTTGTTGCCATTTTCACCAAACTTTAACAATACAAAAAATAAAAATAAAAACATTTGAGTTGATGTTGATAAGATGCATTTTGGGGAACTATTTCCTGGTGAACTAATTTCTGTGGGTGTTGTGTGTCAGGTGATTGACAGTAAACAGAGTCTTGGAAGGAAAGGAACCCAACAGAAACTGAAGAAAACCACATTAAGGCTTTGCATTCTAGACACTGAGTCATTTCAAATCGCTTCTTTCATGCTGAAGACCAATGCAACAAGTTCGTTTTTTTCCTGAAAGACAGTTGTAGCTTTATCTAGGCTGACTATAAAAAGATGTCTGTGAAAACACTTGATAACAATTTGACATGTACTGTTAAGAATTAGGTATTTTTAAGACTATTCTGCAGCCAGGTATTTTGGTTCATATTTCCAGAAAAGTGCAGTTCACACTAAACCCTAAATTATTCATACGCCTGGCAGATTTAGGGTAATCTTTTATTTTTCCTACATGCTTATTCTGAAAAGAAGTATTACCAATCCTTTGGACCCAGCAAGAGTCCTCTACTAAATCTAGATAACCTGTGAAAGGAGCTAAAGATTAGGGTGATGGCAAGGAAGTCTTCAAACCTCATAGACTTGGAGCTCATTACAGGATTAATAATGAAAAGACCAGTGGAAACAGTAAAAAAAGCTAGTCGGCAATTATAAGAAAGGTTATATTGCTGTAATGGCAATTTTTACATTGATTATTGAGAAGGGTATAAATAAAAGGGTATAATTTTCTTATATGATGTAAATAAAACAAATATTTTCCAAACTAATACTTTGACATTGATTTTTTTTTCTTATGAGAGTGTTTGTCTCATTTCCTATCAGAAGCATGATGGTTGACTGAAAATAAGTTTAAACCTAAATTTGCCAGGGGTATAAATAATTTTGGCCTTAACTGTATTGCAATTCTGATCTCTTTTGGAGCCAGCTGACTATAATAAATACAAGAGGTTATGACCCCTGATTAAACCAAAAATAATTATGAGCCACCTCCTACTCATAGGGATTGTTTCATGGAGTCATATAACAACATTTTCTTACAGAAAACTATGAGCAAATTAAAGAAGATTACTTTGAGCGACTGTGCTATTATCGATAGTGTTAATCTAAATCTTTTATATTATATATATATATATATATATATATATATATATATATATATATATATATATATATATATATATATTCTAAAAGCTTCGAGTTGGAGCTCTAAGGTTGCAGTGTGCAGTCAGTCAGTGTGATGGAAGCTCCAACTGTCGATTTAGCATTCTCCACACACAAAAAGTACACCTACAACCAATATCAGCCAGTGTCAAAAGAAAGCTACTAAATTTAGGCAGAGGTTGACCGATATCTTATTTTTGCTTTGGCCCTTCTACTCTACAGTAATGCTTACACTGCTTAATAACAGGGGTGTTAAGACATTTAACTTGCTGTCTATTTATTGCTAGACTGATATTTAGGGATGATCAACTGACGCGATCGTGCTGTACTGACACTTCTGCCGTCTGGCAGACTTCAAATAAACAGCAGAACAAGGATTACTTGTTAACAGTTTACAATTTCGAGCTCACGCAGTGTGTTCAGTACATTTTCTAAATCATGCTGTGTGTGAAATTTTAAACCAAAGGTTGTCAAAGTAGATACAAAATGTGCCCATTGGAGGAAGGAGCTGATCCATGGGGCCATATTAAATGTCCATTGACAGACAGATCATTTACCTGTCGCAATCTTCAGGTGTGTGGGTTTTCATTTTCTTAGTGCATGTATTTTGACTATTTCTTTGCTGTAAGCTGTGCTTTCTTTAGTTATTTCCTCATGCTTATTCTGCATATGTATTTGAGTTTGCTTAATTTCTGAGGTTTCTTCGTGTTTCTGTTTTTTTTCCTGTTTATATTTTCTAGTTGCTACCGTTTTAGTTCATGCTTTTGTGGCTTTCATTTGTACATTTTGTGTTATTTCTATTAGGTTCCTTCCATGTTTCCCTTCACTTCTTGTTCATTACATTTTCAGCTCATCTGTTTTCACTGGTCTCAGCTGCTCCTCCTGATTGCCTTCACCTGTTTCCGTCTCACATATGTGCACTCATAGCCCTGTATTTAAACTCCCTGTTTTTTTATGCTCCCTATTGCTCCATTATTCTTTCTAATTTTGCTGGGGGCTTTTTTTCCTCACGCATTCATTTAAATCCTCCTTTTCATTATATGGCTCTGGAGTTCCTGTCTGCGTTTTGGTTCTACTAAAAGTTCACAAAACATGACAGTACCTGCATTTTTTGAGGTATGAAAAGACCAAAACTGGAGAGTAGCAACAGCTCAGCATGTTTTCCAAGCTCTCTATAATCGTGTTTCCATCCAATTCTCATTTGAATTTAGAACTAACTTTTAAAATTATGCAAAAAATAAAATGGGAATCTGCCATGTTTCTATCTACTATCTACTCGTTTATAACAAATTAACCAGGCAACGCAAAGCATAATGTGGTCATATGTTGTCATTATGCTGTAATAAACAGGAAGTAGAGGTTGCTAACTAGCATGGACCACAGATCAGTAATGGAGCGAGGTTTTAATGAATATATTGCTATTTTTTTCACAGATGAGACTAAGAAAGGCTTGAGTCTCTTCGTCGGTGCAAACATACTTCTTGTTGCTGCCAGCCATGTTTTTGAGCATCATGGGAGCATTCAGGAAGAACCCGGCAAGCAAAACAGCTGATCAGTCATGTGACGTAAACGTTCGCTACGTCAGAATTTATTCGACAAATGTGTTTTCATCTCTTCTTTAGCACATTTACACTTTTAAAAAAAAAAAAAAATCAAAAAACACCTCAAGCGAGTGTAAAAGCATGTTTGCAAAACTTTTAATTAATAAAAATTTTGCCATTTTTATCAACTTTTTCTAATGCAATATTTCAAAATGTGCATTCAATACTTTGGTAGAAATACAGTTTATGTTTACCTTTGTTCTTCTGTTAGCCCTGGATTATTCAGCCTTCAGTTACTGGTGCCCTGCTCTTTAGGCCACCCTCTTACTATGATCCACTTTTCTCACAGCATGTTTCCACGTTTAGTATGTTTGCAAAGTGTTTACAATAAAAGCCTTTAATTAAAAAAAACACCGGGTTTACTATCATTTGAAAGGAGGAAGGACTTGTTGGACTTAAAACGGTTGCAAGAAGTGGTATGTTACTGTCATCGGGATGATGCAGGAGTAACATGATCAAATGAGGCTTTCCACAGAAATCTAACTGCAACAGCAATTATCAAAAATTAGGGTTTACCTTTAAAAGACATTCTCATCTAAAGACATATCCCTTTCTGGAACTCAGTACCTACAGTGTTTTATGTGTTTGTTTTTAGTCAAACAAAATAATACAGAATCATTCTTTTCCATCAATAGAGCAACCTTGAGATTAGTAACAAAGCAATAAGACTAATGTTGGGGGCCCACTCATTTCAAATCCCTGAACAGTACTTAACAGACACCAATACAGATGGACATGAGCCAAGAGCTGACATCCTGGATACAGATGGAGCACGGTTGGACTCCAGACAACTGACTTGTATTTATAAAGGAAGTGCATACATTTGCCTCGAGTGTGCTCTTGTATTTTAGCAACGTGCCCATGTGTTGTCTCCTCAACAGCTCGAAAGTAAAGTGTTAATATGAAGACAGGAAGCGACACACATACCACACACTCCCATGAATCAACTTCCAAACACATACACACACACGGTGAGTAACAATGTTTTGACAATAACTCTGTGTTTTACAGCCCACTGTAGCTGCACATCTGGATAACATCAGGCACAGATACACACACACACACACACACACACACACACACACACACACACACACACACACACACACACACACACACACACACACACACACACACACACACACACACACGAAGTCGAAGAAGGGATATGGCCAAGAAGACAGGGTGTGCACACACTACGAAAAAAGGCAAAAATCTTGATGCAGTTCCCTCTTGTTTCTCCATCCTACTTTATCCTCTCCATCTATTTCGCCCTTGTTTTCTCCCTCTCCTTCTTTCCTTCTGTTCTTGTTGTCTCTCCTCTAATCCGATACGACAGAGACACAGAACACAAATCTCCCTGCTGGCAGAGGAAGTACAGCGAGTTTCGAGCCGAAGAGAGGGAAGAAAAAGGGGGTAGAGAAAGAAAAAAGATTGACTGTTGAACACCAGTTGAAGTGATTTATGAGGTTGGAATCTGTGCTCGAACACATGTAGACACTGCTCGATCTACCCAGCAGATAGACACAGAGAAGAAACTCTTTGGAAAGGATTAGTGTAAATCTGAGTAATGTATTAATATATAGATATATAAAGTTGCTGTGCAGTCACAAGCTTCCGAAAAATGGCTAATTAGTAAGTGCTTGCTTTATTTATAAGTGATCAGATTTATTTTACCTTGAAAATAAGGCATTTCAAAAAAGTTTTTTGGAAAGCATCAACTTAAAAAAAATATCATTCCTGTCAGACTGGAAAATCTTGTCTTCCAAACTTTTCCTTTTTTAAAATCCAATTCATAGTTTGATCAAAGTTAAGTGCTCTTTTTGATATGTCTCATTGTAGATTTATCAATGAAACCACAGATACAGCAGATGTTACGATTGATCACGAGTTCATTTTCACAGAGACACAAAACTGAATACAAACGTTGACATGAGGCTAACAGCATTAATTATTACTATTGTCTTAACCTCTTAAGCCCAGGCCCCTGTACTGGGGGCTGGGGCTCACGGCATTTTTTCTGAACTTGTGATCAAAATAACGTGCTTAAACCTAATTGCAGTTACTTCAACAATCACTAACTCCATTTAAGCATAGACATGTGGAATCTACCAAAATGTGAAATTGTTTAAAAATATTATTATTTATTAAATAATTATTGCTGAAAGATTATGTGATGCTAATAAAGTAAGGATAAATATTTTAGACAAAGATAGCATGATCTTCAAGATGACCAGAGAAATTGTCTGGTGAGCAGAATTTGACAAATTTTAAACATGACTAGCCACTTATAATTAAAGGCACTACCAGACTCCGTGCCGCCAACATCCTTTTGGTGTGGATGCTTTTACTGAGTGAAGGCAACTAAAAATGAGCTATTTTCAGTACCAGTTAGGTTTTGAAAATAAAGTGAAGAAGAAGTAGCACAGACGTAAAAAGCTATTAGAAAGGAAACATTTTAGCTGATACATGTTTGCTGTTATTTCAAGCTGCTATAGGGTCAGAGAGAGACAGTGAGACTGTGCAGATGTGCAAGGATGTGAGGAATATAGCAATAGTTCTCTGTTTTATTCTTTCAAGCTTTACCACCTCTGTCATTGATCATGTTGGATTGGCCTTTTGGGAATCTGAAAGTTAACGTAAAAATCTTTTTCATGGGAATGTACAAACAGAGACTGTCACTTTGCTAAGTGTACCAACCATGCCACTGCATTTTCCGGACGCGTAAAAGCCTTTAATTTTCTCAAAAATGAGAAAATTAAAGGCTTATATAGTGCCTTATATATGGATTAATTCTGGTTGTGCTTACTGACCCCGAAGCGATTTTGTGTGTTACGCGGCACTCTACCAAAGTCATACTAAAAAGTTTTGACAAACTACAAAGCCGCACCGCTTACAGCATTACAGCAACCATATTGAGACGCATCGCGGAGTAATACATACTGTGCTTCACATAATACTACAGTATGTGTGTGCTGGATGCCGTAATCGCCCAACTGTTAAACTCGGACACTGAAGATGAAGAATTTGGGGGATTTGTGGAAGAGGAATGAGCTGAAAGAGTGTATTGTGTTGTATTTTACGTTATAACTGAACAATTTTAAGAGTTATTGCGAATATGCTAACGATTTTTTTTACATGTTATGGTTGGGAGTTATTGTGAATGCATTTAATAAAGTTTGACTGACTTATCTGACTGTTTTCTTTCGTTTAATGCATCTTATAATCTGGTGCGCTTTATATATAGACCATTCATTGACAGTGCACATTATAATCCAATGCGGCCTATAGTGCGGAAAATACAGTAATAGCCCAAAAAGTATACATAATGTCAACTCTCCATTTTTTTTGTCGGATATCATACTAAAACCCAGTTTGATAGCAACTCCTCTCACAAATATGGTGTTCCGTTAGTTCTAAATAAGATCTTACTACGTCAAGTCATCAAATTTAGACACTGAAAAACTTTTATGATGTTTATTCAACTTTCTTTTTTTCGAAATACTGCAAGCATCTCTGTTAAACTCTCTGAAAGAAGAAACCTAAATCCTGCCAACAGTAGTCAATATTGAATCCTTACTGGTCAACACAACGCATGATAAGTTTATGCAGTGGGAAGATTTAATGAGATTTAAAAGGCCATGATGTTCCTGCTTTTCAGAGATACATAAATAGAAAAATAGTGGTATTTTGAAGAAAATACTGATACACTGGGACTCAAAACATGGATATTTAAAAAAGTTTGGGATTTGAAACACCCTTTTACTCCTTTGATGTTTAACTAATCAAAAGAATAATAAGGAAAATATAATGATGAAGAAAGCTACATCATAATCCAAAGATTGTTTTAAAATAATAAAGCTGCATGCTAAAATGTTCCTTACTCTTTTTTTGACAGCCCAACAAATGCATTATCAATCACGGAGCTCTACGTTGAAAAGAAAAAAGACATCAATTATATTAATTCATGTTCTTAAACTCTTCAAAATTGCCAATATAAACAGTCAATATGAAAGAATGAAAATTTTACCCAAAGTATTATTGAAAATCTTTTAAAAACAAAGCTGTAATTAATGACCTTTTTGAAGGAGCACTGAATCAAAGATGAATATTGACAGAAAAGCAGAGTAGAAAACGATGTATGTTGGCAAATGAAAGGGAGATGAGAACAAAGAGAGGAGGGATTAGTGGTATCCATTTTAGAGAAATAAACGAGGATCATAAAAACAATCAAGGTTCAGATAAGTTGCTGTGAATTACTTGCAGTTAAAAAATGAACCGATTCTGTGATGTGACTTCTCTTTTCCTCTCCCTCTCAGCGACTGTCCCGGGTTCCCTTAGTAATCACTCGATCCTGATTGCTCTGATCCCTCCATTCTACTTGTCATTAAATACAAGACACACACACGCATGCAAACGCGCATTACCACACATAGTCACACATGCACGCCAAGAGACAGAAAACAAATGCCATTTAATCAAGTTGTATAAATAAATAAAAAGTTTGTATTTCCCATAAGTCCATCTGGTCCCCTGCTTCTCATCACACACACATGTACCCACCTTTCATCTGCTGGTCAATAAAGCTCTCTCTCTAACACACACACATCCATACACACTCTAAATGAAAGGCACGGATGACCACACACATTGGCCGGTGAATCTAAATGTAGATGAGTTCAGTCTGCCAGAACGACTGGCGGCAAGAAGAAACCTTTATCAAGCAAATCTATTTGTTTTCTGTTGTTTCACTCTGCGCCGTTTGACCATCCTATCAATCGGTTTAACAAAATGTTATCGACATGTGTTGCTTCGCTTTCATTTCGCAGCGCTGTGCAATTTTGTTAAAGTGTAACTACAGTTCTGATCCAGTGGCTCTGTTGCATGGTAATGTCAAATGGCAGGGAATAAAAATAGAGCTAAACTGTGGGCACCGCATAAACACAAGCTGATGAAAGGAAAAGATAAAACTCAAGACTTTTAGTGGATGATTGTTGAAATATACCACTCATTCCGACTCTGTTATTT
This sequence comes from Fundulus diaphanus, assembly GCA_037039145.1. Taxonomy (NCBI): domain Eukaryota; kingdom Metazoa; phylum Chordata; class Actinopteri; order Cyprinodontiformes; family Fundulidae; genus Fundulus; species Fundulus diaphanus. Next base: position 35,277,100 of record CM073135.1, read on the forward strand.
ATTTGTTTATTTCAAATGCTTTTAGGAACAAATGGGATTATTTGAAGTCTGATGCCACATAGATTGGAGTGTAAAGTGTGAGTGAGCTAAAATTATCTGTATTTTTATTTCTGAGAGATTAAACCAATCACAGCGGTTAACCAAAAGCAGACACTGTGTCGGGGGCTGTTGTCCTTTCTCAGGTTCATTACCATTTAAATACGACTCTTAGCTCTTTTACCTCAGTTATAGCAGAGGTTTAAAAGAGATTTAGGACAGAATTTAAATATCAGGGGGTTTAAGTTTATGACAAATTAAATAAATGAGCAGTGGCTTCTTGTGTCCAGATCATAGAAACATTACATTACTTTTGTTCTCTGTATTTATTTATGCATTTACTACATTTTTATCGTAATAAATCAAGATGTTCTCATCTCTACTGAATGTTTGATAATGATCCATATAAGTGGGTTCTTGACAAACAGAACAACTACAATTTATCTTAATTTCTTGACCGTGTTTGTCTGATAGTGCTGACCAGAAACCTTTGCCTTCTCTGAGCCAACAAAAACTGGACTGTAGTTAATTTTTCACCTTTCCCCCCCTGATATCTTGACCTTCTTCACTGGTAATAGCTTGTTGCACGTGCCAAGAGAAGTGTGCTAAATACCAAACAGGGAAAAAGGGAAAACAATGTGGCGCATACTTTAAAGATTTGCTAAATTTAAACACATAGTTCTGGCTGTTAAACTTAGGCCTTGTCCACACGTAGCAGGATATGGTTAAACCTGACCAGTTTTTTTTAGGTACCTAAATCAGAGCAAGCATCTTTGTTAGATAAACATTGCTATAAATTTGATACAAGCAACATGTAAAGTATTTCTGTTTTCAGAACTTCTCAATATAGCTTTAGTCCATAAATTAAAGAGATTACCAGTGTTTTATCCAATAATAATGTTCAGTCCTGCAATCTTGACACCTACAGATTGTGAACTGTCAGTGAAGAACGAAATCCTGGGATTTCAGGGAGAACACATAATTAAAATATTGGACGAATACAATGATTAAAAATCAGTGTAAATGACGCTAAAATTGTTTTAGTAAAACAGTGTTTTTTTTTTACAAAGTACCTATCTTCACCTATACACTACCACAAAGCCAAACCCCCATTCCCCACTTCCCAGTCTGAATGAATCGTTCCTTGTCTCTGAACTGATGAAGCGATAAAGTTGGTTTAAACAGCCGTAGACACACCGGCACACACTGTTGAGACAGAAACATGTGTTTTACATCAAGAGCTCCCAGCTATACAAGAGCTAATGTTACCGTCTTTGTGCTTGTGAGCGCGTGCGTGTGTCAGAACAGGAGTGGAACATGTCTTTGCAATCTCCTATCAGCTTTTAATCTCTCTCTGGCAGAAAGGGGGAGACAGAAAGAGAGAAAGAAACCACTCAAAGAGAGAAAGTGATAACCACACAGTGAAAGGGGGCGGTGGGGGGTGGGGCGGGGGGCAAATTTATCCCCAATCTCTACAACCTCCCATTACTCATTTTGTTTTGCAATGCTCCTTTGCCTTTTCCTTGCCTCAGGCGCAAAGAGAGCAAGCAGGCAGAAGTTGCCTACTTTTGGTTTACTTGTGTGTGGGTGTTTATGTGCAATTTCATTCTTATTGTCTGAATACTGTGGGAGTTGACAATTTTCATTTTGGCTTCTTGGGTTACTTAGGAGGGCTGTGTTACAGGGAGAAATGTCAACATTCATTCCTCACTTAGAGCTTGTAAGGGACTCAACAGTTATTATTTAGCTTGGAGTGGATGGCTTATTGAGTTTGTTTAGGCCCTCCGCAGAGTTGCCGTGGTCCAATTTACAAAGCTGTGGCCTCTGTAATGTCCAGGAAACAGCCACCGTCCAGCAAACATCGAAGTCGTGTAACACCTTCCCAGCCAATGATCTGTGCTAGTTAAGCTGAAAACTAAGAATGAATTATAACCACAATCTTATCATATTAGCTGTTTATCTACTGTCTAAAGTACAGTTAATTCCCTGTATATTTGGCAACTCAACCTCAAAATTTGAGTATGAAAGAGATAGAAGTGATACTTGCTTCTGTCTTATTTAAACCAAAACATTGTTCAATTATAAATATGAATATACATTTTTGTTCAAATTTTTTTTTACCTCTATAACGCTATATTACCACTTAAAGCTTAGATCAGGATAATAGCATCTTACCAATCAACATTTTTAAAGCAAACTAAGTCTTGCCTTGTGACTGCTGCTATCATTAAAACTTTCTGCTCTTGGCGTTTGATATATTTGATTCTTGATTTGCCAAATGACATATTTACTAAATATATACACAATTTGTGGTGTTACACTGGGACTATGTAAATGAACAAATGGCAACCACTGATTTCTGAAACGCTAATTTGTAGATTTAAGTCAGCCATTTAACAGTTGCCACCTCTATCTACAAACAGATCTTTTCATATTTAGGCAAAATGATGGATAAACACGAAACCAAATTTAAAAAGACAACTAGGAAATTACTTAGACTGAATTAACCCAGGAAACAATTTTGACTCATGAAGAAATACTTTTGGTGGTGTTTCATCAGAGATAATGACCTTTTTGAATGTGTTGGACCCAAAGACGATCTGAAGGCTGCAACCTTTGGTGATACTTTGGTCTAAAGTACTAACTAGCAAAATGTCATCCCAGGTGGCTTTTTTCAATGTTTACTATCAAATATGTTTAGCAGGTGTTTATAAAAGCTTTACAGCATTGCTCTGGCAGTTTCTGGCAAAACTTTGGCATTGGCCAATACCAGATGGTGTCCCACTATTTCTTGCCATGTGTGATGGTGTTTCCAAAAGCGTCTTACATTGGTACTGTATAAATGTGACGAAAGAAAGCACATTTCTTTTAAGCCAAATAAGTATTGTGGGGGTCTTTTATTCTATGGGTGACTTCAGGATCTAAATATTTCTAGCTACATTAATTGAAGGTAAATTTTGTCATTTAATTCTGACATTAGAATTTGTTTAATAACTTCAAGTAATTTAATCAGGCAATCTAAAACCAGGCAAAATAACTTGGGGTCCTAAATCTGAGCTAATGGCTTTAATTACCTAACCAGACCAATGAATTTGGTGCTCAAACCTTTAAAAAAAAAAGTGATGCTGCGTCTTGTTCTTGCTATTCATTATAGATTATCCAAAAGAATTTCTCTTTCATGAGTCTCAACATTATAAAGGCTTTGCCATCCATTTTGCAACTATGAATTATGTGTAGCTTTTGATGCTATGACTGCCCCCAAGTGGTCAAATTATCTTGGTTCCATCCTCCCTCTTTTGGGTGGGCTTCTCTTTAGTAGCCACATGTTTTATTTTATCAAGCAAAACGCAGCATATGCTTTCATGTTCCTGACAACATTACACAGCTCAATTACACACTCTCCCAGTCAATTAACACAAGCATCCATGACACACACATGAAACTTTTGTGAACTAAGCAAAATGTTCTGAAAATATAATTGAATCTCAGCAACAAAGGGAACCAAATTACCACAATCTGCACAACCCAAGGGTCTAAACAACTAAACAGCCAGGATGTAGTCTCCTATAAGATGGGGAAATCAGTTCTTCCATGGCATACCTCCATTATTGCCTATCATGCGAGATGCTAGCTGCCGTTTCATATAGGGACATAAGCAACCACATTACTACAACATTATATGCTAAAAAGCACACAATGGCATTAAGAACAGGGATTTTAACATACAAAATCCTGCAGACAGATTTTTGCTTTGCATTGCAGCATATCCTGCAACTGGTCAGGGTTGTCAGGACCACTTTCTTTCTTAGATATTGAATCTATGTGCATCACGCATTGTGGATAATCAACACTTTTTTGCGCTCAAATAAATTTGGTTAAACATTTGTTTTCCATAGTCCACACAACAGGGCAGCTAAGATCATTTGTGACTAACGGAATCTACTTAAATTGTAAATGAGTCCACCACCAGAATCGTTTCAAATATAGCACTCTTTAAGGTCAGCACTGAAGAAAAAACTCCTCCGCTAGACTTCAGTATTATGCATCAAAACTATATCCAGCCACAGAGGTTCTGGGGGCAAATGTGATTTACTGCTTAGTCTTGCTTACTGCAGAAACGCTTGTCTTTACACGGCCAAGTCTGTGTATGTGTGTGTATGTGCACACTTTCAGACCTTATTAGGTTGTACTTGTGGCAATGCTTAACCCCACTCAGAGTTTGGCAGCTGCTCTCCTTTCTTGTTCTGTCTGCTTTTATTTTCTCTCAGTGTCTTCTCTCTCCTCCCCCTCCTATCTTTGCCATCTTACTGCTCTTTATCTATCTCTGGCTTTTACTCTCCTCTCCACTGGTCCCCTACTTCCCTTCACTCGTTTTAGCTCATTACAGTTACAATCTTTTATGGTAGGGCTCAGCATTAATTAATGTCATACAAAACAAAACTTCCCTGCATGTCTTTCATCAGAGTAGGAGATTCCTTATTGTTTCCATCAATGATTCTGCTTCCGTTTTAAGTAAAGGGATATTGGAAGAGATGAATATTTACCACTCTGTTAAGTCATGCTTTCCTTTAATGATACCCTTCACCCATTAAGGGAACTGGGAATGTTAATTGTTAAATTAGAGGTCTATTCCTGCTGCACACAAGATTTAAGATGTTTAACAGGCCATGGTCGTCATCTCTTTCTGCTTCCGCTCTTTATGATGTGCCGCACATTTTTAATTGAAGTTAATCCAAACTGCAAGCAGATCGCCCAAGCATGCATATTCTTTGTCTGTGAACCCGACTTGTGCAGATGAAGAGCCCTTCCGAGCCACGCAGAATAGGTTGACTGTTTAAAAAAAAATCCTATATATTCAACTGTGTCAGGGGTGCCTTCATGAATATGCACATCAACCATTTCACACTCCCCAATCCATATCATATGACACTCATACCACCACAACAGGCTGGCTTTACCATCTTTCTGATATCAGTTTCGATGGCGTCTTTGGCAAGCGGGACATGACATCCGTTTTTCTCTCTCCCGAAAATCAAGCTGAAACATGGACTAATCTCATCGTAAGAACCCATGCCCAGAGAACTACACAAAATTGTACTAAGAGGTTTCATGGTATATATCTGGATGGGGTGGTGCATGGAGCTGAATGTCAATGGTTTTTCAAGGTGCCCCCAGAGCTCATGTGGCTCCACTGGTCATGGTAGCATGACCTAAAATTAATACTTACCTAAACGTTCTATAATATAGAAAGATTTTCTTATTCTTTAAAAAGAGGTTCAAAAAGTTTTATTAGCAGATTTAAGTTTTGTGGCCTTAAATAACAAACTCATACAAAGTTGGGTTGATGGATTGCCAGTGAATGATGGCCTAATTCTAAAAATCCCATGACATTACAAAAGCTTACCCCTTCTCCCAATGTAATGCAATGTGATCTAAATATAATTAGTTTTTGTCATTTTTGTGTCAATGTTGACGGACAAATGTAATACTACAGGCTCTATGCAGTACTAAGAAAGGAACACATTTCTGTTTTATGTAATTTTTTGATGGATCAGGTTTATCTGGCATTATAGTTTTAACAAGAATTACTTTTAAATTGGTCAATCTTAGACTAATGATGGGATTTATCACAAATTAGAAAGTTATTCTATATATAACCATGTTTTGATCACTGGTCTTAAGCTAGCATAAACACATAAAGGTCATGAATATGATTTTTTTTTTTTTTTTGTCCAAGGTGGAACAACATGCGTTTGAAGTGTGTTTTCTTAAAACAAGAATTTAATGCAGAAGTTTGAATATCACGGCCTCAAATTAATGCATACGGGTTTATATACATACATCCCCTGGTGTGGATAAATATCTGAAACCGTATATATGTATATCTGGTGCCAAAAAGGTTCTGGCACAATTATGACTGGATATTTGGCTACTCTTCTAAAAAAAAAAATTGTAAAATTCAAAGAAATTGGTTGCATTTTTAGCATAGAACTAGCTTTCAATCAGAGTTTACATAGTTTTTGCATAGTGCTAGTGTCAGGACTTCGGGAAAGCTATTTTAGATGCGTATCAAAAAACAGTTTTCTTAGCACAAGCCTTCCAGCAAATGGAAACTACTGTAAGAACTGTGTCACTGTCCATAGTGGAGCTAATTTCACATCATCAAGGATGTGAGTGCAATTGGGTGAATGTGGCTCATGTGTACAGCGCTTTAAGTGGTCAGTATGACTGGAAAACGCTATAAAAGTTCAGTCCGTTTAGTCCATTTACGAGGGTGCTGACAAAGAAAGATGCCCAAAGACAGACTATAATTGCAGCTTAACACCTGAACAGTCAAACCTTATCATAAAAACATTTGATGTAAAGAACAAACCAAGATTGAACCATTTGGCCACAATCACAAAAAGAATTTTTGTTCAAGATAACACTTTTATTCTTGAGAATACAGCATCAATTGTCAAGTATGGTGGTGATAAGCATCAATCTATGGGCCTGCATTGCACAAGGTGGATAGAATAAAAAAAGGGATGTCTACCCCTCCGGATTCTTCAGCTTCATCTGTAATCAATAGAGGGATGGCAGAAACAAATATACAGCTGAATGTTCCAAGAGGAGGACGGTTTGGAAAGGATAAATCAGGCTGATATTGGGTTTCTTGAATGGCCCTGACCTCAACTGTTTTGGAAAATTTGTAGAATATGCTTAAGAGCCTTACCAATGTAAATGAGCTTTTCCAATGTGACTGTATGGCTCTGTGTGTATAATTCTGACCTTCCATAATAACTTAAAAATTGTGAATTAAATTCTTGTTTTTAAAGATGACAAAAACAAACAAACAAGGAAAGGCTGATCGGAAATTCATGGCCATGTTGGTGTATGGTCACTTCTCAGTGGAACTGTGTTAAATAAATACCATGATTTAACTTTTTTTTTTACTGTATATCACTAGTCTCTGCTGATAGTGATAACAAAAGGGTAACCAAACTACACTGTCAGATCAGAAATATTAAATAACCAATTATTTTTAATCCCAAAAAAATCCAGCATGCATTTCTTTGTCAGTTATAGATTTACTGTTAGCAGGACTGATAAGATCCTTGGCGGCAACATGACTCTCAGGACTGATGCTTATAGAGAGGAAGAGTTGTTCTTAATCAGTGAGCTTTGTGACATCAAAAAGAAACAACAGATCCACTTTCAGAGGAAACTTTTCCTCTAAAATGGCTCTGATTATCTCTGGGACCTGAACCCAAAACGCATGAGTTAGCGCTGGACTGGAAGGGGATCCTATCAGACTTGGCTAAGATATAGGAAACATATTCTGTTACAGCTGGAGAGATGGATCCTGGCTCCAACATTCCTGGGACAGGGGGAGATAACAGTGGTGTAGTTGTGTTGATCGAGAGCGAATGGACATATGTGGCCAGTTTCTATGCCTCGCTGAAACGAGTAACATAAACACAGACTACAGTTACAGTCAGATGCTGGGTAAGTAAAACTACATGCACTTTGTGGGATCTGATTGAAGCACAGTTGTAAAGATAAAAAAGGAAAACCCAAGGACATTTAAGCTCTTTGGAAATTGATGGTGACACGCTCATAGAAATACACACAAAGCCATGCATGCACGCATCTATTGTTTGGCTGCACCTGGTTTATAGGGAAACAGGATAGATGGGATTCTGGGACCTGACTTTGGGATTGTTTTTTATCAGTGTGATTGTATGAGTGCAGACATCCAGGTGACTGCTCACCCACAGAAGCCAAACATCTGCAACAATGATGCAGCTTTGAGTCACAGATCAAGCAAATGTACAAAAATTACACTATAAAGTAAAAGTTTAATTGTTTATGCAGGTATTTATGTAGTAATCTGTACATTTTGAACTGTATATTCCTTTCCCTGCTATGTGTTATTTGGCTTACACCATAATGTTATCATCAGCATTTAAAGAGTAAATATACAGCTTGATTTATTTGTAATGGGTGCCATTGCAGTCAAGAGTGTGTGTAGAAGAGTTACTTCTAAACAGTAAAGGTGCTTTAGCCTACAAGTATTAGCAGTGTTAACCAAAATATCATCAAGTGGACAATGTGACTGAATTCCACATATCTTGGGAACTTGTAAAACAGTCTTTTTTCCTTGCTTTTTTGTTCACACTTAAAAGAAGGTATAATGACCAACCCTTTGTGTTAAGAAATTACCCCCTTTGTTATATAATGAAATAACTTTGATTATCTACTTTTTGGGGGTTAGTTTCACTAGCCATACCCAGGCCTGGTTAATGTCTGGCCCACAGAATCACAAAATCACCTCAATAGAACCTGTCTGACAACATGAAGTGGGCTAAAGCATCAAAAAAGTAACATACCATGTTTCAATCTTGACTGAAGAAATTCAAGAACTCATGATGAAAAAAAAACTTGACATCTAAAGGCCCATTCATACCCTACGTTTGGCCTACACGTCCGTACTTCTGTCCGTACGTTCTATCCGTTGACTCCTTCATACCTCCGTCCGTTGCGCAATAACCAATATTTCCTCTAGGTGGCAGACATCCCGTTTGCTCCATTGGCGCTTTTTTTATTATTTATTTTGCTATGAGCGCGCACATAGCGCTCCCTAATTGCGGTCCACTTGGATTTTATGACATCCCCTGTCATGCCCACAGCCTCCCCGATTTCTTGAAAACTATTTAGAACTTTTTGTTTGTCCCTGTGCCCCGGACACGACACATCATATATGTGTGGGTAGTTGCGGACAAGCTCCGCAAGTCGTTCCTCGAATCCCGCCATTGTTTAAAGCCCAGAATTATAACCTTTTTCGTTATTTTGTTGACATTTTGTACTACAAACTCAATAGTGCCCCCACCTTTTCCGGTAGTATTGCTCCGTATTGATCCGTTTCGTCCGTAATCGTAAGCTCCCAATTTTCGTGTCAAAATACGGACGAAATCGACGGTTAGAACGTATGAAACACTCCACACATATCCGTATCCGTCTTTTACGTGAGGTATGAATGGGCCTTAACAGTTCGGCAAGGGCTACAGGGTAGTTTCTAACCGTTTTTGGACTTCAGAGAAGATCAGCTTGAACCATAACACACAAGCTGAAATAACATGGAGCAGTGGCAGTGAACCTTTCCAGGAGTGGCTTGCTGGTGAAAGCAATACTCTAAGTGGGCATTGGCTGCTCATCTAGGAGGTCACAAAACAACCCTGAACACCATTTACAGGACTGCAGGCCTGACTTAAGATCAGTGTTCATCATTCACCAGTACGATAAAGAATGAGCTAAAATAGCATCCATGGAAAAGTGTCAAGGTGAAAATCACTGCTAACCAAAAGAACACAAAGGTTTGTGTCACTTTTGACAACAAAAACAAACCAAAAAACACATAGGTAATCCCCCAAGTTTTTGTCAAAATTTTCTATGGACAAAATTCAAACTTTTTGGAATGTGTGTATCCTGTTACATCTGTTGTAAAACTAACACTGCATCTCAGAAAAAGAATAACATACCATACCAACAATCAGACATGGCACTGGAGGTGTGATGGTCTGGAGCTTTGCTTCAAGAATTGAAAGGATAATGTTAGTTTGTAAATGTTTTAGCAATCTTTAAGAGCATTTTGGTTTTGTAGCAGAAAATGCTGTGGCAGGATGTTAAACATAGACTCAATGCTTGAAAACTTTCCAGTGTAACAGAATTAAAGCAATTCAGCACAGAAAAACAAGCAAAAAAACAAACATAACAAAACAAAAAAAAAACCAGAATGCCAGAAATTCCTCCACAGTCACAAATGCTTGCTGTCAGTTGTTGCTGCCATGAATGACAAAAACAAGTGTGGGGGCAAAATCTTTTATCATAGAGCCAAGCTGGTTTTTCTCTCTCCCCTTTGTGTTTATTAAAGTTACCTATGGCTTATAGTAATGATGGCTGGACAGACGGAGAGACAGAGAGATAAAAGAAGTGAACAAGTCTTGAAGAGCTGAAGCCGTGCTAAGTTGGGGCTGTTGTGCTGCACAGCCCGGCAGACACACAGAAAGGGAACAAAAGAGGAATGGTCTTAGGGGAAATTGAGGGTACAAGATGCATCATGCTAGTGGAGCAGAATCCTTAAACACGCTCGCACACACTACTGTAGAATTCCTAATGAGTGAAGAGCCCACAGGGGACGTGAATGGTGAGACAGGGGGAGAAAAGGGGAGGAGCTACACGTGGAGACAGACGGTAGGAGAGAAATTGATGCATCTTTCCTGAGCTTTCAACGCTTGCGTGCCATTTTGTGGGTGTCTGGTATATATTTGGGGTGGAATTTACGCATCTACTGACAGGACTTGAGAGTGAAAATCGCACATGTACAAACACTCAGGCAAAAAGTGGTGGCGCTGGGCTGTATGCACTCATGCCCAGGGCAGAATTGCAATCTCGCCAAGGAGCCCTTCAGGCCACCAAGGTTGCCATGGCACTGCCTGCTCCCAAACAGACTCTTACCCTCTCTTGCCTCTCACACGCACCAGGACAGGGTGTGGTTGGATGTCCTCAGGTGAAATGGCTTAACGTGTTTAAATGACAGGTAAAATCTCTATATCTGCCTGGATTAACTGTATAATTTTAATGGCACGCATCTTCAATGTTTATAATCTGTATATGGACCATGGACCTCCAGACAGTTTTTATATCTATTCTATGATACATGTGGAAATTAAATATTTGAGTTAATTAAAAAATGCCGTTACATAGTTGGTGCATTTCAGTGGCACAAAACATTTTTATAATAATGTCTGAAGCACATTTAGGAGAAGGTGACTCACTGTAAAGCAGATGGTGGTGAAGGGTCAAGCTGTGCGTGTTCATGCTAGGCCCAAACAGTTACCATTTTTAAATAATGCCACACTTTCCCAGAATAAGTTTTCCCCAAAATTTACTGAGCAGTTGATAAGATCAGCTGGTCGGACCAGAGAAAAGTGTGAATCAGTATGAGCTAGGAAAATCATGACTGATGCAAAGGATGTACAATTTATATAAAGTGCTCCAACTGAAAATAAAATAGAAAAGAAAGAGGGTGGGGCTGACGGCAGGTAGTTTATTAAAACTGCCTGCATTCGCAGTTGTCATCTTGGCTACATTCGCAAACTGTTTAATGACGTTAACTAAAAACTAATCTGCATATTTAGTCATTTTAAAATTTGAACATCCCAAAAAACGTTGTTTGCAAATTATGGTAGGACCTTGGGCTATGAAGAGGTTGCAGTTTGTTTGATATTTCTATAACATAAATTAAAGTCGTCCTATGTCTTTTGTGTTGTTGTTTTTTTGCTTTGTTTTAAATGTAGCAGATTGCTTTTGAGTTATTGAATAGTTTAATGTTTTCCCTCCACAAATACCCCTAAGATCCTGTCATCCTTGATCAGCAAAGCATTGGTGACTTAATGTTTTTTGGTGTACAAATATGTAATGCTACAGGCCAAAAAAGGATCCCAAAACTCCAATTTTAGACTGAAGATGCTCATTCCAGATCCACTTCTGTCTAAAGGTACATAACCACGTTATTTGACTATTTGTTTATACAAACGTAACTCACTGTGGTTGCATACAAAGTTTTTATGAAAGATTATCACATCCTACTGGTGTATTAGTCGTTAGTTTGGTGTTTTATGCTTTGTTTTTGCTCAGTTTGTTAGTAAATAAAGCCCTTTGTGTACGTTTATAATAAGAATGGAAGTACGACACTGCACATGTTGGTAGCAGGGGATAAAACAAGGTAGCATCTCCCAGTGAAGTGTGGAAACAATGAAGAAAGGTCTAAGATCCAGTGTAAAAAAAAACATAAAAACAATATATGATTCCAAGAGGGAAAAGAGTGGAATAGCACTGGGAATACAGTACGGATGTTGGTGTTCATTAAACCGGAACCTAAAGCTCAGATCTGACTGCAGAGTTGATTGACATGAGTAAACGTCCTTATTAATACTGCGATAATAGTAATAGCAATTTTCTTCTTAGCCTCTAACAAACAACATTATAAATAGATCAACAATCTGGAAAATACAAAGTATGTCCTTTTGCAAAAAAATTCTAATTCAGTGCAAGTGAGCCTCCCCTTGGAATAGGTAAGGATATCCAACCCCCCCCCCCCCCCGAAACACAAACCTACACCACACAGGTCCCTGCAGTAAATGCATCTTTCTTTTGTGTTCCTGGAATGCTGTGTTTCAAAAACAACTGATAGTCCAATACATGTTTTTTATTGTATTTCTTTTAACAAAGTACATTCATAAAAAAAGGCCTATTCATAAAATATCCATCCAAATATTTCCATTTTACAGGCTACTTTTACTGAAACATCACAAACAGAGGGCCTACTTTTAAAAACACCTGTACGGAAAAGCAGGTATAGAAAATCCATGGATGGGAGGTTAAATTTTTAAAAAGTTTAATAAAATTGCTTAAAGTTTATCAGAAAAGAACGTAACTTGCTTTTAAAGATGAACATTTTTAATCAGAAAAATGTTATTAAACTTCTGCGTTAAGTTAAACCTTGTTGAAGGTAATCTTGGCTGGTGTAGCTTGTCTGTCTGGCAGGTGTTTTTGGGTTGCAGTAAAATGAGTCCATAGATCCACAGGAGGCTTTTTCACATGTTTCTGGTGTGACTCGCTTCTACAGTGTCGCTTCACATCGTGCTCCACTCCGTGTAAAAATAACAAATAACTACTAAAACTCTGAGAATCGTCTTTTTCTGGCCTCTTACAGTTAGAATCCGTTCTCCAGTCCATGTTGTAGACAGAGTCGAGTGAGCGCAGAAACAGCCGAGCGAGCGCACAGCTGGTGTTGAGCGTTGAATGAGCAGATCGAGCGCGCGCGCAAGCAGAGGTGGAACTGAACGCGAGGACAGTGAGTTAAGAAGAGGCCGTTTCTCAATTCACGAGAACGCGAGTACGGACTCGCGCTCTCGTCAAGTCCGGTCTTGGCGAGAACACAGGAAGATCGGACTTGACAAGAACGCGAGCACGCAGCACGTATGGTGTATTGGAACAGAAGCGTACTTGTGACGTCATGAGACGCACAGTTCTTTAGCATTTCTTTAACATTCAAAACTATTTATATACTACACCACAATAAATCTTATTGAAAATTTTTTTAAAACAACATTTTTAATTTCTAAAAAGCCTAAAAATTATCTTGCCGCGGTGCATTGTGGGCAAGCGGTTAGTCTGAAGAACGCACAAGTCTGCTCTGATGCATGCTCGATAAAGAGGGCGGGCGAGAACAACATCCGGGGAATTCGGCGCGTTCTCGATTTGGCGTTCTCGGTATCGGAACAGTGCTCGGGCTGAGACTGATGACGTGTCACGAGCACACGAGAACGCTCAAGAACGCATATTGAGAAACGGCCAGAGTTTTTCAGAGTTGAGCGCGCGCCAGACCGATTTTGAGCGAGCGCGTGTTGTCTCACTGCGCGCTTGGATTGGTTCCTGTGCGCTCAAACAAAAGGCAAAAATATCTTCTTCTCCAGCACATTCTTCGCGCCTCCTCTGTGACTCTTTGGCGCCCCCAAGGGGAGGCGCGCCTCACCTATTGAAAACCACTGGCATAGCTTGTAAAAGATGTCAAAGTGCTGGCAGGCAGCCAGATGGACAGAACCCTATTTTACTTGGCTTTAGAACCCCAAACTGAAAACTATTGTGTACATGGGAATATTAGCAGTTATTTAGTGTTGACATTTTCATAATATAGCATTGGGAAATTTCTTGTGTCCATGTTACTACCCTAAAAGCTGAGCGCAATCAAAGCACTGGATCAGTTGTGACTCGTCCATCTGCTCCAAGTCTCTCGAGAAAGCATTAAACTTCTGGACTTTGCTAAAGGATTGGAAATGGTGCGTTCCTGTGCTTTCCCAGGTGTAGAAGCTTTTTCAGTCATCCCATAATCAGCAGATTCAGCGGAGTGATACAGTTGGCCTTAAGAAAGCACATGACTTTAAAGTAGTAACACAAATGTTCAGCTGAGATATTTCATGTATATTAACATTTAACCTGTGAGGATTTATTAACTTATCTACTTTCATCTTCATAAGTAAGGCAAACCTTACTGGCAATATTATCACAGAATCTCATATTAAATACCCCTTTAAGGAAACTTCATATTTGCTGACAACACATTGCTATTAATTGCACAGCAAAAAGCAAACAAAACAAAACTGACAGGATGCAACAGCTTGAGACATAACAGCGCCTTGCAAACAATGGTACAATTTACTAAATGTCACCATTTTAAATGGTTGTTAATAATTATAGACACAGGAAAAGTGACATTCTATTGAGTTTTTTTGAACCAAAACAGCTTTTTTTTATTCACTGATGGATAAAGACAGAAAAATGTGATATGAAGCCATATGTCAATCCATTTTCCCCCCATTTACTGGAAGCAGTTTTCCTTGGCCTATTTACCATAGTTTTCTCCAACTGTTTGGGTCTTATTTGTCAAATTACATCAGTTACCATAACTGCCTGATTGTGTGAAAAAGTCAGAGATCAAAAGTAGTGATGCAGGAAGGAAAGGGCAGGAGACAGAGGAAAAGGGGAAGGGAGGCAGGATTTTCAAATTGGCTATTGGTCAGGGGTCAGATGGACATTTAATCTAACCAATCAGCTTCCTAATTACACAAGTGTTGCCAGATTGGTGTCTTTGATACATTTGTGTGTGTGTGTGTGTGTGTGTGTGTGTGTGTGTGTGTGTGTGTGTGTGTGTGTGTGTGTGTGTGTGTGTGTGTGTGAGAGTCGGTGGTGTTGCGTGTAGAGGTCTTGTTGTAGCAAAACGAACATCTGGCCTCAATATTGATTCCATGTGTGAGCACACACTTTCAATCCATATGAATGTAAATGTGCACAGACACACACACACAGGTTGCAGTGAATGGCTCCTGCCTTACACAGCCACACAGAGAGAAAGAGATGGAAAAAGAAACAGAAACGCACTAGGACTCAGCAACGGGGATGTGCAAGTCATGCCAGAAAGACACAAAAATTAACAACACATGAATGCATGTATGTATATGTGTGTGTGTGTGTGTGTGTGTGCATGTGTGTGTGTGAAAGCTCATTATAACGGTAATTGATGTAAACGTCTAAATTACAGCTAGGAGCTAAAATAACCACCGTGTTTTAGCGTTGCCATGTCAATGTGATGAACAACACCTGGTTGTTTCACTGTAGGGGAGGGTGGAACGTATGTGTCACGGCCGCACAGCTGAACCAATGAAACACGCCGTTTGTAATCGACATATGTCAGAACAAATGGAGAGCTCTGATTTAACGGCCTGCTACGTCGAAGCCAAAGTCATTACAAGGCAATACAGAAAAAATAAACAAAACAGTTGATTTTAACTGATATTTAAAGCATTTTAAAGCTATCTGAATACTTTGAAGGTTTTCCTTCACCTAGCCGAGAAAGGAAGGAGAGCATTAATCAGAGAATCCACCAAGAGGGCTGCATTAACTCCACAACTCAAGTGGGAGAGTCTGTTGACAAGACAACAGTTAGTTGTACCCCTCACAAATCTGGCCTGAATGGAAGAAATTTAAGAAATGTGAAAAATAGTTGCTGGTCTGGTCTGATGAGAATAAACTGCAACTTGTTGGCCTACATTCAAAATTCAATTCAATTTTATTTATATAGCAGCAATTCACAACACGTCATCTCAAGGCACTTTACAAAGTCAAACTCAATCAAATCATACATACAGATTGGTCAAAAGGTTTCCTATCTAAGGAAACCCAGCAGATTGCATCGAGTCTTGACAATCAAGGTGAAAAAGGAATCCCTGGAAACGTTTAATATGGTATTTAAATTACATCTCTTGGTCAAAAACAACACCAAGGTTTTTTACTTTATTACCAGAGGCAAATTTCATGCCATCCAGATTAGATGATTGATTATTTTTTAAGGACTCTGGTCCAAAGATTAGAACTTCTGTCTTGTCAGAATTTAAAAGCAGGTTTTGATGTCATCAAGACCAGCCTAATGCTTTTTCCTTAATCCCTACAGTATGTTCAAGTCTTTCTAGGAGAATGTTGTGATCAACTGTATCAAATGCAGCACTGAGATCTAACTGGACAAGTACAGACACAAGTCCATTATCTGAGAATATCATTAGTGACCTTCACCAGAGCTGTTTCAGTGCTATGATGAGCTCTGAAGCCTGACTGACACTCTTTAAATAGGTCATTACTTTGTAAATGTTTACATACTTGGTTAGGAATTGCTTTCTCAAGAATTTTAGATAGGAAAAGAAGATTAGATATAGGTCTGTAATATATAAAGTCATCTTGATCAAGAGAGGGTTTCTTAAGTAAAGGTTTAATAACAGCTACTTTAAAAGCCTGTGGTACATATCCATTTACTAAGGATAGATTAATCATGTAGAAATGGGGTCATTAATCAAAGGGAATACTTCCTTAAACAACTTGGTTGGGATTGGGTGTAACATACAAGTTGAAGGTTTAGATGAAGCTAAAATTTTTGTTAGCTCAGAAAGCTCTGGTGTGTCTTAACAGTCCAAACACCAATCAGGTTCTAAAGATTCCTCCAACGCTGCCTCACTTACTGAGGACGAGGTAATCATGTTTGGGAGGATGCCAATGATTTTATTTTTAATGGCATCAATTTTATTTATGAAGAATCCCATAAAGTCATTACTGCTGAAAGCTAAGGGAATGGATGGATCAACAGAGCTATGACCCTGGGTAAGTTTGGCAACCGTACTGAAGAGAAATCTAGGATGATTTTTATTTTCCTTTATCAGTGATGGCAAATATGCTGCTCTATCTCTGCGAAGGGTCTTTTCATACAACAGTAGACTGTTTTTCCAGACTAGGTAGGATTCCTCTAGATGTGTAGAGTGCCATTTTTTTCCTACAATTGCAATGGTTGGAAGGAAACTGATCTAACACTCACAGCTTGAACACGCTGTTGTTATGATGAAACATGGTGGTGGCAACAACATCAAACTGTGGGAATGATTTTCTTTAGCACATAAACAGGTTTTTTGTTTATAGGTAGGTGGATGGAACAAAAGACTTTACCTTGGGGTGGTGGTTTACCTTCCGACCCGACACTGACCCCTGCAATTTTTGTTTAACCTAAAAGTAAGAAATTGTCCTTCTACATCTTAGTTAAGCCCCTCTTTGTTTTGGTTTATTCAATAAAATGTAAAAAAATTAAATAAAAATACATGGAACCTTGTGGCTGTTAAGGGCATGTACAATGATATAGAAAAAAAATTATGTGAGCGAATAAAGACACGGGTACCCAGATGTGTGTAATGGACTGACAACCAGATTCTTTCCTCAAGAAATAATAGTGGCTCAAAATGTCATAAACTACCTAAAGCTTCTTCAAACAATCTTGTTTTGCAGCAGCTGTTGGTGCCATAAGAAACTATCACAACAATCCGTTCTCAGATGTTTTTTTTAGGTAAGAATTAGCATTTGTTGGGTTTAAAGTTGTCCAAATATACTAAAGTCACTTCAATTCTCAGACTGAATTGCATTCATTGAAAGTATCTATGTGAATCTAGAAAGTTCTATGTGGCACCAATCATACTGAGACTTTAAGAACTTTGTCTTTGGCAGGGCATAAATAGGGACTGCCCCGCCCTGCTTCCACAGAGTAACCCAAAAGAAGAACCACGCTGCCAAATCCCAGGATTTCAAAGTCAATTTTATGCACTTTTTTATGGGTGATTCCACACTTTACACTTTTAGAAGTGGGAGGATGTGGCAAAAAATGTTACCCAGACATGATCACAAGTCTCATTACACTAGTTTTTTTCTTAGACCAATCCAAATCAGCTAATGTGGCAGTTCAGGGAACACATGAATAGAGAATTACCATGATGAGCGAACATGGAAAAGGAAAATAGGCTTACCTTTAGGTTTTGTGAGCCAATAATGCCCAGCTGTCATCTTCCACGTATGCATGTTTTCAGCTGCATGTGTGGAGCTTTGCATGTGTGGACTACCCGGAATTAGCCTAGATGTGGTTAAAATGGTGTAATTTATTTTCCGAGCCAAACGTAATGTTCCTTACAGACAATCAGACTGCTGTGGACTGTCACACAGCGTAAAGCCACACACTGTCATGACACACACTCTCCGATCTTGCAGATACGCACGAAACTCTTATTCAAAAGACAAAACTCGGGACAAAAATCATAGCAAACAGGTTTTCTTTCTGTTACATTAAAACAGGCTAACTCAGCTTTATACACAAAACGCACCATAACACACAAAGACTAAGACATACACACTTAAACTTTTTTTCCCCTTTCTACCATGACTGTGTTTATTTGAGTCTGTGTCCTGATGGGAAATGTGACTGCTGCACAAACAAACTGAAAGGTCTGGAACGGATATCTCTGGCACAGAGACTGAAAATGTGTCTTAAAGACAGAAAAATAGGGTAAGAAAATCAGTATGCAACCCACTGCCACGCAAACAGATACTGACAGTCAAACTAAATAAAGTTCTACTGTTTTCCACTGTAATAGATGAGGAGCATCATCATCTATGGGAGGATAAAAGTCGAACTCAGGCTGATCTCAGCTATAAAGCTGTACTGATGCTTATTAGCTGGATTTGATCAGAAAAATCAAGTGGTACTGAGGGAGTCACACTGTGCATGATCATTCTATACATATACAGTCATTGCCAAAGAACACTGATTAAATGAAACCATAGAGTCAACTAAATGAATACCTGTTAAGGTGACAGCTCCAGAGCTCACTGAAGACACAAAATAACCAAGTTAAGTGTCCTAAAAACTCCAGAAATTCAGTAAAATACAAAAATAATACCACTATTGCTGTTAAAATACAGTATGTTGTAGTGTTAATTGCTACAAAACAGTAACAAATAATCAATCTTCCTTTATGCGGTTTTTTAAATTAAAATATGCTGCATTATTTTGTTGAACCATTTGTGTTTTCCTCCTT
This sequence comes from Fundulus diaphanus, assembly GCA_037039145.1. Classification (NCBI taxonomy): domain Eukaryota; kingdom Metazoa; phylum Chordata; class Actinopteri; order Cyprinodontiformes; family Fundulidae; genus Fundulus; species Fundulus diaphanus. Next base: position 35,296,134 of record CM073135.1, read on the forward strand.
TGCGTGGACTTCATTGTTGATTAAATAAAATACTGGAAATCTCATGTGACTCTTAATGAAGATGCATTGCTGGCTCATCATATTTGTCTCTCATTAAAATCTAAAACCAGCAAACTCAAGACAAAACTCTCTCAACCTGAATTACTAAATACACAGTACTTCACAACAGCCTCCAGTCGCACAGTTTTTTTTGTAACTTTCAAGAACTTTAAATAATGTGTCTGTTTGTTTCTAGATTTTGCCAGCAGGTTTTTATTGCATATTTATGCACGTTGACCAGTCTAAACCAATCCTTATTCAACAAAGCGGTAGAACATGTGTTTATCCCGCTTGCAAAAATGTAAAAGATTTAGTTTAAGACCCAGTTGAAGACCACACAGGTCCAGTTTAAAACCCTGATAAGATTTGAGAGGAGGGTTGAATTATCAAAAAGGCACTAAAATGCCCTTTTTCTGACTTTTGTGCACGCTTGCATTTATCTGGGGCTTTTCTGTCAGGAACACAAAAAACAAAGCCATCAATTAAATTGACAAATACTGGGAAATCAATAATAAAAGGCATAATTTGAATATAAATCAAGGTAAAAAGCCAATCTCATCTTATAATTTACTCTTTTTTCATACTCATTCAGACTGAGATAATGAAATTCCAGATTTTGAAAGACTGCGTACAAACCCCGCCTTCAGCTTGGCATGGTTAACAAAAGTGTGCATATCCCAGCATGGTGCGTGTTCTGAAAATAATTTGAGGAAACGAGACAAGTTAAAGAGAAAAGCAGAAGTAGCAGGCCCAGAAGGCTATTTACAACAAGTATCTGAAAGTCATGCCTTTAAAAAGGCAGGAAAGGATCCAACAAAGACCAGACAGGACCTGGGAGATGCATCTTGCAACATGTTTTATAGAAGAAACAGGAAAATAATACGATTTTCTTTGAGATGTTTATAGATACAATTTAACAGCTATTAAGTAAGTTATCTATTATGCGTAGACAGCACTACTTACAGTCAATGTAAGGCATTTTCTATCCTGTTGGTTGTAGATGCACCGAAAAATTGTCGAACTAGGAACTGGCCAAAAAAGAAAAAAGAAATTCTGGTCAATGTATCTCAACTCTTGGCAGCTATTACCTCATAACAAAGTAGGTACTTTGTAGTGTTTAGTTTTTCATACGTTCAGACATTTTAACCTTGATTAAACTTAGCATGATGTGGTTATATAGCTTCAATATTACAAGACCATCATACTGCATCTTTTACACACGTACGCGTAAAAACATGGACACACACACACAAACTAATTCAAACATAAGCTCTAATTTCCTGTAGCGGATGTAAGAGGTGCTGAATTATCAGTACAGCAAATAAGTTAAATTTGTGCTTTAATTTCCTCTCCAAAAACGCAGCCTCAGACACGCGCACACGCACTCAAATGCAAATGCAGACAAGTCGCATGTAATTAGGTGAAGAAGCAGCGTGAGCACACGTTCAGCTATCCAGATACATGTGTACAGTAAAGGAGGGAAATAGTAAGCATCTTGATGAGTACTTCAGGAAACTGTAGCTGTCCAGAGTTTCTATCCATTAAACAAAGTTTTGAGGAATGTGTTTGCTTCATTTCTTCCTAGTGTCCTTCCTTTTTTTGCATCATTCCTTCCTCGCTTTACTGCTAATGTTTTGATGTGTTTCCTCATTTAAATCTACTTCAACGACTATTTATAAAGCACTTAAAAAAAACAGCTGCTGCAACAAAGTGTTGCAAATGCAATAATCAACAAACATTTGAAATGGAAAAAAATATATATATTCCAATAGAAACATAAAAAGGAATAAGAGCAAAAGTCCCAACGTGTGTTAATAGAGACTGAATAAAAATGTGTCTTAAGGCGAGTTTTAAAAGCAGACAATAAAGGGGCACTTCTAATATAACTTAGGAGCGGCAACACTAAAAGCTCCGTCTCCTCTGAGCTTAAGTTTAGACGTCAGTACCTCCAGGAGCAGCTGGTCAGCTGACTTGAGGCAACGAGGAGAGTATGGGTGAAGCAGCTCAGAGAGGTAAGATGGGGCAAGACCATGGAAACCTTTTAAAACAAATAAAAGAATCTTAAAATTAACTCAAAAATGCAAATCAAATCACTAGGAAGTGTGTCTCCGTTTTTTCACCTGTTCTTCATTGTTTCATTTCTTTTGTTATTGCACCCTTCCTTTGTGGTATCCTCCCATCATCCCTTGGGTCCTTTCCTTTTCATCTTTTTTCGTATGTCTTTCCCTCATTCATTCATTGTTTCATCCTTCCTCTTCATTTGCGTCCCTCTTTGTTTCCCTTCTTCCCTGTGTCCTTCTATCCTTCCCATCTTTGTATGCTTCTGTCCTTTTTTCACTTTGTATCATTGGGTTTTGCCTTTTTCCATTCCTTACTTCTTTTGACTTCCCTTTGACTTCCCTTCGTTTAATCATTCCTTGTTTCCTTCCCTTCGTACTTTCACCTTGTGCCTTTCCTTGCTTTCTTGTGTCCCCAATTCCCTTCTTCTGTCATTCCTTTTGCCATACTTTCCTTTCTTATGACCTTAATGTTACCCCTCCTTCATTGTGTCCTTTTTTCTCACCATTTTATTTCCTTTTTGTTTTTTGTTTTTGTTTTTTGTGGCAGTCACGGGTCGTTTTTCCAAAGTAGGCTGACAGGAAAGGGGGTTTGAGAAATGGGGGAAGACATGCAGCAAAGGACCTCAGGCCGGTCAGCTCCGTTGAGGACTAAGGCCTCAGTGCATGGGTCGTGCTCACTACCTCTGCACCATCGGAGAACACATATTTCTCTCCCCTTTCTTGTGTCTCTTCCTCCTTCATTTTTGAAGTTCTTCCTTCACTTTCTGTCTTTCCCTCCTACTTTCTATCCCTCACTGTAGCCTTCCTTCCTCCTGTCATTTTACCCTTTGGCCAGAGGTTTCTTCTTTTCTTTTGCCCCCTCTTTTTTTCTTTTCTCCGTATCACCTTCTTTTCTCACTTTTTTGTGCCTTCCCTTTCTTTCCTTGTGTGTTTCTTTGCTGTCTATAGGTCCGTCTCTGGCATCTGACTACATTAGGAGCTCATAAGATTACTATATTAAGCCTGTAAAGTCCATCCATTATCTAACACGTCTATCCCTGTTGGGGTCGCGAGGGGTGCTGGTGCCTATCTCCAGCTGTCGATGGGCGAGAGGTGGGGTACACCCTGGACAGCTCGCCAGTCTATCGCAGGGCAGCCTTAAAGTAAAATCCTGAAATCCTTCCTCTCATTGCCTGCATCAATTTTTCTTACCTGCTATCACAGATAATCTGGAATATATGAATTCAATCTAACGTTGGCTCACAGATGTTTTGGTACATCTTCGTCTTTATACGCGTTCTCTTTATTTCTCGGCTGCTCTTACACCTAAAGGCCACAGTTACTCAGACGTCCTTCTCATTCTATTCATAAACCAAAAGGTTTTACTTTAATTTCATCTCTGAATCTCTCATGTTTCCTATTCTTCGCTCACACAGTCAGTCAAAGAGCCAGAAAATAACATTCTACACAGACAAAGCATCGTTGATGTAATAAATCACTGGGACAACAAAGCAAGAAGCAGGCCGATGCCTCAGCAAGGCAACACTGTGCAGCAATTAAACATCACGCCTTTCAAATAAAGTATTTCCCTCCCTCTGCAAAGCAAAACGCTGCACATACCAGCATACTAAAAACTCCCATTCTCCACGCGGACATCCATGCGTATTCACCACCCTGCGCAGTAGTGGTGTGTGTGCGTACACACCGGCACTTTAATGTCTGTGAGGTGCGTATTGATCCCCATGTATCGGGCAAGTTGTCCTTTGAGGAAAGAAGGGAAATGAAAGAAAAAGAATGAAACGAGAAAGGGGAGAGGCGGATCGATGCAGTGGAGAACAGGGAGCGCGTGTGGGGATTGAGGGAAAATGCTCGCAAAGACGAGTGCAGCGCCGCACAGCTGAAGGAACGCGCGCACACACACACACAGGTGGAGATTAAATGCGACTTTGGGTGTTTGTCTCCACTTTTGTCTCCTTTTAATCTTTTACTACCTCAGCGATAAGTCCCCCCGTGCATGGCGAGATCCCATCTCATTTAAAAATGTCATTTTATATTTTGGACAGATTCACTTACATCACGTCAATTGCTTCTCTCGTGGGAGTCTTTCAACTGCCTTTTTTCCCCCTATGTCTGTATGCAATAAGCTATAAACGGGATAAAGCTTTGCATTAGTTACAGACCCTTAATCTTCTCTCGTTTAGAGCAGTAATGAGTCAACTCCAGCCTTCTTTGATGTCTAGTATGAATTGTGCCTGCATGAGGAACTCTGTGAGACACAGCACCAAAATGTATACCTGCTCTTATTAAAATGCACATTTAACTTTTTTCTTAAGCTTGCCTTAACAAATTAGAGCTCTGTGTTTATCTATAACCAAATAAATTGAATCTTCAAGGTGTTAAGTGTCCAAGAAGGACAGATGGAAGATAAGGATGTTGATTTAATGGCGTGTCTTTGCAAAAGCAAAGCTTTACTGATACCACAATTAAATATGTGGGAAAAGCCTAAAATAATTTTATCTTTTATTGCAGTGTTCTCAAACAAAATTATTTACAAAAAAAAAATCCAACAATTATTTGAATGCATTGTGTACATAGGTAAAAAAAAAATCCCATATAAAAAATAAATCACAGTGCTTAACTTAACAGTGCCACGCAAATTGGCACCCTTTACTATTTCAATAAACGAATCATGACATGATATGGGGGGCAAATTCTCTTATCCACTACCAAAATGGGAAAGACAAGTACTTGCCACTCAAGCAAGGCACACGAGTGTTTATATTCGCAATTGATTAAATGGCTGCAAAGACATAGGTACTCACCCAAGTCACTGGCCACTGATCTGAATGAGGACCCAAGCTCATCTTACCTCTATGCAGAGTGAGCCAAACATTTCATCGAAAGAAAGAAATGTTCCAAAGAGTGGCATCTAGGGGACACCAAATCTCCATTAAAATGACCATATTCCAACTGTTCTGGCAAGGGATGCAATGAACATAAATATGTAAAGCTTGAAATCAGGTGAGCAACAAATGCTGTAAGTTGAGCTAGCATTAAACAAAAGATGTGGGAGAAGACCCTGATGCCCAGTGTTGATTAAGGTGGATAATCTGTGATACTGTGGGCCTTTTTGCTACCAAAGGCTCTCAGAAACTTGTCCGACTGCATTTCATTGCTAACTCTTTGAAATATCAGGAAATTAGAAATAAAAATCCCATGGCCTCAGCCAGATAATAAACACAGTCATAATTTTGTTATTTAGCAGGTTAATGATACAAAACCTGGTTCCCGTATAAGAGACTATGAAAGTTGTGACAAAGATTGTGCCGGGACGACTGATTAAAGATCCCTCTCTTTTTAAACACCAACCTTGTGAAACATTATAGGAGAAGACGAAATGCAATCAAAATAAAGTTATACACAGAATTAACAACAGGGGTTTTTGAAACTTTTCAGCAACAAACAATTTATTTTGTTTCAATAAGTACGAAGGCCGCTATATTCTGCCAGAAAGTGCCAGAAATGGATTATTATCTCGTTAGCGCGCTCTCAATATCTTTATCTCAGTCCTCCTTTTTCCCCCTCATGCATCTCTCTTTTATTTCAGTGTCAGTCTCCCACTCCTTCACAAGGACACACAGCCCCACCCACAGTAATGAGTAAACCTCCTGCAGCCCCACCCTGCCCAGACTGCCAAGTTGCTGCCAACACCTCAGACGCACAAATACACATTTGCAGCAGGCCCCACCACAGCTTGTACAAAGAAGTCATAGACTCAACTGTCGCGCTCGTATGCATATCCACATGCACCGGTTCCACCCATCTCCCACTTAATAGTGCCCGTGTCAGTGCCCTGACACCACACACACACACACACACACACACACACACACACACACACACCACACACACACACACATCCACACAAAATAGTCTATTCTGATCTAATGTGATCAGAGCAAATAAGCTCTGCGGCGCTGGCGCACCACAAGCTATGCCTGCCAGTCCATGACATCACTGCGCAGTGAAAAGCATTATGGTCCACAGAGTTGGGCGAAGGAAACTGAGTGACAGGTGGGAACCATGAGAACAGTCGGTTAGCCGCCCCCAGTTGCCAAGACGACGGGAAAGTTTCCCTGTGTTGTGAAGTTTCAAATTTGATTCAGAGGAGAAAGATGAATATGGCTGATGGGAACGGGAAATGATGTCATGGAGGCATGTGCACAACAGATACTAACACACTCGTGCGAGAGGCTTTGCTGGCAAGCATATTTTGCATAAGCTCTGTAAATATGATTAGAGGCAGACAGATTTTGTTGTTGCAATTCGCCACATGAGATCCTCTCATTGCACTGGATTCAAAGGGAAGATCATTTGAGGATGAAAGTGTATTAAAAGAGGCGTTTTGACAACTAGCGTTCCCAGCAGGAAGGATCTTAGAGTCAGGGCTAAACTCTGAAAAGTCTGGGAGTAAATAAGACAAAGATGAGAGACAAGGTTTCATCACATAATAAACCAGTAAGTATTCTTACCCCGTGAACATTTTCATATTTAACAACCACAAGCTGAAATGGGATTTTGTGTGATAGAGCAATATGAAACAATGCATAATTGTGAAGTGATGGGATAAGCATGCATGGAATTTCTTTTTCATACAACAAAAAAAGGCAAGTCAACACTTTTTAAAAACATTTTTCTGTGCAACTACAGGTGCAAATTATTTGGAGTATGTCTCTGCCACCTTTGCGTATGAGAAAACTTCCTTGGCTTCTTTGCAAAATAGTTCCACCATGGTGTGATTGGATGGAGAGTATCCGTTATCAGAAATTTTCAAGGGCTGCCTAAGATTATCAAATGGATTAAGGTCTGGACTTTAACCGGGCCAGTCTAAGAAATGAAACTGCTCTGATTTTTCTCCAGTATTAACTAGCTCTAACAACCTTTCTTGTCGCTGCTGAAAAGAAAAGCATCCGCACAGCATGATGCACACACTTCCATGTCTCAGAGTTGGGATGGAGGGTTCAGGGTGATGCTTAGTGTTAGTTTTCCGCCACACAAAGCACTTTGCCTCGAGGCGGAAAAGTAACGTTTTGGTCTTGTCTGACCAGAGCACCTTCATCTACGTGCTTGTTGTGTCTATCACACCGCGGCTTTTGACAAACTTTAAATGGGAATTTTCATATCTTGCTTACCGCAACGGCTTTTTTCTTGCCAGGCTTACATAAAGACCAGATTTGTGAAGTGAATGATTAATATATACCGGCTGGCCTGGGAACGCCCTGGGATATCCCCGAATCAGATAGAGGGTGTTGCTGGGGAGAGGGATCGCAGGGTTTCCCTCCTGTTGCTGCTGCGACCCCATCTTGGATAAGCGGAAGACAACGGACGGACAAATGAATAATAGTTGTCCTGTCTACTAATTTTACTACCTGACATGTTGATTTATATTTGCTCCAAAGTTACCATCTTGGTTCTTTCTCTGATTAATGTTTTTCCTTGCAAGGCCGGACAGTTTAGGTGGACGGTGTCGTGGTAGATTTCCAGCGGTGCCATAATCTCCATTTTTGCAGGACAATTTGAACAGTGCTTAATAACCTGACGCTGCTTTAAATTCCTGACCTGTCTGCACTGTTTGTTCACTAATGTTCTCCAACAAACCTCTGAGGCCTCGACAGAACCACTGGATTTATAGTGAAATTAAACTACACACAAGGAGACTCCCTTTACTAACTGGGTGACCTATGAAATTAATTTTATTAAGCGGTGTCAGAGAGGAGGTGGCTAAATAGAAACGCACAACACACGTTTCAGATTTTTATTTGTAGAAACTTGTGAAACATGTTTAATTCTGCTTCCACCTCAGATGTATGCATTGCTTTGTGTTGAGCTATACTATAAATACTAATAAAACTTTTGTTTTGGGCTTTATTGAAGTTTGTGATGTAATCTGACAAAATGTGAAAAGGTTTTGCAAAGCACTTTGATAACCCTGAGTGTGTGTGCATGTTCTGCTTACTCTTAGCAGAGACTGGGATTCTTCTTTTGTGGCTCCTCCTTTCCCCTCCTGTGCTCCTGCACCTCCACTCCCGCCTCCTCCACCTGGATATGGCTGTGGCGGTATCTGGCTCTGCTTCTCCCCTCCTCCTCCTCCTCCTCCTCCTCCACCCGCAAGACCTCCTGCTGGTCTCCCTCCTCCCAAAAACGACTTGGTATCTCCCAAAAATGACTTGGTGTCTCCCAGGTAAACCATGCCAGGTAAAGCCACGCCTCTCTTCTGCTGCGAGCCCTCATGATTGGCTGAAACAAAAGAGAGGGAGAGTGGAGGGGAGAAAAGAGAGGGGCTCCCACCCCCTGCTCCTCTTTCCGTTACTCTATCGGGCCCCATTCGCTCCTTGGGTACCCAGAGTAATCCGTGGGCCTGCTCACCTCCTCTTTCTCCTGGCCCTCTTGTCTCCCCGAGAACCCAACCCTTCTCCCGTTCTCTTTCTTTCTCCTCCGCTCCCTCGCTTTTAACCACACCGCCGGCCTCCTCCCTAACTCCCTCCGCCAGTCGTCCCTCAGGAGGCGCTAGAGAGTAGAGGAGGCGCAGATCCCCCTTGCTCTCCTCTTTTATTGCTAAAGTGGAGGGAGCTGAGCAGCCATTGGCTGAGAGCGCCAGAGAAGGTGTCATTGAGGTGGGCAAGGAGCCTAATGAGGGAGAGGAGTCTTGACAGTGAGCAGAATTAAAATGGTCGAGGAGGGCCGACGAATCAGGAGCCGTGAAGTCGCAGTGTCGGCAGCGGCAACATGCGTGAACACGCCTGAAAAAGAGAGAAAAGTACGGATTTTTACTTTCAGTTTTAATCACTGAACTAGATCTTGGTCTTGAGTCCTCGAAACTAGTAATGAGTCATCGCAGTAATACAATAATGGGGGTGAAGGCAGCTCTGTAGACCTTGTTACATTTTCAATTGCAGAGCGGAGTCAATACATCTGCCCATTTAAACAAGTAAAGTTCCCTCAGTCACGCAGCGTGACACCAAAATTGCTCGCAGAGTGAAGAAAATCCAACCCCCGGAAATGAATAAATCAAAAGGTGCCTTTAGCCCTGCTTGATTTCCTAAAAACTGTCAGGTTCTGACTTTCAGGGAACTTGTAGCCAAAAAGTGACTCAGAGTTCCACTAAATCACCATCAATTACTTGAAAACGGTGAGAAGCATTAATGAATCTGAAAGTCAAGCAGTGAATCAACCATAAACAAGCCACCTTCATTTCCTGTTGGCCAAGCCCCTGAATAGTCCGCTATTTCCAGAGCAAGACATCAGGGGAGTTTTTTTTTTTTTTCCTGGCATAGAAAAACATGTTGGGTGCTTCTTGTGTGGCCCAACGAGGGTGAAAAAAAATAAATGTTTGAAAAGGTTTGAAAAACCCATACCCACACAAACACATACCTATCATGGGCAGCCAATTTACATTTACATGACAAGACTAGTATTATAACCTTGTGTAAAATCATAAATTTGTACTTTTCTTAAAAAGAAAAAAAAAATGTATTGCTTTTGCATTACTCAGACTATCCAACTCTTTTTCTTTTAGGATATTGCTTTCAAATTGCTTTACAAATGTTTGTTTTTTTAATCCAGGGCCTCTAACATTTTGTCACATTACAACCACAAACGTCAAACTATTTCCTTGCCATTTTTGAAATTATTGCATTTTTTTTATAAACAACTATCTAAAAAATGTGGCTGCATTTGTTCTCAGAACCCTTGGGCCAACAATCACCTGTTGCTTCAATTACAGCTTTGCACATCTAGAAACAAAAATGTTTGCCCATTCCAGCCTAAACTCAGTCAGATTGGTTGCAGAAAACCTGATAAAAGTTTTTCCAAGTCTTGCCTTAGATTCTCAGAATGATCAAGGCCTAGACTTTGACGGGTCCATTCAAATACACATATGTTTCAATCTAAATCTTCATTTAATCTCTGGCTTCATGGTAACTGTAAAGTTGTTGTCCTGCTGGAAGTTGGTGCCTCTAACAGATCTTCATCCAGGCTGTATTTAGCTCCATCTATCTATCCATCAATACTAACCAACTTATCAATCCTCGCTGTAAAAAAGCCTACCCACAGCATTCTCATCCATATATAGCATTTTCATGTGGGCAAAAAGGCTCCATTCTGGAAATAATAGTTGAGTCTCAGTTTGGCCACAAAGTGGTAGAAGTCACCTCTTTGTTGACGCTGCTGACTGATGTGATGCAACCATTTTTGCAGACCACTCTGCCTTTCCTCTCGCAACACTTTGTCAACTAGAGGAATGAAGGCCAAGGTGCATCTTCGACTTGGTGCTCTTTCCATGTGGTGAAAGTTCTTCTCTGTGCAGAAACACGTAGGTGTGGACTGTCTGTTGTAAATTTACTCTTTTAAAAACACGGCTGTAAGCGTCGCCGCTTATGTTACTCTTAGATAACGCGTCCAGTGTATTTCCTGCTTTATGCTTTTCTTTCAACACTAGCTTTCTTCAATTCAATTCAATTTTATTTATATAGCGCCAATTCACAACAGATGTCATCTCAACACATTTTACAAAGTCAAATTCAATCAAATCATACAAACTGGTCAAAAGGTTTGGAAAACAGTAGGAGAAAAATAGACCTTTATGTCCTCCAGCAGTCTAAGCCTATAGCATCATATCTATAGAGGTAGCTCAGGGTAACCTAAGCCACCCTAACTATAAGCTTTGTCAAAAAGGAAGGTTTTAAGCCAAATCTTAAAAGTAGACAGGGTGTCTGCCTCACAGACCAAAACTGGGAGTTGGTTCCACAGGAGAAGAGCCTGATAGCTAAAGGATCTGCCTCCCATTCTACTTTTAGGAACCACCAGCAGACCTGCAGTCTGAGAGCGAAGTGCTCTGTTAGGAACATACGGAGTAATCAGAGCTCTGATATATGATGGAGCTTGATTATTAAGGGCTTTATATGTTAGAAGAAGAATTTTAAATTCTATTCTTGATTTAACATGAAGCCAATGAAGGGAAGCTAAAATTGGAGAAATATGATCCCTCTTGTTGATTTTCATCAGAACTCTTGCTGCAGCATTTTGGATCAGCTGAAGGCTTCAAACTGCATTTTGTGGACTTCTTAATAGTAAAGAATTATAATAGTCCAGCCTTGAAGTTACAAACACATGGACTAGTTTTTCAGCATCACTCCTGTACATAATATTTGTAATTTTTGCAATATTCTGGAGGTGAAAAGGGTAAACTCTGGAAACCTGTTTAATATGGGATTTAAATGACATGACAAGTTTTTTCACTTTTTCACGGACGAATTATAGAAAAGAGAATTGGCCCAAGGACTGAACTCTGTGAGTCTGTCAGAGAGATACAATTTAAACCAGGTTCATGCTTTTCCCTTAATTCCTACAGTACATGCAAGTCTTTCTAGGAGAATATTGTGATCAACTCTATCAAGAATATGTCGGTTTATGCACATTTTGAGCAAAATCAATTGAATCAAGGATAGTATTAAAGGCTACATTAAGATTATCCCATTCAGTGTCAGCATGAATGTTAAAAGCCCTCACTATAATAACATTGTCAGTGTTTAACACAAAATCAGATAGGAAGTCTGAGAAATGATCTAAAAACTGAGAATAAGGGCTTGGTGGACGGTACCATTCTTGCTATTCTTCCAGAAAGGGCAGATCTCTGGAGTGCACAACTAATTGTTCTCTGCAGCTCTTCCAGTGTGAGCATGGTCCTCTCAGCTGCTTTTCTAAATAATGGTCTCATTTTTTGGCCATTTAGGTGCACTGCTGTCTCTTTGTAGGTTTATGCAATACTATTTTCATCTTTAATGGACTGAGCATCTCTTTGAGAGGGTCAGAGCTTGGGACATCTCGCAGCTGAGTCCTTGACCTGTCTTCCGTGTTCCTTGCTCTCCATGATGTTTTTTGTTCACTAATGTCCTTTAAAAAACTCTGAGACCTTCACAGGAGACTTGGATACTCTATTTACCAATTGGGTGACCTGTGAAGGCAACTCTTTCCACTTGGTTTTATTTAAAATGTGAAAACCATGTCAGAATTTTCAATTCATTTCACAATGCGGCATCTCTTTACATCACCTGAAACTCCAATACAATACACTGGAGCTTGTGATTGAAACATGAAAAAGCATACAAAATGTTAATGGATTTGAATACTTTTTGGAAGGTGTTGTAGCAGCCTCGAAATTGCGTCTGTTTCATTGTCAAGGCCATTGTTTTGGCAGCTGAGTCATGTTTAACCAAAGCTTCACTTGCCATTTTCCTATGCTCAGATGTCACCCAGCAACAGTAATCTGCTAAAAACTGGCTTCTGCATTCACTTGGCTTTTTCTCAACAGCAGCTTCTTATTGATGCCCTGCAGTGTGAGTACTTTACAACAGCAGGAGATACAGTAAGTATGCCAAAAATGTCAATGAGAGCAGAAAAACAACCTCTATGTAGAGAAGATGCTCACACAGTAAGAAAAAGAAAATCTAGGAAATTATACAAAGAAATAAAGCACAGACGTGAGGAGTAAACAGATGTTTTCTTTTTCCTTTCAAATAAGCAACTCCTGCAGGTTGAAAAAAAAGTGTCTCAGAGAGGCTATCAAAAGCCCCAATAGGTTTAGAGAGTGTCTTCACACTTGACAGGTTTGCTTTGATTAAAAGTAACTGTGATTATTCTGTTAGCGCAGATCATTTAAATCAGTGTGAGCACTGTCATCCGGACCCTTGAGGGCACCAAACAACTGGCACGAGACCATTTGCCAAAAAAAAAAAAAGTGCAGCTCAGTCTGGCCGAGACTAAAAATACAAATGATCAAAAATCAAATAAAGTTTTATACCGTACTTCATTTTGAGATTACTTTGTTCTTCTAATAATAGGTTTTATTTCATTCAACACTTTGCTTGCAGCACATTTCCTACTGAGTGGGCAACACAGAACCTCCAGGCAATATTTGCACTCTAAAATGTTTTAATGCATTGCTGAAGACTGTGACCCGGGTATTACTTCTGATCCAATTTCTGGTCACATTCAGCAGGGTCTGTTGTCTATAGTAGAGAAAAAAAGAAATCATGCTTCTTCCAAATTGAAGCCTCTTGCATCTCATACTCCTGTGTCCACACCCTTAGGGCAGTGGGGCGAGGTGTTCATTGAGCGGTGAAGTCCTGTTCTATTGAAATTGTGATGCGTTTAATAGCCTTGTTATGAAGTGCAGTAAGGTTGTGAAGGCAGTTCATTTTTGTAGCAAAGTGGATCAACTCACATTTCTGAGCTTGAGTTATTCTTTAACAGAGTATGTTCAAAAACAGCTGGAACCACACATTAAAACAAGGTGCATAACACTTTTATAAAGTTGTAATAACTGACAGACATTGGTAGTCTCTTTTCTGGATGTCCATGACGTGACGTGTTGATCATAGATAAGTGTGTTGTCTAACGCCCCCCTCCCTTCAGATTTCTTGTCTTTGCCTTTTAGTCACACTTAAGTGTTTCAGATCATCAAACAAATTTAACATCAGAAAAAGAAAACCTGATTTAATGTAAAAACATTTTTCAAATGATGATTCTCTCTATTAAAAAGGAGCATTCTGCAAGTTTTAAGGTTAAATATTATTTATTTTCTTTCCCATTTTTTGGAAAGAAAATGATTTCCCATTTTCTTTCCCATTTTTTTTTTAAGTTTCCCTTTATTTACAGCAGTTGCCTCCATAGGCTCCATTAGTTAATAAGAGAGTGATTCGGGTTGTATTCTCTGGGCATGTGCGTGGGTGACACGCTGTGCGCCCTCATTCACCTGGCTACTTTGTTGACGGCTTAGTGATAGAAACACGAGCTAACTTCAATATTCATAACTTTTTTACCTGAGAAGAAATTACGTAACTAAACAAAAGACCTGTGCAGTCGCAGCGGCAGATGCTTTTCATCTTCTCCCATGTGCGTGCACAACACTGGTGTCATTTCAACTTGTCGCCAGAAGGGGAAAGTTTCAGCAAAAACTCTGGAACTTGTGCTATGCTCCTTTAAGGGAAAAGGCTATCAAAAATAAAATTAACCTATATGAAAAACTAATTAGCCCCTAAACCTACTAACTGGTTGAGACACCCTAGGTGGAAACAACTGCCTTCAATAATCAGTGAGTCTTAAACAAACACTGTAGAGGAATTTTGGCCCACTCTTCATTACTGAATTATGTTAACTCAGCCATAGAGGAGGGTTCTTGAGCATTAACAGCCTACTTAAGGTGATTCCACAGCATCTCATTGGGACTTAACCAAAGAGAAAGGTGGACAGGCTGGTGTGCTTTGGACCATTGTACTGCTGCATGACCCAAGTGCCCGTTCAAACTTAAGGTCACAACTGGGTGGCCAGATATCCTCCTTCAAGATATTTCTAGTCAAAAGCAGAATTTATGGTTCCATGAATTATGGCAAGATATCCAGGTTGTGAAGCAACAACGCAACTCTGGACCACCACACTAGCACCACCATGTTTGACACACTTTTCAAACAGTTCTACTTTTCTGCCATCAGTCCAAAGAATATTTTCCAAAAAGTCTGGGGGGGTCATCAACGTTTTTTTGGCAAATGTGAGATGTTTTTTTTATGTCCTTCTCGGAATGAGCCAAAGCTCAAACTCAATATCACCAAGTTATTTTTAATAAGCTACTGTCAACCCTTCATCCTTTGTTTTCCTCTACTAGAACCTGCTTTGTGAAATTTATCAAGGATAGCATGTGTACTTGGACCATTATGCTATCGTATTTGGTTGAAACAAAAACACAAATCTTGCAACAAGTCAAAAACTTCAAGTAATGGAAACATTAACTGAAGAATATAGTAGACATGTTGCCCTTGCCCAGACCACTTACTGCATACATATGTTTTTGCATGTTCCTGCTGAAGGCTAGTGATGCCACGCCTCTTTTTGGGATAACCAGAGATGTCAAAAACAGAGGTGCTGTTTGGCAGCTTAATAAGAGATTTTTTCACAAGCTGACAATAGCCAATTGTCCATATCACACTAAAATCTGTTGACTGAGTGCATTGCATTCTGGACCTCCAGCTGATAAACGTTAAAGAGATTTATTAACAACTGAAAGTTTCAATCTCAATCTCCTTTTTACTTTGAATAAAGAGCTGACTAATACTCACAATGTAGGTCCAGGGATATCTTTCAGTATGGGAATCCCTAAATTCCTAATAGTCAGTATATAATGTTAATTAAATAAGCAAAATGACGAACTGCTATCTCAAAAAGAGTATCAAGCTTAATTTTCCAACTAGACTACTAAAAGAAGGAAAGTATACTATATAGCAGTCTCTGTGTATTTGTGCACTGAATCAACTGATTAGCTTAAAAGCTAGAGCGTTGTGTTTGTAAAATGCACTTTTTTCATTTATCATGAATTGTCTGTGAGTGATCTCTCAGTAAGTACAAGAGTTTAAGCTTGTGACTTATTCTTTATTACACCAGGGTCCTTTGTTTAAATCCAGAATTTGTAGTCTAAAACTTTAGCATCTGATTGATTTTACTGGGGTTATAAAACTTTGTGACTTTGTTTCACTTTTAGCAGGACACATAACTGATTAGTCACTCTTTTCTCCCCCATTCTCTCCACATTCACCATCTCTTATTACCCTTTAATATGGTTCCCTCCTTTATTTTTATTTTCCTGCTATGCTTTACCCCAGAGCATTGTTTCTTTTTTCCACCTCTTTTCTTTTTTTCTCCGTTTTATTCTTATTATTGATCACACTAAAATGGCTTCATCACATGCTAAAAGCATTATAGAATTGTATACCAGGACTAACACACAAAAAACCCTATTTCACGTTGTTTCTTTGTATTCTTAAACATTTGATGTCTTAATCCGGGAGCCTCATTAACACTTAATTGTGCGTGCAGCCCTGAATTTTACTTTTGTAAAGTCATGCTGGATGCCTTCTGCAATTTTTGACATAAATTACAGACCAAAACTGGGGAAATGACTGGTGAGTTTTAGAGAATGAAGACTGTCATCAGGAACAGAACTAATTTGCATTAGGAAAAAACAAAAGTGAGGTTCATTACTGTTTCAGACTTCTGACAGCCTTTCCTACATTTAGCGAGAATTTCAGAGGTACATTGTGCCCAGATGTCAGTCCACCAGCTTGTACTGTCAAGAAAAACAGCAGCAGTGAGTGGGGGGCCACTGTGTTTTAGCGTGGTGCATACAAAAAACCTACAGACCCCTAAAGACAACAGTCAAATTTAACACTACACTATTCAGTGGTTGTATTATGAGTTCTAACAAAATTATGTTTCACTGAAATTAAAAACATGAATGTCTTAATTCTCCTAACTATTATTGTTTAACAATTACTTCATTTAGTTTTGTTTTTTTTAACACTGGTAAAACACTTTGTGTTAGTCAGATTTTATAACAAGACTCACATGAAACCTGATTGAGTTGTTGGTTGGTGAAGGGGTTGGCTGGCTGGTTTATTGTCGTTTGTTTTTTTTCGTTGGACGTTCATTAGTTTGTTGCTTGAATTGGTGAGTTGGTTTGGTGGATGGTAAATGGTTTGTTATACTGCTGGTTGATTGGTTGGGGAACTGGTTGGATGCTAGTTAGTCAGCCATTTGGTTTTGCTAGTTGATTAGTTGGAAGGTTAGCTTGTTTATGAGATTGGTAGTTGCTGATTTACTGGTTGTTTAGAACAGGGGTCACGAATTAAAAATCAGCAGGGTCCGAATAAAGAAAATCAACAACCAGTAAAGGTCCGGACACATTTGTAATTAAAATCTGTTACTTCAAACAGTATTAAACACTGAAATAAAATGTTTATGCATCCACAAAAAATAACATAAAAATAGAACGTTTTTCTAATTTAAAATCCAAAGTGCTTTTTGAAATAGAGAACCACAATCTTTCACAGTTTGGTATATAGACAATTTCCTGACTTTCACATCTTTTATAAAACAACTGAACTTTTTTTAATTTCTTTTTTATGGCTTAATGAGACAAGTGAGCTTTAGGCTGCCCTGCAAGGGTTTTAAACCTTAGTTTGATTGGCAACAAAGCCAACCTCAAGCACATAACAAGGTGCTCCCTGTCACATTCAATATAAACCAATTTTATGATCATACAAGGCCAAACACAACCTTGGAAATGCAGGACACATCCCCAACACTATCATGACATAATACATTTTAATTTGACACAGATTGCTTTGCCCGTTATTGTTCACCAATTAATAATTACAGTTTATAAAAAGGCATGATTTAACTTTTTTGAAGTTTAATAAAATTGTTATATATTAGCCCAGTGACTGGAGACCTGTCCAGGATGAACCCTGTGTCCGCGCTCCACTTTAACTTCATAAAAAAACTCTCTGAGAATCGCCTTTCTCTGGCCTCACCCAGTTAGAACCCGTTCTCCAGTCCATGTTGTAGCTGCAGTTTATTTGTTTTATCTTTTTGATGTAGTTTTCTTAACAATCTGTAAGCATCAAAATCCTTGTCATTTTATTTAGTGTCCTGGAGCGCAGCTGCTAATCAGGTGAACACTGCTGCATACTGACAGCAGATACAGCTCTGCCTTCTTTGCTTCAGAACAGCGCAGCTTTTTCCGAATCGAACCCAGTCAAATGAGGCACATTGTTTCACAGTCCGACTCTTGTTCTTCAAGGGTCATGCTAAATTAGCCTGAGCTAGCGCGTTACTCTTCTTTGTGTTTTAAATAAAACATAACAGCGAATCACGAGGAGATCCCTGGTTGGTCGCTGCGTTTATCAGCGAGGGAATAAACGCTGACAGACGACATGGCCACAGGTGGAAATAACTCATTGATTAACTGCAGGAGGAGATTGACGCTTACCGAGGGAAGTTGCTGTCAGCTGCTGAACTTTCTGACCGGCTGGTTCGCATTAATCCAAAGAAAACTTTGACCACCGCTACTTTCATTCATACCATCTGTGGCCAGTTTAAAATGCTCTCCCAAAAGTTAAAATGATGAACACCGATAAACCTCAGACTGGCCATGTCCGCTTTGGAAAGACCCGCCCTGCTCTCATTCTGATTGGCTAATGTCTCGCCTCTGCCAGGTTTGATTGGTTGAGAGCAGCTTCAGTGCAAAACCTTGAATAAAAAGTCTAGACGGGACTTTTTAAGCTCAATTTCCAAATGACGGAAATCCGTCGCAGCGACAGAGAACTTTAACCCCCGAGTTAGACACTGTCGTCAGACAACATGCAGTAATATATAAATGTTTTAAATGAGGTTGGGTCCGGATTAGGTAGCAGCTGGGTCCGGATCCGGACCGTGGTCCGCTAATCCGTGACCTCTGGTTTAGAAGGTTGTGGGATTGCTAGTTAACTGGCTGGTTATCATGTGGGATGGATTGCTAGTTTATTGGTTGGATGGTGAGTTGATTGGTTATTAAGCTGGTTATTTCATTGCTTGATTGGTCTGCTGGTTGGTTAGTTTGTTGGTTGTTAGAAAGTGCTGGCTATTTGGTTCATGAGCTCTGATTATTACCACAGCTATCACCATATTGTTTTGTGTGAGGCAGGGATGGTAAGAAACCTACGCCTTGTCTGGACGAAACATCTTCAAACTGACTTCATACTGTGAAATCCTGTTTTGATGTTTGAATAGGAAAAAAAATAGAAAAGGGTCCTTCTGTTCTGAACACTACGGCATTGGGTAGTGGACAGGAAAACTAATATTTTGCAAGTCACAAAGGAATGACCATCTTCTTTGGGGGCGACTAGTGGGTTGCAGTGATCAAACCACATCAAACATTTTTAATCAAACAATTTTCCAACCTGCATAATCAAAGAGTAAATAATTCTAATAAACTCCATGGGTTTTCCAGTACATACACTCAAAGCAGAAGAAGCACAAATGTGGTCTTCAGACAACCCTCCTGTTTAATGCTTTATTCCACATGAGGAAAATCCCAACAACGTATTTCTAGGCCTGTTTAAAGTCATCAAGTGACTCAGCTATGACCTGGAAAATATTTTTCTCAGGCAGCACTCAACTCTTGTACCTGGCTGAATATAGATATAACTGTCATCTAAGAGTCTTAATAGCAGTTTCAGAAAAGGGTTGCAGCTGAAAATTAGTGATCTCTGTCCACGTTTTCTGAATGATCAACTAAAGATAAAAAAAAAAATACGGCTATCCAAGCACAGGAAAGGCTTAATGCTGACCTCACAATTTAATAATTTTTTGGCAATTGCTTTTTTCCCCCATAGATTTGCATTCACAGGTATAGAATATGAGTCTTTATAATTAAAGTTACAGTAAAACATATGCAGAATTTTGTCCGCTGTATATTATACAAAAACAGTTAATAAGCCACAATTTTAACGTCATTTGTGAGATTTCCTGCTCACCTGTAGTGTCTAAAAAGCTCTTCTTCCACTTGTGTGACAAAGTTACACTTTGTACAGGTGTGCTCACTCTCTGCTGCTCCTCCTTTTCCTCCCTCCTTGTCTCCGCCGGCCTCCTCCTCAGCCTTGACTTGTGGAGGTGCCCCCTTTAGGTTGATCAGGTTGTGACAGCTCTCATAGTGTTGCAGCAACACGTCGATGTCAGTGGTGGCAAACGCACACTGGTCGCACAAGTGAGTGACACCTAGATGGCAAATCAATGTTAAGGAATACAAAACCAAAAAGAGTGAAGCTCAAAATGTCTGCATAAAGAAAAGAGTTAGCAAAAGGTAATTATTTGCTGCACCCATGCCTTTAAATACCTTGTGCAACAACAGGATGTGCAGGGTTAGAAGGGTAAAAGGTGGAACTAGAAATCACACTGGGGTCACCTCTCGGGTTAGAAGGGGTCACGCTGGGTGAGGTGGCAGCCGCGGGTTTTGAACCAATGGCGTCCTGCTGCTTGATGGGGTGAGGAAACTTTGAACAGCATTTAGGACAGGTTGGCTTCCGACAAGCAAACGGGTGGGAAACCTAGCGAGAGAACATTTAGTCAAACAGCTGTCTCCACGTTTGCAAGCTATTTTTTAATTTAATTTAATTTTTTTTGTCAGAATAGGGTTGAGGGGTTTAAAGCACCTGAAAAAAAGAAAAATAAAACTGGAAGTCAGCAGCAGCAAAATTAGCGTGCATTATTAATAAAAGCCTAAAATATTAACCATCCTTTTTGTATTTTTAGCAGCTGCAACAGCCCTGTTTGGCAGCTGACACAAAGGAGGGCAGGGAGTGTGCGTGGGCAGATTCAGAGAAGCAAGGGAATTTTAACTAAGCAAGAAATCGGAGCAATTAACTTTAAACTCGTTCATGTATTCCAGTTTATTTTCATGTGCTTGCAGAAAAAAAAAAAAGTTATTTTTCTCCACTATCTGCAGAGAAAACACCCAAATGTTTCAGTTTTTCATGCATCTCACCTCTCCCAGGTGTTTCTGGGGCTGGCAGAGCCCCTGAGGACAATACATGCAGTGCTGAATGCAACAGCGGTGGATGGAGTGGTTGTGCTGGTAGTGCAGTAGCAACGGAGCTACGATGATCACGTCCGCACTGTGGGCCATCGAGTAACGGAAGTCGCACAACTGACAGTTATAGCTGGTCACGACAGCTTCTGAATCGCTGCTTTTTGGGTCTCCTGGGAGAAGAAAATAGAACCCCTGAGTAAAACACACTGAGATGGGGCCAAATGTACAGTGCCTTCCAAAAGTATTTATACAACATGAGCTTTCCTTACTTTCTTTCACAGCGGCATCACAATTCTAATTAGAATAGTGTTTTATTATAATTGTACAAGGCAGAAAAACCCAAACTAGTGCATAATTGTGACGTGGAGGGAAAATAGTGCATGGTTTTAAAAATTCTTTACAAATTAAATCGAGATCAAGATTTTGCATAACCACGTTTAATTGCATTTCCAGCAGCAAGTATATTTCCACCAGTTTGAAAATGTAAAAAATTTGATTTTTTTCCCAGAAAGGTTCCAGCACAGTCAGAGTGCCTGTGCAAATTATTTTTCAAGCCCTGCCACATATTCTTAGTTGTATTTAGGTCTCGACTTTGACTAGGCCATTCTGAACCATTCCAATTTAGCTCCAGTTGTATGTTTAGGGTATGTATAGTCCTGTTAGCAGGTGAACCCCAGTCTTGAGTCTATTGCAGCCTCTAAAAGGGTTTTCTTCCAGGATTACCCTATTGAGCTCCATCCATCTTACCATCCACTCTGAAAAAAAAAGCACCCCCACCACATGTCTTTGTCGTGTAAGTTTGCAGTCGTGTCACTCTTTCCACTTTCACAAGATGGATTAATCAGTTCTCTGCGATGGTTTTATAACCATGACCTTTCCGCTGTGTTCCTTGGTCTTAATGATGCCGTTTGCTCACAGATTCCAGATTCTCTGCGTTACTATAATTATGTACTACTTTGAGTTGGTCCCAATAAAATACACTGATGTTTGTGGTTGTAATGTAAAAAGTATGACAAAGTTCAAGGAATTAGAACACTTTTGGAAGGCACAGTTATCTGATCCTCCAGTTCACACAAATTCACAAAAAAATCATTGTTCAAATAGTTATTTAATAACTGCAATTACATCCCACCACACTTCTTTCATTACCTTGGCTGGCGGTGAAGTGATCTTTGCAGCTTTTGGATGCCATGTGATCTTGCTGTCCTCTGTCTCCTCTTCCTCCTCGGTCCCTTTCTTTCTCCACCCCAGCAAGACAAGTACTATTAGGGCTTATAGCACCACCACCAGCTCTATGCCTTTGTTCATAGTGCTCTAAAAGCTTTGCTGAACCCTCCGACCACTCGCAATTCCAGCTGCAGAGTTTACACCAATAACACGCCTGCACAGCTCCTCGACCAGCCTCCCCCGTCCAGCCCGAGGAGTCAGAACCCTCCCTAACCGGGATGAAGTACCCAACCACAGAGTCGTCTTCAGCTCGCACCGCCACCCGCTCGGCGGCTTCGGACATCACACTCCTCCCTTTCAGCTGGCTGTCGTGCGTCGGCAGGTTATTGACGGCCAGTAGGGGTGTGGTTGGGGGAGATTTGACTTTGTTAGGATGCAAGGACAAAAAGTGTTGTTCAAGTTCCAAGGAATTACTGCCCATGTACGTAAAGTTGCAGAATTTGCAGCGGAAGTACTTAGTGTTCCCCTGGCAGTCAGATGTCTTGCGGCCAATCCCGATTAAGGTGCCGCCCAACGTCACCTGGTGAGACGGAAAAAAAGATGAAAAGCGTTAAGATTATATAGATTTAAAACTGTTCAGGATTTTACTTATCAGAGTTGGGATCGAATATGAATGCACAATAAAAACATGCATCGTTTTCCTTTCTCTCAACTACTTTGTATTGATCTATAATATGAAATCCCAAAAGACAACTCATTTTGTGTTTGGAAATGTGATAAAAAATTTAGGTTGTATGATTACATTTCCATAACACTGGCTGTCCAGGCTTAATATTGCTAAATAACACAGAACCTAAGATGCTGGTTTCACAAACAGGAGACATATTCAAGCCCAACTTAATTTTGAGACCTATAATTTGAAGCCAGGTTACAGATCTAACAACTCTAGGATTTATTAGTCATTGGAATGATTAACCTGTAATTTTCTGCACATGCATTTACAACAAAAATAGCGATCTGTTAGAAAATCAGATGGGTTCTCATTCTCCTTGATATTTCCTTTCAAACTATGATGATCATTCTGGGAACTGGTTTGAAATTTGAAGAGTCCAAAATTTAAAAAGCTATAATCTAGCAAATAAAAGCATGCTGTAATTCAGTCTGTTGCATTTTATGGATTTTTGCATATAGAGAGAAATAGTTATTGGTCACACCTGAAACTAGCCTAAAAAAGATATTATTGTATTTGTGCTTATATTAAAATATAAGGTTGGATGACACACTTAAATATAATACTTTCGAGTTTCATCTGTCTAGAATTTTGTCTTTGAAATGTATTCTCTTCAAATCAAAGGAAAGAAATGACATGGGTAGAAACAAATGAGGCAAAGAGCAAATGGGACATGTTGAGGAAAAGTGTACGGATCTAGAAACAGGGCTGGGGGAAAAAGAAACAGGCGAGAGATAGATCAAAAGCAAATTGAGCAGTTAGAGAAAAACTGATTGAATACTCAGAAACAGGGAGCAAGGGGAAAAAAGCCCAAAACAGAGAAGATGAAGGAGAGACGAAAACGTTCATAATAATGGAGAACGGAGAAAAAAAACAGGGTTAAATATGTCTGACAGCTGTTTCATTAGACTCCCTAACAGTCGATTAGAACTGCAGCTTCTCCGTATGTCTCTTTCACTACCTTCTCACCTTTCCTCCTCCATCTCTAACTCATTTCTTCTTTACGTTATTCGTCTCCTCCATTTTTTTTTCTATTATTATTTTTCACTGGTTGACAGGGACCCTGGTCTTAGCAAATGACAGGGTGGAATTTTCCAAACGTGGGCTAAAAGGAGAAAAATTGAGTGAGAGATGGAAGAGAATATAGATCCCTTTCATTCCTCTTTTTTTTCCCCTAACAGTTTCACTCTTTCTTCATAATGACGATTTAATCCCACTGGATTTTCTATTTCGGACTCGTGCGTCTGTGCGTCGCCTGCTTTGCCTTTCTGTGTCTGTTATGCGACTGCCCACCATTACCGGCTTCTGGATTAAATGAAATGAAACTCATCCGTTATTCTTCTCAATCAAATTCATAAAATAATTTTATTCCAACTTTTTAATACAAAGCCTTGCTGTTTCTGTTCACGCAGACTCAGAGTCCTAATCCTTGACTCAATAATTCAGATTGTCCCCATATGCAATAAGGGAACTGAGAGAAATCATTAATTTAAAAACTTAGTTTATGTCCTGAGGGAACAAAGCAGCAAGCTTTAAGCCTAAAATGAAATATTTGTCTGTGACTCAAAGTGGTGTGATCCATTTGTTGTAATAGAAAAATAGCTTGACCATTGGCCAATAAATACAGATTGAGCCTCTATAAGAGGAACTACATACCCAACATGTAAAGATTTTATCTTTTTTCTCCCGTACTTTAATGTTTATGATTAGCAGTCACAGCAAATCAATGTTGAGTGGAAGGCGTCGCATTGTTTTTTTTTTTCTTTTTCGGACCCGGTCTGCAGCTGTTGATTTCCCTGATTAGGACCCTCTTGATTTGAAGCACAGCTGAAAACAGCAAAAATCTACTTTTCCAACCTCCAGAGGATTGCCGTCCACGCTGCACGCCGAAATTACACACAACTAGGATTACCAGGGAAGCTTAATTTCACCTTGTACATTGATTTCCTTCATCCCTAAATCTGCATTAACCTTTCTTTGCATTGCAACTCAGAGCAGATGGCATCTTTAAACCAGTGCAAAATATGAAAGAACAGGGAAGCATGTTTAGATTTCATGCTACACGAGTATATGTGAGGGAAGCTGTATGTTTTTGCTCAGCAGCAGTGTATGTGCAGCCTGTATGCCAGGTGGCATGCATGTCTCCTTTCTGTCAGTCTATAAAGCTTTATAACTCACGGCCCAATACCTGCTGTCCAAATGACTCAGAGTAACAAAGGAACAGAAGTTTGCTCTCGCTAGTAAATTGTTATATTCAGCTGTGTCTAAAGAGTGGACTAAATGATCAAGTTAATTATGCTGACCAGCTGTTACTTACCTAGAGTTATGTCACACTGGTTTGCATTATCATTAAAAGTAACGTCACGTTCAACACAAGGAATCTTAACTTCTGGGTGTTTTTTAATTATGTTATTCCAACATTTTTACTAAATCATCAAATTTGTATTTATCAGATTAGCGTCCATCTCCTTGAGTTCATAAAAAAGTACATTTTGAAAAAAAAATCATTAATTTTATTAACTGTAATTCAATGTTGGGTTTCATGGTGAGAAGGGGAAATTACATTAGAGATGGGTCAATCCTAGTTTTGTTGCCAATATACAACATATAAGGAGCAAGGGTGGCAGCAGACCATGCGTTTCCAACAGAACGCAGATGTTTAATTCAGAGATTGGCAAAAGGGTGCCAACATTTTCAGATGTAGCCTGTTCCATGACAGAGGTTGAATGCTCGAGAGAGTGAAACAGAGCAACTTTGCTGCAATACGTTTAGCCTTCCTTTTATCTGCTGTCGTCTCCATCTCCTCAAGTAGTTACCAAAGAGTGAGATAACCCATAGTATATACACATCTCCTTTCAAATACATTTGTACCATACCTTTAGCTTCCTCTGACTACATGTTTAATCACCTCACTGATGCTGAAATTAAATAACTTTTGTGTCCAGTCACACTAAATAGTTCCTAAAGCACTCAAATACGTTTCCTTTACTTAAAAAAAAAGAAAACATATTTAGGTTTTCTTTCATCAGGGCTGGTCTGGCTGAAAATTGTCAGATTATGGTCATCAGCTAATTTCTCAGACATACATAAATCATACAATAAAGCAGATCCATTAGAAGCCCATTGCATTTACACCTGTAGACCTTAGTTTAAAAAAATACAAAGTCTTTGATAGAGAATTTAAAAGAGAATTTGAAAAAGAAATACATGAAATTGCACTTTTTTGCACAATGACTTTGGTAAAAACTTTTTTTCTCTCCGTACCTGTACGTCGTACGTTCCGTTCATCATAATTGTCCTCTGATGCTGATTCTGTGCATCTGATCTTGTTTTTACCAACTCTTTGGTTTGACTTCTCGGTCCCTGTCCTGTTTGTAAATCTGACACCAGAACAGCACAAAGAGTTCAGATGAGTAAAGATGCATAAAGACGATTCAAGGTACTTCAAGCAAAACATGGTTAAATAATAAATAAATAAACTGCATTTATCTGAAATTATATTCGTTCTCTATAAAACTGGATATGAATGGGATCTGTTTGTCCTGTAAAGCTCCAATGATGCTCTATAAATAAACTAAATTAAACCGAATTACAGAAATATAAAGAAATGACATGGAAATAAAAAAGAAACTTTTATTGAAGCAGGAATTACCGAGGTTTGTATGTTGGGGGGCCATGTTGTGGAGGGCCAGGATCTGGGTGTCGAGTGCAGCATCCTGTCGTGTGCGATTGTGCAGACCCAGGTGATACTTCCTAAAGTGCTTCACCAGGTCAGCGGGGTCGTTGCCGTAGTAGCCGTAACCACACACATTGCACTTGAAGTCCTGGAGTTTGGGAGAAGGGCTGGACGACAGAGGTGGGGTGTCATCTGCCGTCTCCTCCCTCCCTTCCTGCCTGGAAAGGAGCCGAGGTGCTGAGGGGAGAGGAGGAGTGAGGTGGTCAGTCTCCCCCACTTCCACTCCCCTCTCCCTGTCCTCGGCTTCCGACTGGCTCTCAGGTCTCTCACCCTGTGCCGTTAATACTTGTATTCCCCTCGCCCCTCCGCCTGCAGTCCTCCCCCTTCGTTCCTCGTTAACATAGAGCTCCCCGACGGAGGAGATGCACTCGCTCCCTGCCTCATCCTCCTCCTCCTGCTCGTCGTTTCCTCTGATCCGTTCAGACGACTCTGGTTCGGAGGGTCGGTTTATTCGATCCGCTTCCGCTGCCACTCTCTCCTCCTCATCTCCTTCATCTTCTTCCTCTCCTGTCGGCTTCCTCCCCTCTTCTTCTTCCTCCTCCTCTTCACCTCCTACACTCCGGATAGGGGGATTCTTCTTCCTCACCATCTCTGAAGACACGCACACAAAAAAACAAACAGAAAGTTTTAAAACATATGGAACAGGTTTTTTAAAATGAGATTCAATTATGTGTTTTAAATTGCTGGGATTCAATTTACCCCAAACCCTTAGAAAAAAAAGCAACAGACTCAATAAATGAGAAACATCTCAGCAGTGAAGCGATTTGCTTCTGGTACACTTTTTTTTTTAACTCAATATGTGAAGTACATTTTTTTTTTTTATCGTGATGGAAACCATCCGTGAGAATCTTTACCACGTGACCACATCAGAACCAAAACCATATCAGAGAGCCTGAGACAGCGAGGGCGAGGAGGGTGAGGCGCAGGGAGACATGGGAGGGAGACACTATCAGGGAGCCCATGGCCACCGCACGACCACATCAAACCAAACACCCGTATCAGAAAGATGGATGATCGAGGCTGCGGATGGCAATTCATCCCCTTCAGCCCTCCAAAGTTCTCCGCTTTCCCTCTTTTTCTACCCGTCTTTTATTCATTTTCAAGCTGCAAACTGTTTTTTCGGCATCGCATCCTGCTCATTTGTCCCTGTTCTGGTCTGCTCTGCTCTTCCTGTCTTTCCTACAATGTCTTTAAAAAGGCTTCTGTATAGAAATCCCTCTACTTTTATGTTACTAAGTAAAATCCAGTAAAGAAGTAACTTCATTAGTAAATAGAGACCACCTGTGAGTAATTTAAATGCCACAGAAAATGGAGCTGCTCTGTGAATGCCTCATATTTCTTTTAAAGAACACCAGTGAAAGCAAGGATCACTGTAGAAAGGTCAGGGATAAAGTTTCAGAAAGTTTAAAGCAAAGTTCATTTACATAACCAAGACCTATCCACCGGCCGGGCAAAGAGGGCATTAATCAGTAATGCAGCCAAGAAGCTCATTCAAACTCTGGAGGAGCTGCAGAGAGCCACAAGTCGGGCAGGAAAAATCTCTACACGGGACAACGTTTAGTTGTGCACTCAGAACGTCTGAGTGAAAGACACAGCAAGACATGTTTGCAGTTTTCCTCAAGCTATGCAGGAGACACAGAAGACATGTTGAAGGAGGACATAAGAAACCAAGACAATTTTTTGACCTACATATAAAATGCTATGCGTGGTGGAAAACCAACACTGCACATCAACCTGAAAACCCAAATGCCACAATGAAACCTGTGGGTAGGATTTTCTTCCACACTTACAGGAAAGCTGGTCAGAGATGATGGGAAGATGAATGGAGCTAAATAAAGGACAATCCAGGAAGAACATGCAACAACCAAGTGTCTTACAGCAGGACAACAACCTTAAACATACAGCCAGAGCGTCACTGAAATGGTTTATATTAAAGGGGACATATCATGCAAAATCCAAATTTTTAGCCCTTACAGACATTTTGTTGTGTTGTTGAGTGTCTGGGAATCCAGAAACATTGAATGTCGTCTCTCCAGGTACTGTGTAGATAGCTTTATATTCTGTTTGGGTATTCAGTTTTCTCTGTTCTCAATTATGTTTTCTTTTTTTTTTTTCACGGCTCTAGTGACTCGCTTTTTAACACAGTAGGCTGACAGGAAGGGGGGTGAGACATGCGGCAAAGGACCGTGGGTCGGAGTCGAACCTGGGTTGACCGCGTCAAGCACTAAGGCCTCCGTACATGGGTCGCGATACCCACTGCGCCACCAGCGCGCCCTCAATTATGTTTTTTGAACAATTACATCACAGTATTTGAACTACCAAACAAGGCCATGGGCTTAACAATTTTGTAAATCCACCGTTTTTATTTTTTTTCGCCACGATTTTGTATTCCTAGCAAAGGGATGCTGAAGCTACAAGTGGATAAGTTAAGATGTTCAGTTATTGGGTGTATTAACCCATACAATTCATTACACTGTCCACCCGCATACTACAAAAATGGCCGAATGGACTGGAATGGAGTGCTCCTGGAGAGGGGCGGGGCGTGAAGTGGCTCATTTGAATTTAAAGAAACAACCCCAAAACGAGTTGTTGTCAGGCGCACCTCAGAACAGGGATAAAAAGGGGAAATCTGTGGATAAATTAATAAGGAATTCAGCCCAAAGCATTGCAGTTCCAATTAATACAGACCACAACTGAATGATTTCAATGTGAAAATAAAGAACCTAAATGCATGATATGTCCCCTTTAAGGCATATTCATGTATGCCATTATCCAGTCAAAGCCCAGAGCTAAAACTAATTGAGAAACTATGGAAAGACGAAGCTTGTTTTTTAACAGTCTCCACCCACTCTGACAGAGCTTCAGATTTTTTTAACAAGAAAGACTTTCAGACTCTACAAGTGCAAAACTGGTAGAGACATATCCTAAAAAGACTTGCAGGGGAAACATATATAGTGGACACATGTGCTCAGGTCAAATGGAACCTAAAATGAACGCAGTCTGCATACGTTCTTAAGTATCATCCCTAAGAATATCACCCTAAGCAGACTTTCCACAAGGTTGAACATGATACTCTGAATATGGTTATGTGCAAAAGTTACTATTCGTGTTTCCATCAACGTTTTTTATGCACATTTTGAAGTATTGCATTAGAAAAGGTCGACAGAAACAGCATAATAAAATCAATTTACTAAACTTTGCAAAAACGTTTTTTCACTCGATCGAGGTGGTTTCTGACTCTTTTTTTTTTTTTCGAAAAAGAGTAAATGTAGGAAAGAGGAGATGGAAACAGATATGTTGAATAAGTCCTGATGTAGCAAACCTTTAACTCACATGACTGATCGGCTGTTTCTACAGCGTCTTTCTGAATGTTCCCATAACGCTCAAAAACATGGCTTGAAGCAACAACAGGTATGTGTGGACCGATGAGGAGACTTGAGCATTTCTTAGTCTCAGCCATCAACGCTCCATTACTGATCTGTGGTCTGTGCTAGTTTGCAACCTCTACTTTGTGTTTATTACAGCGTAACATAAACGTATGACGACATTACGCTTTGAGTCGCCTGATTAATTCGCTACAAACCAGTACATGGAAAAATGTCTGATTCGCATTTTTATCCAATGAGAATTGGATGGAAACATCGCTGAATAGAAGCTGAAAACAAGACAATCAAAAAAAAGACAACCATAGAAGAAAATAAAAAGTTCAAGCGGTGTGAAAAGTTGTGCGAGACGTCTAGTCAGTGTAAAATGCTGCTCTGAGACAGTTTCCAATATGTTTCCTTATGTTTTCACTACATGTAGTTCCTTTGTATTCCCTTCTTCCACATGCAAAAATAATTGCTACTATAATTGAAGTAATTTCATCAATAACATTTTTCTTTCTCTTCTCACCCACCCCGTTTTCTTCCCCTTTCCTCAACCATTCCTCCCCTTTCCCCCCCTTATAATCACTTTACAAAAGCCATCAAATAACCAGACATGTGTTTTATGTTAAACCATAATCTTTCTTTTGTTTGAAAAGAGAACAATTGTGGTTGGGTTGTTCACAACAGTCGTGACAGAGAAATATTGCGTGTTTTGGGGTTGCTTTTCTGTATGCAAGCGTGTTTATTTGTGGTTATCCTATTCATATTGGCTCGTAAACACGGCAAACCCGTTGACCCACGTTCGTATGCCTTTCTTTGATTGCACATATGCCAAAACGGCCGACAGACGCCAAACTGATCAGTTTTAGATCAATGCAATAGGAGAGAAAGGGGAAAAGGAGTGTCAGTAATGCATATTTGATGATTCATCTGGAGGAGAGATGGCATGCACAATGAGAGCAACTCTGTGGTCAACCTGAGGCTAAATTGCTTGTTGTTATTTACAGAAAGCAACCTGCAAACTTTTTTTTACATACAAGACAAGATAAACACACTTGTAGAGTAATGCAGTTTAGCGAATGTGGATGAAAGCCAAATTTTGGGATACATCGTAAACGAAAACATGCAAACACACATAAGATTGGGACATAATCTTAAAAACCCTGTAATGCAACCAAGATGGATCAAGAGGAGAAAGGGAAAAAAATGGTCTGCTGAATTCCATTTTGTCTTTGCGGCCTTTGTAGCATTTTACAATTTCACCCTCCTGTCTTTCCCCCCTCTGCACAACTATTAAAATAAAAGCAATTTATGTCTGTGAGGAGGGCCCACGCCTAGACCAGCCCTGGCACTCGCTTCGTATGTATGTCCGCGTGTGTGTGTGTGTGTGTTTGTGTGGGTGACACAGGCAGTGAGTGCAGGGAGCGGAGGAAAATCTCATCTGATGTTCACCACACCCAGTCAGAATTCATCATTCACTTAGACACACACACACACACACACACACACACACACAGTGGAAAACTACAGATCGTTGTGGTGGAGCAATGAAGCTGAAATCCCAACCTAGGAGGCACTGACTGACCTAAGTGTGTTTCCATCTGCCCTGTGTCAGCGCTGAGATGTTTCAGAAAGTTCATAAAAGCACTAATGATGACAATAATTATACTTATGGGTGCATTTAGTAGAGTGTGAAATCAATACAACAGGAAACAATAAAAACATTACTATTATGCCACATTTCTTTGAAATTGCAGTCCTTTTTTGCTACATAAGGCCAGAAAGTCTGAGCATCTGTACGTCGCAGCTCGACCTCTGTGCGCTGCAGCCTGTATGCACAGACTGGAACGATTACTATCAGCTACAATTAGGTATAACCCACTACAAAATGCCGCATAACAACTCCTGCTACTAGCTACAATTAGCCCTCAAACACCACAATAGCCCCAATACCACAACGAAGACAAATGTGACAGTTAATCATTTCCATCAGCAGCAATTAGTTCCAACACAAGCGAGGCTTTTATCTGAAATTGCCAATAATGGTCTCAGGAAAGCAGCTGAAGGACCCGGCAACAAGTGGCGGGGAGAGGATCAGTAAAAATATTGCCGACATGGCCATTCGGGGGAAACCTCATTGGAGGATTTCAATGTTAGTATGTTGACTTTTTTATTTCTTTTTTTTGGAGCTGGAACCAAATTTAATTACAGCCACTCTGTAAATTGATACTAGTAGTGAAAACAATTAGGTTCTTATGTTGTTTACAGTCTAGCTATAAAGGCAAAAGTTAAGGCTGGTAAAATGTCAGTACGAAAGGTTAAAAAAACAATACAAAAATATACTAACACCTTCCAGTTGCTTCATTTGAAAATCGATACATTTACAAAAAAAGACTGGACAATATGTGAAATTATGTCAATTATGTTTGTTTTGTCAATTTGGCTACTTGTAGCTGTCAGATGTCAGGCTATTGCTTTAAGGCTGTTAGTAGTGTGATTATTTAACCAGGGTATCTACTTAGCAGGCAGGGAACTGTTTATTTTACATGTTAACACTCATGATATGTTGCTCAAGGTTGTTTTAAAAGAGCCTTTTTCTAAAATGATGATGATGTTTCAATTTCCAATAAAGGAACCCCCCAAAAAGAAAAAATCCAAAGAACTGACCAAGAAAATTTGACAGAATGCGGTTGGCCAATATTGGGTCATTATTTCATTAGACATTGATCTGTATTGTCCCCTGTCCAATATATTATTAAACCATCATATATTAGTATAATATGTATTGATCAGTCTCTAGTTTTAAACACAGAAATCAGAAGGTAACTTGACACGCTGATCAGTTTTGTACAGATATCTGTCATAGCTGGATATAGCAGACTTGCTTTGTCTCTTTTCTGTATCTTTTTTCTCTTTACTTGTTCCAGTCTGTATTCAATCCAAAGCTGTGTTGCTGCTCTGCAGTAACTGACTTCTCAACCTGCTCGGAGCTACTATTTGTTGCAGCTGTCATTCTGCATTCTGTCTGTTTATCTCCAACAGGTCGAGGCAGATAGTGGCTCATTTCTTTAAGCTCTGTTACAAGTTTTATTGTGTTGAAAATTATCTTTTCTGTATGTTGTCAATGAGGAATATTGAACTGAATAAGCAACAAGAAGGTCCTGGGTTCAAATCCTGGCCTGGGGTCTTTCTGCATGGAGTTTCCATGCGCATGCATGAGTTCTTACTGGGTACTCCAGCTTCCTCTGACTGTTTAAAAACACGGCTGATAGGTTAATTGATCTCTCTTATTTGCCCTTACGTACGTGTGTGTGTGTGTGTGTGTGTGTGTGTGTGTGTGTGTGTGTGTGTGTGTGTGTGTGTGTGTGCATGGTTGTTTGTCCTCTGTGTTGCCTTGTGATGGACTAGTGAGCTGTCCACGACATATCCGTTCTCTTATTATAAAAAACCTAAGGCTGTTAATTGGTATTTTATCTGTATGAATAGCATAATTTCCATTGTGCAAAAGACTGAACAATAAAACCAAAAATGGTCATCTGTACTCAGCCAAACTCGGAGTAGTTTGGCTGAGTACAGATGAAAATCATATAATAAAAATATATGAAGGTGGCAGATGAGTCAGGCAGGCAGGATTAGGCAGAAGACCAGATGATGCAGATAAGGACTGGCTTGACCAGGTAATGTCGGCAGGCATAAGACTTGACCGGGTGTAGCAGACAAAACCAGAACTGACCAGGTGATGCAAGCAGCCGTTGACTTGACCAGGAGTTGCTGATGAGTCCCCAGTGAAGCAGAGCGAGACACAGAAACCTCAGGAATGACCTGAACCAGGCAGTGCACACATGCACTAGTTAAGGTAACTAGCGAGGGCAGGGCGACAACAGGTCCACAGGATCGGCAGGCAACATGACAAAACACTGGGGGAAAACCACTTGCAGGCAGCAAGACAAGACGTGACGTTCTAGCAGGGAGTGTCGAAGGAGGCATGGATATAAAGGCAGGGAAACTGGTGGAAGGACTTGGAGGTAATTAGTGGCAGCAGGTGGATCTGATCGTGGTGCTGAGAAGTAGCTGGTAGGTGTGGAGCATGGAGTGGAAGAATAAACCGTCCAAAACACAAAGACAAAACCCAAATCATGACAGTTATCACTACTGCAATTTGTCAACCATTTTTAAGGCTCCGTTTGCTATGTGTAGCTTCAAAAGCACATAACTCCAATCCAGCCACACAATGAGTGCAAATTAGTGAAACCAGGTCACCATTATAATTCATGTAAACTATTAGTAATCAAAGGAGGGTTTTTGTCATTCCGACTGTGTTAGATGTCACTAATGAAGAAAAACAGATTACCTGCACATCTCTACCACTTCACCCAATGACTCTGAGCTAATTCTCTAAATGCGTATTATTGAGTCGCGGTAATGGATGGGTCTGATAGCGACTCTCAGCACATCCACACACTCCCCTCTGCCTCAAGATATTCCCCTCCCCGTGGGACCGCTGCTGTTAGCATCTCTTTCGTTCATAAACAAAGGATTAATGAGCAACATATGAGGAAATAATGCTTACGGCATGGTCTGGCTTTTCCTAATGTCTCTTAATTTGTGTCGTTGTTGGTGGGGTTTTTATCTCCCTTTTTTACTGCTCTCATTGTGGTTCTCTTCCTTGCTTGTCCATTTGCTATCCATTTTGAAAGCCTTTGAAAAAGACTGATGGAGGATGAAAGTTAAAGAAAATGAAAACTTGATCAGAATAAAATCTTCGGTCTATTTCTGTCAGGATGAGGTTAAAAGAACTAGAGTTTCCAAACATGTAAAGTAATGTATTTTTTTCTCGTCATGTGTTAAAAAGAAATTTACTTTGTTTTTTGGTAAAGGATGGTTATAATAGCGTGCAAATGAAGGAAGTAAAAGAGGACGGTGAAAATACTAGCGCAAATATTAAATGAGCGCTACAAAACAATAAGCACCTACCCCAAAAATGGATGAGACAACAACATCAAACTTAAAACCTCATCTAGCTTTAGGTGTTTATTATGACTGGATAAGAGCATGTTTTAGACCAAGTACTCAGAAAATAATTCTACTCCTTATTTCTGAAACAGTTTGGGCCTAATTTGTCCAATAAAACGATGAGACCAGGCATCTGGTCATGGTTCCACAGCCTGCAATGTTACAGTCTGTACTTTTGAACTGTGTGATGCAAATTGAGGTTGCAAGTTGTCGAAGGCAGCACAATTATATTTTCACACCTGCAGTCCTGACATCTAAGTAATGACCTGGACAAAGAAAGCCTTTGACAGCGAGTGATTGTGTGAGGATACATGAGGAAAGGACAACCTGAAACAGTAATGTGTTTTTCCTGGAAAGATTCAACTATGCATCAAATGTGGACGCTTTTTTTTTTTTTTCAGTCCGATCTATGGCAGCAAATCGGGGGTAGGGTAGGGGTAGGGGTGGGGGGGTTGAAAGTTGAATTTGCATCAAATGCAAACATTAAGAAAATGTAAAAATGTATTAAATAACAACAGGATTGCCACCATGTATGGATATTACATTCTTTCACAGGGAGACAAATTATTGGTAAATATTCATCTTATGATAATAACAATAAACTCTAGCTCATGATGTTTGGTACTTTTATGAGAATTTTTTTTAAACTGTTGGTTTTATTATTGCATATCAAGTTAAACCGTAGGTGCCATGACATGTATAAACCATTTGATGTAGTTGATATTATGGCATATGTAAAATAACCAAAGAATTTCATTAAAACAAATAAAGTCAGCTTGTTGTTTTGTTAGGCCAGATTTCCCTCTTCAGTAAAAGGGTTGGTTGTGGTAATGATATACGGCTCTACCTAGTTGACTTCACTCTGATTGGCTACAACTATATTTGGAAAACCGGTCAAACGTGACCCCACACCCCTTCCCACCTCCATCCACACCTCTCTCCTCTCTTTTCTGATCTGACTGTTTTTGAGTACAGAAACAAAGCTGACCGCCCCTGAGCAGGTCCTTTGGAATTCACTTTTGACATTCACACGGCCTCATCAGTGCACAACAGATCATATTATAACCCAAAACCTCAGAAAAATGATTTTTTGTTGTCATGGCTCCTTTGAACTAATCAAAGAAATCAGAAAAGAAATCAGGAATAAAACCTTACATGTCTGGGTCATCCCTAAGTAGCCTGAAGGTGTCAGATTCATCTATTTAAACAATAATATCCAAATATAAACAACATGGGAATGCCCAGCCCTCCGGAAGGATATATAGACGTGTTTTGTGGAAAATATAAAATCAAACCCAGAAAAAAGTTAGACATTGTTAAGATATGGGCTGAAGTTAATAAAAGTCCACAGTGAAGTGAGTCCTGTAGCGATATGCGCTGAAAGGCCACTCATGGAAGAAGAAGCCGTTATGGTCGAAAAAAAGGGGGAAGCTCTTCTTGTGCACTTCACAAAATAATTGGGAGCTAGAGAAAAGAACACTATGTGGAAATGTTAAGGCACCATCTTGAAATAACAGAAAGGAAGTTAAAGCTTGAGCACAAACTCATATATCATATCTCTAACCATCAACCACTCCTGGCTCTAGAAGACGTGAGACCTTGTTTGAAGCCATCAAGAAAGCCAATTGATAGATGGATGGAAGTGAGAAATGAGTAGATGACTTCCATTGGAGTACATTTGTTTACATGTAAATTAAAGGAGCAAGAAATAGTCAGTTCTTTGCTATTTTTGCCAGAAGAGTAAAACATTAAGATTAGAAAAATATGCATTTTAAACTTTTGTTTTGGTAAACATCCCTTCAAGCGTTAGTTCTTATGCACAACTTTATCTTCCCTTGCAAGCTAACAGTACGTAGCAGCACTCAGAGGCAGCTCGTTTGCATACCAGTGTCAGAAAATCTCTTCTAGGAAGGCCACTAATGCACAAAATGGCAGTCAAGCATAAAGGACTTGTAGCTTTGGGTTGCCTGTCAGAAAATGAAAGCAGCTGCAGAAAATATTAGCAAAAGAGTTCACATGACCCACGCAGACAAAACAGATTAGTCTGTGAAACTGGGTCTATTCAGGGCCCTCGGATAATAATAGAAAGCCACCTCAACTACACAGTGATTAGCCGTGCTTAGCGCGAGACCTGGGTCTCTGGCTTCTCAGAAATGCAGTGAAAGTTGGCTAAGGGACAAGTACTTTTTCTGATGGAACTAGTTAAAGTTTGGAAATTATTTTACAGAGGCAGGGCTCTTAATTGGAACTAGGGAATGAGCTTTTTGGGAGAAGCAGGAGGAGGGAGAGACGTCCACCAGCCATTTCATGACTAGAAGCGTTCAGCTCACTAGTAGGAACCTAATCAATGCCAGAATCCTGACTTACACTCACTGTACCAGAGGCCCAATTCATTCCTGCCATGCATCAAGCAAATTGCACACATACAATCACGGTGACTCATGTGCATGCAGGCCCACTATGCAAGAGTGTAGGATTCATTTGTTATGGGCTAAGAGCATGCAAAATATGGCATCTTAAATGTCAAACTTAATCAGACGTTCATATTTCAAAGCCTTCCTCTCATTATGAGCCTCCCTACCTTCTTTTTCCGCACCCTCTAAATGGCTCTCAGTGAAACACAAGCAAAGAACACACCGCACATCCCTGCTGTCCATCTTTTCTCTTGCACTTTCTCAATTAATCTTTTACCGTCTTCCTGTCCTCGCGGCTGTCTTGTCCTCAGTCCCAATGCCTATGCTCCACTCTCTTCCAGACTTTCCTAACATGTGATTCCATCTGTGTCTGCATTGCTTGTCTGTGTCAAGACATTTCCACATCATCCCATTAATCTGACTGCTACAGAACGTGCCGGTGTCAAGAGTGAAATATCCTCCAGGTGCTTTCCTATAATTAATTTGACACATGATCAGCTGTTTGGAGGAGTCCAACAAATTGCATAAGCAGACAGATAGAGTCTGCTGTCAACATCTGTACAGTTAATCGCCGAGGAACAAAAAGAACACGACTCTGTTGATTTTTTGTTGGAAAAATTACACAAACATGTTTTGTTTTGTTTTGAAAATACAAATGAAAAATTGCTTAATTATCACCAGCTGTCGAACTGCGGTGTGAAAAAGCAGATGCGCCGCTGCACAGACCAAAAAGCAGTATACCTATGAAACTGTGACTGCTGGGGATTTTCAAGTGGCTTTAAAAGACGTAGGTATGGAAAAATAAGCAAATTAACACCTTGTCTTTTCACTCAAATTTATAAAAGATTTAAAAAGGTGAGATTTACAGCTATTTCCATCCACTATTTCAAATAACAGGAGTTTTTAAGTGGATATGACATATTACTCGGTCAAACAAAAAGACATATTGTGAGGAACATACATTCAAGGACAACCTTGAATGTACAACATGACTATTTTCAGCAATCCTGGAATATGTGTGATGAACAATAACAGGGAGAAAATAAAGCAATTTCTTTATGTTTGAATAACTGATAAAGCACATATGTTTAAAAGGATCTTTAGGGTTTGTAATGATTCTAGCTCAGTGTTTCGCCTGATCACCTCCTCCCTACTAATCACCGTCACCTGCAACTGATTCCCTGCTCTAATTACTCCTGTCAGCCCATCCCTATATAAGCACTCCTCTTTCAGTTTGTCTTTGCTGGTTTGACTGATCTCCAAGACTCTGCACTCCCTCAATCACCAGATGTCCAGCTTCCCTTCTGCTCCCCAGCCTGTGCACTCCTCGCCAGCCAGTCTGCTACCTCACGCCATCCCAGGTTAGTGGATCTTGCCTCCCACTCACCTCTTTACTTTGTGTTCCAGTCTTCCCTCCTGTCTCGATCCACCAGCACGTCCTGGCTTTCACCCTGACGCACCACAGCCACAGTCCTCCTTCACATCCTGATCCCTGTACCGACGCACCACCTGTCCCACTTCATCAGCACGCTTTGGACCCAGCTCCGGAGCTCATCAGGCTCGTTCTGTCGGTGCTCCTGCGTCCCGTCTGCGGTGGCTCTGAGGACCACCGTACCCGTCTGCCTGCTCAATCTCCACCATCTCCAGTCTTCTTCAGCCCGGTCCTGATCCATCCTACCTTCTTTGTGGCAATAAAGCTCCTAAACATCCGGCTCTGTGTGTGGTTTGAATTCGGGCTCGGACCCCGTTCATTACAGTACAAACCAGCCACGACAGAGTCCGTCACCCACACAGAGCCGATTCGGGGACCGGAGCGTAATGGCGGATGACGAGGAGCCGCGGAGGGCTCCGCAGGCTGTAGCGGTCCCGTCCAGTCAATTGGATTCGGCCGTCCTGCATGGATCGGCTCGCCGCCGGAGGCGAGGACGTCAGCCTGCCTGTCCGGTCTCTCTCACCTCCGTGCAGCCATTAGCCGAGCCAACCCGGCTGCCGTCTGCTGCCGAGCCCCTGTCCCAGTCGGTAGACTCCATTGCTCCTGCTGCTACTTCCTGCCCAGTTCCTTGCTCTGTAGTCCGGAGCCCGCAGACCAACGGAGCCAAGCTCTCCACAGCTCCCCCTTGTGACGCCCCCAGCTCAGAGTACAGAAGATTGGAGGACAAAATAAGAACTTTTGCCCCTACAATCAAGCGTCTGAGGGAGACTCTATTTTCTCAGTACTCTGAGGAGCTGGAGAGAAAATTAAAGGAGTTGGAGGACAACTATAGATCAGCTCTCAGGGCATTCTACAGCCGTTCTGCTCCGGTCACCGAGGGTCCGGCCGACGCCTCGCCTCCTGATTCGGTCACCGAGGGTCCGGCCGACGCCTCGCCTCCTGATTCGGTCACCGAGGGTCCGGCCGACGCCTCGCCTCCTGATTCGGTCACTAAGGGTCCGGCCGACGCCTCGCCTCCTGATTCGGTCACTAAGGGTCCAGCGGACGCCTCAGTCCCAGAGCAAGTTTGTGATGGTGCACATGCCCCAGTCTGGCACGATGTTACAGTGGCCGCACCACATGTTGAGGAGTCTCACCTTTGGGATTTCTTCTATGGGGACAGGGAGGACCTGTTCTCGAAAAGGGCTTTTCCGGCCCATGGAGGGGCTGCGCATACTGCGGCCACCGAAGGCCTCCCTGCTCTGCCATCGCCGGAGGACACGCCTCAGTTCAAGACTCGCGAGGGGGTCCAGGAGGACCCGCCTCAGTTCAAGACCCGCGAGGGGGTCCAGGAGGACCCGCCTCAGTTCAAGACCCGCGAGGGGGTCCAGGAGGACCCGCCTCAGTTCAAGACCCGCGAGGGGGTCCAGGAGGACCCGCCTCAGTTCAAGACCCGCGAGGGGGTCCAGGAGGACCCGCCTCAGTTCAAGACCCGCGAGGGGGTCCAGGAGGACCCGCCTGCGCCCAAGCCTCAAGAGGGGGTCCAGGAGGACCCGCCTGCGCCCAAGCCTCAAGAGGAGGTCCAGGAGGACCCGCCTGCGCCCAAGCCTCAAGAGGAGGTCCAGGAGGACCCGCCTGCGCCCAAGCCTCAAGAGGAGGTCCAGGAGGACCCGCCTGCGCCCAAGCCTCAAGAGGAGGTCCAGGAGGACCCGCCTGCGCCCAAGCCTCAAGAGGAGGTCCAGGAGGACCCGCCTGCGCCCAAGCCTCAAGAGGAGGTCCAGGAGGACCCGCCTGCGCCCAAGCCTCCAGGTGAGACCCAGGAGGGTCCGTCGCCGACTTGCGACGCGACGACCCAGGAGGGACTGTCGTTGACATGTGAGGTGGGAACCCAGGTGGACGCTTCCTCCTTCGAGCGCCTCGGTCCTCGGGAGAGGGCACAGCACCCAAGATCTCCTGGAGACTTTGCCCCCCTTGGTGTTCTTCTGAAGTCTCAGCCCCTGGTCGCCCTGGTAGACAGCCAGCTCTGGGAGAGACTTTACTGGCTGTCACTGTCTGACATCCTCCAGAGGCTGGTTTTAAGACTTTTTGTTGCCAAGGGTTTGTCCTCCACGACAGCCTGTAGTCAGGCTCCCCCACCAGACGCCTGTAGTCAGGCTCCCCCACCAGACGCCTGTAGTCAGGCTCCCCCACCAGACGCCTGTAGTCAGGCTCCCCCACCAGACGCCTGTAGTCAGGCTCCCCCACCAGACGCCTGTAGTCAGGCTCCCCCACCAGACGCCTGTAGTCAGGCTCCCCCACCAGACGCCTGTAGTCAGGCTCCCCCACCAGTTGCCTGTAGTCAGGCTCCCCCACCAGTTGCCTGTAGTCAGGCTTTCCCTCCAGACGCCTGTAGTCAGGCTTTCCCTCCAGACGCCTGTAGTCAGGCTTTCCCTCCAGACGCCTGTAGTCAGGCTTTCCCTCCAGACGCCTGTAGTCAGGCTTTCCCTCCAGACGCCTGTAGTCAGGCTTTCCCTCCAGACGCCTGTAGTCAGGCTTTCCCTCCAGACGCCTGTGGCCAGGCTTCCCCGTCTGTCGCCTGTAGCCAGGCTTCCCCGTCTGTCGCCTGTAGCCAGGCTTCCCCGTCTGTCGCCTGTAGCCAGGCTTCCCCGTCTGTCGCCTGTAGCCAGGCTTCCCCGTCTGTCGCCTGTAGCCAGGCTTCCCCGTCTGTCGCCTGTAGCCAGGCTTCCCCGTCTGTCGCCTGTAGCCAGGCTTCCCCGTCTGTCGCCTGTAGCCAGGCTTCCCCGTCTGTCGCCTGTAGCCAGGCTTCCCCGTCTGTCGCCTGTAGCCAGGCTTCCCCGTCTGTCGCCTGTAGCCAGGCTTCCCCGTCTGTCGCCTGTAGCCAGGCTTCCCCGTCTGTCGCCTGTAGCCAGGCTTCCCCGTCTGTCGCCTGTAGCCAGGCTTCCCCGTCTGTCGCCTGTAGCCAGGCTTCCCCGTCTGTCGCCTGTAGCCAG
The DNA here is from genome assembly GCA_037039145.1 of Fundulus diaphanus. Lineage (NCBI taxonomy): Eukaryota > Metazoa > Chordata > Actinopteri > Cyprinodontiformes > Fundulidae > Fundulus > Fundulus diaphanus. The sequence goes on from CM073135.1 coordinate 35,337,495, forward strand.
GCTTCCCCGTCTGTCGCCTGTAGCCAGGCTTCCCCGTCTGTCGCCTGTAGCCAGGCTTCCCCGTCTGTCGCCTGTAGCCAGGCGCCCCCCTGCAGACCCAACCTTTCCCCAGAGCCCAACGGACTCGCCCCTGGGCGCCGCTTCCGAGCCAGCGCTGCCCGGCGCGCCTCACCAAGTTGGCGCAGCCCAGCACCCCCCCACATATTTGTACGCCCGGTTGGGGTTGTTTTTTGTTCTTTGGTTCCTGGCCCTCCGTCCTATGCCTCCCTCCGCCCACCCTGGGTGGGTAGTTTTTCGTTTTTTGGTCTTTGTCAGGTCTGCCCCTGTTATGCCCGGTTTTGGGCGTCTGGAATCCGCCCTTGAGGGGGGGGTTCTGTAATGATTCTAGCTCAGTGTTTCGCCTGATCACCTCCTCCCTACTAATCACCGTCACCTGCAACTGATTCCCTGCTCTAATTACTCCTGTCAGCCCATCCCTATATAAGCACTCCTCTTTCAGTTTGTCTTTGCTGGTTTGACTGATCTCCAAGACTCTGCACTCCCTCAATCACCAGATGTCCAGCTTCCCTTCTGCTCCCCAGCCTGTGCACTCCTCGCCAGCCAGTCTGCTACCTCACGCCATCCCAGGTTAGTGGATCTTGCCTCCCACTCACCTCTTTACTTTGTGTTCCAGTCTTCCCTCCTGTCTCGATCCACCAGCACGTCCTGGCTTTCACCCTGACGCACCACAGCCACAGTCCTCCTTCACATCCTGATCCCTGTACCGACGCACCACCTGTCCCACTTCATCAGCACGCTTTGGACCCAGCTCCGGAGCTCATCAGGCTCGTTCTGTCGGTGCTCCTGCGTCCCGTCTGCGGTGGCTCTGAGGACCACCGTACCCGTCTGCCTGCTCAATCTCCACCATCTCCAGTCTTCTTCAGCCCGGTCCTGATCCATCCTACCTTCTTTGTGGCAATAAAGCTCCTAAACATCCGGCTCTGTGTGTGGTTTGAATTCGGGCTCGGACCCCGTTCATTACAGGGTTAAGGTAGACGGATTTAAAGCACAGTTGTTTTGTTGTGTCCATGTAACTGAGAAATACTACAGAAATCGAATCACTAACAAGAAAAGAGACTTAAAAAGGACTGACTTACGTTAGACTCTTTCACCTTTGGTTTGGCTGCTCTACTTTACTTCAATGTAAAACTTGACCATTAAAGCTGTCATCAGACTGAAACTCCTTTCACGTGCATACAGTTTACAGAAACATGTCCCGAAACTCAAATTCAACCACAGCAGTTTTTCCTTAAAAAAAAAAAACAGAAACAAGTTTCTATAGCATGCTTGCAAATTCTCAAAAAGACAATTGTAAAACAATATAAGGCTACAATCAGTTTTCCATTTTTTTTATCTTGCCATTAACAAGTAATGCTCTCTTTTAATTGGAAAGTTCATCAATCTTCAACTTTAAGTTCATCAATCTTCAACTTTAAGAATGATTCAATATGGAACATATTTCCCAGGTGTGGGATGTGATGTGACCAGTGTGGCCTGTCGCTGTAATTACAGATAAGTAGAGCAACCTGGACACAAAACAGGGACTAGTAGTTTTGTTCCCATCTTCTCCTTTTCATATGGACAAGTTGTTTCTTGGTAAGCCAAAGCCAATTTCCTTCCAACAGAACAAAAGATTACTCAAAAAATAGAGATCTGATGTTTGACGTATTGAAGGCTGATGAGATGATCGATTTTAGTAAAAGTCTAAAAAAGATTTTGCCCTGATGAGATTTTACTTTTGAAAATCATATTCTATAGCATACAAATTATGCATTTCTGACCTGTGATTAAACTTGACATTGAAAGAAAACAGTTATTTCTCTTATGTAATATGATTTTTGTACAATTAAAACCCAACCAAAATATTACAACAAAACATTTTTAATAAATCAGGGAAATGTGTTTTGTATCTAATAAATACTTAGTTTAAAAGAACTTCAGCAGTACCCCATAAAATATCTGGAAAAAAATATTATCAATTGTCTTTATTGATTATCAATTGTACTGATCCACAGGGTAATTGGTGCCTTCTCCTATCAGTGCAGGGTATTTAGCTTTTTCTTTATCAAATCAATTTGTACGATAGGCAACCCCCTCTTAATGGAAGGAGGAATCAATTTATACTATTACACATTTAATTTCCTCTAAATGCTGTGTATTTACAAATGCAGTACAAAAAAATGCAAGTAGTGCCACCAAAGGGGGTTTGAGGGGATCGAACCACCTCGAAATATTGGCTTGACCATCCTAGCCAGAGAGTATTAGTTATGAATGTTTGGGAGAGAAAATGAATCACAACATTCACTCATTTCCATGCATGCTTATGCCATCAGGGACCCTAATCTAGCAAAGATTTACCATTGTGCCCCTGGAAATGGCCCCGAATGTTTCCTCCTCATCCTAAAGATAGGAGGGCAGATGGTCTCGTCCACAACCACAAAAATGTTATTAAAATTATATTAGAGTAGTCTGACCTTCAATAATGACTACAGATTACTGCACCACCCAGGGTCTGGTAAGCATTGTCCCGTGAGTGTCTGATACGCTCCAGGAGGGTTATTTATCCTTTTAGGGAGAAAAGTGAGCACTGGGTAAAGCAACAAGAAGGACACAAACACACACACAACACTTTAAGGAGCTTTTGTGTGAGAAATTTGGATTAAGACTGTTATGTGCTCTGGGAAAACACAAGGGGGGCAATCTCTCATCATATCTCCCTTAACTGGCCTAAAATCCCAAAATACGACATGATCTGGATTTACACAATCACACTCAAGTAATAACTTATACCGGAAGGAAAACAGTAAAAAGTTACCAGTGATAGAAACCTGACCCAGCCACAATACCTACCCCACTGTGACCCACTCAGCATGACACAAACTAGCTACTTTCACCTGCAAAGGCTAAAGTGACAGCGTTACACGAATACATCACACTCCATAAAACTTTATTTTGAAGATTGTCTGGTGGTCCACAGGTGGGAGACACGGGACCATAAAACAGTCACCTCTGTCTGAAGGAATTTACTGCAACACCTACCTGTTTCTGGTTAAAGTTGAATTTAGTCCACTGGCATTAAATTAAAACAAGAATCTAAGACAACATAGCAGACTGAATACTGGACTGAAGACGCCTGCTAAATGATTGTTAGTTAAGCTACAAGGGGGAATACAAGGAGCACTGAAATCACACCCAGGATGAACATTTCGTAATGTGACAACCACAAACTTCAATGAGAGCCAGGATTTACGAAAACAGTAAAACAAAGTAGCTCAAAGGTGAAGTGGAAGGAAAATGATACACAGTTTTCAAATTTGTATTTACAAAAAAGAATCTAAAGAGAGGCATGTATCTTGATTCAACTACATTCACCACACTTGCTAAAAATAAATGCATCCCTAAGACATTATACTGCCATCACTGGGTTTTAACTCTGAGTGTGTATCCAGCAACAAGGGCAGTGTTAATATACCACGGTTTACACACAAAGGAAGAAAGTTTAATCTTGGTCCAGTCTGAGGAGAGCACCTTCTTCCACCTGTTTGCCGTGCCCCATACATGGCTTCTAATGGATTCCATCCTTAAACTGATCCATTAAAGCCAGACTGGCAGCGTAAATGTTTGCTGGCTTTCCTTTCAATAGATTCTTCCACTTGAGCAGTGGATATCTGCAGCTCCCCCAGAATTACCATGGGCCTCTTGATTGTCTCTCTGATTAATGTTCTCATTGCCCAGCCAGTCGGTTTAGGTGGATCGCCATGTCTTAGTAGGTCTGGCCTCCACTTACTAATTAGGTGGTGTTTGCAGCCAATTAACTGGACTTATGTATCGGTATTGAAGTAAAGGGTGCTAAATAAAAATAAATAATTAAAAAAAAAAAAAAACAAGTTTGGAACATACACAGTATATGTTTTTTGCACACTTTCGAATTGCACACGACATTTTGCTCCTCTGCCACATAAAATCACAAAATACACTAGAATTAACAGATTAAGACCAGATTTAGGTGTGTTTATGCATAATTTGTTTTTACACACTCATTTATTCAGTCACGGACATTCTTACATTCATGTGGAAGATTTATGTTCACATGTCTTTAGCTTCTTGGCAATTCCCCATGCTTTAGTTATACAATGTCAGAATACACACACACACACACACACACACACAAAGACTTTATATCTCCTCTGTTATTTTAATAATCTGTGACCTGAGAGTTATAAGACTCAATAGTCTGGTCTCTGGAAAGGCTGTCTGGATTTTAACTTTAAGCACACACACAGAAACAGACAGAGGTCCCCTGCTATGGTCTTTAGAGCATATATTTGTCTGAGTGTGAATGTGTGTATGTGGGGAGCATACCATGTGTGTGTGGTCACGTCTAAGAGCGCTCGTTTAAAAATGCATCTCTCTGCATGTCTCTGTCTCATCATGGCTGATGATATCACTTTAACCATCCTCGCAACGGGTAAACTGTGGCGAGCAGCGTTCAATACCGTGTGTTTGTGTGTGTAGAATCTAATTTATCCGTTGAGCAATAAATCATAAGACTGTCGCGAGAGGCATGGCTCACATTGCGCATAAAACACACACACGGACAGACAGACTGCCAGGAGTGTGTGCAATTAATTATTGTTAACTGGCTGCTAGAACGCAAAGTCTGGCACTGGGAGAGACAAAAATGGACATAAGGGGAAAACACATGTCGATGCACAGAATTAGACTTTATGGGGTTTGCCTTAGCGGGAAAGAGCTTCACAGAGATTCAGAATGTCACTTTAAAGAACAAGAACCACAAATCTTCCAGGATGGAGGCAACACCATAAATGCAGACTTACTCACAACAAGATTTATGCAAATAAACAAAAAATACCTTATAAAAAATTATGTGACTTTGTAAATAAGCTAAAAAGTGAATTTTGCAAGTAACAGAGTTATAAGAACAGACTTTAAAATAGTATAGTTGCCCCAAGAAACTGGCTTGTAATGGGAAACAGACAATTTTCTGCTTCATCCTAAGCGATCGGCCAGAAACTGAACAATCTGTAGTTTGTCCAGTAAGTAAATGTACCGTATCTAAGTGTGAAAAGGGCATTTTAACCACAACGCTTTTCAGTGAGGAGGTTGTTAATGAGGGAAGACTCAAAGTTAGCTATTTGTACGATCATTAAAGGAGCATTAAGAGAATTTTCATTTTATATAGAAAGAACAAAAAAATTGTTTTATGAAGAACTAAAGGTATCTTTTTAGATGGAGTATGGTATGACATCACACACCATCTCTCTGTGTTGTTCTCTACTCTCTTGTTTACAAATGTACGTACATGTTAACAGCTGCCACTCAGAGCTTAGCCCCTCCCTCCCAGAAAAAAAATATTTGCATAGTTGTCAGATAAGGAAAGAGGCAAAACAAGGATTAACATTGGCCTCGTGTTTCCAAGGTGGAGAACATTTGGAGAACAGGAGCAGCTCCAGTTTGACTCGGAGCTAGCTTTTCTCCCCCAGACAGTTGAGTAACAGCATGAAGTTGAGTTCATTGTAATGCTACAATTGTGACCTGTGGGTTAATTGTTGGAGTTTGACCAGCAATGGGCCAGACGTTACTGTTATGTGAGGTAGGTGGCCGGTAGCCCAGCTAACACAGTTAACATTGTTTAATGCTGTCTGTTGGGCTCGTGAGCTGTCCATCGTGATCCTCGTGCACATGCAGGGCATTCTGTTTTTGACAAAAAAATTAAAAATTGAATCGGATTACTGGTCGAGTTTAGATTTTGGAGGTAGCTATTTCCTTTTGGAAAATTTTCACCTAAACTAGTGCACTCTCACAAACTCCCACAGGTGCTGGGTCCCAGGTATTAAGTGTTCACTTATATACAGTAATCTTATAATTTATTTATTTATGTTCTTTCACTTTCTTTTTTCAAGTATCACATTACACATGTCAGCTTACATAATAATATATATGATTTAGCAATGGCATCAAGGTGTTATTCGATTGTATTTGTTGCTTTATGTCTGTTGGTTGTGCTGTTCTTTTTGCATCTCTCTTTCCAGGTGACGGAGCAGACGGAGAAGGTTTTATCATTCTCTCCCTTTTATCTCCTCTTTCTTTCACCTCTACTCTTTTTTTTTTCTTTCTCTTTCACTTCTTGTTCTTCCTTTACTCTCCCATTGTCATGTCCATATAATTTGAAATTCTCCTTGCAGGAATCACAATAAAGCTATTTACAAGCATAAATCAAGTGGAGCACTATGGCGAAAGCTGTTCGCTCCACTTGTAAAAGCAAAATCTGTCGAGCTCTATCTGGCATTGAGACATCAATTCCTATTGCCATATTGCTAGACAGGACACTGGGAAGAAAAAAAAAAAAAAAAGATTTTGGAGGTAGCGAGAGGCGTGGCTTGTTACACATCTTGTACTGGTCTACAGACAGCTCAACAGCGCACCTAGTGGTGAAATTTTGCTTATAGCTCCTTTAAGTTACGTAAAAATTAGGTCAGAGGAAGCACCACAGTTCTGTCTAGCAACACACAGGATTAAGATGTATTGGCAGTATTTAACCAGAAGTAAGATGTGCGTTATGATTTAATGGTGTAGTTATTATTAATATCAGCCTTTTATTAATCTATGCATATAGTTACATAACTTGAATAATGAGTGTAAGAATCTGGCTTCTCTGTGGCATAACCTGCGAGATTTCTGCAGACTTCCAGAGGCCTAGAGTTAAATGTAACCTGGTTCTATGATATGATGTTTCAGAGAAAAAGAAGAATCAACATGCTGGACTCCAAAAGCAACTGGAGATTCAACTGATGCATCTCTAATTGTAATTTTGTATTTAAATGTTTTACTTCTAGCAATCATTGTCCATTTTTCTAGCATTTAAACCCTTAAGGACACTTAATACTAGTAGATTTCATTGTCATATGTCACAACAGAATTGCATGTGCTACTTCCTTATTTCAAACTAAAGAAAAGATGAACGCAGTTTTTTTTGAAGCCATGAAAAATGGGTATTTAATGAATAATAACAAAAGTAAATGGAAATAAAATGACAATCCTTGAAAACACAGTATATCACACAATATTCTTTTAGTATTGTAACACACTGTGCCATGTCTTTTCCTTCTGAAGCCTACTCTATTAAAGCAACAAAAACCTGTTGGTGCACTAACGTAACGCGAATATTGAACAAAAACAAGGTGTTTTCTGATGAAATGGGTTAAAAAGAAGAACATTTCACTCTAAGTTAAAAGTATTAAATCGTGGACTTAGCCACCAAAGAAAACACACTGATTGTCTTTGCTGTATGATTGGGGAGAATCCTCTAAATGGTCAAAACTTCAATAAAGTGATGTTTATGTCTGTTTTTAACTCAAGACTGTTGAGTCTTGAGTTAAGAGAAATGGAGGTTCACAAAATCATTCAGAAGCTTACAGACACTCATCATGGACATGATTTGTTTAATCAATTCTCTTTCCAAGGTGGAATCATTCCACAAATAACTTTAATAATTTGCCAGGAATAAGCATCATTCTTGTGGGATATTGATCACTCTTCATGGAAGAATTAGCAGATTACAATGGGTTGGGTTCCTCGCTGCATATGACTTTTAAACATAATCCTAAAAATGTTCAACAGAGTCAAGGTCAGAGCTTTGAAAGCCCATTCCAGAAGAACCCGTCAGCCTGCTTCAAACATTGCCAAACTACTTTTGTGTGTGTTTAAAATCGTTGTTCAGCTCAAAGGCCCAACTATGTTTAATTTTCTTTCCTTTGTAAGTCTTTGAATTTGACGAATTTGGAGGTAGTCCTGTGTCTTCATTTTTACATTCAACAGCAGGTTCAGTGGAAAGGTCCCAAAATATGCTGACAACAGTATGCTTGACAACTTATAAAGTGTTAAAAGTGTATGGTCTCGCCCGGATGTTTTTAAACATACTTCTTGCCTTTGTGGTCAGATCAATCCTTGTCTTTTAATTACTTTTTTTTCTAGACACAAAAAGTTTATTTCAGCTCAGTCTGCAGGTCAGTTAAACTTGCTTTTCTATGGACAGTAGAGGTAATGGTTTTCCAGCACTTTTAAGTTCATGGAAGTTTCCTAAACTGTCAAAAATATATCTCTGGGCACTTGGTGGCAAAGTTGGTGGAGCAGACACACCATGTGTAAAAGCCACAGTCCTCAACATGGTAGTCCTGGGTTTGATTCCCGGTCTTGGGCCATTTGCTCAATGTCTTCATCCTCTTTCCTGTCAAACTGCTGTTCAATAAAGGCTACCAGTGCCAATAAATAAAGACATAAATAAATATTTGAGAAACTCATCAGTATATTTCAAATGTTATCAACAACTAGAAGCAAACATCCCTTAAGTTAAAAGGTATTTAGGAAACTTTGGCAGCATTTATGAAAACATTTAAGTAACAACAAAAAAATCTATAAAAAGTCAAAATGACCATGAAATGTACTGTGTATCCATAGTGAGTGTATTTAAACTTCTACCTGATACTATAATGTTCATAACACAAAACATCAAAATCAGAAACCTTGAAAAATATGACTATCAAAGAAAGACCAACCCATGGTGTCAAACTATTCACTAACATTATTCATTGATGCACAATAAACTGTCCCTGTATGTCTGATAGACATCGTAGCACCTCTGATGCATTTAAATCCCCAGAACGTTGTTGTTGTTTTTTGTAGTAACCTGACTTTTTTTTTTTCTTCAAAGTTTCAAAAGAGCCCGGATGTTTGTCGTCACTGACAAAAAGGTTTCATATTGATACTGATTAATGACGAAACCCGTCAGACAAACAGAAAGTGGAACTCACTGCAGAGACATTTCAAAACGGATCTGAAACATTGTAGTTTATACCTATGGCATGGGTTTCCCCATTCTATATTGTTCAATTCTGTAGAATTAACATTCAGCTAACCTGGGTGGATTTTAGGTTTCTCTTGCACATGTCTCAGCACACTACTGTCTTGTACACCACTTCTGTCTTAGTATTTGGCATGTTTATACCACAACTGGCAACTCAGTTAAGCAGGTGGTACAAGCATTCGAACTCGGGTAACTCAAACAGGAGTCCACCTTTGTTATCCAGGTTTTCGTTTCATCAGTTTTCCTTGACAAGTCTTTCAAGGTATCGGGCTGTCACAGAGAGCAGGCGAAGAATGAAATGCTCTTTTTCTTTGCTTGCTGGAGAGTGGCAGATCCTTCAGACAGAAGAGAGCAGAGCCAAAAAGAACAGATGAAAAAGTGAGACAAGTCGGTGTCAAAACAGGCAGCCTTCTCACACTTTGTAGAGGAAAAAAAGAGAAAAAAGACCCTCACACCTGAACACCGTCTCCTCCTTTTTCTTCTTGCCACCCCTTACCCTTTTTTAATTCTCTCCCCTCCAACAAGTGTGAAAGCGTGGGTGAAGGCAGCTGTGTCAGAGTGGGTGGGTGGGTTGTTGTGTGTGTGTGTGTGTGTGTAAAACACAGACACGATAACTTCCTCTAAACTTCCTGTGATTAGAGCTTAGGGGTTGTTGGGGACAAGCAGGAAATTAGAAACACGCACACACTCAGACAATCTCATTAAAGGGCAAATATCATACTTTGGAGCCATTAAAGCTATAAACAGAAAATATAAACATAAATAAAACCCAATTGACCTTTCCATTGTTTTTCAAATCAGACAACTCATTTTAAAACCACTTTTTGCCAAAGAATAAAGCCTCGTGTCTGAATTTCCAGCCTGTTCATTCCATTTTGGGTTTATTTTTTTTGTGTATGCCTAAATCCATGCATTTAAATAAAGTGTAGCACCAGCCAAATGAGTGTGTATGTATAGTTTTAAATTTTTAGCTAAAAGTTTTAAACTTTTTGCTCATGTTGCTCTCTAGTTTGTAACTTAGATTTTCCTCTGAGTAACCGTGGGCAGTCAGCACTTTCTGGGTCATTCTTCATCCAGTCTGATTAATTCATGATACCTGTCAATCAAAGTCACACCACTCAAGATCAGATGTGGAGACACGGATGTCACTCGAACATAGGAATGGTCTTCTATTTACAAAATAATAATTTCACAAAGCTTTTGCTGGAGGGAAAAAAAATGGATCAACAAATTTGGGTCTGATACATCAGCAACGGCAGTGAGAACAGGAGCAGAAATTACATCTACCTGATAGCTGTAAAAAAAAAAAAAAGAAAAACTCCCTGTGGTGATTAGAATACAAACTGGGCTTGCGACAGAGTGCTTTTAAATCTCTGTGTAGGGTTCTGTTTTTTAAGGCTCCAAGCTACAACTCACAGACATTTCTCAAAACTTCTTCCTCATTATCTAAATCACCATATTCAGTATGAACTTTCTGAGCTATCACTACTTTTGTCTTGAGTGGTTAATGTATTGCACACTGATGTTTAACATCAGGTTTCCTGCCTCAGGCATTTTTTGTTGAGTTATTTTGTCTTGCTTTTTTTTCTTTTACATAATTAGCTATTAAACTATTGTTCCCCCCCCCCCCTCCCCAAAATCATTTTCAAACAGACACAAATTCTAGCAAAAAGGGGAAGAAGGAAGCCGTTTTGACCAACATTTCATAACAATCAAGCTGAGATTTAATCAGTTCCTGACAGTGCGTGCATATGGTTATATGCAAATGTGGTTGTGTGTGTGTCAGGGTGTACATGTGTGTTCATCTAGGCAAGAATGAGAGAATAAAAAAAGACAATGAGTGTGTTCTCTCATTACCACAACGACTCGTTTACTTTCTCACACACTTACTTATAAGAGCAAACAAACAATCTTCACACACACAACACAGACATACAATGTTAATGCCTGTGAAGGACGCTAGGACAGTTTTGAACGCCTCAGGGCGACGTCTGAGCTTTCATTTCCTCTATCCTGCACAACAACTGACAGAAGCGAACACATTCACACAGCCCACAGACAGAAAGCACAATGTTATGAAACTTCACTTGCCCACAGGGACTCCAGCTGTAGACAACTCTAATATGCCTACTAAAGATTGTACCAACATTAGTCCACTCTGTAATAAAATAATCAAAGAAACACAAGTCTGTTTTCTTGGCACAAAAAACAGAAAAACACACTAAAATATCTTCTACAGACAATGACAAACATGCACCAGACACCCAAAAATGCAGACAATGGGTTTATATGCAACATCTGAAGCTTTAACCTTTAACAACTTAAACCAAAAAACACAGTAATGAAGTTTAAGTGACTATTAAAGAAGCAGATGTTACAATTTTAAAGGCTGGATACATTGTGAAGCTCAAGGGAAAATCCTCCTCTGAAAAGGTCTGCCAAAATAAGAAAGAGTCAATGGAGTCTAATATTTCCTTAGATACATTTCAGAGCCTGAAATTCACTGTGGGATTGTGCATTAAATAACTGATTCCTTATATTGGGGGAAACATCCACATACAACAACAGCAGTGTGTAATAATGTCTGCATCAGAGCCATAAAGCAAAACAAAGAAAGAAGCAAAACAAAGAAGACCACTTGGTATTGGTCTGTTTTTCTCTGTAAGGTTCAAGCTCCTTCTGCTGTCCCACCATCTCTCTAGCATCTCTTTGCGAGCAAACCAACAGTTGTCAGGTTCAACACTTTTAACAGTAAGGTAATCCAAACACGGGCCGCTGGTTCCGATGTAAATCTAACGTTGCGTCATCTGAAGGGAAGCCCGCTCCCACAAAAACACCACAATAAAGATCCAACGCCGGTGGCGGTGCTAACACCAGTCATGACGGGAATGACCCAAATCCTCCAAGACGGGTAGCACCAGTGGAGGTAACATTACCAAGCCAGCCAAAGTTACAGGCGAAGAGGCTCAGAGTGTATCTGTTGTTTAAACATAGTAATGGTGAAATGAGCTGTTCCATACGTAAAATACACGGTGCTGTGCCTTTTACTAGCTGATGCAACAAAACATCAACTTTGCGCTGCCCCTCAGATGGTGCTTCTCATACAGCAGCAGTGAAAGGACATCCATCGTGTGGCAGATTCAACAAAAAATGTGGTGGCTAAAACTACAGAGGAACTATATGTCAGGTCTATAGATGACAACAGCATTACAAAAAATGGTTGGAATTGTTGACGAAAGAACAGACGATATTGTTGAGGATAATTGGAGATCATTTTTCAGTAATTATGCTGTCCAAAGCTGCGTGAGTGTCACAAACAGCTGGGTGAACCCCAACCAGCCACATACAGTGAGGGGGCTGTCAATTCACAATGCTGTCAGTACAAACCCCTGAGCGCTGTACTGAAGAACATGGCTTCCTCTTATGCTCCACATGCTGATAAAGCCAAAGGTCTACTGATAGCTGTTAATTTAACTTTGTGGCCCTCAGTCTCATGACAAAGGACACCTTTATGCATGTCGTCCTTCTCTCAAAACCCGTGGAGACAAGAGAAAGTAACATAAGATTACAACCAGGAAGGGTGAAAATGACAACAGATTAAAGCTGTGTATTAATCGGCTGTATGAGTAAGACAGCGTAAGACCTGTAGTCAGTCTCATAAGTAATACCCCCCAAAGTTGCATAAATACCCCCGCTGCAAAGCCTGTAAGCGTGCGGAAATCAAGTCTACATTTAACATCCAACGATGTGCACCAGCAGGACACCCCCCGCCCCCCACATGCAAGCATCAGTAAAAACATGCAGACTGTGGGCTTTCCTGTGCTAGGGGGGAAGTTGCAGGTCATTGCGACATCAGTGCTTTAGATAAGAGCTCCTTCACACACCACGATTTCAGCTGAAGGGGTTTAGGTTAGATTTAACGCAGATGGACTTAGAAGAATAGGATGCATATGATTACTTTCACTGTAAAAGAAGTGTCGCTCATGCACGACGTGAGAATCCATTTATGTAATCTGCAATGCAGTCATCCTGCAGCACTAAGGAGTCTGCATGTAAACTGAATGCAACGCAGTCATGTGGCTGCATGCACAAGAAAGATTAGTAGATTTTGAATAAATCAATTCTCATATTAATCGCTTTAATCGGAGTATGGATAGGCCATTCGATGCCTCCCTCCCCCTCTTAACTGGAGAGAAAAGGCAACAGTGTACTGAAGATTAAATTTGGACTTATATCCATAAATAAAAACATGGTGTCAAACATTTGATTGGTGCTTTAGGTCTGGGACCTGAGTCTCAGTCTTATCAGTGATTACAAACTTGCCTGTAAGGATGAGTGAACATGCTCCAAGTTAAACTGGTGCCTAACCCAACCTGACCTCTAACCCAACCATCATGAACAAAGTATAGCATGTATGGATAAACTAATAGATATAAAACAGGAAATGCCCTTCACCTTAAATACTTAAATACTTAGATCCCAAAAATACTGTGCCATATAATTGAAAAGTGACCTGAAAGACCATTCATATTAAAATCACAAACTTAAGTGTGATTTATTAAGTCATTTTTGGAATAGACCAATAAAAACTAGTGCATAAAGGTAAATCCTATTAGAACTGTGTCCTCCGAAAATTATAGCTTGGTCTTGTTGGGATCTTTACCAATTTTGCACATTTAGAATGAAAATATTTGACGGTTCGTCTCATAGAAAATACTTTGAGCTCAGTCAGATTTGATGCCGTTTTTCCATCACAGATTGTCACTTTGTCACAATTGTCTGGGCCTTTGTAGCAAATTGAAATGCTCTGGCTGTATCTTTAGTTGTTGTCTTGCCAAAAGTGAACCTCCACCCGCTTCAAAAGTCTTCTGCAGCTTTTAACAGGATTGTCTTGCATTGCTAAAGGAAAGTATCCCCCCAACATTCTAACAGCACCACAACGTTTCACCATACAGATGATTTGTTCGTGGTGATAGCATTTTGCATGTAAGCCAAAAAGTTACATTTTGATCTAATCTGACCCGGCCACTTTTTGTCTCCATGCTGCTGTGTCCCCTAAATAGCTTGTGGGAAACTGCACACAGGGCTTCTTATGATTGTCTTTTAAAAAAAGCATTCTTATTGTCTTTATTCTAGAGAGGCCCAATTCGTGGAGTGTATGATTTATTGTTGTCCTGTGGACAGATTTTTGTACCTGAGATGTTGATCCCTAAGCTCCAGAGTTACCATGGCCCTCTTAGCTTCTTCTCTGATTAATGCTCTCCTTGGCAATTCTGGAGAGCATTGATTTACAACCTAATCCTGCTTTAAACTTCTCCTGTGTCTGGTGTGTTCCTCAGCCTTAACGATGCTGTTTGTTCATTTATCTACAGTAAACCTGTGAGGCCTTCATGAAACAGCTGTTTTATACTGAGAATAAATTACACACAGCAGGACTAATAGGAGACCCCCGAAGGTTGTTTGCTTTCAGTGGATTTTATTTATAGGCATCAGAATAAATAGGGCCGAACTTCTGTGTGCCACATATTTTAGATTCTTCTTATTAAAAAAATTGCCTGAATTGCCTTCCGCTTCTCCACTATATACTACTTTTGAGTGTAGCTACGTGACAAAAACTGAATAGTTTTACAAGGCACTGCATCTGTGTTTCAGTTGCATTTTGAAAGCTACTGTAAATTACTAAACGCATCACCTTGGGCAAACATTATTTGGTAAGCGCAGCCTTAAACTAAACTGCACAGCTCACAAAAAAACCACACGGGGGGCCCGTGATTTACTCGTTTTGATCTAATTCTGCATTCCCAACATGATTAACTGAAATCGATCAGCTGTGACGATCCGTCTCAGAATTCTCTGGATGATTTTATGGACGAGCGAGGAGCAGATGCTCTGTGAGCAGGATGAAGGCGGCAATTATTCAGGGTGGGTGGGGGCTGTCTTGACACGAGTGTTGTGACTGAAATATCGACAGAAAGGCATCGACCATTAATCGTGTATTGTGGACCAGGCGCAAGCACCCCACCGCTGATGCACTTTGGATAATAACTTGAATAAGAGCGTAATGCCAGGTAAACAGAGGGCCTTGTAAATACCTGCTGTGGAAATTCACTTTGGCTTCAGCCTGCACTTTGGCTTCAGCCTGCTATTTGTCATATTTGCAAAAACAGTATACCTTGATTGTTTAAATCATGCAACGTGCTCATCAAGGAGAACTACTGCAGTGAAAGTTGATACATACAGGTTCTTTGGCAAGTCTGACAACTCTCTGTACGCATAAAGCAGAAATGAAGATCTAGTTTATCATTTATTGTCCCCAAGCTATGACCATTTAAATAAAACACAACAGTGAACTCTAAAGGTCCAAAATGGAAAAATTAATTACAGCTAAGGCCAGATGTTTACATCCACTGTATAAAAACATATTTTTATACTGACATGAAATCAGGCGAAAACCTTCCTGGGTTTAGGTCAGCTAGGATAAACCAAAATCATTTCTTATTGCCAGAATTATAAAAGTATTTTCAGCTCTGTAAAAGTCAGCAATGTAGAAACATTTACTTAGCACGTGGTAGTTTTCCCTCTTAGACTGTATCAAAGGGGTCAAACATCATCAGCAGTGTGCAAGAATTGTGGCCCATTCTTCCTTACAGAACATGTGGAAGTGAGTCAGGACTTATGGAAGCCTGGCTTTCACCTGTTTCACCTCCACAAAATCTTCTAGGGAACTAAGATTGAGGCTTTGGAATGGGCAATGCAGAATGCCATCTACTTTGTGGAGTGCACCAATTCCCCCTGCAGCAAAACACCCCCTCAACATTATGTTCATCTAGCATACAGATGGATGGTTAAGTACGCACATGCAAACTTTCTGCTTTTTTCACTTAGTTTTTTTTTACTAACAGTTGCAACTAGCCTCATTAAAGTATTTTGCTTTTGATATGGGCTTTACATGCCAATTGTGCACCAAAACATTCCTTAAATCTTGAGCGAAGGAACCGTTCTTCTCGATTGTTATGATTAATGTCTATTTCCATAGCATTTGTGGTTTCATTTATTGTTTAAACAGGTGAGCATGCCACCTTCAGACATTGCACCTGAGGATGAACCAGACTTGCGAAGGTCCAATATTCCCTTCCTGATATCTTGACAGATTTATTTAGATTTTTGACAAGGAGGATTTTGTTTGAGTTGTTGCCTTAAAATATATCCCCAGTTGTGCCTGTCTCATTTATTAATCTCATCAATTTCGTAAATTACCCTATCTATTAGAAGCACACAAAGCCATGAAATCATCACACCTTTACCAGATTGTTTAAAGGCATTATTTTGTGCACAATTGTTTGGCATGTTTAACTTTAATATTAAACGATTACAGAGCACACAATCAGTCCAAAATGTTTTGCCTTACTTAGAATACCTTTATATTTACAACTATTGTGCAACCATTAATGTGTAGAATTATTATGTAACTTAATGAGTAATGACAATTTTGCTCCCAGACACTGTTCAGAGAGGTTCTCTGTCTTCCTTTACTGTAACTTTCCCATTTAAGAAAGGCTCACAAGTTCTCCATAGGGTTTGGGTCAGATGAGAATGGGGGTCATATCAGGTGGGTAAGTGGGCTAGCCACACAATGAAGGACTTTCATGCAAGCAATGGAGCATTGTGCAGCAAACAAATTATGGTCTTCTTGAAAGATGCACTTTTGATTGGCAGCAGGTTTGTGAATTTATTCAGAGTCCATCTTCAGCCTTAAAGCAGCCAACTAACTCATCATTAATACTTTCACCACACCTTCACCTTGCTGGCATCTGAGTCACATTGGCACTCTGTGTTGGTTACTAATCCAACCATGGGCTCATCCATCCAAGAGTCACTCTTATCCAATCAGTCGGTAGAACCTTTGAAAAACGTATCGTCAGATATTTCTTAGCCTAGTCTGGATTTTTTTCTTGTACCGCAGTGGTCAGATTTCTGCCTTTCTTACCTTGGCCATGTCTATGAGCAAGGAACAGCTTGTTCTTCTGGACTCTCCAGGTAGGCTGCCTGCAGTCCTGGATTATGACAACCGTGGAAGAGAATGGGTTCCCAATAACATTTGATTCTTCTTAAATCTTTGGCACTTACATTAATTACATCTTATTTTCTCAATGTGTTTTTTGCAACCCTGTTGAAATACACAACAATATGTTTGATGGTTCTGTGATCCCCCCCAAATGTTTTGGCAATTTTAAGAGTGGCTTATACCTCTGAGACGTTTTTGTATTTTAAACTTTTGAAAGAGTCTGCTAAATCTCTTTATAGGCTCCTTAGGCCTGAAGAATAAAAGCTGCGTAATAATCATGCACACCATAATATAGGGTATTGATCTCCTTCGGCAACACCCTCCCTCCCTACATAAATGCACACCAAATGATATGTTTAAATCCACTAATCCAATAAGCATTCAAAATTATACAGCTTAGGGTAGAATAGTTTATACATAAAAAGGATATGGTTAAAATCCTCACTTGCCTAATAATTGTGTGCCCAGAGTAGTAATCTTAGCCAATATGAACTGGAAGTTACAAAACAAATCTGTCTCCCATAATTATGATATTTAGCAATTAGGAATAGTTTTGGTAATCCTATCTGACATAAAATAGCATAGAAAAATCAGTTTACGACTGATTACCAAGACTCTTGATCTTACCCAAGTTTGTCTGTTTTACGAGGGGTGTAACAGAGAGTAGGGATTCACTATCGTCAGCCCTCTAATTAATGACGTAGGCAAAGAAAGATATTTAGCACACCCTATCTCCTCTTTTCTGTAAGAGCCGTCAGATCAGCTTCTTTCAAGTATGCGGGGTGGATTAATCATGCGATCTCAACCCAGATTAGTGCTCCTTAAGTAGGTCAAAGATATACAAGAGATTCAGGTGTGAATCAGTAATAGGAGCAAAGGTATGCAATGTTCACACCCATCTAACTGCTGGTCCACCCTTAAAAAAAAACCCACACAAATATACTCGTATACATGCATAGACGTGCACTGGTAAAGAGTTAAGTTCTTAAGGTTATCTAACTGATACTGCACCTTAAATCCTGTCATCTCTCATTTCATATCCAGCCCCTCCCTTCCTCCTTACCTTCTTTCATTACTTTTTATTCTTCCTTATAATCTCTGTCTTATCTGTTCTGATGAATGACATAAAAAAACACCATGGCCTTGTTGAGCGATTGGAAATAACTGTTGTCTGTGCCCAGTTTTTACTGCAAAAAGAACATCTGCAACTGTTCACCGTGTATTTTACAAAGTTTCAGAGCACTTGGGTCAAACCACAAGTAGGCTATTCTGACATGTCTTTTACACATAAGCATCAATGGAAAATGAGGCAGAGATGCAACTTAATGTTTCGCTACAGAAGTTGCCCTTGGCCTTCTCACTATAGCCTAATTCTGTACACATTTTAAACTGTACAGAATTGCTTTATTTAAAGATATCAAAACTTCATTTTAAAAGCAACTCAAAAACTCAGTGAAACAGTAAGAGAAAATATGGTCAATTAGAACAGCTTGTCATCTGAATCGATGTGTATGAGGGGTGAATTCAATGTCACTGCTTGGCCCTACATTCATACTAGTTGGTTACTTTTTTGTTTTCTTTATTACATTATGCATCATGGTAAACATTCCTTCACAATCGTAAAAAGTAGCAATGCACATATACATCTGTCAGAAGCAAGCTAGATGTCATTACACAGCATATTTGAAATCTGGCAGAGACTTGTTACCCATTTTTCTAAAAGAATATCGAGGACAAATAATGTAAAATTGGATTTCTAACCAGATTTTTTTTTGTTAAGTAATCATTTTCTCGCTACCTGTTGGGATTTTGAACAGAAGCCCCAGGCATATCCATCCTTCATTTTGGGTCATTGTACCTTCTGAATTTTTGTCAAGTCATCATTTTACAATTTATTAATATTCCTGAGCAGTGAGATGGACAAGTAGTCAATAAGACAGGGTGGGGCTTGCCACTGTCTGAAACCTAGAAGCTGTTTGGCACGTTACAGCTGTGGCTGTTTCTCATGGTTTTCAAGCTTCTTCACGCTACCCAATGATAATATCTGTCAATGGCTATGTCCCGCTTTCTTCTAGATCAAGTTGTTGGTTTTACTAGTTAGTTTTTGTGTTTGTTTTGTTTTCTTTGTTAGTTTGTTGGCTGTATGAGTGAAGGATGTTTGCATTGCTTGGTGTCACTAGTTTGTTGAGTGACCGGTTAGGGTGCTCTTCAGGTTCACGGTCTGCTTCTTTTTCTTTTTTTTTTGGTTCCTTTGGTTGGATGACTGGTTGTTCTATTTCATTGTTTGTTTGATTGCCTGGTTTCACTGGTTGGTTGATTTCATTTTTTGGGTGGTGGCTTTTGTTGGTCACTTGCTTCATTAATTTGTTGCATGGTTAGGTGGTTAGTGTGTTGGCTTTGCTGGCTGGTTGTATTAGCAGGTCGGTTAGTTTTGTTGGTTTGTTGTCTGCTTTCATTAGTTGCCTGTTTGGCTAGCTGGTGTCACTGGTTAGCTGGTTTCATTAGTTGTTTGGCAACATTGGGCTGGTTAGCTGTTTGGTTTCACTGGTTAGGTTAGCATGTTTCATGGGTTGTTTGATTCCATTGGTTTCTTCCTTTGATGCCGATAGTATTCATAAATATTGCAATGACGATTTCAGTCGTGATATTTTCCTCTTTTCTTCTTTCCTCTCTCATCTGTGCTTTCTACACTTTTTTCCTTTAGCATCTGTGGCAATATCATTTGTGTCCTGTGTGAGCATCAGCTGCCACAAGACTCTGGCCAGCTTGGTAAACATTACATCAGCATGTAAAAAAAAAGGCTAATAACAATTGGAATATATTACCTAACAATTATTACACTCCAAACAGTTATATGTGATATAAATATAGCACATACTGATACTGTGATGACAATACATCTGAGATATATTGTGCAGACCTTGTGGGTTGGTGCTTTTGTATATTGGTTGTTTTCTGCATTTTGTTAGTTGGCTGCCAGGAGGGGCAGACAATATGATACCCCTAAGTTTTTGTTCTTTATTAGCAAATTTGCCCACATGAGAAGAAACAGAAAATACTGGATTGACATGCTGCATAAAACCGCTCTGATACTCATGGTCTTGGTGACACCCATGTCTAAATAAAAAGGACACACTAATATAGTAGATGCTCAGTCATACAGGACATGACCATCCTAAGTGCTTAGGTCAAAAGCAACGGGATTTCTCTTGTTTCTTGGAGACATTTCACAACGTTTCATTATCCTATGCGCCAAGTGATTAAGATCGTTCAATCCTCTAAGATTTTGTTTCTAGTTGCCATTCTTCGAGTTAACCAAAGCCAAGTCATACCAAACTTCATTACTATGTCCTAGCAACACAATCCTATGTAGTTTATTTGCTCCCAAACAACCAACTGAGAGTTGTCTATTGTTCAGGTTCTTCTTCAAGACATTTCAAAAGCTTAACATTTATTTTTTGAAATCAGACTAATGTAATTGGAATATAGGCATGGAGACTAATATAGCAACAGAAAAAATTTAAATGTAAAATGACAGCTTGAAAAGGAAGAGACACGTATAAAAAAAGAGGATGAGATGTGAATTATCATCCGTAAAAGCAGCAGTGAGTAAAATAGCTCGATATAAATCACACATCACATGCTCAACTGCATGCTCACACTTATGCTTTCAAGATTTATAGAAATTTACTTTGAACTTCTTTAGACCGTTACGCAGATAAGAAATGTTAAATTACCATTCAATTACACTGTGTGTGTGTGTGTGTGTGTGTGTGTGTGTGTGTGTGTGTGTGTGTGTGTGTGTGTGTGTGTGTATGCGCGCACATGTGTGTATGAGAGAATGTGTGAAAGTGTGCAGGAAAAAAAGCCAACATCAGACAGGAGGAGGGATAAGATTCTTTCCACCTGTGTGTCATTTCCTTTCTCAGTCTTGCTCACTGCATTACCCCCTTTATATGCTAGCACCATAATTCTTGCCTTACAAGACTTTTTATTACTTAGTGTCTTTCTTCATAAGCCTACTGTTTATCTATCATTCTGCCACAGCATATCTCCGTCTTAGGGAAGAAAAAAGAACTCTACAAAAGAAAGGAGATTAATGGTGTCAAACGGAGTTAATTCAGAATACATTGTCACTAACTGATTATATTAAAAAGGAACCTGCGGGGTGTGATATTACTGATACATATTAATGTAACATTTCCGGTTGTTTTGTGCTGAAAGAAATTGAGAACCTTCATTTTGAAACTAGTAGGCAGTCATTAGACAAGTTGATGGGTATTTTGTTGGTTAAGGTGACATATCAGGCCAACTGAAGGCGACATGCTAGATTTCAGGTGGTTTGCCAACAGGAAGTAAGTCTAACAAGGCAAACGTGATATTGGCCTCAAGTGAGAGAGGTGTGAACAATGAGAGTGGGGACAGCAATGGACTCTTATAGGTTTGATTACCAATAGCAAGAATTATTAGCTAAATGTCTGTGTTACGACCCCAAAGGTCTAGGGGTACAGGGGAGGTAACATAAAAAGCCAACACAAAAGAGTATGAGAAAAAATGTACATTCATCAGTATGACAAGCCGATTCAGTTTGAACTGACACCATCGTATCATGCTAAAAAGAGCCAGAAGCTGTCCATCTAACGTGCCTGGAAGGACAAAGGAAGGACTTAGCCCACTATTATGACAAGACCAGAAATGTAATAGCATTTGTCCACTGATCCAAGAAGTCTTTGAAACACAAGAGAATGGGTGCTTACTAAATTACTGAGTAGATATTTCTTTTGTAAATACTGTACACTCTGTATTTGCATTCAATTTTGTTGCACCATCCAGGTTTTTCACAAAACTCTACCCTTGAGTTTGCTCTACTTTAGTATGCTCTACTTTCAATTTTGTCTGCTTTCACTTCTTTCTTTTTCCAGACAAGAATTGTACATTTTTTAAGCTCAATAGGATTTTTGTCAGACATTTTAAAAGAAATAAGTTACACAACCCCAAGAAAAATCACAAATGCATAAAAATGTACTGTCTGACAGGAAGGACCAACATGGTTTATGAATTTAACTGAGAACCAAACATTGGTGGGACATCAGGAACACTGACAGGTAAACTCAAGAAAATACTGAAACGGAGAATGGAGGTTTAATGTTTAATCACAATTTGATTACTTTAAATCGGGTGAAGAGAGATTCATTAACCGCCTGAATGACATCAGGGGAGCTCTGATTGTGGATGAGTTGGAGGTTCAGCAATAGGAGATCATGAGCAGGCATTCAATTCAGTTCAATCGTTTAAACAGCCAATAAAGGCAACCAAAGTGCTTTACAAAAAGAAAAAATCAGAGATCAAACAAAGTGTAGAACCATAAGAACAGGTAATTTTTACAAGATTACAAGATTACAAATCAAGAATAGACTTGCTACTTGCCACTTGCTATTAAAAGCTAGCCTGAATAAATGAGTTTTAGGATTTGATTTTAAAAGACTTAGATCAGGGGTCAGGTGTATATCCAGAGGGAACTGGTTACAGTCTGCCACTGAAAAAGCCCAATCATCTCAGTGTTTGTACCTTGTCCTTGGTATATCTAATAAAAACACATCTGAAGACCTGCCAAGCACACAAAAGCTTAGTTATTCAGACAATGTGGGGCCAAGCCATTAAGTGCTTCAAAAGCAAACAAACAGAAGCTTAAAACATATTCTAAAATGGGCAGGAAGCCAATATAAGGAGGACAGAACAAGAGTGTTAGGGACACATTTGGAGGAGTCGGTTAGAAGGTGGGCAGCTGAATTCTGGACAATCTGAAGGCAACTGAGGGGATGACGAAAAGGGACCAAAATAAAGATTGCAATAACAAATTGTGGAGCTGATAAAGGGATGAATGGTCTTCTCCAGATCAGGACAATTTAGAAAAGGTTTAACTTTGACCACAAGTCATAAAAGATAAAGCTTGATTCTATGATGGAGTCATTTTAGTTATGCAATTTGAAATCTTTGTCAAATATTACACCTGAGGTCTTAACAGACCTGTTTAATTTAACAGAGAAAGTTCAGGTTGGAGGTAAGCCACTGCAGAGCTGTGCTGCAAATACCAACATATCTGTCTAAACAAGACAGAAGAACAAGAATGATCAACTGAATCAATGGCAACAGCGAGGTCTGACAAGACAAGAACAACAGAGCACTTTGCATTAACAGACATAGTAATTTCACTATGTAGTTTTAACAAGGCAGACTCGGTGCATTGTATTGATATGAATTCTGACTGACAGTTTTCTACAATAACATTGTCTTCTAGAAAAGCTGGAAAAGGTAGGGGTACAAGTACTTGACAATAGAGTTAGAGGATAATTCCATAACAATATATATTGATCGATAGACGTGTAGTTCAATAGAAAAAAAGGGATAAATAAAAAGTTCACTAGAAGAACAGTTTTCCTTCCTTTTTGCATTCTAGCCTATCATGTAGGTTAAAACTACAGTCATTCCATCCTCCTAACCAATCATTAACGCAGACCCAGGGACGCTCATTCACCAAGCTTCAAAGAGTTCAGGTAGCACGTGTTCTTTTTTTCTTTTTTTAAGATTTACAGTTTTGGTAAAAAGTTGGTTGACTAAAGGGTTGTTTGAATTTAGTCTTCTTTATTTAAGAATAGGTCCTTTAGCAATAGCGAAAAATGGCAAGGGCTGCACTTAAAATATATGTGTTGAATTTTTTGCTAATTATCGATATCAATCCATATGATTTAAATTTTATCATTATATATTTTTTCCTATATCACCCAACCCTACCTGACACCTATCTTTTTCTCAGTGGATATATTTGTTAACTGCCTGTTGATATGCATTTCACCAGAAGTTGGTAACAACTCAGAGTCCATACACACACACAGACAGAAATCACACCATATAAACACATCACAAAAAGAAGCTACAAAAAGGTATATGAAGCCAAGAAAAAACCTGAGCCCGGCACCAGTCACAGAAAGGTTCAGAAAGAGCAGGAACTAGCAGGTAGTTTTTCCATGAAAACAAGAAACATCATGGCCTCTATTCATGTTCAACATGCAACACTCCACTGTTGAAGAAAAAAATCATGCTGAAGTTTACTTCAAGTTTATTGCACAACATTTGGACAAGTGAATGAAATACTGGGAGGATACATTTGGGTCAGGTGTTAAATTACTGGTAAAGTTTTGATAAGAATCCGAAGATATAACGAGCATTGATTTTTAAACCAGACAATGGGTCCTAAATACATATCCATGGAATTCAGTTGGTTTCATTAGGCAGTCAGAACAGGCCAGTTAATCATCTGATTTAAATCCAGCTGAAAATCTATTGAAATACATAGAGTACATTGATGAGGCAATCTGAACTTTGAGATCTTAAGGCGGTTTGTTTGGAAGCATGAATAAAAATCGCACCAGAGCAATGCATGTTTTTTCCATATAAGAGATGCCTTGAGACAAAGCAAAGTAATTAGTAAGCTTAAGTAGGTGTGTTCAATATTCCCTGAGCTATTCCACTAATTATAACAAATTTCACCTGAATACATAAAATTATTACTTTGTCTTTAATAATATGATGGATACATCTAATAGATTGTACGTGTAGCAGTTTGCCATGACATGTGATAGAAAGTGGATCTGTTAGTATCAGCAAACTTGAGCTTTAGTGCCCAGGGGCACCTGAAAGGGTACTTCTACTTGGCCAAAACCAGTCTATGGGGATCAAATGTAAAAGCTAGAAAAAAAATATTAAAAAAGAACAGCAGTAAAAATTTGATTGCCTAACCTTCATATCTATATTTGCAATAGAAAAGCCATTGCTCTGTAAAATGCAGAAGCTTCTTCAACTGCTTACTTAAAATTATTTATTTGGTCTGTGCAGTGGGCCATACCATAAAAAAGATACAAATCGTTCTTAAGAAGCATCTAAATGAAACATTCATGAGTTTTTTTTCTTTCTTTCTGTTGTTGCATTTTTGAATTGTTGGTCCAACTGATTTTCTAACAAATCTGGGATCTAAATACCTTCTCTTCATCCTTGGTCAGAACAACATACAGCCTTCATCTGTCGCTCCATGCTGAGTAAAAATGAGGAAACCCGATCCCAGAGGTGGATTTTCAACCTTTAAGAGGTTATCATGATCATGCAGCATTTAAGTTTCCAAGCAAAGGGCAGTGGGTTGGGTGGCAGAGTAACTTTACCGAGGCCCAAATTGTCTCCTATTCGTTCGTAAAGTACCCTTGAGCAAGATATGAAATGCCCAACCTGTCTCTAGGGTGCTGTAATGTTGCAGGGGCAGCAATCCAAAGGGGTGAGGTGAAAAAAAAATCCACATTGAGGATCAGAGTACCACAGAAAAGCCTGCAAGCTAAAGTCACCAAAGTTCCACGCCTCACCTCACCACAAAACACTCTGGTGGCAAATTATCTGCCTTGCCCCCCTCCTTCTGTCTATGTGGCACTCTACTTTTCTCTGCCTTATGCTTTCTCTCTCCTCCTGTCCTATTATGGACATAGAAACAGTGTTGCTGTCAGAGCGACTAAAGATTTGATTCACTGTATGTTCCTGTCTCAGTGTGCGTGTGTGTTAGATAGCAGATAAGAGCCATATATAAACAGCACTTGAAAGGAGAAATGTAAATGTTTAAAAGTCACTGCTGAACACAGACCATATCAAGATACCAGCGAGCGAGACAGAGAAGAGAAGTGCAGATTAAAAGCAGAGTTCACACCGGGAGAAGGAGCACACTGCAGACAGGACTCAAGTCAGATTCCAGCCATCAATAAGGCTTAGTGGAATTTAGCATCTCAAAGCTATGCTTCCAAACTCCTTAATCTGTTGCTGAATGCACCAAGTTCTGATGAGCCTGAACAGGATGTATACAATACCTGTGTGCCTTGGCCTCTTCCTGATGAAAAATATTTAATGACAAGCCAGTGTTCTCAGATATACAATTGTTCATTTTTGTATCCAAACATAAATTGAAGCACAGGTGATGTTCTTTGATCATTACAGATGATCTAAATGGTCACAGGGCGAATGGAACCAATTTTCAGCTTGACCTGCTTGACCTTTGAGTAGTCGACTGATACGCTAAAAGCTAATTGGGCTAGCAATAGCACTTCTTTAGTGTGGAATAGTTCCCTTATTTAAACTTCAATATTTCTAAGATGAATAAGATGTTCAAGATACAGTCAGAGGAAGTACTGATGGTGTAAGAGGATCCTGAAGAAAATTGTTTATGCTGCTCATTTTACTGCTCGTATAGCGCTGTGAAAAAGTGTTTCCCACCAAAAAGATTAGCTTGTTTTTGCCAAACCTAAATGTTATTATTGAATAAACCAAAGGAGTGTTCACTTTTGTTTTTTTAATCTATATTATATTTGACTGCAATATACAAAATTCCTTGTCTTGCAACTTATCTTTGAAGCTGGAATGCGCTGCACTTTTGCAAAACCTCAGATTTAGATTTAAAGTAACAATATTTTAAGCTAATGTTGAGGAAGGCTAGTGGCACTAGGCATGGGCCACTTGCCATTATCAAAGCAAGTGTTTTTAGTTGCAGTTTAATAATGGATACAGTGTAAAACCCTTTTAATGAAATGGCATACAAAGGCAGTAATCAAAGTTTTTGATGGCTGTAGTGAAGAGTGATGCAGTATTGAACCCCCCATCCCCACCCCTCCTGTTTTTGAGTACTGCATGTCACTGGCAGTGTTAACTTACAAGACAGCCAAATTACATACGTATCAAATAAACATTGCCATACAAAGTTATTGCTAAAAAGTTAACCTTTAATTTGGGTCTATTTATTTTGAGTGAGACAAAATCTACATTCAAAAATAATTATCTTCTATGTTCTTATTTATTGTTTTTTACAAAATCACCTGTACAATTGTTAAAGGCAACCATTCCATTCCTATAATACAATTATAATTTAGCCATTTTTGTGATTTAAACATTTTTTTTTTCGAATTATGGAGAAGGGCACTAACTACACGCACCAACTACACAATTGTATTAGGTATAAATTAAAATAGCCATAATAAAGTACTCAAAGTTCATTAGGAATGTAAGTGATCATATTCGGCAGGTGGATAAAGTCCTAGAAAAACTATAAACATAAGTTATATCTCCAGAAGCTAAACTTTTAGGATGTGTTCCATGTTCATTTGTGTGCATGTTGGCAACAAGCCAGTGTACATAATGTACTAACATGTAGCAGCTTCAACTAATTGCCTTTTCCCCTGCAGATAGTTTTTTGCTTTAGATCCAACACTCAAACTGAAACCCCAAACAAACTTGAATGACTTTGATTTGACAGGCTCCTTACAATACTACACACGAAAGCAGGTTTTAGGATACCTATTGTAGTCAAATTCTTCTTAGGAAGGAGGGGGAATGGTTATATTTGGAAATGTATTCCCTATGAATTGTGTGCACATGAATGTGAATGCTTGCTTGCGAGTGTGTGTTCGGTTGCACAACTGTGTGCTTTTTGCATGTGTTAGCATGCAAGTGAGGGAGTGACTGATTGTTAGCAGAAGCTCGTTAACCTCAGGAGTCATTACTGCAGCTCAGAGGTTTATACCAATTAGAAAAAAAATAAACGACAAGCGAAAAACAAAACAGACAAATGAAAAACAAGAGGAGAGGAGAAAGTGATTACTGGAGACAAAATTTAAGTGATTATTTTCACCACGTTGAAAACAATATTCTGCCCCCAAGACAGATTTAAATGGCGGGAGAGCGGCAAGAGTGATTGCTGAGAAGAAAGCAATAATTGGAGAAAAATAGGAAGTGATCATCGGCGTAAAATATCAAATTAGGGCTGGTAATTCCTTATACAAGTAAGGACAAAACAGACACAATTGGAAAGTGACCATGGGAATAGAGGAAATGATTACGATGAAAAAAAGGAGTAAAATAAAAGATAAGATAGAGTGCGGGAGGAAAGGAGAAAGAAATCACTGCTCTTGTAGTATTTTTTCAAGACCATTTTTTTGTTTTTCCAGCTTCACTTCAGGCAGCGCAGACTGCACATTCTGACTTGTTCCATTTGTCCCTCCCTCACACACACAAACACACACACATATACGTACACATTCCCATACATACACACAAACCCCTAAAGGGGCCTTTTTTTCCACATTGGGCCATGTGGTGCAGACAGGCGTACGGAAACAATTCCCTAAAAACAACACACCGCCTACACATAGCAAACTGCAACACAACCTCACCGACACGCACACACACCAACAGCTAAACCTGCTGAATGAATTGCTGCCTTGTTCAGTGGTGCCCTAATAGAAAGGAACCTGCACTGGAGATTAACACATACAGACGTACATATCAACATATACATGGAAAAGCCTAAGCAATAAGCATTCTGGGACACTTTTGCATTATGGTGGAGTTATTTTACTCTGTCGAGAAGTAGGTTTTCAACTTAATGACCAACAGAAGCTGTGGTAAGTCTGCTTCAATCGGCAGCTGGGAAAACATGTCTCGGATCTAGCCTGCACCAGAGAATGGAGCTTGACTGGTTATATTTGTTTATATAGAGAGTTATACCTCAGTGGTTTATTTCTGGACAACTATGCTATCAAGATGGCAAGATATCAAGATTCGATTAGTAAAGCTCTCTAACTTTTATGTTAGAACAGAGTAAAGTCACATCCCAGGTTCCTACACCTTTGTATATCACAATTTAGTGCTTTTCCACACTCCAAATTCCAGAGATTATATTACATTTTTCACCCATAATTTTTTAAGAGACATGTTCTCCATCAATCTATGGCAGATACTCTGCATTGAACATGGATCCTGCAAAAACACAATTTAGATTTAGACTGAGAATGTAACAAAGTGGATTTGTATACAAATGTTTGTGGATGGATGGATGATTTAGTTCCTGGGACAGGGGATGAAGTTTGGCAAAACTTTCTTTTAACGTGTTCATCCTGACTAATTGTAGAGACACCCTGAAAATCAGAGGGCTGAAGATGTGTGCATGTCCATATTCTCTGCAGCATCTGACTGTTTTTTCTTTTCTCCTTGATGAAATCCTTTTAAACACACTCGGATCAGACCTCTACTCATGAAGAACCTTGAAAGCAACATTTTGAATACACTAATGCAGATGAAATCAAGAATGAACTGTGATTTTCAAAACAGTCATACGTTTTTAAAACAGTTGTTTTTGTGCACAGCTTGGCCTGAAAACGCTGCCCACCCTTTGATGAGATTTTTTTTTTAAAAATCACTTGGATCAGACTTCTGCTCATGAAGAATCTTTGAAAGAAACATGAGCTCCTAAAGTCCAGATTAAGATCAGATTGTGAATTCAGTGTTGTATCTCATTCATTCTGTATATACACTGCTGAGTAATTGCTGTCTTTTGAACATTGTTCTTCAGACCACTTGCATTCTGTTGTATTTCTGGCTGTGTATCTGAGTAGTTAAATGGCGTTTTATGGCCAATCTCTCAATTTGCTTTCCTCCTCTTGCAGAAAAAGACGCAGCATGTCTTCCAATATTCTCCACAATATGAAACATTTCATGTTCCATTACAGACAATTGGTCCTGTAAGCAGTAAGGATTAAAATTTAACAATGTTTGTTATTGCAGTCAAATGGATCCGAGGGAGTCAAAGCAGCTGGAGACAGAAACGACCGATTTTTCAGGTCGACTTACTCAGCATTAATTTGTTGAGACCAAACAAGCGGCTTCTGTAAGATATGATGCCATGAGAGAGAGATGTGGGAGAACTGACTCATCATGCTGAAAAGGAAACTTGCTTTCATATGAAAATGGAAGAAATTGTACATAACATTCTCCGGTTTACCAAACACATGAACCCCTGTTTCCTGTAAAAGATGGTTTTGACATATTTTGGGTGTACAATAAGCCAGTAGCAACGTTTTCTTTCAAAATTACGCAACCTTACAAGCAAATTCTAAAATGCAAACAAACATGAAATACATGCATGGGTTTAAATGATGGACTAGACTGTATTTTTTGCCTTGCTGGGTCAGAAATAACCTAAAAATACAAATTTGGATTTAGTTGCAAGGTAAATATGAACAAATTACCTGTGTGTTGAGCTAATAAGTACCTACAACCGAAAAGAAGATCACTCAAGGTCATTGTTAGAAAAAGTTAGATTTTGACTTAGGAGGCCTGTACACATTCAAGAACATAGTTTGTA
Source organism: Fundulus diaphanus (assembly GCA_037039145.1). Taxonomy (NCBI): domain Eukaryota; kingdom Metazoa; phylum Chordata; class Actinopteri; order Cyprinodontiformes; family Fundulidae; genus Fundulus; species Fundulus diaphanus. The sequence continues at coordinate 35,367,705 of CM073135.1, forward strand.
CCGCGCTCTTTACCTTGACAGACAAATATTCAAAAAAGTCAAATTATCCCAAAAACACCTTTTTATACTTTAGTGAATCACTAAAGAATGTTGCCACTCCTCGACCTTTCCTTTGTTGTCTGCTCTCACAAAGAAAATTGCAGTTTGGAGTTGTTGACTTCATCTAACCATGTTTCTGTTAAACATAACATCAAGATTATTGTCAGTAATGAAGTCATTGATTAAAACTGATTGTCCAGACAGCGATCTAATGTTTAATAAAGCCATGACACAGTGGTTGATATTATGTCTGTGGCTGGTTGTATCTGGGAATTTATGACTTCTAAGCAGGATTGTTTATTCCTGTTTTTTTATCCTTTTAGCTTTATTCTTTCTACCATATATCATTACAGATATTTTACAGCTATTGCCCATCAGGGGCCCCGGTTTGTGCTGGAGGTCATCATGTCTAATAAGTTTACCACTAGGGCACATTGTACATCACAGCAAAGTGATCTGAAGGTAGAAGATACTGTAGGTTAGGAGGTCGCTTATCAGAGTGACAGTGCTGAGAAGATGTCAACTGTAAACCAATCTTAAAAACATCTTTCATATTGTTGGTAAAGTCCAGGAAAGGCACTTCTGGGCTTAGTGGGGATAGAGGGGAGGTAGAGGCAGTCTGGGGGGTGGTAGGTTTTGAGTTTGTCGCTGGAGTTAGTTGACTGTCTTTTTGGCCCGTTGAGATCCGGGGTAAATCCTACTGTGATGGTGGTGAAGTCACTTCCTGCGTCATCTTCTTGGCAATCTTTATCTTGGCTGTGGCGGGCTGCACAGGGCACAGATCTTGTAGTGCATGCCTTTTCCAGAAATCTGTTAACCATCAGAAGTCTTGAAAAAAATCTCATCTCCACAATAAATGGGCATGAGAGGTCCACTGAGAAACACTTTGACATCAACATCTTCAACTGTATTTAGCAGAGGAATGTAATCCAACATTTAGTATTCAGATTTTCTTCTGCAAATGTCGCCCAAGGCTTCAGTGTGTATTATGAGTTTTTTCACAGTCAGGTACACTTTCATGATCTCTAGAAGGTCCTTTGCAATATCAGATACTAGGTTACAGTCATAAATCGTCACTTCTGTGTTCTTCTTGTTACAGAAGTGTTTAATCCCCTTTACAGCTGCATTGCATAATATTAACGTTTGCGGACCAGTGGCTCGCTTTTCCTCTGGAGGCTTGGGAGAACACCGTTTAGAATGAAGATTCTTGTCATACCTTTGACTGATGTCAGGAGAAGGATTATTTTCCTGGGTGCAAGGTTGAAGAGGCACAAATCTGTTTTGGAGTGGAATTCCAACATTTCCAGCTGGTTCACTCCTGATAAGAGCATGTTGTTGTTTCCTTTTCTGTGGGAAAGGGGGAGCATTTCTCTGTAATATCGGCCAGTTCTCTTTGTCTAGTTGTGGGGTTCTTCCTTGATCCTTAGGCCTTGCGCCCAAGGTGTTCCAAGGTGGACTACAGGTGGGTTTAATCCTATTTCCATCTGCGACCTGTTTGTTGGAGATGCTGAGCTGGCTGTCACTGTTCGTAATCATGGGGTGAGTTGTGTCATTCCCAAATTTGTTTACCTCCAAATTTAATTCATATAGACACGGCTCTGCAGAAGCCCCAGCAGGGACTATACTTCCTGCGGCAACTCAAGGAGTACAACCTTCCACAATTGCTGGTCATCTTCTACAGTACACATTATTCAGTCTGACCAGTGTTCGTCTATCACTGTGTATGTGGTTTGGCTCATCCACAAAACAGGACAAGTACAGACTACAGCAAAAATTAAGTCTGCAGAGAGGATGGGGTACAGGTGTAAGGTCAGGAAAGGAGCAGCTGACGTCTCTGCAACCAGTTTGCAAAAGCCAGTTGCCACTGAGACAGTTTCTTCCCTCAGAGTGCTTAGATCGATACCATTGCCCTAATTCCACTATGTCTTTCTCTTTTGTAAAAATACTTTATGTATTTTTTTATGTATTTATTTTTAACATGTCTTCATTGATAGCAAACTAGCATCAAAGATAAATTCCTTGTTTGTGTGCACAAACTTGGTGAACAAAGCTCATTCTGACTTAGACCCACACAATTTCTATTTTATTTTTTTTATATGCCAACATGCATTGCAAGTAGGGACTTGTTTGTCATTATCAGATACAAAAGATTATTATGAGAAACTTTAATTGATGATGCCTGGTTGAAATTGTTACTTTTGATGTTTGAACTATTGATTTTCACTGTTGGTTCCATGAGAGCATCAACAACATACATATTACCAGATGATAGTTACATGTATTGAAAAATTATAGTTTACATAGATTTACATCTATTTCATCGTGTTGTCATTAAAAAACACACAAACTATGGTGCTAGAATTTTAAGCTTTCATTGTCCATCCCTAATCACAAGACAAGAAACTGCATGATAGCAGCTTTAACGATTATGGCTTCAACAGAAAGTAGAAGGCAGATCATAAACAATAACAGCTTTCAATGTAAAAAAGCAATTAATAAAAATCTGCCTTATGTATTTTTATTTTTTATTCATGTCAATTTTGAATATTGTGCCCCCTTTTTTCTTTCCACTGGCAGTCCCTTGCTACTGGAAACACAGTCAAACAAGCCGGCGAGGCATGGCAACTTACTCGGTTGCATTTGGCTTTTGTTAGCACCTGAATGTGGGCAAACTACAAATTGGAATTATCTTTCGGCTCCCAGCTACTCGCCTTTGGTTGTTTTGGCACATTTGTTTTTTTGCCACATTGTTTTGCTGTGGCAAGACTGCCTGGTTGCTGTAACTGGTTGCGCCAACGTTTCAATTGTCTGGAATGGTTCTGGTGCTGTCTGATCTCACCCAGCGTCAGTATAAACATTCCCTATGACCTAAGGATGTATAGGTAAAGGTCGGCTATACTGATATAGAGTAAAATCCACAACCAATTCTTGCCGAGGTGCATCACTGTAATGAATAATACATGCTGAAAAGTGTTAAATATCAGCAAACTTTCCCTTTCAGCACAACATAAAATATCTCCGTACACTTTTTGTCAGTATAAGCAGTCACATTCAAGCTGACTTTGCAGTAGTTTTCTTACTCGCGCCGGGCTGCAACTGCAGAGTGATTTTTCCTCTCAGACACACCAGCAGCAGCACACAGCTGTATACATCACCGGCATATGGATTAAATAAATGCAGTCTGTGCAGAGCTTGTTAACACTTGTTCTCTTGGCTACAACACAGGTTTTGGGTAAACCAAACAAAAATAAGAGCACACACCCAAATCTGTGCACACCCAGACAAGAGCGTACATGCAAGCTGTATGTGTGCAAACACAGACACGAAGATCACGTCCAAGCAATTATCTGCAAAGAAGTAGATGACAAAGTAAGTTGGAGGCAAGAAGTTGTGCATGTACATGCCTGTTATAGGTTATAAAAGCTAATTTGTGTTCTGTAATTTCAACGTGTATCTTCTCTCCAGAAGAGAAAAGAAATTGGGAGATTAAAAAAAATAGGCTCAGTCCTTCACTTTTGTTTTGCCTGTAAGCAAATCTGAATCCGAGCACTTATTTTTCACAGAAAAGCTGCATAGACAGACAGACCACCTTTACCTTCAACTTTGGAAAATCTAGAAGCTAATAAACATATGTCAATACTAGCTTTGAGTCAAAATGCGGTGAGCATGAAAATCAGAAAACAGTGAAAAACGTCTGGTTGTTTTGCAATTTGTTTTAACTTTTGAATAGAGGAAAGGTTTTTTATTTGCGCAGACACAACATACTCAACAAGGAGGTAATCACCCAATACCATATTACATGATAATATAATATTATATGATAAGATAATATATAGTTAGAAACTTAAAATTAAATTTCTAAATTAGATTTCCATTTCCCAGAAATAGATTTCTAGGTTTTCACAACATTCTGAACATCTGGATACAAAATATAGAGTGATAACAGGATATGGCAGTTTTTCTGTAATCTGGATTAAAACTAATCTGCCCTATTTGAAGATCTGTAACTCTTAGACTTGTAAATAGGGACTGAAATGTATTATTCTTAAAGCACAGTTTCTGAACAATGACACCTTTATTGGCTTCAGGAATAAAAAACTTAAAAGCAAAACAACAGAGTTAATCCTTTGTTTGGCCTTTTAACCATACTCCTTTTTATTTTTTCCATGAATATCCACACCTGGAAAATGGCAGAAGCTAACTTCACATTGTTTTTCTGACAGAATAAGAACCCTTTTTATGACCAATTTTTTATTTTTATTTTTTTTTATATTGACATTAAACTCTAAATATTAAACATGCTTGCAGAACTGACAAGACTTTACTGCTAAGCATTCTTAGCAGGTTGGTCTAAGAGAAAACAAATATTGCAACTAAATGTATTTACATTTTTACTTCAAATCATTTTAACTTAACATAGTTTCATGATACTATGTTAAATACAGTTTTCCATAATAAAACTGGACAGAGCAAATCTCAAAGGGTTTTGCATTCTACCATACCTCCTCAGGGTTTAAAGTTCTAATAAGATACAAAAGGTACTGGAGCTTTCTCTGGTTAGACTGCTGGCCAATCCCCCACCTGTTGCTGCACACTGCCGGTCAGCTAACTGAAAGAAGGCTACAACACATGTCCCTTACTTATATAAAAACAAATGTGGCTGTTGGAAATATTTTAATGACAATCTCAATAAGAGAAACAAAATCTTTGGCTGGGGTACTTCTAATAGAAAGTACTCCTGGATCAGTGCTTGCGTGTATGCTCTGTCTTCTTTCATGCCAGATGGCCGTTCACACTGAGGCCATTGTGCTGGAGGTTTCTTCCTGTTAAATGGGATTTTTCCTCACCACTGTCGCTGCATGCATGCTTGGTATGAGGGATTGTTGCGAAGTCACCAACAGGATGCAAGCATTTGCCCACTGTCTCTCATCTACGAGGGGTGAATGCTGCGAGTCAGTGATCTTCTGGGTTTTCTTAGATAGAAAACTTTTAAGCCAATTTGAATAATGAACTGCATCGCTACTGATGTGTAAATTCAAACTGATTTAAACTGGTAGAAGAGTGTGTGTTTTTTAATCAAAAACAGGCCTTAATGACTGCTGTGTAAAAAGAATGAAATAAAACTGTATAGTGACACTGTAACATGAGCCAGTCTATATCAGTTTAAAACAAACAGACTGACAGCGACTTAAACACACATGCCACGCTGATCTCTGATTGATTCTGTGTCCTTTAAACGACTCGATCCTCAACAAACTAACAAATGAAGTCATTAATTGCCATGACAGGTGGTGACACCCCCTTTATAAATCTTTGTCTGCATAATTAATAGCCCTTAATTGCAATGAATTGGAATGGAAAGACAGGGTTTACTGTGTTGCATGTGGTCATGCATACATGTGCCTTTTATACAAAATGATGAGAGTTCACAGCTTTGTCTCCGGGAAAACACACACAGTGATATGCTGGCAAAAAAAAACAAAAAACGTGGTGTGGGAAAACTAAAAGTGATATCCCCTTCTGCAAAGCTGTGAAGAGATGAGATCATCTGGCTCACAATAAGCTATCCTCTGACATATTTTGTGCAAATAGGTCAACAGGTAGTTGACGTTTGCAGGCTGACACAATGTCTGCTTAACTTGAGGCTCTGTCGTGAATGTGCTTCATAAACGAAAGTATGAAGTCAAAAAGATGGGAGTATAGAACAACTGGGCCTCCAAATCATCAGTAGAGCAGAATTTATTTCCAGGAAAATAAATCACAGAAAACCAGCTTTGTGAGCAAGAAGCATTGCTTGTGAGCAGAAAGACGGTCAAACTGCTTTGAGGGAATGGCTGAATTATCTCTGTTCATTCCTAAGTTTTAAGCAAGTCTTAAAAAAAAAACAGGCATATCAAAGAGCATTCAATACCACAAAACACACACACACACACACACACACAACAACAACAACAAGAGCGCATCCGTGAACATCTGCATATACAGTCCACATCTGAAGGCATGCATATTCACATGCAGAGACATAGTTGGACACACAAAATCAAAACCGCGTCTAAAAGCATCAAGCAGCTCAAAGCAATCCGCCCTACTGAAAAACATCACCAAGCAAAGCCACCGTACCACATAATGAAAAACATACAAGCACCAACTCTATCATAGAAACACATGTGCTTTCACTCAGGGGTGCAAAAACAGGCACCGGGTTTTCTCAAACTTTAAAGGCTAATAATTTATCATGACATTAATTCACAAAAGATTCCCAAACTGTTAAAAAGTTTAATTCAGACAGTTTAAAAAAAGGGAGACAAAGAATCAAGTGATTTCATAAATCAATCACCATCATGAAGTTTAAGGGATCATTTTAAACAGCTAAAAGGTAGCATGGTGCCTGCCCAATGGTTGATATGTTTAGGTAGGAACAATTTAATACATTGTTTACCACAACACAATTAAGAGCGGATGGAAATTTGTAATGAAAAATATCTCACTGTGTAGATGTCAGCAGAGATTAAGTGAAAGGTGAAAAAGAGAAAGAGAAAAATCTGCTGTAGGTTCTTTGATGGAGGTAATGCATCTGACTCTATCCAAAAATGAAGAAATTCCCCGTTTCTAAATCGCAGCACATTCCCCTAACCTTTGTCTCGTATTTTATTGAACTCCAAAAAGTGCAGCAAATTGGTGGACCAAATATAGTGGGACATCTTAGCTTTTGTTTCGTTTCAGGGACTTAAATAAAAATTAAGATTTTATGGTTTATGGCCTAACAATCGTCTGTCAGAGTCAGCTAAGAAAAATTGGATTGGAACGTCTCTAGTTAAAATATAAACTGCCCAGTCGGCAAAACAATTATGAATGTGGGCAGTCGCAGGATTGTGCTGGTTTGAGACATCAGTTCCCCTAGATGTAGAAGAGGGAAGAAATGAACAGCAGAAAGATCTTGAAGTTTTTGACTTACTGATGACCAATCAGAGCCAGTCAAGCAAGAAAAATCGGCCATTTTTATCGTCTACTCGCTGACTGGTGCATCACTAATGATGTTCGGACAAAAACAGAAACCAAAACTACAAATGTAGAACATGATCTAATTCCTTTCAGTTAAAAACACCTGAAACGTGTGGTCTGACTGTGGTTGCTTTTATTTTGATAAACAGGCAAATGAAGAGCTAGCAGACTGATTAGCAGTTCTTTTTTGGCGGAATCCCATTTCACCACGTGTCCCTTATGCTTAAGCTTAGCCCTTAAACAAAGGTTTCAAAGGGCATCACAGTTATTTCTGAGGGGTAGGGTGAAAATAAAATTCATTAAGGGAAAATAAGAATGGTTTTCAGACGCAAACTTGTAGACAGCGGGATAGGAACATAGTGTTGCCACATGCTGCAGGTTTAATTGATGCTGATTTCATTGAATGAAATGTATTTAATTGAATCTGAATGTTTCCAGATGATATACCTGAACTGACAATATATTTCTGTGTGTAAACTGCATCTGTTTGTTCTGTAATCTGGGACCTGCAGTACAGGTCTAGGGTCAGGAAGAGGGCAGCTAAAATCTCTGTAGACCTCACACATCCTGGAAACAAACTTTATAGCCTCCGCCCCTCAGGGCGCTACAGAGCGCTATTTGCAAATTCACCATAGAAAAGGTTTCTCACCCCGGGCTGTCTCTCTGATGAACACTCAGTGTGTCCAAATCGATACCAGGCTTGTTTGCAATAATTCAACTTTGTCTTCCTCTTGTTAAAAAAAAAAATCTGTATACATACAAATTTACAGAAAAAACTTTTTTCTATTTTTATAACATATTATTATACTTAAAAAAGCCTTCATTAAGAGAAAAGTGGACTCAAAGTCAAATTCCTTGTTTGTGTGCACAAATTGGGCAAACAAAGTTGATTTTTTTTTGTGATAATGAAATGGCACTTGTTGTGATTTATGTAAATAAACAGATTTGCTTTGATTTGATTTAGTCAAGAGTGCCTAGTAAACAGCAGATTAATAAAAACCAGCAACAATGTTAACGTTTCATGGCTGTACACATTTTTTTATGATGCACGATTTCAAATCCAGCAAAATAAAGTTGTTTAATATAAAAAAAAAAATATTACACAGTCTCTCATTTATAACTAACATAAAATAAAGATTTTCTATGCATTTAGAAATATTAGAAAAATTGTGCATAAAATATGCAGAAGCAGTAGATGCGACTGTATTTACATACTCCTGTTCAAAAACCACCGCAGCTCTGTGATCACACTTAAATAATAACCTCCACTACATGCATTTGCATTTCCTGTAGTACAACAGCTTGCAAAGGTGTCAGCGCTTTCTTGAATGCATGCCACAAAAAGCACCAATTCAAACACATAAGGCATCTTAAATCAAACCTGATATCAGCCTAAATAAAGTTTTGAAATTGTCACACACAACCGTACACACAAATAAAATAAAAAAATCACACAAGCATTTTATGGGCTTACCATTACCAATACTTGTCACAAGTATTAAAGCCTTTCATAAAAATTGTTGATTCTCATATAATGATATCGAACAGATTTACATCACACCTCTTAACTATTATTTACATGTTTAGCTCATCCAACCAGGTGATGAAGATGTCCCTCTCTAATTTTCACTGTGAGGAGCTACTCAACTCTGTTAATAGAGTCTACAGAACAGGCAAAAGGTCCGTTGTTTTGGCGTCTAACGTCAGAAACCTTCTTCAACTTTTCATGGACGTGATCTCCAATCATTCAAGCAGTACGGTACCAGATTTTCCCCATCACAGACAAAAATGAATACTGAAACCCAGAGCACAGGGAGCATTTAGAGGCAATGCACCGTCACTTCCTTCAACAGTGTGAGTGTGACAGATTTGTCATCAGGCTTTGCTGCTCAGCAAAAAAAAACTAAAAAACTCTAAGGTTTCATACTGTGAAGCTTCATAAGGATAAAGCTCTGGGAGGCAGACATGTCCGTCAAAAACGCAAGTTTCACTCATCTTTTATGAATCATCCAAACTGTTTTGCGTTTGTTGTAAAGGGTTGAAAAGAAAAATAGAAAACAACTCCAATGCAAACATGCTTACACAGCAAAAACAGTCTAGATCCCTGTTGCCAATAAATTTAATCGCTTCATTTTAGTCTAAACTGATTAAAATGCACTCATGATAAGCACATTATAAATGCATGTCAAATTTAAGTTTAGAAACTGTAATGTAAGTTAGGCTAGTAAATGACTTGTACAGCGCTCTAACTAGTCTGACGACCCTAAAGCTCTTTACACTACAAAGTCATCCACCCATTCACACCCTGACGGTGGTGAGCTATGTCAGTAGCCACAGCTGCCCTGGTTCAGACTGACAGAGGCGAGGCTGCCATACATCGGCACCAGCGGGCCCTCTGACCACTGGCACTAGGTAATTCGGGTCGTGTCCTGCCCAAGGACACAACAACCGAGACAGTCGGAGCGGGCTCCCTAACTCCTGCGCCACTGTCGCCCCTAGTACTAAACATAGCATAAACAAATATATAAAAAGACTCAAATTAACTAATGACTTTGTATGAAAACAAAGTTTTGTATTGTTTTTTTTCACCAGGAAAAAAACAGGAAAAGACATTTGACAGTTAGTTGCCAGCAGCGTTGAGATGTGTAAAGAGCCCTAATATTTGTTTAATGGCAGTGGCATAATCTGCTGCTATGTTGTTTGTTAGATATATTTTCTGCTCCCTTACATCCTCCTCACTATACTTGTTGGCAGGATAAACTCAGCTCAGCTCCCCGTCTGGCTTTGTTGCTATCGGTTCCAGTTGGTTTAAACGCTTCAATTCGCTTCAATATCCTATTTCTGCCCCTGGAAACAGAAATTCCATAATGATCTAAATTGTCTTGAAACTAACTAACCTATAAAAGTGAAATGTAAATTGAAAAAGCCTTTTAGCTAAATCTATTTAACCAGGAGGTGTTATGCATCTCAATTATTGTGTTATTGAGTGGAAATTTGATTTTTTTAAATGAATGTTAGATATGCCTACCAAATAAATAGTTTTCCTTAATTTCAAAACAAGATTTTTCTATATTTCTTCGGTGTGGGAATTTGCAATTTCTCTACAACATTGATGTATTTTAAGGCTTTTTACACATCTTCACACCAGGGATGTCAATAAATGTAGAGGTCAGATTATATGAAGGTACTTTTTGTGTGTCAAATAATTAAGTATCTATGGATTACTTTTGAGTATCTTTAACGGATTAAATAGCAGAATTATACAGATCTTACCTGTGCTGATCATGAGGTTATGAAAACATCATAGCTGAGTCCTGGCTTTGGCATCAGTTTTGTTCAACCAGCTTAATGACACCGGTCTGTCCTATAGGACAGTTCTCCTGCACAGTTCCTCTGTTACTCCAAAGCCAAGTGATGGAAAGCAGAAACCAGGGGTCGGACACAAACTAGTATCCCTCCATCTCTTTAGGTCCACTTGAGTCCTCACAGGTCCTCGATTGTCAGAGTAGAAAAGGTTCAGCTTTTTTGCCTTGTGTTTGAAAAGGTCCGCCGCTGGGAGAAGCATCGGTTATGTTCGGTCCAGAGCTGCAGCACCTCTTCTGCTTAACAACATGCCATGGCAGCTTTGATTCTGATCAGCTCCAGTCTGGGTGATTCATGCCGTCCGGCTATCCAAAAATCCTCTTATATTTAGCTCTTCAGTCAAAGTTGTTACCTTAACCTGAAAAATGACAAGAAAAAAAAGGTTTTAGAGAGAATGTAAGCAATTTTAAATAAAGGCTAAGGCCTTTAATTTATTTCAGTGCAAACATTGAGTATTATAATTAAGAAATTCTAAGCCCAAGAAAGTTATTACCTTCAGTTTATACAGCTATTTCACTATTTAAATAATAAAATGTGAATTTACTGACATGGAGCTGTGTGAATGGACTGGAAATGTTCCAGCAAATGTTCTAATTAGATACACAACCAGGTAAAGTACTTTGAGGAGGAAGAAAAAGCATTCAGAGCATAGAGAGTGATGCGGATAAATTGATGGGGGACAAAAACAGCCTGCAGCAGCATTCAGTCGCAACAGAATCCAGCATCACTTTCTCTCCACGAGTATTACCAACTCCATTTCAATATTGATTGCTCCATGAGTCCGAACAAGGCGGTCATTAATGAGTAATTTCCAGGGATTTCCATATCAAATTTCCAGTGGCCGTGACCGCTGACAATTACATTTCCTTTATTCTGTAATTCTAGCATTAAAAACTGAGACTCTTCGATTCTCAGCCCCCCCTCCCCCCCTTTTGTTGTCCCAACCACAAAAATCACCCCACCCTCCCTGCTTGTACCACTTCTCTCTCCTCCTCCCCCTCTCAGTGCCACCCCACTCTCTGGCGTCTACTTGCTTCCATCCATCCACAGCGTTTCCTCAGCCAGATTTCTTAGACCGTCGAACTTAGTGTGTGCACGCAAATCCACTGCTCTGTTACAACAACAAACTTCAATGTACTTTTATGCAGATCTTGGGAGAGGGCAAAGAAATGATTTTGATCATTTATTACAAATAAAATCCTGAAAATATGGGACAGAATGTGCCTGTGAACATCAGTCCTCAATCCTAACCAAACATTCTCGTTTGGATTTAGATATGGACGTTCCTATGAATATTCTTTGAAATTAGTGGTATAAAGTATAATACCTTTGCACTGCATATCACAGGTTGGTTAGACAAGTACCTAAACATACAGACATGCAGAGTTAAAGCTCTATCCATTGTTTGAAGCTTATTACACATGCCTTATGCAACACCCGGTAGGAAAGAGATGGTGTTCTCATCCCAGAATCCATGCTCAGAGGTTTACCTTTGCTCCTGACCACTTCCACAAGCAGCTCTAACTTTGTTTTGGACCACAAATAGAAAATGAACACACGAAGAAACGACTGTTTTATGTGTAAAAAGTGAAATCTGCACATCATGAGTCATAACTGAAATTATGAGTCATTTTCTTGACCCTCCCATCTTAAAACAGTCATGTTTTTAAAAGGAGGGAAAAAAAACATGTTTTTGGGGAAAATTAAAAATTTCCATAAATGCCCTACGTCCTCAGATAACCTTCAAGTAATTTAAACAAACCGAACATCGGCTCATAAATACAAAATTACAGCCACAAAAGATGATGTCCTGCCGATTTCTCTAGGCTGTAATATCCTGACTCTGGAGCTACACACACACACACACACACACACACACACACACACACACACACACACACACACACGCTTCCTGTTGTTTCAAGTCTGACCACATAATAGTATTAGCTATTAGAGCTGCGAGAAAGTAAGAATGTTTTTTTAATGCTTTGAGGGAAAGCAGAGAGAGAGAGAAGAAAACAGGGAAGCTACTTACTGATTAGTAGAACAACAGGGAAAGAAAAGGAGAGAGAAAGGTTTGCTTTATTGGAAGGAGTGAGCGTAACTAAATATTTTTCCTTCTGGAGCTCTGACTCAGTCGAGCTCCTGCTTAGTCATTTACCTTAATCACTGTCATTCGCTGCCTCGCTGTGTTTTATTCCACATTGTGGATTCCACATTGTGGAATAAAACACATTGTTTTCTTTATTTCTCCACAAAGACTTATCTCACTTTCTTTTTTCATCCCCAACTACTCTATAATGTCTCTCCCTGCGTAACTCCCATTTCCCGGTCTCAGTTTTCCACTTTAGCCGTCTGTCCTGTCAATCCATCAGCGGAGCTCCCTGTCATTTTCAAATGCTTCTTCTGTCTGCTTTTCCAACTGTCAATGTGGCAAAGACCCCCCCCCCACCCCCCCCCCCACCACCTCCCAGAAGCCACCATCACCACCTCCTGCTTCCTCCCCCCCCCCCCCCACCCCCACCAGAAGAACGTGTGTGGTCCGGTCTGACTATAGAACATTACATTGTTCCAGACAGGTTGGACTGCGCCACTAGCCAGCAGACGGAGAGAGGCGGGGGTAGGTGGAGAACGGGGGTTCCTAGGGAATGTTTGTTTTTCTGTTTCCAATTTGGTCCAGCCCAAGGAACTCCACACTCCGCTCCGTCTCAAACGCACCATTCATGATGGCCTGACGTACATGATTACACACAAACACCCACTCAGTAAGTCTCGGCTAGCTCACGGCGCACGCACACACTCGCAGATGTGTACATGCGCACAAACCCACACATGCTGAGCTGCTCCGCTGCCCATAAAATACGCATATGTACATATGTGAGCACTGCGAACGATACACACATGGCTCAGATTCATTCTCAATCATTTAAACCATGAAACATAAGCCCTTTAATTTATCTTTGTTCTCATCTTTTATTGTTTTCTGATTTGTTATTGCTAATGGCATTTCAAATGACATGGTGGTCAAACTAATTATGCTTGTTTTTTTTCCTCCTCTTTCCGAACCGCCCCACCCCCCGTACTTGGGAAAATGATCGTCTCTGAAAGGCCTGTTTGATCTGTCTTGCTGAGTTTTTAGATGTTACGTAGACAAAGTTTAAGCTCCATGCTCCCCCAATTAAAGCACAGAGGGCACATTGTTTTATTCCCAACTGTTCCATCTGAAACTGATTATTTTAGCAATTTCCTTGTTTGGATTTTCTTTATTTTTTCTATTTATCAAGTTTATTTGTAAGGAAGGAGCACAGATCAGCTCTGGCAGTTGGAAAAAGCAGCAGATGTACTGTACATGTGTTCAAAGCTCAAAAGCATTTGCAGCGCAAGTTTCTTATTGAGATCCGAGGGATCAAGTAGTCTTGGTAAAGTTTAAAAACTTTCCATGCACATATGGATTTGTTAGCAAACAGGTGCAACACAGGTGTGGCACCTGTTTTCGAACAACAATAGTGTCCCTTATTCCATCAATTAAGGTATTAGGCCTGAGGGGTGGTCCATTTAAGCCAGACAGCCACAGAGAAGTCAGCTGATGAACAAAATCATATGATTCCAAGTTGTAGCAGTCTGATCAGTGACCAGGCAGTCAGAAAACTATTTACTTCTGGTCAATAAATGCACCATACCAAAGCAATAGCAGGTCACACTAAAGATACTTTTTAGTGTAGAAGTTGCTTCTAAAGGAAGAAGCCATTTTTTGGAAACCTCTGGGTTAAGGATCTACATACTTACACAGATGGTGTTTCTGAACTGGTGGTTTAGTTACTAATGCAAATTGCTTACATAAGATGCAATAGACAGATTAAAATAGCAACCCCCTTACTTACTTTGTTTCTGTTTTATAGGAATGGCAAAAACCCTGTTTTACATTCACATTCCCAGGAAAATGCCCTGTCAGCTTTTAATACAAATAATGAAAGGTTAATCATGGCAGGAAAGCAATAGATAAATTAAATATTTAATACAAGAGATACTGAAACAATTAAAATTGGTATCAGGAAGTCATACCTTTACAAACCAGGAGATCCAAAATTAGTCACAATTCTTTAAATGATGTATCTTTAACTTTAGGTTTAAGTTCCAAAACATTTGTTTAAATGTACTTTAGTGCAGTACAATAAATGTAACAACGGTTGATTTCTACAACATTCACGCATGCAGTGCCAAGAGATGGATGACTGAGACCCAAACCAACAGGATTTGCTCTGGAAACACAAAGAAGCTAAAGTAGGTTGGTGGCTGCTGATTTTTGTTTTTATCAATAAACTAACGTATATTTAACAATAAGCTAAATATGAAGAGAACAAGGAGCTAAATGTAGAAAGAACAAATACAGACCTGATCATCATTCTCATTTTTGACTTAATCCAAAGTTACTAAAAAAAAAGAACTGAATGGGGTAACTAAGGGGAACTATTTAACCTTTTAGGACCATGATTACATTTGTGACTAAAAATGTGAATAGATTAATAGAATAAACGATGAAAATTCATTACAATTTGATTATAGTTTATCAAAACTATTACAAAGCTTCCTGGGTTCTAGGAGGGGCTCTGGAGGATCCGGTTCCTGTTCAGTCTAAATCCATGAGACACTGATTGCAAATCAGGACTTTGGTATCCCCAAGGCATGAACGGATTACCAATACAAAGTCATACCAAAGTTTCAAAAAGCGTACAACTTCAAGACTGCTAAAATATTTCATCACACATAGACTCTTCGATCACTCGGGAAGTCTGGGATCTCATTAACAGTACTTTAAACTAGGTGCCAAAGGGATAGGAGTGAAACAGCATTTTCCTTCTCGTTCCTGTTGCTAAACAACAGCAGGTCAGCAGGATGAAGAGTGGCTACTACATTACACAAGCTTACAAGAAACACAAATTTGGCAGGTCAAGAAAAATCTTAACAGTCATGATACGGAAACTAAATAGATGCCAACCATCCCCCCAAAGAAGGTGATGCTGTGTAACAAATACACAATAACAAGATTCTAACAAGCTAATAAATATTAGCTTGTTAGAATCCCAATTTCAAAAAGGTAACAACTATAAGCTTATTTACTTATGCTTAATAGTTTTTGTATAAGACACATTACTTATCTATGATTGTTTTTGCAGTAACACCAATAAGTTTTAGTTAAATAAAATCAATTAGCACCCATTTCTATATAGTTATAACACAAATTACTGTGAAACTGTTAAATTTCAACATTAGGCTGGGATACTATGAAAATCTCATAACTGCCTATGCTTATTTTGCACTTGCTACAGGCTCCTTGTAAATACAGCATAATAAAAGAATAAAAATTAAATACATTTCCTTAATAGCATATAAATGTCTCCTTTTATTTTTCAATAATTCACAAAGCAATTTGGAATACTGCGAGAAGAATGAGTCTGAAACAGCAATCTTTCTTAAAGGGATATACATGCAGTCGTAAAGAGGTAAACTATAAGAAAACCTGCTCCAATTCCTGCTCAAAAACTGTGTTAATATTTCCAAAAGTAACCAAAACTTCAGCTGCCTCGCAATGTTTGATGTCAACCTGAGCGTACAAGTGAAAACTCAATCAAACCAATTTTCTATTAGACAGGTTGATGGATAACGAAAACAATAAAGGAATATGGTTTTACATCTATGATGGAAAATACTAATGGTTCCCGGGGGAGGACATGTCAGAAGAAATGGACCCCGCTGAGAGTATTTGAAGGATAGCTGACATGAACTGCTGATGTCCATGTCAAAACCATTTAATGCTCACTGTCTTACAAAATGAGCAGAATAATTCCAATTCCTAGTAGGTTTGTTTCAGCCAGGAAATCAAAGTGCACTAAAACACCCATCAGGTGAACTGGCTGCTCAGGCATGAGGGATATCAGCTGCTTTGATCCGATTAATTTGAGGGAATTTTGTTTTGTTTTCTATGCACGAGCGTTACTGAAAGGATTTTTTTCTTAGTTAGGCTGTTGAAAATAATCCTTGAAAGATTTTATTTTATTTTTAAGATTTTGTCCCAAATTTCAGATTTAAAGCAAATTCACTTATGAGTAAAGTAACAAGCATGTCACTATAAATCTGCCATTAACTAAAGAACATAACCACAGTTTGCACAAAAGACTATTAAACATATCATCTCAATGCCGCACGCTGTGTTTGATAAACTGGTTTGCTGATAAGCCACTTCATCGGGTAAAAATTCTTTTGCAGGGATAAACAATAGATCAAAACAGAAACTCCTTTATCGTGTTTGCTGTGAAAAAGAGAAAGCATTGTGTCGGGGCTTCTTTGCTCTGTGCTAGAACTTGATCAACCAGATCTTTCAGCTGCTTAAGTGAAAGCTGAGGGAGTGGTCTCTATTCACTATTGCATGCAACGCCCAGAGCTTTTAAGTGATGTTCTGACAGTGAGACGCGTGCATGTTCCACAGACACCGACCTTTTCCCATAATATGTTCCTCCGAGTGCCTCAACGTGCACGACATGAGCTTGCTTTGTCCTCTGGGCGGTCACTAAAGGAATTATTTTTGGAATGCTTTCTTTAAAATACTTGTGAGAATACAGATAGTGTAGATATATTTTTTGAGAATAATTTGAGCAAAAGTATTTGACAAAGTAGGGGGTGTCAAGAAAAAAAGACAGCGAAATGCATGTAAGCTCTTTCAATCCAGAATTTAAAGGAACTTTATTTAGTAGATCTTTGGCATGGACCAATTCTGTTATCAAGGTTAGTGACCAAAAAGAACAAAGAGGACTGTTTTGTATTTGGCAAGAAAAAAAACCCATCTTGATTATCTCCGAGACTTTTGAGACAATATTCTGTAAAGAATTCTACTTTCTATTAACCATTACATCTCATTTAAAACTAACACAGTATTTTAAAAACGCAATATTTTACAGACAGTCAAACTTTGTGGAAGTGTGATGGTCTTACGTTCACACTGCAGCCTGAAGTGACCCAATTCCGATTTTTTTGCCCATATGCGACCTGTATCTGATCTTTTCATGACAGTCTGAACAACACAGATCGGATTTTTTCAAATGTGACCCAGGCCACTTGGATATGTGGTCCTGAATCCGATACGTATCTGATCTTTTCAAATGCGACCTGTGTCTGTACGGCCAGGTCGCATTCATCCGACCTACACGTCATTGATACTTGACAAACGTCACTAACGGTGGACCTGGCTATGCCAAAGAGGTTGGCTAAAAAAAAAAAAAAGAGGTTGGCTATTGTGCGGTAACAAACACCTGTTGCAAGTCAATTCAGCCCCACGGCAACGTGTTTACTTGCTGCTATGGCCGCCGAAGATGTGTGTCTTTACGTGAGAGCGCTAAAGAGATCCGTTCAGACGCACA
The DNA here is from genome assembly GCA_037039145.1 of Fundulus diaphanus. Lineage (NCBI taxonomy): Eukaryota > Metazoa > Chordata > Actinopteri > Cyprinodontiformes > Fundulidae > Fundulus > Fundulus diaphanus. Next base: position 35,385,521 of record CM073135.1, read on the forward strand.
TAAAGGTTGCCTTTGTCATTCGAAAATTATGAATGAAGTCCGTATCAGTAAAGCCGCTCACATCACTAAAATTTGGCTCTCTCCCTTTTCGATCTTCTTAAAAAGATTGCGTTGATAATGTACTGGCTCCGGTTGGAGAATAACGTAAAGAACGCAAGATACGCAAGATATGCTGCAGCTTTACGATCCATGTTTACTTCCGCAAACAATGAGCACGCTTGCTACGTATGACGTCATCGCGTCCTCTACTGCGCATGCAGGACACTTAAGCGTATGAACGCAGTTCACACAGATCACATACAAGTCACATATATTTGGAAATGTGAACGGACACCCAAAAAAATCCAATTTCACAAAAAATCGGAATTGAGTATCAAGGCCTGCAGTGTGAACGTAGCCTCTGATACTTCAAGACCTAGAGGAGTTGCTATGAATTCTCGACTCTAGCAGAAAATACTGAAGGCCATCAGCTCCACCTATGAATGGCTCAAAAACATAACCAAGGTAAAGGTTTGGTATGGGCCTAATATAAATGTGGCATGGCCTTGAATATGTTTGCCATGCTCAAATACCCTCTAATATAGCTGAATTAAACCAAATCAGCAAAAAAGAGTTGGTCAAGTGATGTAAAAGAAACTCGATTGCATTTGTTGCTGATAATGGTGGGACAACCAGTTATAAGGTTTATTGGGTAATTACTTTTCCCACATAGGCCCAGGCCAGTTTGGGCCTTTTTCCCTTAATAAATGAAGTCATTATTTGAAAACTGCATTTAGCATTTTATTAGATAAGTTTTGTTTTATCTAAAACTTTGACAAAAAAGCAAAAACAAGAACAGTCAAAAGGAGGGTAACTACAGCACTGTGCATCCCCCCATTTGACTATATTCAAATTCAATCCAAGTGTGTAATAGTAAAATAAACATACTATTAAAATGTATCTAAAGATTTTGCCTATTAGAAGACGAAAATGTGTATTATATAAATCATAAAGGTCCATGCACCAAGTCTTGTGGAACACCATGAATAATTCTGATGTGCAAGCAAGACTAGCTTACATGAGAATTCGTAAGGCAAATATGACTCATTACATGGATTTTGTATATTTGTTCCTCCTTTACTATTAAATATTTTTCTGCCAGAAAACCTTTGTGCTGCAGGGAACACAATTTAACTTGCTGTCACAGTCACTCAAATGAGAAATGACTTCCTGGAGAATTTGTTCACTTAAATATGCGGCAAACACAAGCACATTAATCAAAGATTTACAGTTTGTGACGTACAAATGAGAGGTTTTGACACCGGTGGCCAAATAGCAGCTGCTGCACTCAAGAAGACACTGGAATACAATAACCAACTGATGGCAACTGCTATGGCTGGTAAAGGAGACGAACTTACCAACCACAGTCAAAGGAGTAGCCACTTTTGCTTCGTGAACAGTGTTAATATCCTGCCCTGATGTACGATAGCAGCAGGGAACCAGGAGCTGCATAAATCAACTGTTGACTGTTGATTCTGACCTTGCTCCACACAGCCAAGGCTCTCATACATCAAAAATAATGGAGAACAAACTTTGCTTCAGTGGTGGTTGTAGGCGTAATGGAAGGAACTAGTAGCTGCATAAATCAACATGTTGATTGTTGACTCTTGCTTTGCTTGTCTTTTCCGTCCCAAAAGAAACAAAAAAAAAAAAACACTGAGACGCACATCAAACCTGTTGCCAGACATCGCTGATGATTTTCAGGACACGTGCACACAACACTGTACGTGTGTGTATGTGCGTGTGTGTGTCATGGTGTGATCTGTCAACGTCTGGGTAAGCTCAAAAATTACGTCAGTAAAAGGCACACACACACACACACACACACACACACACACACACACACACACACACACACACACACACAAGTGCACATTCAAATAGATTTTTACTCCAACACAGTCTCTACGCTTGCTGCCTTACACATAAGTTCCACTCCTTAAAGCAAAGACGTTTCCTGAAAGAGCAAGGCCCTACGGGAAAATCGTCTGGACAAACTTCAGATGCACACACACACACACACACACCTGCAGACACACACACACAACGGAACATTTCAAACCCACGATGTTGACATTATGCTGCTTTCCAGAGCCGTTCTATCTTTGCGCCGGCCAAGGGAAGCACTATCGGGAATCAACATGGAGAAAGTTGTCGGACATTGTACAAAAACCTGGATTCAAATCCAAAATTAAAGCCAAACATGAGGGTTTTTTTCTCAGGCTGGCTCACCGTAAGTTTTAATGATGCATTTTGTAGTAGAGTAGTAGCAGGGAATCACCTATAACATGAAATGAAATATACACAAAGTCGCTCTTTGTTATAAAAGAATCTCGTGCCTATTCTGGTCATTTTCTCACAATTCATGAATCCGTTCACTAATACTCTTGAAAAATTTACTGGCTTTCATCTGACAACAAAAAGGTACTTGCTTCTGTGACTACTTAGTGACAATATAAAAATTATACAGTCACGAAAAGACCTCCCTTGTTTTCTTCCATTTCTGGGCTGCAGTCATTAAAAACAATGGTTAACACAATCAAGTATTATCTACTGTATGTATCATGTGACTAAAACAGACAAAGAAAACATGGATTGCCTAGAAATAATGTTTTTGGCAATAGAAAGCCACAGGTATGTCGTTATTATAAAGAAGCTGCGGAACATGGCTAGATATCAGCTCTTAAATTAAATGTTTAAGATATATATCTTTTATTATTATTAAAACGAGAAAGAAGAGTGGTCTAATAATGTCTCCATGACTGGAAAGTTGCACTGAATAAACTTTTGTGGCCAATTTGCCATCTCAATTTTTTTTACTTTGACCCACTGATGCCACCTTTAGCTCATTCTCGTATCTTTTTCAGAACTACATTTACCAGCATTTAAAGTATTTTTTTCTAGTTTTTACCAATTATTCTACACAGTGTGAGGTGGCAAAATTAGACTGAACTATTTTAAAAGGCAGACAAGAAATAACAAGTTAACTCTCCGGATCCTTAGGTGTTTGGGTTTTCGTTTTTATATTTCTATTTGTTCACAGATTTGTATGTTCTCTAGATGCTATTTTAGTTCATACATTTGGGGATTAGTGGTACATTTTGTATTCTGTCCAATTTATTCCATGAGTGTTTCCTCTGTTCATTAGACTCCTCCCCTCAGCTCACCTGTCTTGTTTGGTCTGAGCAGTTCTCATCTCCATCTTATGTCCCGTTGTTCTGCTCTGGATTCTGTTGCCTTTTTGTTCCCTGTTGCGCCGGTTCCTCTGTTTTCTGTTTGTCTCTCACATTTACAACTACTCCATGCTCCTGCACTTCCTGGCTTTTTTTGAGAAAGAACCTTTTTATAAGTTTTCTTTATATTTACTTATTCAACACGCAGCCTGACTTTAGTACTGCTCTGCATCTGAGCGCTTTCCTGACCAGGCATGACATTAACATTTGAATGTGTTTAGGAATAAGCGTGCCGAACATTACTAAAAATACAGTTTCTGTGAGTAATCCCTTGAGAATTTAGATCCTTATATCTGAGCATAGTATAGATCTGTTGATACAGGTTTTTTAAGGCTGATGCAGATACCATTTATTCTGACATCAGTCTAACTGATGCCCGATATGTACTGCCGATTTCTCTGGGGTCGATCCTTGAGGCTGATATTGTTTTTTCTTCCTGCATTTACATGATAAAAATGACACAATGATAACAAATGTTACACAAGTCTCAAAACTAAACCAGCTAATTAACAATCATACTGCAGTTTGAAAGTTTTACAGAAAAAAAAACATGCGTCATGACTCTTACAGCAGCGCTTTTCTCGCACTTAATGATCGAGTCACAGCGAGAAAAGAGCTTCCTTAGTTCAGTGAGGAGAAGGAGGAGAAAAAAACACTGATCGTCGCTGCAGCGTATGGAAATTATTTTGTGTAAATATAGATGCTGTACGCATAGTGATTGGTAATATTTTTATGTGGATACATGATTCTCCATGGGAACGAACACATGCACAGCAGTGGTAGCTCGCCAGCTGGGGATCAGACGTGGGGGTTTTTAGACACAGAAACAGACACACACCGCTGTTCCTTCCCGCTCACAGTGACACAGACTTTCAAAAGGGCAGACAGCTAAATTAGACAGTTAAAACTACATTAATAGTTGAAAATGTACCCTTGTTGTTGGCACCCACTCTTATAACATTACCAGCCGCTCTCTGCCAGGGAGGGAGTGGCCATGCATGCGCTTCACGTGATCTCAAGGCATGGCTGCTAATGAATCGGCGAACGCATGCACGTATTGGCCGATACCGATACAGGGTAAAAACCCAAATATCAGCCGGCCGATGTATCGGTCGACCTCTAGAGCATAGATTTCCAAAACAGAGGCTAAAAGCTTAAAAAGATCCAACTGAAACACTCTGTTCAATAACTTTGAGCCTTTCTGTTACCTGCTTAAAAAGTCTTGCTTGAATGACCACACATGTCTTGACAAGTTGCCAAAGATAGTTTCATTTTAAATGGCTTCTTATATCTATGTGGTTCCTCTGAGTTGACCTACCTCACTGACACTGAGAATAGTTAAGTTGTGGGTTGTCTTCTCTCAGTAACGGCGTCCACACCGAAGAGACAACCTGATACTGGATCTATAAGCTTCTGAAAGGCCAGTGCCTGCTCAAGACTGATAAAGTAAAAATCTGCCTATTCCGGTCATCAGCTGATTTTTCTGACCACCTCAATTACAAGCGTAATTGAGGTGGTCAGAGTCCATGACTCTGAGTCCTGTATGAGTCCATACAGATAATGAATTTTAACCAGATAGGATGCTGAAATCGGGAGCAGGTTTTGTTTTCTTAATGGGATTTTCCACATAAAATGCATCTAAAATTGTGATTTTCCACAAAGGAAACTGTGCACTTAAAAGTTATTTGCTTGTCTGACCAAACAAGTCCCCTCATACAGAACAGGTAAATACATCAGAGATTCAGATCGCTGTTTTTTCTCACTTTTGTTGACCTGAAAGTGATTTTTCAGAAGTTTCTCAGCTGTAGGTGTCAGTTACGTGCAGTACATCTCAGCGCTAAACTGATAATCTACAAGATTATCTCTGGCGAGTTTACACACAACTGCAGTCTCAAATGTACTATAACGCTTTATCAATCAATGGTTTCAGTTCATCTAACTTCCTCCACATCTCATGCCATGCAGAAAACTTTATTTTTCAAGATAAGCTTTAGGTTCTTCAAACTACTGCTAGATAACCTTGCATATTGTCAGTGAAATTGTCACGTCCTACAGCTACATAACTAGTGTAAATGCATTTTTAAAAAAGTCCAAGACGGGTAGGATCTCACCATTCATGACATAAAGCTGATTGCGGCTCCTGGTGAGATTATTCCAACGTGTGTTCCAGCTTCACATTGTGGTAAAACTAATCCTGAATATGTCTGAATTACTTTAAAAATAAAAACATATGGAACGCTTTCATTGCTTTGTGAAACACAAACCCTTCTCTTCGTTTTTTCTGCACCTCAGCGATCTCAAAATGTGCCGTTGCTTTTTAGCAGCCTGTGGGCATCTATAGTCAAACTTTTCTTAACCTTCTCTAAAACAAAATTTGGATAGCACAAATATTTATAGAAATACACTGGAATAAAGAAAAAGAGAAAGTAGATTCTTCCAACGAGATGAAATCAGTCTCTAAATAAAAGGAAGGAGACAACGTGTGTGTAAAGCAGTAAAAAAAGGAAAAAAAAAATGCCCAAAAGCCATGTTGGAGAACAAACGCCATGCCCCCCCTCTGGGCTTTTTCACCCAGTGCAATACACACTCACACAGACACACACACACACACTTAGGCCTGAGATAAATTTAACTGTCAGCCGTAAAGTTTTCAACCATAGCAAGTGATCTTTTGCCCCCTTTTCTCGCCTCACTTTCCCTCCTCCTCCTCTTTATGCAAATAGGTGTATCCTTCTGTTGCGCATCCCTCGTTCCAGTCGTTATTTTCTCGTTCTAGTTGCATTCTGGTTTTCCCTCACATGTAATCCATCCTCGTGTCCATCCCAGCTTCTTCTTGCACTTAATGCGCTTTTTTTTTTCTTTTTGCAGTCTATCGGTTCCTTCATTCTTTGCAGCTGTACGATGACCCAAAATCCATCTGGAGGATTTTTTTTCCCTTATCTCTGCCTTCCTACCTTCCAAAAGATGAAAAGATATCCTTTCCACTTCTGTCTATCTGTACTTTCTTCCCCCACAAATTCCCTTCTTAACAACCCACACACACTTCTGACTGTGGGCCTCTGACACCCACCTCTTCGTCTCTCGGCACAAAGGTCTGAAAGACCCCCAGATGTGTGTCCCCCCCTTCAATTTCCATTTCAAAAAAAGAACCTCCCCTCTCCCTCCATCATCCATCTATCCATGCATCCACTTTTTTCACACACACACACACACGAAGGGGAAACTATTAAAACCGTGCTGTTGGTAACTTATTGCAAAGTGTTCAGATTGTACTATTTATGATAAAGAAGAAAACTTCCTGTTTAAGATGAATTTCTAAAAAAAAAAAAAAACCTGCTGACCATCAAAATCTTTCATATCTCACAAGAGGAAGCATGCTGATGCCAACACATTTTGCAGATCTGTAAAAGTCTCTCGTATGTCGCTTGTGTGAATTCCAATGAAACATCATTAAGTCCTCAGAATAGTTTTAAAGAGAATTTGAGATAAATAAGCCAGGATTGCATCTCAATCGTTAAAGGTTAAAACAAGCTATAGCAGCTTGAGCCTATTGTGACAACTATTGCAGACCGAAAGTAGTGTCAGTTATTAGTTCTGATCCATTTATTAATTAGTAAAAGCACAAAAAAAACCTAATTAACAGTTTTCCAATATTTGATCTGCCGATTTCTGATTAGAGCAATTCAGCAGAGAATTTGCTGTTTTCAGTCGCTGGCCATATAATCGGTGCATTTTTTTTTTTAAATGGCTTTGTTGTTTTGGATTAACTTTAAAAAATACTTTTAAAAAACACCTTTTAAATAAGATAAAAATTATCAACAGTTTTTACAGATGTTCCTAGATTCTTCCAGATTGAAAGTGTCCAGATTTTTTTAGCCAATTTTTGGTCCACCAATAACTTAACACAGGATATTTTCAGTCATCAAGCTTTGAAAACAAAAAGCAAATCAACATGAAATAACATTGTTTTTTTTAATTAACCTGTTTCTCTAAAGAAGTGGTAAAAGCCACATTAACACTGTTCTAACCTGTTCTTCCACCTTAACACATCCAAAAAGCTTCGGTATTTTTAACTGTCTTTGTATTAAATAAAACATACAGAAAAACAGACTAACTTTGAAGTTTCACACATGCCACTAACACCATTTTGTTCGGTGGTTATCGGAGGTCCTGCAGTTATGCGATGCAAGACATTGGGGGTTAAATTAAAAAAACTGGTGCTACTTGGAAGCACAGATAGTTCTCCATATAGGCAACATTTTTATTAAGATTTTTTAACATAAAATCAATATGAAAGGCAACTCTGATTGTTTAAGCAATGGGAAATGGGATATAGGGAATAAAGTTCAGAAAATACACATTTATATATGTTTTCTTTTTTCCATCCTCACAATGCCGGGACCACACTAAACGCCAACTCCAACAATATCCAGACTTCTCAAGTCTAGTAAGCCTGCATCAAACAGAAAGAAAAACATACTTTTTAAATGTCTCTTGAGTTTTCTTTTGCTTGACCGGCTGCAATTTTCTGGTCTGAAGCGCTTTTTTTGTTTTCCCTGAAAAGTGAGCGCCCCGTACCGAAGCAGTAACAAGTCCCACTGACAGGACTTATTGGTGTGGAAGTTGGGGAAGGGGCTACTTATGCCGCAGGGAATACAAACAGGGACTGATAGCGTTTGCAATAAATCAGTGAAACAAACCGTAAATATGACTTTTTTTCCTCTCAAAGATATCACAATGGACAAAGCAGTGAATTATTTAGGAACATCCTTGTAGAAAAATAGCTATATACCTATAATTGATTGGTGCGTCTGGTTTAAATTCCACAAAGTCAGTTGTGGTTTTGAGCCAAAATACAAAATAAGGCAAAAAAGGAAAAAAAAAATGCTTATCGACTATATTTGAGACAAAAAGAAAGGCCTATAAAGGTTTTTCAGGTTTAGTGGATTATTAATCTGTTTGCCATTAAAGAAAAACGTGTGTAGTCGATTTGCAACATCATCCTTACTTGTTTCTTTGTTCCCCTAAGATCTAATTAGAAAATAAATCAGCTTTGACACAACCCTAAATGTCATTTAAATCCTTGTTTTTCAATTCAAGCACATTAGCTGACATTCTCTGAGCCAATGCTGTGTTCTTCTTGACCAAAAGGAAAAAAAAAGGAAAGCTACAAACACACATGCAAGGTTTCCAGCATGAAGCCTCATAAACAAGAAAACGACAAAAAAAGTTTATTACTAACTTCTTTACAAATGATAAGGCAACACAAAACTATTTTAGTTAAGTGTCAGAGCATGAGCAACATCAAATACCGTCTCATGATTTTGACCAAAGAAATCCTTTGACTTTTAATCGTTTCAACTACACGGCACTAATACCCAAAGTGGGAGTCCGACGACGGCCTCTTAATGCACAAATAACTCTACACTGCTCTAACAGGAGATGAGTCCAGGCCCTTTTAAAGTTTCTGTGGTTTGAAGTGAAACCCTGAGGGCATCAGCTCAAACTGTCTTCAGGGCGGCAGCCTCTAAAGCCCAAAGCTGCTCCTGCTGAATTATTTTGCAGCATCAAAAAGGGGGGAAAACGAAGCCATCCCCGCGTCATCATGCAGAGCACAGGTGAGCGAGTCCGCGGTGCTTATGCACTTGGGTAGAGCTGTCTAGCTGACTCCTTCAGATTTGGGCAATTATGTCAGGCTAGACCACAGCCAACTTAAAAAAAAAAAAAAAGGTGTCATATCTCCATTTGCTTTCTTCTTTTTATTCCTCCTGGTTATAGAGCAGCCAGCGACGGCTGCATGAATAATATAAACAACAGTCCAGACTGACTATTTGTGAACCTTTTTTCTACAGTGCACACAGACAGAAGCAGACACACGGAAATACACAAAGAAAGGAGAGACAACAGTGGTTAATGTCTTTAAGGGATAGAAATAAATGGGCTTAAATCAAAGAATTAATTTGGCGGGGCACAATAAAGAGCATACACACAGAGGAAACCACACTTTGACAGACCCATGCGTGCACAGACTGAGGACAAAGACTACTTTGAAAAGTTACTCGGCCACCAGATGTTTCAGCCTGATCCCAGACTACAGTTCTAACAGAGCTGCAGCTACATACGTGTGTCAGTGTGTGTGTGTGTGTGTGTGTGTGTGTGTGTGTGTGTGTGTGTGTGTGTGTGTGTGTGTGTGTCTGTATGCAGGCCAAAGTTTTAAAAAGCAGCAAAAATTGAGTCTCTTTCCAAAAGAAATATGGTCATGCTAAAACTGTGTCTGCATTCTTAACAACGCTACACCTTGTCGAACATTTTGCCGCTGAGCAGGTTCCAACAAACGAACAATAACTGCGCCGTTTGCATCATTCTGGGACAATGTTGTTTGACGATTTTTGTCAAGCTCTGACCAAAAGATGCGGATTTTCTCTAATGCCGTTTTCTCTCTAAGGTCTAAGTTTCTGTTAAACTGAAACTTTAACAATAAAAGATATTTCAAAAAAACTAACCTTTTTTTTGGGGGGGGGGGGTTAGTACAGGGCTCTCTATCTCTCACTGGAAATCCACAAATAATATTCTCCAAGTTACAGCACAGAGGTATTTGTGCTAATAAAATTTGACTGATAAAGAATTGCAATATTTCTTCTTCATAAGCCGCAAAGACCTTAGTGGTAAGAGACCGAGAGTCAGAGGCTTTCCTGTAATTCATCTCTTCTTCTTGCATAACTCAAAACACAAAAGCGCAAAATATCACATGAATTTTTTATTTTCATATGTTATTTGTAAGAAATTGCAACTGAATCTGACATTGTAGTTAAATGGTTAAGGGCCCAAATAAAACCTTCACAGTACAGTTTTATTGTACTTCAGATATAATTTCAAGCAAAACATGCATATTATTAATAATTTAGGTGGTCCTCCTTTTAGTTTCCACCCCGTGGTTTTGTTTCGTTGAGAAAGAAAAATATTTCCAAACAGCTGAATTTGTCTTTCTTCTAAGCAACAAAAGTAGACACCTTCTTTCAGCCAGCTGACCAGCAGTGGTGCTGCCATGACGCTGAAGCTAAAAATGTTCCAGTTTCCAACACCAGGAAGTTAATTTCCGGGACGGGTCAGAATAGTATTCAATTAAATTATTAGTCAGAAAAGTATTTAAAAAGTGAGTTTCAAAAAGGATTTTTTCATACCTGACCTATAATTTAAAGTGCTAAAAGACCAGAGTTGTCTTCGTATGTACATAACCCCCCTCAGAGCTGGTTGCTGCACCCTGGCAGTCAGCTGGCTCAAAGAAGGCACCCACCTTTTCGCTTCCTTACTACAAAAACAACTTTTAAAATATTTCTGGTTGGGATAAATGCAGACAGTCATGGTTTGGAAACAAAGGTATGCCAACTATCACTTCTATTGCAACAACTTCGTTTAAAATCTACAGCCATTGTAGCCTAAAGCAAAACATTATAGTAAACTGTTAATAAAGCACGACTGCTAATTTTAGCAGATGTTTATTTAGTAGTTTTACTTAGGTCTATGTATCAAAAAAACTAGAAATATTATATATAACATAAGCATAAGTATTAAAGTTGAACCAATTAATCAGCCACAGTTCATAATCGGCAAATGTTTCCTCGATCTGCCCTGAGTGGTAATTTGTAGGTCAGATCCAGAAAACAACATAAGCTTATTTTTCTATTCATTACATCCATTAAAACTAACATCTCCACCATTTTTGGTGGTCTATAAATCCATCAAGCGGCAGCATGTAATTTGATGCACTTTTTTAAGTTGAACAAATAAATTAGGCACATATACATTGATGTATAAAGGCCCTTCCTTTATTTTCTTAAATCCTTCTTTTTCTACTGGATGCCAAACTACTTGTTCTATTAAAGAACATTCAGCAGATTTTTCTATTTTATACTATAGTCATTGGGGAAACCCACAGTTATCAGAGCCAGGAGGACAGACTTCAATCTGTATCAGCTAGAAAAACTCTGATTCGTGTGCATCTTGTCAGAATACTTTATCATTTTAGTAGCCAGTGGTTTCTCTATTTTAAAACAAAGAAATCAGATCATGTTTTATATTTTTGCTGTAAACTATATTGCAGATACTAAGAGGCCATTTTTTATTCATGCCCAATCTTTAATAAAAATACTATGTTTGGCCAAAATATGACTTAATACAGTGGGAATGTGTGTGCATGGAAGATCCTCTCACACATAACAAACAGAATCCATAAACTAACAAAAAAAAGCTGTATTAGCCAGCAACAATGCTTCACAGCTGTATGGCTCGCCCAGATTGAAATGCATGATTGCTGGAGGAAAATTGTGCCACATCACCATTGGAGAAACTGTATTCGTGACTGGGAAGGAGCACAATAGCAAACAAATGTCAGCGAGTATTTACACTTGAAATGAAAGTTAAATGCAATCTTGGACCAAGTAAACTCCCTTTTCTGACAGTGATTACACTACAATCAAGGGCATATGACACTCAGCAGTCCTGGTAAAAAAAACAAAAGAAAACAAAAACAGAATTTTAAAGACAAAGATGCAGAACATTTCAATAGACAAAAGGAAAAAGTGAAACAGACGGGGTGAATTGTCTGATAAGGAATCTTAGTGTGTGTGCATAGAGGGAGGTAGTTAACCTCCAGCACAGAAATAAACAATCAGCAAGTCTTATTTGCTCAAAACCAAGCAGCAAATGAGATAGATTTCAAGTCAGCAGCTGCAGATAGCAAGCATTAGACTCTTAGAATAACTGATAGGAATCTATCAACAAGACTGAGAAGTCTGGAGATAAATGTTGACTAATACTGCTACTGCTAAGCATGAGATGCTCGGCGCAGATATGCAGTAGTAACGGATGCCGCATAAATGAAACAAACAGGGGTACGGGGGAATGAAATCACCTGCGTTCAGGCATGTGGCCACATCAAAAACACCCGACGGAAAACTCTGATGTCTGTAAACTGAAAGCTGACGTTTACATGAGCAGTTGGTTACGCACTAATCTCATGCAAAGATCTCAGCAAATGAGACAAACAGCAGCAAAACGACGAGTGGATTTCTTGATTCACGGCGGTTGTTTCCTAAAGAGCTGCGAATCGGACGGAAATCACCTGCTCGGATCCAGGCTGAATTTTCCTTAACAGAATCAACATTTCAAGGAAGGAAGAAAGTTTGCGAGCAGTATTAGTTAAGAAAGCAAAGAGTTTTACCTGAATGAGAAGGACAACTCTGAATATGTGGAGGCAAGATAAAAATCACAGTCGGGTTGCTGTCACTTGTGCTGCTGTCACATTTTCCTTTATCAACAGGTGTGAAAACTGCACTTACGAAATGAGAAAAGAACTAAACGGCATGTGCCTCAGACGAGCATGCTTCCTTGAAGCTCAACATTACAGTAAACGTGCTTATGAAGTCATAATCCCGACAGACAAACTGTTGGTGCAAAAAAGAAACAGGATCCTTCAGACATAACGTCACCATGTGCGTGTCACGGTTGCTTTATAAATGCATGTCGGATGGATGCAAGTAAGTAGTGCAGGAGATAAATGTCAAACGAGGCATTTAAAACTCAAATGTGCGTTAATTGCACCCTAACATTCATTCATGGTTGTTGTTTTCAGTATTGAAAGGAGTAAGCCTTGAAATTAGCATCCATCTTAACACAACCTCTAAGGGTGCATAAATGTTTTTAGATAAAATCAAGATTTTCGGAAATGTGCTAAAAAGCGTTTGCCTTTTTTTTGTCAAGAGAATGTAGCTCTTGGGGTTTTGCTCAAAGCCATGCACTGAAATCGCATGAAAAAAATGAAAAATTTTATTTGGACACATTAGCAAGTAGCTCAGGAAGCATACTATCAATATTTAGAAAAATCCACCATTTAATTGGATCTGACTAATTAAATATGCAAAATTTCCATGTAAGGAAATAGTTATTATTCATAAATTAACCGATGCCAAAATTATTGAAATCTCCAAGAAATTAAACTCAAACATTATTTTAAATTCAGACTTTACCAATTCAATGTAATTAATTCACTTCAATGACTTGAGCTACAAAAATTCTTTTATCCCTCTTTAAAATGGGGTGGGGGTGTGGACAGGGACACATGTAATTTGCAGGATATCGGACACATGCTGATCTTTATCAGTTGGGAAATGACAACAAAAACGTAGCTGCTCACCTAAACCCATCCCCAGTCAGAGAAATCATGACAACATTCATTCAAGCAGGACTTTAAATGTGACGAACAAGACTGGACCAGGATCCAGGTTTGTCCTGCACAGTGAGGAAGGTGGTAGCAGAGGGTAAAAACTATCTCCAAAGGACGCTGAGAGAGCCGAGATTACGGAATGCATCTGCAATAAATAATTCACTTGTGACTTGTTGCATCTTTACCATTGGTGCCAATAAACACAGAAAGTGCTGTATGTTAAATAAAAAATTTATCATGATGAACAACAGGAATCTCAGTATTGATAAAAAAAATGTATATATCAACTCTGCGGGCCAAATTATAGTAATATTAAATAGACTGAATATTAAAAATAGCTACATATTTACACAAGTTCTCTTTATAAGATCCCTCAAACTTTACAGAACATCTGTAGTTATGTAGTTCAAAATCAAAACTTAGCTTGCATGATTAAAAACCCAAAGCAGCCAAACAGCTTGAGTGCAGAATAAATACTTTGTCATTTTGACGCTAAAGGCCGCTGATGCTAAATAGCTGAGAAAAAAAAAAAACGTTCTATCAGCTCATTATCAATCAACCAAGAGCTCCTTTTTTAATTATATTTCAACAAATTTCATCAAGCGCCCAGCTGGAGCATCACCTCAGGTGTTTTTACACAAGGTCAGAACTCATCTGAGCCGTGATTGATAACCGAATGTCTGGGTGCACAGGAAGCATCAAACCTGCTCGTACCGCTGAGTCAAAGCAGCCCGGACTCCAGAACTCAAAGCGCTGACATCAAAAGCCAGCAGGTTTCATTTACCAGCTGCCTCACAAGCCAAAGCTGCAAAAGGCTGTGAATCAGTTTCCTAATTATTCTGACACGGCGCAACGCAGATGCACATGTCTGCAGCTGGTGCTACCTGTTGCATTTTTAAGAGCTTTAACTTGCCGTCATACGGAGAAAAGTACAAGTAGTAAGCAGGTCTGAGCGTTTTTAAACTTTCGGCAACAGAACAGACCACAAGGCTGTACTGCTGCCTGCGCCGCCCCACTCATTTTGTACCCGTTTAAATCGACCCAACCACCGCCTATCAGTTTCCACTGTGTCATGGCAGAAAGATTTTCACCCTCTCGCATTAGAGAACATCTCCCAAATTTAGGATTTCTCAGAAAAACAGTTAAGAAAAAGAAAAAAGGAAAAAAAAGACTCATCTCACCCTAAACCACGAACATGTGCTCGTTATCTGAAGACAGGCTTTAAAGTCTAAAAAAGAACAAAGACGTTAGAAGACAAACTTGAGCCTAAACAAGGCTGCACAGACCACAGACCACAGTGGGGATTATATTTTTTGGGGAGCCCTTTGTAGCCGAGACTAACTTCCAGTAAAAAGCAAGAGGAATATAAGATCAAAATCCCTGCCCTGCCACCAACTACGGGCCATTAATACAAAGTCACGATATGCCGGGCCAGTAAAAAGAGAAAAATAAGAAGTTTAAAACGATTGCGTCCTTGAGATATGAGCAAAAGCAGGACGTCGGGTAATAAAAAAAAAGAAGCACAATCAGAGAGTGGAGCACGAGCCAGGACGCTTGAAAGAAGTTGTTTTGCTCCAAAAAAAAAAAAAAAAAACACTCCGTGACAAATGGGTGTTATACTTTATCTGAACCGCGGGGAAGGCTGGGATGAATAACAGCTGATTGCCCTAATAGATGCTATCTTTTTCCTGCTTATTAGAAACAATGAGAGTTGAAGCCGCCGTGAAAGTAACTGAAAGTGATTGGAAATTAAATAAATGGGGGCTGCGATTAAAGAAGAAAGAAGTGTTCCTTAAATCACCCTTTATGGAGCAGGTCTGAAGACAGTTTACTCCAGAAGGACACAGCGGTGTTGCACTGACACGCTCGACGAGCGTCAGCTGAGAGCACTTATGGGAAACAGCTCCGGTAAGGCTTCCCATGTGACTAATTCTTTAGCATATAACGTTACACTAAAGGACAGGGTGAAAGGAAAAATCAAACGTGAAAAAAAAAACTATAGCATCTTGTCATATCGGGGATAAATCAATATTTATAATCCTCTTGGGATTGGGAATTTGCGTTAAATGTTTGTGGATTTGGTCTCATGTTAAAACACCATCTTAGTGTACAACAAAAACAGCATCGGTCTGAAATATAAGAAGCATTATAACAACAACCCAGCAGAAGTTAGTGTAGACTTGAGGATTTTGACTGATCTCTTAAATGGTGAGAAGCGAATCAGAGACCAAACTTCACACTTCATGAAGAGAGGTAAATAAAGGGAACTGGCACAAACTTTTATCAGTCCTGAGTAGGCATGAGCCGGTTAATGGCACCATCCGAGGTTGAAAAAGTGTTTCTGTCAGGCTGTTCCAGTGGTTTGAATCCCTATGAATGAGGCTCCGGCTCTGACTGCAGGGCGGGTAATCAGCTCTGCCCCTCACCTGCCTTTTGCTGTGCACTGCCAGTCAGCTGGGCGACAGAAGGTCTCTGCACATTTTCCTTTCTTTCAGCAGTTTGGAAATATTCCCAGTCAGGCAGAGCACAAACAGTCATGCTCTGAAAACTAAGGGAGTGCCACCAATGACTCCTGCTCTTTTAAATCTTGGACAGCTTGGAGCCGCACGTCTGTTTAGCAATTAGCTGCAGATGGGATGTGGAGCGAATAGCCTGGCTATTTAACCCGCTAGTTTCAAGTTATTTTACTCCCAGTTTCGCCCTGTTAGAAAATAGACGGGTAAAATACTCACAATGAGAATTACTATATTAAACAGCCGATGATTTTAGATTTCTGCACCAGGTTACGTATCAAAATAACCATGAGTCAATGTTAAAGGTAACATAATTCAAGGTATATTCACTATATTATACAATTTTAGCAGCAGTAGGAATGATTGTTCCTTTTTCTGGTTTAAATAACAGCAATTTGCAATTGTTGTGTAAACAGCATCATCTTTTTACTCGAGGATAAAGTGCTGTGGGAGTCTCTTACCAGCTGATGCCTACTTACATCTAGTGAGTTCTCTTTGTGCTCAAAAGTTGGAATACACCAAGAACGTATGATTCTGAAGTCAGAATCCTGACGGTGAGGTTTGGGGTTCAAAGGCCAGACTCAAGTTTAGAATCCAATATGGCTGCCGAGCATTTACAATGCAGTGAAACTTGTATAAACTATTATTAGGACTTCTGATGGGTTGCGTAGTTAAACCAGTGGCACAGACAGGGGCTTCTATAATCTCTATTTGTGAACATGTTCCTTTAGTGTTTGAACACAAAAAGTGGATGGAAATCTATCACCAGCTTCTTTTGCTAATAGTTAGCGCCACAGCAATTGAGCAAATCCCACTGGCTTTCAAACCTGCAACCGAAACGTCCGCTACTTGAGCGTGCTGCCATTCCCACATCTGAACTTGAACCTCCGACACAAATCCAGTTGCAAAACAAAAAAATAAAACGACGAGCACAGTTTGAGTAGAGGCAACCAACTAGACTATTTAAGTTAATGTTGCTTTATAAGTAAACATTTGTAATAAGCTTCCAGTTGCTTTACAATTAGAAAAAAGCACGCAGACCATGTAATAGATTTTTGTTTTAATGTTGTGATACAATGCTACTTAGGGTGGAGGCTTTAATTCAGTGAGAGTTTCATGCCAGCCCGTGCCTTGTCCATCTTTGGGTTCAGTAAGAAAAGGCCCAACCCCATTCATTCTGTGCCTTAATTCTTCAAGGCAACTGAGGAAAATCATGTCTCTACCGGTTGAAATCGCTCCCACTTTTCCCCGAAAAAGCGACTCAGACCGACCTCGGCTCTTCACGCCCCGTCTCTAACCGACCTTTCCACCCCCCCCCCCCCCCCCCTCATGTAAGGCCTGCTCCGAAACGACCAGATACAAATAACATGGCAGCCCGCAAAATCACTACAGTTGTTCCTCGTGTCTCCCAGAACGTTAAACCATCAATAAAACACGGGAGATACATTCCAGCTATAGCTGAGCGGGACGTTCCTGACTTTCCCTCGCCCCGTGTGTTCTCTTCGCAGCTCTCTCTCTCTCTTTCTCTCTCTCTCCAAACTTTCTCTCTCTTTCAGAGTTCCACCACAAGAGAGGCTTCACATATTGCAGCCATATGAGTGAGCCATGGCTCGTCTCCGCAGCCCATACAGACACACACACACACACACACACACACACAAACACAAAGGAATACGCGCTTTGCTCTCTCCCACATACATCCACAAATAAGTTTTACAAGCAATAGGCTCGCTTTAGGAAGTTGTCAACTGTTTTGACGTTTAATAGCAGCCACGAACAAAGCCGTAAGAAACAAACGTATCCAGTGTCCGTGAAAGCGGGACTTTTTTTATTTCCCCACTTACCACGTTAAATTTACTTATTTTGAGTGTTTTCAGTCATTTAAAAAGAGATTTATGCAAGTTGTAAAAGTTTGACAGGCCTTAATATAAAAGTGATGAGTATTTTTTTTTTTTTTTAATCTAGTTAAAGCATAATGTTAAAGACGGTGACAGGCGACATTAATTACAAGCTTTATGAGATCTGGAAGTTGATTAAAAGTGCATGGTTTTCATTTGCGTCAAGCCTTAAGAGTAGCACCGTTCATCCATCTCAACGTTTCTTAAAAAAAAAAAATTAGAAAAGAAAAGCAAAATGAAAAGACGAGAGAATTTGAGGAACTACCGAGAGATTTGTCATTATTACATGTGCAGCTCGCAGGAAAAGCAGATGTGAAAATGGCCAAAGAAAGAAGGAACACAGGGAGCCGAACTTTTAATTAAAAAAAACTTTACGTGTGGGTAAATAAAATAAGAGTTTCTGGAATACGCTCTGACATGAAAAAAAATGAAGAAGTTAACAATAATCTGAAGCCGTAAGGCTGGAATTAACGTAAAGCACGCAAACTAACGCTGTAAGTTAAACCCTTCACATTTCATTTCTCTGAGAATTCAAAGCTGGATTGACGTACCCCGCAAGAATCTGCCCAACTTCCCCCCCCCCCCCCCCGACTCCGTTTATTTGCTTATGGGGAACCTAATTAGCCAGAACTTAAACCCTTTCAATTCAAAATTGTACTTCTTAAAGTACTCTTAGGGTATAATTTCAAATATTTTTGAATCTAGGGATGTATCTTTGTTGAATGAGGGGACTAGAGAAGTTTAACGATCCTAAAATGTCTTTCAAAATACAAAATTGAAGGTTATATTCTGAGTAGAAGCAAGGCGAGTTGTTTTTCGGCTTTTAGGGGAGCTCAGATTTAAAGAAATCTGGTGAAGGACTGAGATAAAAGGAAGAAAAAAAAATGAAGCTTCCTTGCAGCAGCTCCAATAACATCAAAAACGCATCTGAAAACGGACTCTTACAGTGGCAACACAGTGTTATCGGACTTAATTACAAAGGAATTGCTGAACTGAATCAACATGAACTATTCATGAGGGACCCAGACTCCATGTGTGTCACAGAGAAGTGGACGATAGGCAGTAATCTCAGCGTAGACGCATGTACAGTTCAGCTTGTTTGAAAATGAAAAGGTGCTGCTCCTTAATAATCGTCAGACTTGACAGTTTTAAAAAGTTTCTATCTTTGATTGGCTCACCTCCTATCTTTACTGAAAGATGTTTTCTGTAAAAAGCGCTGCACTTGCAAGCAGTCACCAAAAACTAAATAAAAAAAGACTCAACAAAACTTTCTCATCATCATTCCCCTCATTACACTGAACGCAGCAGTTTTAAAACAGGACGGCAAATCTGGATGGTTAGGATTCTCTGTCTCGGTTACCCTTTGATTTTAACTCGGAGGTGTCTCTGAGGTAGTTTTCCAAGTCAAGTTGTTTGTTGTTGTTTTTTTGTTTTGTTTTGGTTTATTGCTGGAAAAAGTTAGTAGTCAGAACCTGAAGAATTCAAATGAGAACCCGCACACTTTAAAGTACGTCTGGAGTGTAAATTTATAGCTGAGCGAGCTGATATACAATATCAGGGGTTATCTGGAAAATAAAAGCAGGGCAAAAACTCTAGAGTTCCTCAGGGATGTATCCTGGGGCCGCCTGTCTTTACCTCATCTGGATGCTAACTTGTACAGGCTGCAATGTTATACATATAAATGTGATACCTGGGAGGTAAATATGAATATATATCTGCATTACAAAGAAATCTGACCAACTTTCCCCAAGCCATTTTTGAGCTGAATAAAAAAAAAAAACACTATGAAAACTACTCCATTCAATGAGTCCAGAAAGGCAGTTTATTGTGCTGTTTAGTGTGTAATTAAAGTTTCATTTTAAAAGCATACATGCATCTTAAGTTGATGTGTTTTAAAAACTGCAAGACTAAACATGGAGAAGTGTTTAAAAGGGCCGCATTGCTCAAAATAAAAAGAAACACTTTTTTCACCTGAAGCAAAGCCGCAATTTGGAGAAGTCCTCGATTTCATTATTAGCTGAAGCCCTCGGTAATGGAGTTTCTCATAGCTCTACCTTAAAAATATATAAACATACATATGGAGAATCCCTCAGGGGGTAAAAAGCTCATTTTAAGTAAGTCAGCAAGAATATAAATAAGAATCTTTGGGGGTTTTTTTTCCACTTTTAAACAAGTGGAGATAACTGTATGGGGTGGTTTAAACAGAAGCTAGGTTATAAAAGTTATTTGCTAAATAAAAGCAATGTTGTTTTGTAGAGCGTTTCATGGGGGGGGGGGGGGGGGGGGCGGGGGGCTCTGATTTGGAAAACTCTGGTGGAGGACTGTGTTAAAAAAGCTTCCTTACCTCATTGTGCTGCCTTCACATACCCTGCTGTCCCCACAGAGTTGTCATGCCTACCCAGCACCCTTATCTCAAAGGAACATCACAGTTAGTTGGGACGAAAGGGGGGGGGGGGGGGACTTTTAAAAAAGTTGAACTCCGAACACGAAACGTCCGATTATCAAATGCAAAACTATTCTGAGACAAATGTATAAGGGGGGGGGCACAGTCGAGCCGCTCTGCACTTGTTTGCGTTCACGTTGATAAGGGAGGATGTGTCGACAACCCAACATCCACCACGCCGCTCTGCAACAATGAAAACAGCGCCATATCGGATAAACAGCGCTTCTTTGATGTGTAAATCACACTTTCTGTCGCTCTTTAGCCCCCAATAAACTCCAAGAACCAAAGAGCGCGACTTTCTTTTTGTTGTTTGTTTGTTTGTTGTTGTTGATTTTTTGTTTAAAAAAAAAAAAGCTTGTAACAGTTTCCGTCTAAACTCCGTGACGCGCGTCTGGAAGCTGAACTTGAGTATCTAGTTGTTGTTGAGTTTTTTTTTTATCAATGAAAGAATGAACACCAAAACAAGCTAGTAGTTACACCGGAGCTACTTTGTAGTGACAGAAATCATCCCCGGAGTTTAGCTGCCAGCAATCACAATCAATCAGAACGCCGCTTATCGAGAACTTACAAGCCGAGAGACTCAAAACTTAAAAAAAGAAAAGAAAAGAAAAGAAAAGAAGAGGAAAAGCACAAACCTACTTGAGGCGACTCCACGTTTCCCCCCCTCTCTGCTTGTTGTTGGCTTTCAAAGTTAAATCAGAGCGGTAGCCCGTTCCCCGGTAGCAGCAGCAACACAAGCAGACACGGCCCCCCCCTACGCACACACACACATTTCGCATTAGTGTGGCGTACGGGTGTCCTAAGCTAAATGTAAATTGCCATGTGAATTCAAAGCGGTGCTCCCTCCTCTCTTCTTCATTCAGCAGCAGATCCCCCCCCTCCACCACCTCCACCACCACCGCCCCCTCCAGCCCTCTCTCTCTCTCTTTCTCTCTCTCTCTCTCTTCCCCTCACACCGACGTTGCTGCTGCTGCTGCTGCTGTTGCTCAGGCCGTTAGTTACATAAGACGCAAACCGACCGCTGCCCGTCGTAAAAACTACTAACGGCTACATTTCGTCCCCCTCCTCCTCCTCCTCCTTCATAATCGCTTCCTTTTCGGACGGACACATTTTCCTCGGCTGACTCATCTCGAGAGCACATCTCTCGCCGTCTGCGATCCCAAACCTGCGTCGCTTTTGTTTATATATAAAAAATAAAATAAACCCATACGTGACATTCAATAAGGCTTGAATAAAAGGAAAGAAGCTCTCGCAGAGATAGTTGTATGTACGGATGCTTACCTGTTGATCAAGATAAGCATTAGCCTCTTTTTTTCTCTCTCAGAGTGGCTCTCTTTCAGCAGCCTGTAAAGATGGTGGCTGTCTGGCTGGTTCGTCTCTTTGTGGGCTTTTTTTTTTGTTTGTTGCTGATGTCGGACGGGGTGACTGTGTCTTGGCTGTCTCTTTTTTTCTCTCTTTGGTCAGGGTGGGGGGGGGGGTAGTTAAAGGCTTCGCGGCAGCACATAAACTAGGCTAATACCGACTGATTAGTGGGTGAGTTCGGCTCGGGAGTTGATATATATCCCCAACGCTATAGTTAGTTTGTTATCCGTGGATTTGGTGGTCACGGCAAACCGAAGCAGGTCAGTTTGTTATCTTTCCCTTTTCTTTTTTTTTTCCTTTTCTTTCAGACTAGTGTTATCGCTTTGCTGTGACAGGACCTCTCCGCCTGTCTCTCTGTGGGCATTACGTCAGAGGAGGAAGACACAGCGGCTCTATTAATATCAAGAAGCCACCCGAAGACTCACTCTTAAAGCGGCACACACTGCTATCTGTCACTGATTTACACAGGTAATGAAGAGCTGAACCAAGAGCTCAGAGTAAAGTTAGTAGTGCAAAGCAACCCCCAGACTAAAAGGCGGCGCTCTGTATAGATACACAGTATATCTTAACTTTTGTGTTGGAGAACCTAAGCAACCAAGTAAGTAAATAAATACATAAAGCCTTACCCCTTATCATTCACCATAGTTGACTTAACTTAAAGAGACCCTAACAAAATGTAGACGGTTTTGTAATTGGGCAGATCTTTTTGGTGTTAATACTGGAAATTCATTGCTGGCAGTGCATAGTTCCTCAAGGGTCCATCTTGACTACTCTAGGGTTGGAGCTTTCCAGTTTTCGCGGGTCTTACAACAAAATTATTCATACTAACAGATGACTTATCAAAAGACAACAAGACATTTTTCATCCATCCATCCACCCACCCATCCATCCATTCATTCATCCATCAATACATCCATCTATATACATTTATAGAGTATACTCTATAAATGTATAGATGCTGTAGATAAGTGTTTGTGAAATAGTGGGGTGCGCCCCCTTGGGGGTGGGGTTGTGGAGGGGGGGGGGGGGGGGTGCTAAGGAAAGCCTTGCCTTTTTTTGTCCAGAAAGTACAGGTCTTCTAAATGTTACAAAAGCACCCCCTGCTGTTTGGTGTGTACCTGCAGTCAGTGGTGGGTTGAATACTATTAATACACTTCGCAAAAACTACAAAACTTAATGTGACTGAAGTTTATCTTTAATATTGATGGCTTGATATTGTTTTTGCCATATGAGTTTCATAGCTAGTTAAAAGTTGACTGCAGGTACGTGTCAGGCTAAAAGCCATTCATATTGTTGTTAATATTATATTGTTATATGCTATAGATGAACCTATATATTTGTTATAAATTATAAAAGGGATTGTGGGTAATCTACAAAACGAGCAGCTTTAATGCATTACAACAGAAAACAATATAAGTTAAATTTCTTACCCATTTTGTTGGGATGGGGGGCTGAAAATATTTCCTTCTTCAAAGGGGGGGGGGGGGGGGTGCAACACAAAACCTTTGAGAACCACTACTTTAGATATAGTATTGTTTCCTGATGTATCAAGTTCATCACACATCTGCGCTATCTTGTGTTGTATGTCCTCCTGTCTTTCTCATATTAGGATGAGTTAAGAGAAATAGATTTATGTGATATATGTAAACAGTGCGGGCCGGTTGAGAAATTGAAATGCCCTAGACTTTCATGCCGACTGGAAAAGTTAAAGTATAAATTACAAAAAACAGGCTTCAGTTATGTGTAAGAATGTATACGTATGTTTCTACGAGGATGTGTATCCTTGAGTCCAGATTATCAACCATGCTTTAAATCCAATTTCAACTGTGTTGGAGAACTGAAATGGCTGTTGGCAAATATTGCAGCTTCAGTTGTCTGTGCAAATTTTGCATAAAGTGGGAAAAAAATCTTGGACCTTCAGGCCTACGCTGGAAACCCTTGTGGTATCCTTGAAAGTCATGTGAAGTTAAATAAAGAGATTAACACTGTTGTAAAAAGTGTTTTTAAAGGAAAACGTTCCCAGATAAAATCCATCCTCTGTGATTATATAAATTTGAGAACATTTATTGCATCATTGTGATTCCCTGTAAATTATTATAAATTACTCTCTTTTAAGTTGTCTGCAGCTGGTGGAGAATTCTACGGCCAGACTCTTTACTTAATCATGAACGGCCTTGGTCACATAACTTATACAACTTATACAAATAGTAATTATAATAAATAATTGTTTCAGCTATTTTCCTGAAATCCCCTGAATTTACTACTGAATTTATATACATATGCTTTTTCTCCAAGATACAAAAAGATAATGGCTACCATAGGCCTTTAAAAGCTCAAATGCTTAGTTAGTATGTATGGATTCCTTTTAGATAATTTTCAAATGATAGTGTGTCCTCTAACTTTACAGAGCGTTGGTGGGCCGCTTCATTACCATCTTATTTCTATTTTACCTCTGGTCAACTCTGAACAAAGTCCTCTTTAGATTTTATGGCAAGTAGAGAATCCTAAACGCTAGGTAAAATTTGTTGCTGCTTTGGCATTTTGAAAGAAGCTTTCATGTATTCATGCTGCAAGGGAAAGCTAACGTTTACACTCTTTGACCCCTATGAGCTCTTCTCATAGGGGTGTTGAGCCTGGTCCAAATGTTGCTTAGCAAGAGTCAAGGAACACTCTGAACAGGTCACCAATCCTTCATTGGACCAACACAAAGAAACAGAGATTTATGTACCCTTATGCTAACACATAGAGGCAATTAGAATCACCCTCTATGGCTTTATTGGGACATTGGGAATAAACTGGAGCACACGAAGAGCACGATGCTGCCACAAGAACATGTATACTTCTGGTCAAAGGCTGAACAATTCCCCATTTTAACTCAGATAGAGATAGATAGATAGATAGATAGATAGATAGATAGATAGATAGATAGATAGATAGATAGATAGATAGATAGATAGATAGATAGATAGATAGATAGATAGATAGATAGATAGATAGATAGATAGATAGATAGATAGATAGATAGATAGATAGATAGATAGATAGATAGATAGATAGATAGATAGATAGATAGATAGATTCCATCACTGAGGATGGCCACATCAATCACAATCCTATGCTGCTTATCAATGATCACAATGTATATATATATATATATATATATATATATATATATATATATATATATATATATATATATAGACAGTATATGCGTTGATGGTGCTTGGTATCAGGGGGTGGCTGCTCGAGTGGGCGACAGCTCGTTCCTGGTGACTGCTTTTTGCGGGACCTGTGCCCCTATGGCACTGTCAGGGCCCCGCTGGGAGGCGGGGCACCCCTGGGCCTCGGGCCTCTGGGCCCATGGCTGGATCCACTCCGGCGTAGCTGGCAGCCGGTGGAGCCCGCGGGTTTGTCACGGCAACTCCCGGGGCCTTCGGCACTTTGGATGTTGGGGGTTTTCTTGGGGCTCCTCTCTGCTGTTCCCTGGGAGGAGGCAGCTTTCCCTGTGTTGACCCCTGTTGGACACCTTTGCGCTGTGTCCATTGAACATGAAATAGTCCCAGCATAAAGTCTAATAAAGCTTTTTGCATTTATAAATCAAGCGGAGCACTATGGCGAAAGCAGTAAGGCTCCACTTGTGAAAGTCAAATCTGTTGGGCTCTCTTTGGCATTAAGATAACAATTCTGCTACATTGGCAGACAGGACACAAAAAAATGTGCAGAACGGAGAGTGCAACACATTCGTCTGCTTGAAAGGTTAATATAAGAGGATTCTTTAAATAATAAATCTTATTTAATTGTAAATGTTAAATTAAAAATAGAGCTATGATTGCTATTAGACACATTCACTGGATTATGTACCATGAAAGGTATAGTGAAAGCATTATTTAGTCTAAATGTTACTCTACAGTGCACCATCTGTTGAAAACAGTCTTATGCTTAATTATTTTATAAACTTGATATTATTAGACAAATTGCAAAAATAATCAAGTACTCCAGCTAAAGGTATTTTCCAAAATATTTTGTTTACAGTAACAAAGATTTAATGTCTGTTGCTCATGCTTATGTGGTAAATGGTGATTTGTTTACATTGAAGGATTTCATTCAGAATTGAAATCTTGTACTTATATGTACTTATAAATATACAAAATTTGAAATAAGAAATGTAAGAAGACTCTGGTGTTAATTAAAGTGTGACTGCTGCAATTGTCAAACAGAAACAAAAATGCAAGTAGATCAAGCCTAATAAAGCTTGATGTATTTTATTTTATTTCTTTTATTATTTATGAAATTGTGTCAGTGATATTTCGGTCTTTCAATTAAGTGCTATAAATAAATTAGTCTGACCTTGTAACTTCACTGGGAAACCAGCCTGTTGGAGGATGGTCTTCTTATTATTCCCTTTGTTTCCCCATCTCTTTGCCCCTTCAGGGAGGAAAGCTGCAGTAAACTTCTTCGTTTTTTTTTTCCACACACACACAAGCCTTCAGAAGCCAAAACTAAGATTTTTTTTTTTTTTGTTATTTTGTTTTTAAATTTTTTTGCCAACAGAGGTAGTTCTTCAGCCTTCAGGCATACAGTACATGCTGCTGCTGCTGGTGGATCCAACACTTTCGAAGACAGTAAAGGTGCTAAAGAGCTCATGGGGAAAAAATTAATAATAAGAAAAATAGTCAATATCTGCCACCTGCTGCAAGTCTGTTAAATAAATCCCTAAATAAAATTTCAGATTTTTATTCTCTGTTTTCTTTTGCTGGTATGTGAACTTTAGTTTTGAGTGATGCTGTCAGGTTTTTCTTTTTATGCCAAACCTCATGGCTCGGTTTGGAATGGATTTGGAGCTTAAAGCTATAGTTGGTAATCCTGTCAAGAAACACTTTTTGTTATACTGGGTAAAATCATCCTTCCATCCTGAGAGTAGTCAATAGATGGATTATGTCTTCATAAAAAAAGAGGTTGAAAAAATCAATCCTTGTGGGCCTGTAAAAACTCTGATCAATCACTGCCATTTGCACCGAAGGGCAGTGATTAGTCAGAGTTTTGGTTCTGCTCTCACCCCCCTCTGTCCCTCAAGTTCCGGAGGTATGGCCTTATCTATTGGTTGTCCCACATGCCAATCATTCTGACGTGCTTGTGTAACGCCAGTGTGCGTGCAAGTTTCTTGTTAGTTTCTGCTTGCTGGCTGCACATGCACACTTCTAGTGTTTATGTATCCGGTTAGTTTAACGGTTAGCTTCGGTGTTAGCCGTTCATTTTAGCTCCGCTGCTCTCACCGTATACTCTGAACATGGCTTAGAGTCACAAGAAGCAAAGTTTATGAGAAGAAGAGGAAGTGACTTGGGGGTAGACAGTTCTTCAGTCTGAGGTTGCTTTAGACAGGGGATTGTTATAAGATTTCAATATAAGCCATTGGATTTAATTTTGCCGGTTTCTGTTATTTTTTTTTTAGTGATCCGGAGAGATATTCTCCTGTATCGTACTGCGGAGAGGCCAGACACATTCTGGAGGAACTTAGGTGTAACGTTAATGTCTGGTCCCCCGTTTCAGACTTCCGATATGCAGAGTTGAAGCGGTCTGGAGAAATTTGACCCAGGTGGTTCTTTTGGAGCAAAGCATGCTTTTGGGGCACTCAGAACAGAAGTACCCAGCAATACATGGTGGGTAGTCAAGAAAAGTTAAGAAACATCAAACAAAAACCAGGGGAAATCTCAGTGTCTAGATCTGCAAATAAGTTATAGGCATACCCCATAGACTTACAGCTTGAGGGCAGCAAAAAGGTGATTCCTACTAAGTATTGGTTGAGGAGTTCAGAATACAAATGCAAACCACCACTTTTTAGATTATTCTGTAAAAAACAACTTGAAATACATCATACTGTGGTATTTGGCGTTGGTCTATTACATATGCTTTTAATGTAAATTAAATGTAACACAAAAAATTTGGAAAAGTTCAATGCTAATGAATATTTTTCAAAAATGCTGCAAACTTTCTTGTGCATTTTAGTTTTTAAGGCAGCAGCTTGCTGATTTGTTCCAGTAGGTCATTGACTGGCTGCTCTGTAGAGTTTTGTTCTCCAGAGAATGCCTGGTGATCTGGTGTGTTTTGGAAACAGCTTTCCTGCTTTTCTTATTTGAAAATGATTTTGCAATTTTAAGTTATTAGTCATGTGCTGCCTTCTACAGTATAGTTAGAGGAAAATATGATGCCTTCAAAGATTCTTGGTTTCTAAAAGGGTCAGCACCTTAACACTGAGTCACTTAGTTCCACCCAGCTTTTTATATTTTCCATATTAGTATTAATTCTTGTAAGTATTAAAACCTTTATATTTGTTTTCTCCAAAGTGAATTTTATTTTCTCCTTATAATGTAATTTCTTCATTATACCTCTGAACCACTATGGGTATGAAATCTATTATTTATTCAATATATTTTAGTTTATTTATGACAGTATTATTACAAAGTCTAACATTGGAAATGCCAACAAGAACACTCAATAATTAATACTGAAAATGATTAATATTTAAATATAATGGAATATTCCATAATTTCTTCACTCCGAATATGACATTAAATTTATAATCCCAAAATATTTTTGGGATAACAACATTGACACATCAATTAACACAAATAAACAGAGCTAATTGGTAACTAAAAGATACATTCCGGAGGGAACTGAGAAGAAAGATTTAGAATATCATCAGCCAATTAAAGATATCACTATAGATATAACTATGAATGTCTTGTTCTCTTTGAAAGTTAAGAATAAATATTTTGAAGTTCTAAATACCTGAGTTCATTCTAAATGAAATGGAAAGCTGAAAGAGGAAAATGGAAAATTCAAAAGGAGGATGACATTCTGAGTTCCCACAGGTTCTGACAGAATAACAAAAAGCTTTAGATAAACTGATAATGCATGTATCCCTTTTGGTATCAGTCTGGTTTCACTTTTTGATGAACCAGACTGGGTCTCTGGACCTGTAGTTCTGAATGTCTCATTTCTTAGCTCAGCAGGGAAATGTTAGCCTGACATGGTCATACTCAATTCTAGTCAGAATTTGAGTCTGATACTGCTCCATAGAGCTGTGATTATAGGGCGTGTTTCGAACGAACCAGGAAAAAAATTCCTCTGCACTCAATTGGATAGACCTACAACCAATAAGAGCAACGGAGCGTGTGACTTATGTTAAGCGACGCATAGTTGTTGTCAACAGAACTCAACTGTTAGCCTAGAATAAGAAGATGAGCGTGAACGATTTTTGCCTGTGTTGCGAAAAAGAATGTAAGGATCCAAGGAGTCATTCTACACACCTCAACTCTCCAGCGGCAGCCATCGTTGTTGTAAACAAATTCAACCCAAGCGCGCTTTGGTGACGTGGTTGATTACGTTACTGTTGATCATCTGTCCATCATCGCATAAAGCCCGCCCTGACAATTTGATTGGCCCGCCAGATATTGGGCGAGCATACTCGCGCTAGTATTGAGCAATGCCAGACCGAACTTCCCGACCTAAAACGTTGTGGGTGGGACTAAGTTCGCAATGGCACCCAGGCTAGGAAATGTTAGCACAACATTAGTTTGATGTGGCCTCAAATTTAACACTCATACTTGGGCGCTTGTATTGGATGTTCAGTGGCTGTTCTCTCTTGAATTCAGAACTGGGTTTTGGACAGTTCAGAAGGAGTAAACTTGCAAGTTGAGTCGGGATTTGTCTCGGTTAACTGGGTTTGAGAGAAAAAACAAATCAAAGTTTGCTGGAACTTTAAAGACTGAAACACACCGGATCGGGAAAAATGCAATTTTTAATCAGTCGTAGTTGAAGTGAATGGGGCTGGGCAGACTGTTTGTGGTTCTCTGTAACTGTGCCTGCAAAGTTCCGACCAAGGTAGGCTCCTGGTCTATTTTGATCAGAACTACGAAGCAATTTGATGGGAAAGTCATGAGCCAGACAGGAAGAGAGACACGTTGGGGGGACGAGACTGGCTGGAAATTGCATACAATTTACAGCCAGTCTCGTCCCCCTATAGGTTCGTCCCGGAAACACACAGCTCTATAAATAATCAATAAAACTTTTCAATAAACAGTGTACTTACCCATGGTAGGAGCTTACAGAATTACAGAAAACAGATAAGAAAGTGGAACCACAGTCTTCTTTGAGCTTATTCAAGCAGCTGCTGCAGCTTTGCGTTTACTGTCAGGCTGGTTTATACCGACAGAATTTCATACATGCATACTCTCATGTAAATCGCGAGTGTGGTGGTCAATAGAGGGAACCTCTAAACAGCCACTATCAAGAAAAATATCTATACAGAGCGTGGAGTTTTGGTTGCAAGGGTTTTGTTTCGGCCTTTAACAATAAATAGTGGTCAAAACCAAAATGTTGCAGCAAGTAAAAGCTTGAACAAGTTGATCAGGCATGGTAAATACGATTGGGCCAAATCTCTTTGATCCTGGTTCTGTATGGTTTTCAGGCTTTGCCCTAGTCCCCTATGACTCTGAAGTCCCTCTAATGTGATGTCGTCAGGCGCTGATTAAAGGAACCTAATTGGAGAATGTTTTTGTGGCACATTACACAATCAAGGCTGGAGCTGAATCAACTACTTTTTTCCCGACCATATTGTTAATGTTTTCATAAAGAGACACATCCAGAGCGGTAGATAACTTTCTAGATGAAACAACTGGGGCAAAAGCTCTACTGAGTTTTAAGCTGTCAGAATAAGATCATACTATGAAGAGCAGAGCTTGATTTGTATTGGCAGGCCCCTAAATAAACTAGCAAGACCATAAAAGATAAAGTCTTGCTGGTTTCAGGCAGAGTATGAAATATAGTCAAAGTGTGAAATGTCTAAAAGTTAGTTTTCTGATTCACTGAGGTCATTACACACATTTATGTGTGTAATGACCTCTACTGTATTTAACCTTTTTCAGTTCAGAGGGATCTTTATTTTGCAGTTGACTAACTCTTTGTGAAGAAGGACCTTTCCTTCTTTACCAAGAGGTATTTTCCCACTTAAGTCATGCAAGTGTTCAACATATGTTACGGTGGAAACTTTTTTACAACTATGACTTGAATCTTGTTTAGATAATTAATGTTTCATAAGAAATGTGGATCAAAGAAATCAAAGTTGTGGTTTGAGCAACTCATTAAGACTGCTCCATTGTAAGATGACTCGAACAATCAGCCTGTTTTGTTCATGAAATGTTGTTCATAACAATAATTTAGAGTATTTTCATTGAAAAGCTTTTAGTGATGGCACAGCACGTGGTGTGCATGAATGTAGGTTAGATCACTAAAAAGCAAATTACTCCTGGAAGCCTTGAGAAAATTTAAAATGTGATGCTGCTTCATTAATTCCACACGGTTTGAGACAAATTGAAAAGGAAATGAACAGTTTCTGAACAACTGCTTCTTTCATCACTAATTCATGAAGAACTAGGTCTGATCCAAGGACAGCACTGCTTAGCTGGCTCATAGTGATTTTGCCCCCTTCTTTACCTCACATCTTTCAGACCAACGACATAAGATCGCCACTTAGAAAGGGCTTACTTTTGAGAGATTGAGAACAGATTTTTTTAAATTAAAAATAACTGTTTTGTGAAAGATTATTTTTCTAAAACATGAAGAAATAAAGGTTACATTTTGTCCTGTCATGCCTTGTATCTTTTTTTTGCATTGAGCTCACAGCAATTTTAACCCATTCACTCAATGATATCACGAACACGCACAGTGAATGTAAGAGACTGTGGTCATGTGGTGAAAAAGAAATACACAACTAAATTAAAAGAGTATAATATCAAGTCAGTCAAACTTCTGGAATATTGATTTGGTCAGTTCAGTAGACGAGTGGGTTGTTCATCAGTAGCTGTTTACATCCAATTGCCATGCAAATTTTGAGCAAACCTTTAAAATGTAGCAAAAAAAAAAAACACGTGAATTAGCCATGTTTTCATCTACTGGTTTGGAGAAAATTACCCAGGCTATGCAAATTGCAATTTTGGCAGAAGCTGACATGTTAAAGATTATGAGACTACAGATGCTGGAGCTGCAGAAAGCAGTTAACAAGGAAACAATAGATAATTTACAGACACTGAGGACTCAGAGGCTGACATACTTAGATTGGACAAAATTGACTGATTAGGAAAAGGGGTCAGCCTAGACCAGGGGTCACCAACCTTTTTGAAACTGAGAGCTACTTCATCAGTACACGAAGGGCTACCAGTTCTGACCGCTGAACTAGAAGAGTCAGCGCGCACCGATAAACATATCTGCAATGCTCTTTTTTGTTTTACATATTGTCATTTTTAAAGCTATATAAATTCAAGTGTGATTACAAAAGCAGAGAAACAGACTATAATAACATTTTAGATGCAGCTCCTTGGTAGAGTTGTGCTAGTTTTAGAACGGGCTTGAGGGCACCACATTTGGTCCTTGGGGGTTACTTGCGGGCACCATGTTGGTGACCCCTGGCCTAGACACTTCCAGAATATGGTGAGACATTCTCCAGCAATGTCATGTGAGGAACACTGATGTTTTACGGTACACCCCCTTGCAGGTGTACTATATGATGTTTATGTAAGGGATAATTGTGGCTCTCCACATCCTGATTTTACCTGCCCTGCATCGTTTTATGTTTGAGAGTCTAGTACTGAAGCTGCATCATTCCATTGGCTTGTCAGATTAAATATATATAAGTATAGTTTCTGTTTCTTCATTTTCTTACTAAAGAAGTCTACAATAAAGAAGACCACTTTTACAGGGTAAAGAACATGGGAGGACCAGGAATATGTTGCTATTGGGCAATCGTGTTTTAGCGTGAACACAATTAACAGCAGGTGCCTAAAGTGGCAAATATGACACAACCCCAAAACAGGAATGGTTTTGCTGATAGAGGCCAAAGAGATTTTATCCCTCGTTATTTTCCTAACTTCTTTTCAGTTGTTTTGCATTTGACCACGGTGAGTGTCACTATTGGTAGGTGATACGTGGAACCTATGGGGGTTTTACAGGTAGTCCAACTCAACCAGGATGGCACATGAATAGGTGGCACAGTGTCGAGAACATGAAGGAGATTCCAGGAGACAGGCGGCTACTCTGTGAGGGCTGGATAGGGCCGTCATAAGTCCTTAAACGATCAGCAGAACCTGTATTTGCTCTCTTAGCAAGTAGGGAAAAGAATGAGTGCTGCCAGACCCCTGCAAAAATGACTTTCTCCAGGCTATTGGCATGATCTGTCTCTGATCAAACCATTAGAAACAAACTTCACGAAGGTGGCCTGAGGGCCTCGCGTCCTCTACTAGGCCTTCGGCTCCATCCCTGGCACCGCAGAGTTGCAGTGGCATTCACCAGAGAACACCGGCAGTTTTGGTACTGACACCCTGTTTTTTTTTTTACAGATGAGAGCAGGTTTCCTCTGAGCTCATGGGACTGATGTGAAAGGATTTGGCAAGTCTCCCCTGAACGTTATGCTGCCTGATACATTGTTCTGCATGACTGGTTTGGCGATGGGTCAGTGTTGGTCTGGGGAGGCTTTTCCATGGAGTGATGCCCTGACTTGCACTTGAAAAAGAATGGCACCCTGACTGATATTAGGTACCAGGAATGAAATTCTTTGACCCATTATTAGACCCTTCACTGGTGCAGTAGGTTATGTTTTCCTCCTAGTGCATGATGAGGCCTGCTTGTGGCAAGAGTATGAGGGAAGTTCCTGGAGGATAAAGGAATTGATACCATTGACTGGCTTCTATGCTCTCCTGACCTAAATCCTATAAACATCTCTGGGACATCATGTTTAGGTCCACCTTACAGCACCAGGTCAGAATTTGAGTCTGATACTGCTCCATAGAGCTGTGATTATGGGGCGTGTTTCGAACGAACCAGGAAAAAAAAATCCTCTGCACTCAATTGGATAGACCTACAACCAATAAGAGCAACGGAGTGTGCGCCGTATGTTAAGCGAGGCATAGTTGAATAGTCTGAATTAGCGAACGTACAACGTTGCCTACTATGTTTACAACATGGGATTCATATCACGACATTGCGAGTTATTTACTAAGTCAGACAGTCAGATGATCTCTTACCATTTGTAAGTTAGATGAACTTCGTCCACGGCGATACCCATAACGTTGGCTTGAAAAACATCGGAGCCTAGCATGTCCCTCCACTTGTTGTTCAGCAGCCAGGATTCCGGGCTTCCGAAAAGGAGCTGGCAACGACCGCTGGCTATATCCACCTCGTCGTTCACGCCGAGTTGCATCGCTGTGATGCCCATTTTAGTTGCTTCTTTCACGAAACGAATTCAACCCAAGCGCGCTTTGGTGACGCGGTTGATTACGTTACTGTTGATCATCTGTCCATCATCGTATAAAGCCCGCCCTGACAATTTGATTGGCCCGCCAGATATTGGGCGAGCATACTCGCGCTAGTATTGAGCAATGCCAGACCGAACTTCCCGACCAAAAACATTGTGGGCGGGACTAAGTTCGGAATGGCACCCAGGCTACCATATAGCCTCTCTATTCAAAAAGTGACTTGGCTATTTCTTACCTACATTTCCGGACAAATCATCCACTATACCTTTAAGACACGTTGTATACTTGCTGGGAGCATTTAAAAAGGCCCGAGAGTAGAGCCTAGAGGAACCTCAGATATGATCTCTAGTTGCTCAGATGGAAAACTGCAGTATTCTTCTGCCAGAGGAGGCCAATCTGCTGTGATTCTTTTGTTCGAGTAAGTTGTGCATTACACCCTATAAAGACTGTCAGATATCTCTAAAGTTCTCCGTTGTGTGGTGAACAAGGGCCTACAGTCCAGTTGTGAGTTGGTAGAGGCTTTCCTTACTGTTAAGCTTTCTTTTTACATAAGTTAATACACAGCCTAAACTCTGAGCATCTGCATCTAACTAAAATAAAGTTACATGGAATTTAAGGGGAAAGATGTGCCTTAAACAAGCTACACTACTTTCTAACATTCTTTAAGCAGCAGATCAAATACTTTTGAAAACAATGTTTTTACACAGGACAAAGTATATGCAGTTACAGTCCCGACATTAACTACTGTTTGTGGAACTTTAAGATCATTAACTGCTTCTGTGTACACTGTTGAAAATATTTGTCGTAGTAATTTTTATATTTCTCACAGCCTTGTTAATGTTCTTATTGCCCACCTTTTTATACTTTACTATGACAGTCAAACTGTTGCTGAGTAATATCATACACAGTACTTAATGGAGATTTTTTTTATTGGAACAGAAGAGGAGAATCTTAAAAATGGTGCAAATATCTGTTCATTTTAGATCTCATTTGTGAAAAAATGCTTATGACACCAAAAATAAAGCAACATAAAACTATTATTTCAGATTTACTATCATGTGTGTCTTAATTCACAGCTGAACTAATGTACCACCGGTTGTTTTATGTTCCATCTTTTAAACACTCATCCTATCAGATGCTTCATGCATTTTCAGCAATATAACACACATCATTATGATCATCTTTAATATGATACATGCAATATACTTTTTCAATATATTGCCAGATTGGGTGCTAAAAAACATTGTTATACATGCAAAACATTGTCTAGATTCATAAAGTTGGGTTTGTTAGAACGACATGTCCTTAATTATTATTATTCAGTGGAGTTGCATAAATCAATTGAGGGGGATTTATTAAGATAACACTTTGGCAAGATTATATTAGTTCACTACGCAGACAAGACATTTTTGAAGGCTCTTTGACCACAAAATCTTGTGGTAGGAATGTTAAGTGGAAATACAGCAACATGTGATTTTTTTAGTATTATTGTTGTCATACTATATATAGAAACATTTTATAGAATGAAATTTAACTTAGAGAACTCCCTCATGAAATGCTGTGAAAATCCCTCCAACGAGCACAGGGAAATCAAAAAGAGAAGCCTGTGTCATGGAGTTAAATATTACTGTCATTAATATAAAATCCCATTGTCTATATAAGAACTGTCATCTGCAAAAACATAAAAGTATAATGGAGATTTGATTCACACATTACATCTTTCTTGATAAACCTCCTACAGGCTCTTTGTAGTAAGAGGTTTCAGTTTCAGTGCCATCCATCACGAACAGTCCAATCAAATAAAAGCCATCCCACAGAGGATCATAATATCTGAATATTTCCTCACCTGAAGTAAAATCAAGTTTTTAAATCATATCACTGAAATTGAGAAAAGAACAATTTCCATAAAATTAATTTGTATCTAGGTGTTGCCTTGAGATTTTAGAGGCACTAGATTTCATTTTAAGGGAGAAGGAGCCCAGGGCAACAAATGTGAGATACTGTTTAATGGAAAGCATGACTTGTGAAGAGTAAATCTGGTTTCAGTTTACATGCTGCCTGGCCGCTTGTCCTTCCATATGTCAGTTCAGCATTTATAGATTGTACATACAGACTTGTGCTCGCAAATCAGCAGCCTGTCAGGCTTTTTTTCTCCACCTTTTTTGCTCCAGAATCCCCACCGTTTCCTTACTGTGTCTCTAAAGCCCTTGGATACAAATGCAGCACACAAACACAGACTGAAAGACTCTTTGTCTCATCTTAGATGAGAATTGAAAATGTGGTTTCCGCAACGTTTAGGCTTTTATAAAAAAAAAGTACAGATATTAATCTTTCGCATTCCAGCTGTGACTCGCTGCATTAGCTGTTGAGAAAGGGGAAAAACAGATTTCTGGTTTGAAAATATGTAAAGCTTTATGTTTCTGATGTTCAAAGCATAGAGTGAACTGAGAGAAGAAATAAGACTCAGAAAATATAAGCTAACCTACTTTTAGTTTGTATTGGTCAAACTCATCTGATTTTAATGCAGCAATCCTGCGATGGAACTCCTCTGACAAACATTGAGGGAGCTACTTGTTTTACACACAAGCAGTCACTCCATTTAAATTATCTAGTTTAGAATTAAGATTACCAGAAAATAGGTTTCAGAAACCCAAATGTCTGTCTAAAGAAACTATAGATGACCATAGATTTAAATAGAATTGCTTAAACTAGCTCCAGTACTTTCATCGCATACACTTGATTCACCTCATGATGTGATCATAAATGTAAACCTCATTTTTTTAATGAGCTAATATATAGACAGAAACATTTTATCTATTGGTTACCTTAACATGTAAAGCAGATCTACTTCTGAGTTAATGAAGATTCATTAACCCACATCACGGTAAACAGAGAACGCACAACATGATTTGTTTCACTTTAATAATAAACATTTAGAATGCTTTAAAAATCTATTTACAACACTGTACTCTTAGTGATCATTTTAAGAGTACTTTAAAAAAAAAAAAGTTTCGTATGATTTTGGTTTCAAGTAATCAAAACCTTGATACTTTCTCAGTTCAAGGTTATTAAATGATTAAAACTGCATGCAAACACACTGAAATTTCCCCAGTGATAATATCTTCTACTATAAAGTGAGTTAGCCATTTTGATGTCCTAAACATTTGCTTACATTTTTCATCCCTCATGTGTGACACCAGGTATTTTTGTCATGGCACAGCCTTACTGTATACTCTGATCAACAGCCGCCATATTGGATATGGTGTCATGCCAATGTTAGCCTTATTTTGCTGGTTTCGCTATTTCTCTATCTTCTGACACATGCTCTGCTCTCCTTTCCCTCCCCTCAGTCTCAGCAGCACGGTTGCTTACAACGCTTGGCCCCTCCTTCCCATTTCAAATTCTTCTCAAAACAATATGTTTTTGAAATCCCTAACGCCCCCCAGTTTCTCCCCATGTTTGGACATTCAACTTGGGGTGGATTGGATGACCAAAATTCTTACTTCATTAGGGGGTTTCGTTTTTGTTTGTTTTTTCACTTTAAACTCAGCAATTCCTATTTTTGAGCATAAATTTAAATTGCTAAACTCCCAGTCCGATCCGGGAGTGAAACTGCACCCAACCGACCTGTATTCCTGATGCAAATGGGGGGGAAAAACAGTTGGGGTTTTACACTTGGCCACAGCAACCAGCTTATGCACTATAAGCAGTACAAACACATAACAATGTATTTTATGCATTCAAACAATTAAGAAACATTATCACCAACAGATGTTTTAGTCTGGGATTTCAGGACAGTTTCAGAAAATATGCTGTTTTTTTCCAGCTTTCTCTAAGTTTTAGTTTACATTTTAAAGTGTAGTGTGGCACCCACATTAGAGGCAGGCAATGCTTATAGATCACCAAACTGGAGGTTGAGGCATTCCTGTTGTCCTATGTACTAATGGAGAGCATCTAACAACACAAAGAGGTAGCTGTCTTTGCATCGAATAAAAATTTCTGCATAAGTTGCACACATGATACATGACTGAAAAGCTGGTTATACCAAACAGCTTTTAGAATCCATATTTTGAATTTTGGCATATTGAAGATTGTGAAATAGTTACAGCTACAGTCAGTTGCAAGGGTGTGCAAATGCAGTCCAAGGAAAAGGTGTAGGAGTTATAATCAGATTTGTGTCATAAAATGTAATGTTAGAGCTATGAAGGCATAAGCTGTTTAATGCAACATGTTCAGCCTCAAACTGTAAAATCATGCTGTCCATCAACTCAGATTTGGGTGTGTCCCTTTTAGCAAGACATATTTTCCACCTCACATTTTCCATCTCTCCCAGTTGCCGTCTCCTTGGTATTTTCATGCTTTCTGCTTTAGGGAGTTAAGAAGTGAGAGAACATTTATTTAGACAGAGCTGACACTTGTACATTTCCTCTTCAAAACCAATCAACTTTCAAAATTCTGTAGTTTAGATTTTTTCCCTCACTTTTTGTTCACTTTATTGCTCTAAGTATCAGATGTTGTCCTAATTGTGACAGAAAACAAATGCTGAATTAAACAACAACAAAAAAAGAAACTACTTCGCTGTAAAAAACTCGCAAGTGTAATCGTGATTTGTAAAAAATGAGTTTGACAATTGAATCGAATGATAAAAGTAAACTAACCAAATTATTTCTTTTTCCGATTCTGTGACGTTCCAGATGTGTTTATTGTTCTGGCCAAATACTGGACCTGCTTAAATTAAAGCATATTGTGTAAATAATCACTCACAGCTTGTGTTTTATCTGCCCTGTGGCTCAATTTATAAAAGTCTTACTTAACAATTTTAATCAAACCAATGTATATACAGTGCGTCAAAAAATATCTCCAACATCAGCTTTGAAGTTCCTGTGGAAAAGGTCCAAAATCCCAGTTCATCTGCAACCAAAAGAAAGTGGTTGTAAAAGAGGCAAGCCTAAAACGACCACTATGAGAGCTTTGCTGAGAAGAGGAAGGGAAATCACACTGTTTGCAATGGCTGAGAAGATGTTTCAGAAATTATCAAGAAAGACACTAACCTCTAACAGTTAAATCAGAATCCATTTTCACTTTCCCACTATAAGCATACATTCTTACAAGACTCATATAAACTCTATGCTATCCTGTTGTCTGAGGATCTGCATATTAGAATCTCCACATGTTGTTTTTCTTTAAAGCCTTTGGCCATAACAAGTAGCATACGGGTAGGTTTTTGGTACCATGAGGTTTAATTTTGAAGTATACCATTAAGAATCATTTGTTAGAAAAGTGACAAAATTACCAGGGAAGATGTATTGGTTGAATTTGGACGTAAACCACATTAGCTATGTTGAATGTTAAATATTCTGCCCTTGCCAGGCCACAGTGTGGCTGTTTAAAGGTTTAAAGGACACTTGTAATTTCAATGTTGTGTTTCTTTTGACTGGAACTAGTATTAGCTTTATGCAGCAGCCCAACCAGAGCCCCAACTTGAATCAGACTGAGAATCTGTGGAGGGAGTCATTTATTCCAGTCACTTTTATAGATAAGCCTTTTCATGTGCTGCTTTCAAGTGCTGCTGGTCTTACTTTACAACAGCAAGATTTAAGAAATTGTAAAGCAAGAATCTGTAAAATAAAACTCTTTGAAAGATAGTTTTATATTAAATTTTTCACAATGTAGAAAATACATTTTGCTGCTTACCGGTGAGATATCGAATGAGTGTTAAGCACATCTGCAGCCTGGCAGGTTTTTGCCTACTGCTCTAGGCCTCGTTGTTTTTAGGAATTGCAAGTCAGGTTTTATAAAGGTGTGCTAAATTGGTGTTAGACAACACCTGTTTGTGAAAAAAATTTTTTTTACTTAATTACTTTGGAATATTCAGTAGCAATAAATCATTTATTTGATATGTGTTGTTACACTCATTAGGGCAGAATTATGCCACATCGAATCACTCTTGTTTACCTTCAAATCAATGTTTCACACAGCATCGTGTCAGAGGGAGGAATCGGATGATATTGTTGTGTCCCATTTAATTATCCAAAATGAACCAGAACACTGGCAGCGCATCAAGGTACACATTGCATCAGTTACAGATCAGACACTTTGCCAGTCCAGCAGGAAAAAATAACACAAATGATGTTTTACAGATTGAAATGGTGTCTTTCCTTAATCTTTCATTATGCATTGGAAATGAACTTTTTTCTGTGAAATTTGTCTTAACCTCCTTTTGATATTAAAACTTGATTGTCTCATTCCTCATAATCTACGATGATTTTCAGAGTCTGATCGGATGTTATGTCGTAATTTAAGCTTGACATTCCAGTTGGGTCTTGAGCTTTCTACTTTTTTATGGTCTCACTGTAGCTCCGAGGCTCAAAATGTTTGCTGTGTTTCCTTTTTTCACTCTGTGAATGAAGTGGATTTGTAGGGTGGAATCAGTATGGAGGAAGGGCTTTCACCTCCATTCACACGGTCAGCGTAGCTTCATGAGAAGAGCGTCAGCTAGTAATAAGCTCTCCAAGCTACAGTCAATGAAGCAAAGAAACAGTTTGATTGCTGTTTCCTCAACATTATGTGATCCCTTTAGTCCATCAAATGAATGCACAGGCAGATTAATAAATCCAGACCTCCCAGGACATGAATGTATACATACAGAGCATCAGGTTAAAGCAAACACACTGTAAACAAAGTTGATGAGGGGAACAATGGCATAATTCATCACTGTTCACACACACACACACACACACACACACACACACACACACACACACACACACACACACACACACACACACACACACACTACATCATAAGCACACCTTCACATGTGATGCCTCAACCTTTCCTAAAGACACACAGTCATTCATGAATGAAAATTCATCTAAACATGGCCTAATGCAAGCCTGCAAACTATGGAAAATGCATGTGTGGAACCAATTTCATTCGTAAATGGGAAGGTCTCCCTTTTAATCCTTACCCTCTCATTTCTAACTGGCTGCTAAAATAGAAGCCAGCTTGTAGGACATCAGAGGAAGGAGTACTAAGAGCGAGGGCTGAGGTCACCATTCATAGTGATTTGAACGATAGTTTCTGTGTGGAGCTACAGGGTTGGCCAAGTAGTTATAAGCAGCGAGCCAGCGAGGCCAATTCTATCCCTGGCTAACTATCTTCTTACACTGTAAAACCGGGCAAGCACATACAGTCGAACACTCATGCATATTGTAAATATATACTATCAGATGCATAGATACACACTTTAATATTTCTTTTTATTTTCTTCACTAGTATCAGAGTATGCATGAAAAACTCACTTCTTTTTGGCGACTCTCCTTTTTTCCATCAGTAAATGCACCACAATAAGCAGAACCAAGTTCAACAAAAAAACGACAACCACAACAAAATAACACTATCTGGTGTGAACTGTGTTACTGAGGGAAGAAGATTCAAAATATTTTTTGTATCATTAAAGTGTTTAAAACTAAAAGGAAAGTTCCTATTTATGAGGAACCATTTTTTTAAAACCCAGTTTTAATTTTGCAGCGGCTTATGGATCAAAAGCTCCAGAACTTGCCTGGATTGTCACAATGAAGGTAACATTGTCCTAGATCACAGAACTCGCTGTTTAAGACTTTATTTAAATATAACCATGACGCACACTTTGTATCTTTTAACAGAACCTGTTGGAGAGCAGAATGTTGACATGAAATGAGAAGAGCGATGATTGTTAAGCAACACATAAGCTTGTCTGAAGTACAGTTTAGATAACAGAACGTTCCTGGTAAGGCCGGTCAGGCTGACCAGTGTACGCGACTTTTGGCAATTCACCTAAAAGACCCATGGAAAGTTCTTAGAGATGCCAGAAGATTTACTATTTATTTTCACTTTGACACCAATGGTATGACTTTCAGAAAATACACCCACATATACCACAATGTTTGTCTGTCTGGAACCATTTTTTCTATGACATGTCAAGAGTCTAAGCAGGAAACAGGGAGGGTGAGAAAAGTGCGGCAAAATGTCTCTGTTTTATCGTTTGGTGATTTCAGCGGCCATCTAGTGATAAGGATCTAACCTAACCGTATGGTGTTCAAATCAGCCCAGGCCTGGATCAGCCCATGTTTAACCCAGCGCAGGGTTTACGAGATAAATAAATGTTTTCAACCCATCGTACTTACTCAGTGTTGGAAGAAATTAAATAAAATTGTTTCATCTTTAAATAAATCTGTGTGTAGCACCTTGTGTTTTCTTGAAAATGCTATATAAAGTGGATTGGATTATTTATGTATTTCAAGTATTCAATCTGGAGGAAAAAGTGTTTTCTGGTAAATGTTTACTCACCTTGTGGTCACAAAGGTCTTTGCACATGGTTAAATATGGTGTTTTGCCACTAAAAATTGTTCATGATTGTGACGATAGATCTTAGAATAGATATATTTTTGTAAATATAACAAAACTTTTGCAATACTAGGAATATTACACAATAGTGTTGGTCCACACTGACTTTAGTTTACATCTAGAAAAGTTTCCGGCAGCTTAATTTAAAGAAAAAAATTTATGTTTAACTTTTCTTTCATTAAAAACTAATTGTGAAGATGTCCTGCATTACCTTTAAAAACATTCCTAAAGTTTCGTTACATGAAATAGCTCAGAGGAGGCCTGGTATACTACATGACCAGCACAACACCTTTAAGAACCATTCACTACCATAATTATTTATAACCCCAGTTAAAATGTGAAACCTAAATACAGAAATGTACCAAATAGTTTGGACCCTTGGACACGGCAGACAACCAAATCAAGCACTCAAGGAGAAATATTTACAACTGTATTTTGCACAAAGGCAACACCTACAAAGACCATAATGAAACAAGGCAGATTTGTTACTTAATGTAAATGCTGCCTGAAATAATTTGACACAAAGGGTAGAATGTGGTAAGGTCGGCCTCACTGAGCAGGGACTTCCAGCCAGCTCTGAGAAAGTTTGCAGCCGGCTGAATCAGCCTGCATCCAAACTGGACCCTGAACGTTTGAAGAAAGGGGGAGTTTTCAGATCCTGGGTTGGAGGGAACTACTGGCTCAAGCGGAGGAGTTCAAGTGTTTTAGGTTCTTGTTAATGAGTGGGTTAGAAAGACGGATGGAAGGGTGGATTAAGGCTGTGTTTGCTGTAATGCGAAAGATTTACCAGTCTGGCCATTTTCCAACTACGTGTGGGCCAGCTTTCAAGATGTACCACGGCTTTAAATGCCATAAAACATTTCCATCATTATGTTCCAAGGGTTTTTAAAAGAAATTCAAGAGACAGGGAGGTGTTTTGTCCAGATGAAAAGCAGCCTTTAACCACCTTTTGCTGCCAGCTGTCATTGAGGAACCTTTCTAAAACTTTTCTGTTGTGGAAATTAATTTAAAAAAGTCATCTGTTGGGGACATTATTCAAGAAGAAAAGGGACAATCTTAGTATTCAGGGAACACTTTTTCTCTGTATGGTGACACTGTTTCAAAACAAATGTTTTCAGCCAACAATGAGAATTCGGGTAGGCAACGAAAGGGGGACCCGTCCGGTCCTGATTTACTCATTTTGTGGGATACACCCTATATTCTTGGATGGAAAACGGTGTGTCTTTCGACCTTGTCATTCCTGGACGTTTGAAACGTTTGCATGTTTGGATTCAGGATACTTGGAATTCTGCCTTATTGGATCTGGTGGATTTTTGATGTATCAACAAATACAGCGGATGTCGGTAGCCATTTGGCCTTGATCAGGCTGCCGGCTGCATATGACGCGCTCACTAAGGCGGTGAACGGACAGATCTGGAAGGTGGAGGAGCAAAGCCGAAAAGCTGGATATGCTGGTACACAGACTGGCTTCGGTGGTTTGAACTCAAGGGGAATTT
Source organism: Fundulus diaphanus (assembly GCA_037039145.1). Taxonomy (NCBI): domain Eukaryota; kingdom Metazoa; phylum Chordata; class Actinopteri; order Cyprinodontiformes; family Fundulidae; genus Fundulus; species Fundulus diaphanus. The sequence continues at coordinate 35,429,420 of CM073135.1, forward strand.
TGGATAAAATCTGGAAGTGAAGCGCGGAAAAGCCCAACAATTTGAAAAATTGGATTTCACCATTTGGAGCCAGCAAAAGACTTAAAGCTGACAGGAAAGTCAGAGCAGCTGTATCATAACAAATAAAGTATTTGGTCTGCCTCCCTATCTCTACTCCTGGTTTGTTATGAGGAACGAGCTCAGAACTCTACCCTGCTACCCCCTCCCCCCCGCTGACATCTGCGGATGCTTTCTGAACTGTTGGCCGGCTGATACCATCAAGGACAATTGCCTCTGGAGAGTGTTCACGGAAATATAAACACTTTCACCCAAACAGACACACATAACTGATGCTCATATAAACTGATGAACTTACACGCGACCAGTCTCTAATGTTTACCTTCTGCCATATGTGTCTCGTCTTATTTGTGCTTTTTGTGCAAGAGGTTTTTGATATCTCAAACTGTATCCTGTTATAGGATAAAGTATGAGGTATGTTTTTTCCCTCCCACTTTCCTTTGTTGAAAATCTATCTTTTCCACAGATTCAAAGGCAGCGCCCGGTGGGCACCGTGTAATGCGGTCCCTTGTCAGCAAGGCCCCAGTAAATTGTCTCCCCCTAAAATGTTTGTGATGTTTTGTCTTGCCGGTTGTACTGAAACAGCCATTTCCCTCTGGGATTATTAAAGTATGTCTGATTCTGATTCTGATTCTGATAGCATGACTTCACTGCAGATGGACATAAACTGGTCATTTAACTAGCAAAGGGCAGCTTAAAGGAAAACAGCAGATGAAAACAACATTTTGACCTGGTGTGGTGTTCTGTTAGTTGTGACATCATCCAGGGGAGGCAGATCATCTACTATTACCATATAACATAGAAAGGATTCCTGGATCAATGTGTGCTTCTGTGCTTTTTTGTGTCTCTGCTGAGTCTGCTCTAACCCCCAGTCGGTCGAGGCAGATGACCGTTCACACTGAGCCTGGTTTTCCTTCCTGTTAAAGGTGAGTTTTCCTCTCCACTGTCACTTTATGCATGCTCAGTATGAGGGATTGCTGCAAAGCCATCGACAATGCAGATGACTGTCCCTGTGGCTCTACGCTAATTCTGGAAGAGTGAATGCTGCTTGGCTTGATGCAATCTGCTGGGTTTCCTTATATAGGAAGCTTTTTGACCAATCTGTCTGGGTGCTTTGATTGAATTGACTTTGTAAAGTGCCTTGAGATGACATGTGTTGTGAATTGGCGCTATATAATTAAAATCAAATTTAATTTAATTAATACCACACTAGCTTTGTATGTCACATTCATGCCAGCCATCAAGGCAAGCAGGGTTATTTGTATAGCTCATTCATATGCAAGGTCATTTAAAGTGTATATATTCAAAGAATTAAGCTTTAAATGTTTCATTGTATTTATTTTTTAAATATGTTTTTCTTTCTTCTGTGACTCACCTTGAATGGTCTTGCATATAAATAGGCTATTCATTTAAAGGAGTGATGACAGTGATGATGTTAAAATTTAAGTATGACATAAAATACAGGGTAAAATGCTACTTTTAAACAAAGAAACAGCTTTGAAATACAATTATATTTTGTAATAATAATAATTCTAAGTTTAATAAGCAGATAAGGGTTTGACTTTACAGAAAAGCTGCTGTAAACAACAACGTTTTCAGTTCTGATTTAAAGGAGCTGATCTCCCCAATCTAGAGCCAAGGTGCCTCCCATTGTTTATTCCTGTTGTGGGAATGACCTGGGGAGTCTGCATGGCTCATATCTGAACAGCAACTCTGAGATGTCTTTAGGCTCAAGAACATTCAGCCTCTTATAGGCCAAGAATAAGGTTTGTGAAGATACAATAAAAACAGAGGCAGTGCAGTGATTTAAAAATTGCCGTAATATGATCTATGTTCCTGGTGTTGGTCAGGACTGTGGCAGCTGTATTTAGGACACAGCTGCACCTGCAAAGATGCCATTACAATCATAGACATCATATACGTAGACGCCCCATTGTATGCTGCCGGCCGCTAGACTGACGTGCCTACAGGGCGGCCATCTTGGGTCAGACCACAGATCAGACATCTGCTGTCAAAATGAATAGGAGGCAGCTCAGATTTAATTTAAATCATATGTTCACAATGCTGGTGACCTTTCAGACAGATTACACATATTTATTCAGAACAAAAACAATTTAAACTGAAGTCTAACGGGATGATATATATACTCACAGTTATATATTTTCAGTTACATAATATAATAAACAGAAATTATACACACATCTCTCTCTCTCTCTCTATCTATACATATATATATATATATATTATACATATATTATATATATATATAAATATACACACATATATATATATTATACATATAATATATATATATTATACATATGTTATAATATATATATATATATATTATATATATTATAATATATATATATATATATTATACATATATATATATATATATATATATACATATGTTATAATATATATATATTATATATATTATAATATATATATATATATATTATACATATATATATATATATATATATATATATATATATATATATATATATATATATATATATATATATATATATATATATATATATATATATATATATATCCTCAGTCAGATCTTTTAGAAATCAGGGTGATTTTCTCCGCTTCCATCCCTGCTACCCATTAGCACATAATGTGTTTATGCCGGAAAAAACTGTAACTGTAAAGTATGAGGATTAATTATCATAAACTCTTACTTGTGGAAGGTAATTCCCCGGGATCTGGTTTGTAATACCCTTTTATTTCCACACCCATAAGCCGAGCAAAAGTCGGGCATCCTGGGACGTAGCTCTGGAAGTTTGCTGACTGTCAATACAAATTCGAAATTATGTATTAAGTTAGACTATCAATCTTTTAATTCAATCAATTGGTCCCATGTAGCCCCTAAAGGGGTGACGTCTTCAGTCAGCTAATTTATCTGGAAATCGGTTGAGAATTCACCGGATTCAGAGTGTCTGAAAACATAAAGTACATTTTCCTGAACTGACTTGTATTCTGTCTGACTGCAGCTTGGTCTGACCTAAGATGGCCGCTCTGTCGGCACGCCTCTCAACCGAGAACGCGGCGTCTACGTATTCATGTCTGTGATTACAATAATCTAACCTACTGAAAACGAAAGCACCAGTTTTTCTTCCTGTTTTGACAGGAAACCCTTTATCTTGTGATGTTTTCAAAGTGGTTGTGGGCAAATTTAGTTATACGGTTTAAGTGGCTTTTTACATTCAGGCCCAAATCCATAACAACACTGAGCTTTCTGGAATCCTCTCTGTTTTAGCCTCACTGAGTCTAGTGTAGTGTTGATCTGGTGGACCTCTGTCTTTTCCTCATTATTAAGGATAGATCTCTTTCTAGTCTACTCACTGATATTATAGACAAACTCCCACCGCTTACAATACTGAGATCTAGACATCACTAGCTGGATTCACTGTCAAAGCTATAACTGGGAATCCTGTTCAGAAACACCTTTTTTTAAACTGGGTAAAATTGTCCTACCATCCTGAAAGTAGTTAATACATTATGTATTCAGAAAAAGGAGTTTAAAAAAAATCAATCTATGTGGGAGCTGCAGGCCTGTAAAAACTCTAACCAATCCCTGCTTTCCGCACCGAAGACCATGGATTTATCAGAGTTTTGGTCCAGCTCTCACTACCCTCTCTCCCACAAGTTCTGGGGGTATCACTTTATCTATTGTTCCACATGCCAATCTTTCTGACACATTCACATAACACCAATATGTGTGCACGTTCCTTGTTAATTTCCGCTTGCTGGCTGTGCATGCACACTTCTAGATTTTATGTATCCAGTTGGCTTAGCGGTTAGCTTCTGTGCTAGTCGTTCATTGTAGCTCCGCTGCTCTCACCGTAGACTTTGAACATGGTTGAGAGTCGCAAGAAGTGAACCACGTACAAGTTTATAAGAAGACGAGGAAGGCCTCAGTAGAAAGAAATAAGACCAGAGTGGATTTGGGAGATTTTTTTCACACAATCCCCCTGAAGAGCAGAAAAGCAGATAAGTCGGTCTTGCATATGCGCAGTTATTCAAAAAGGGACCTGGGGAGACCTCTGGAAAAATCGCCGAACCTAGCATTCAAAGTGCTTAACACGATGAAAACATAAGAACAGATAACACATAGAAAGTACACAGCGGCATAATAAAGGAAAGTTGGACTTGGGACTGAAATCAATGATGTTTCAGTTAATACCTTAAAAAGAACAGTCAAAGGCGACTTTAAACAAGTAGGCTTTCAACCTTAATTTAAAAGATGTCAGGATTTTTGCATTTTTCCCAGTTTCTGGGAGTTTGCTCCAAATTAGTGTCAGTCTCGAGCAGGCAGTGAACCCAATATTTGTATGTATATTAATATTAATCAATATAAATATGTATTTATTCATATGAAAAGAAATAGACACTTGTACAAGCAGGAAAACCTCTGCTGGAGAATGCTGAGAAGCCAGGCGGAGAAGAACTGGCTGCAACAGCAGTAGCGCTGCAACAATTAGTCGACAATGTAGACAATGAAAAATTGTCGGCGCAATGTTTATATATTTAAAAATATATAAACATTGCTGCGGTCTCAGAGTTTCACTTTCAGTGGTAGTTTAAATCACATGCAGTTGACTAAGGCTGCAGCAGAGGGAAGTGTAGCGTCAGATCTTTGGCACACAAAGAGCACCCGTCACATGACCCTCTCACATGGCTACAGCTCCATGCGGTAATGGCCGAATGAAGAAGACACCTACATTACACTTTCCTTGATATGAAATTAAGTTTTAGATTGATTTTAGGTAAGAATGTGGTTGTGTAAAGCAAAAATATCTGCTTGGTTTATCAAATTATGGCTTAGTTGGCTTCTTCTACATCTCTAACAGATGAGTGGCATGAGTGTGATAGGCACAGGCGGACCTGAATGAGCTTGATTTTAGTGAGCATGAATGATCATGGAAACGGGAGGATCAGACAGGGAGAGATTAATTAACGGTTAGAGCTGAGCTGGGACACAAAAAAGGTGTAGAGATAAACAGTAATGAACAGGGATAGTTTCAAAACAAAGAAATAACTGAAGAATTAACTAGTAGACGAAGCACAAAGGAAATGAACTAATAAGACATCTGTCTAGTAATATAGAGCCTCGAATAAGGCAGAAAATAAAGAATATCAGAAGGAAATTATCAAAATATACGCATAATGGAAAACCAAAACACAAAATCGTGACATGTGGTAAACTGTATGTCTGAAGATTGAAAGACTTTGAAATGACTCTCCTGGCATTAGTGAAGTTTGGTGGCTCAGTCATGCTTGGAGACTGCTTTTCTTTCTCTGTGATGGTCCTGGGGTATTTTTGTAGTTTTCCTGTTTCTCTCTTGCATCCTAGGTGGAACCTCCCTGGTGAACACATTTACCCGTAATTAGTCCGCTCGTCAGAGTAAGGTAGGTAGGACCAATGAGAGAACTCACGTCTTCACTTTCTACCATAAGAGAAGCTGCTGCTCCGGTTACACTGCCACCTCACCTGTCTGCCACCCCATCCATTTCCTGCAGAGAAGAACAAACAAACATCCCTCTATTCCTCTTCCAACAGCTTCACTCATCAATCACACTTTGAAGTGAATTCTTCTTCAGTAAGAATAATTTATGTCAGCATATATACTATCAAGTTACCCCTGAACATTTCTGACCCTCTTTTCTCTATTTCTTCAGCCCAAAATTGTAAAATCCAATATATGTATATTTACCTTCAGTTTTTTTATAACCAGTTTTTTGATGATAAACTGCTTAAACCTTTACCAGGCCTTCTTTCAGGATTTTGAACGTCTCTGAAAGCATGACATCCTTTAGCGGTGGAAACATGCAGCATTTAGAAGATAAGATGGATTCAATCAAGAATTAGTAATTCCTGGTAGACGCCATCACGCTCTTTTTCAGGAACCTGAACGCATTGGACTTTTCAATAAGAACATTATATATTTTAAAGTCCACTGAGACTTGGTTTGAGACGTCATCCTGAAGGATGAAAGAGCGGCCATCAAAGGTGCCTGACTTGAACTCAGGTACTTGAAGAATGTGGTTGGCACCTACAACCTTTGTCCATGAGGAATTTGCTAAGATACCTCATTAACACTGCTAGAAGATGTCTGACCATGAATCCCATTTTTTGCTGGTGCTCTACTAAGTACTAAAGATGCTTGTCATGACGAGCTTTAAATAATTCTGAGACTACAGCAGTCATTAAAGAAGGATTGGTGTTGAATTTGATAAAATCCTTTTTAACCGATGAGGTTTTTGTTTGCAAACAGCTGCTAGTTTAATATATTTCGTCCAATAAACCTTATTTGCTGTGGTGGTTGAATAATTTTGATATTTATATGGATAAAAGAGAGTCTAAAGACTCTCTTTTATTCATACCAGCCTGTCTTATGTAACATTCAAACAAATATGGAAAAAAATTCAAGTTTAGGATACAGACAAACAATATTTGTCAGCGTACAGGAGCGCTCTGTGTTCTTTCCTTCATTTACTCTGGGTGTGGTTCGACAGACAGGAAACAGTCCTCTCTGCTTTTAGCTGGGGCCTAACAAAGGGCGTGCACGTACTCCGTATGTCCGTACCCTAATGTCTGTGTCAGTGTGTGTACTGTGCCCAAACATATGATTAAGTAAACAAATGCTCTTCCCAAAGATTTTGTTTCCTCAGTCAAATCTGATTAATAATTCTGTGAGGTTTATTCAAAACCTGCAAGAAAATCTCAGTGGAGTGTAAAAAAACCATGCATGACTTGCTACTAGACTGCTAAAACAGAGTAGCCCAACTATTTCCCCAGAAATTTACAATATTAACACGAAAAAGCACAAATATTTCACTCTGTTTTGTTGTTCATCTTTTTCGGTGTGTTTGTGCGGACATGTGTCCAGACGGACGTCAAAGTGGTCAGTTCATCTTGGCTGCGTTGCCAAGGGCTGGACCACTGTGGTTTCATCTGAGCCTAGTGCCAGTACGCAGTGCATGTGTGTGTGTTGACTTGTCCTTAGGCTAAAATGGGCACCGACCACAACAGACAAACAGATCGACTGATAGACAAAAAGAAGAAGAAAAGCTGAGAGACGGACCACAGAGAGGAGAGAGGGCCCCACTGTAAAATTTTGTTTCCAAACACAACAACTCCCTCCTATATTGGATTTTTAACACGGAGGCCTCAGACCTCCACTGGCCTTTCTCTATGCATGGACCTGACCTCTGAGGAGGTTTGAGAGTATCCTGTGATTTCTTCTGTTATTATTATTCTGTAAATATAAATAGGTTACAGAGAAAGTTAAACATGTCAGTCAGGATTTGCCCAACTCTACATCACCACAGTCATAGCACCTTGCAAAAATATTTCTACCCAATGTGCATTACCCAATTGTCACATTACAACCAAAAGGTTTATTGCATTCTAGCTCATGATGCAGCAAGACAATGTTATGGTGAAAGGAAAATGCACTGCTATGTGGAAAAGTGTGACATTTAAACCACAACGGCTGTCATTTTTGCCTCACCACCAAACTTAGGCGACGCTCACACCGCAGGTCTTGATGCTTGATTCCAATTTTTTGCTGAAATTGCATTTTTTTAGGTGACCGTTCATACACCTATATAGTGCGATCGCCATCAGACTGCTGTCTGAACGGGTCAAAACCACAAAACAATCCTGGTGCGCAGAACAGAAGGAGACGTCATAGAGCAATGCACTGTTTATGGAAGTAATGGTGAATGTAATTGTTTCTAGAAGTGTTCAATAAAGTTTTGTTTAAAAAAACAAATCTGATACGCATCTGAATTAGTACATATGGAAGTGGCTCAAATCAGATCTTTTTTTTGGGGGGGGGTGAAAAGATCAGGACTGGGAAGTTCACACTGCCATGAAAAAGGCAGATATGGGTCACATATGGGCAAAACGATTGGATTTGGGTCACATATAATGTAGAAAAGATTCCTGAATCAATGTGTGATTCTGTGCTTTTTTGTCTCTCTTGCTGTGTCTCTGCTCTGTCTTCTCTAACTCCCAGTCAGTCAAGGCAGATGACCATTCACACTGAGCCTGGTTCTGTTGGAGGTTTTTCCTTCCTGTTAAAGGGGAGTTTTCCTTTCCACTGTCGCTTCATGCTTGTTTAGTATGAGGGATTGCTGCAAAGCCGTGGACAATGCAGACGACTGTCCCTGTGGCTCTATGCTCTTTCAGGAGGAGTGTATGCTGCTTGTCAAGACTTAATTCAATCTACTGGGTTTCCTTAGATAGGACATTTTTTGATCAATCTGTATAATCTGATCCAATCTTACAGTCTGATTGAATTTGATTTTGTAAAGTGCCTTGAGATGACATGTTTCATGAATTGGCGCTATATAAATTAAATTTAATTCAACTAAATAGAATTGAAATTGAATTGAATTTCCCTGCAGTGTGAACGTAGCCTAAGACTCTTCTTGTGTAAATTTAAATCTTAATATAAATACAGGTGTTCTGTAAAGGCCTGAGAAGTTTAGTTAGAGCCTCAAGAAGGCCAAGGAACATAACAGACAGCTCTGGGAGAAAGTTGTGAAGAAATCTAAATTAAACATATGTAATTCGACAATATCTTATGAATGGAACATTTACCAGAGCATGTTGTAACCATCATCTGAACAATGGAAATAGTATGGGAAAACCCCAAAACATGGCTGTCTGCCTAAACTAATAGGACACGTAGATGAATCAGAGAAACAATGAAGAGGATGGTTATAACTCTAGAGGAACTCATGAACTCTACAGCTAAGGGAATATTATTAGTCAGTTATTATTATTAGTCCTGTTTACATCTTGTTAGACTCTTAACAGGGTAACAAATACGGATGCAGGTAGACAGTTCCAAAGGTTTATTGATAGAGTGAATAGTGCAGCAGGATGGACGTCAGGGTTATTAGGGGAGATCTGGTCAGCCTTTAAGGAAAGGTGAGCAGATTGTGTATCTTAGGTTAGGTGGATTTGGAAGACCAGGAGGAAGACACAGAGGAGCTGAGGGTAAACTTGTCGGGGAAACACACGCTTCACCGTTCTCTGGGAAACTGATCACAAAGATGAGGGGTTGGATGAGCACGGACTGTAGAATAATCCACAATGGGTGAGCAAACAATCCGACGTCTTCCGTCTGGCTCCTCCTGCGGAGCTGCACCTGCCAATCCCACCCTGCAGAGGAGGAGGTGAGCAAGAGCAGCAACAAAAACAAGCACACGGGGTGTGCCTCGGTGGCGCAGTGGTTAGCGCGCACGACCCATGTACGGAGGCCTTAGTCCTCGATGCGGCTGACCCGGGTTCCACTTCGACCTGTGGTCCTTTGCCGCATGTCTCTCCCCCTTTCTCATACCCCCTTTCTTGTCAGCCCACTGTACACAAAAAAAAACAAAACGAGCCAGTAGTGCTGTAAAAACCTCAGAAAAAAACACAGATCTGTGAACATGACATTATTATTATTCAGTAATTATAGTTGTTGTTATTGTTGTAGTTGTTGCTATTATAGTAGTGGTAGTAAAGGATATTATGACAACAAAAAATTATATTATTATTCACAAACTCCACTAATCTGGGATTTACAGATGAGAGGCAACAAGAATGGTACTGCTGAAAGAAAATCTGATGAATTCCTTTTTGTTGTTTTGCACAATCAATGTAAGAGACCCAGCAACCATGTGGAAAAAAGATGTTCTGTTCAGAAGAGAACAAAACTGACCGTTTGGCCTCCATTCTAAATGCTATATGTGTTGGAAAACTAACACTGCACATCCCTCTTAAAACGCTGTCTCCACTGTGACACAGAGGGTATATTTTTCTTCAGCACAAACAGGGAAGCTAGGCAGGGTTGAAGGGAAGAGGGATGACCTTAAATACAGTGTGGTGCAATTTAGCAAGAAAACTTAGTACTTAAACTTAAACTTACTGGGGCAAAGGGTTTTGGCAAGATGCAAAGGAAGGGTGTAGATCAAATTATGCCATGTTAAAATGGCTTAGTCAAAGTCCAGACCTAATTCCGTTACATTTACCATCATTTAAATCCCTTTGAGAAATTGTAGCACAACTTGAAAACTGATGTCAACTTAGGTTCTATATGTGATCTGACTGACATTTCAGTACCTGGACCTTTAAAACTGGTAAAGACATACTCAAGAGGATGCCATATCCTCAGACGTGTGTGCAGGTTGGTGCTTGTGTATGTGTGTTTTTTCTACCTCTCCACTGCAGGGTGCGACTAGTAAGTGTGGCTCCTCAGCTGCAGCGCATAAGGACTAATCAAGAGGAGACTAAAGAGGAGCAGATCCCCTGAGGCAGATGCCAGATTGTTTTTTTTTTCTCACAGTGTAGAACAAATCCACATTTAGCTCAATTTCATATGTTCCTGTGCTCTGCTTCCTAGTGCCGTTGGTTTCTGGAGAAATCGTCTCCAGTTCCCTTCTACAAATCTCCTCTCTGCCCCTCTGGCCGCCTTCCTGAAACCCGCCGCTTGAAATCCTCAGCAACCTGCTTTACTTTCACCTGCCTGTGAACCGTCCAACGCTCTACGCTTCTAACGCCTTTCCTGGAAGGTAGGAAGCAAAGAGACAACATTACCACAACCTCTGTCTACCACCTCCTACCAAACTTTGATTCTGTAGATGTTGTCACATCCTCCTCTACTTCCTCCTTATCCTTTAACATTAAGAATTGTCCAACTGTTGTCTCATCATTATTCGTTTCCTTTTCCACACACTAACCCTTACTCTCCTCCTCAGTGCCGAACCAGGATCCAGCTGTAAACCCAAGAAATCTTTTTCCCCATGTATTGTTTTCAATAAATCTTCAAACCTGAAGAAACTGAACAAATGTATCGTTTTCAGTGGATCGTTTTCATGTAAAAAGGGTCTGAGACACACTGCTCCTCTGTGAACCAAGGGAGAAATTTTGGAGGTTCACAATTCTTTTCATCAGGTTCATTATTTGGTACAATTTCCAGACTCCTGTGGGTGCTACATTCATCTTTTTTAAAGATTATGTCCAAATATAGATGCCATGGGAATGTCCAGGAAGTACAAGAGATCTGTTTCCCACAGACCAACAGCCTTGTGAAGACGCGAAGTGAAGATGATAAAACAGGCATTCACTACAGTAAAGCGAGTCCTGTCCCAACATGGACTGAAAGGCCACTCCGAGAAGAAGAAGCCATAATTCCAAAAGCATCATTAAAGGCCAGATTACAGTTTGCAAATGCCCTCAGGGACAAATATCTTAACTTCAGAGACATGATGCCCCTGATGGTGAGGATTATATTTGGATGAGAAAGGAGGAAGCTTGCAAACCTTAGAACAACTGACAGCATCATGATGTGGGGGTGTTTTTGCAGCAGGGTGAACTGATACACTTCACAAAATAGCACCAGAAGAACTCTACATTTGTTCCTTATAATTATGTATGTTAAGCGAATATATTTACACATATGATTTCGTAGAAAGTAATTTTAAAAACCTTGCTTTCATTATCTTGTTCAGAAAGGTTTAAAGAGAGTATGTAAATATTTACTTTCAACTGTAAATTACAAGAAATGTACACTTGGGACACCACTAGCCTCTGAATTGAACATGAAAGCAGTGGTTTACCAATACTGCTGAACTGAGTTTATGCAGTGCATTTCTATTTGTAGTTGTAAATGAAAAGAAAAAAAGCCTGCACTCCAATTGGTTATTAATTCAGGGTGAATATTCAGTCAAAGTATTAAGCATTGAAACATTTGAGGCCCTCATGTTAATTATGTCAAATTACAACTAGATGTCATTCTTAAAATATTACCTTTTACATGACAATCATGAAAATTAAAACATAAATAGTTGTTTTCCCAAATGGGTTTTATTCTTATTTCTATTATCTTTTCATAGAAACCTGCATTCCAGTGTCTGATTCCTAAATGCCATATAATGTATAAGTATGTTATTGATGTCAAATATCTCCGTCCCAACTGGAAAGCCCAAAACAAACTGAGGTCAACATGTAACTGGGGTCAGGTCCATTATTGCCACTTTTTCAGTAAAGGACTCAGATGATTTTCCTCTTCAGGGCTTAAAAAACAGCTAGCTGCCATCACAGCTTGTGGCTTTAGAACTGTCCAGCCACAGGACCAAAACCCAAAAAGGCCTCTACACTGCTAAAGACATTATCTCTTAGAATAACCCTGCTGCAAGTGGGCCCAGCTCTGCAGGAAAGCGCGAATGTGTACTTGTGTTTATGTATGTGCAGTTGTTTTGACCTGTAGTTAAAGGACTGAACATGCAATCGACTTTTCCGTGGTGAAGTCTCTGCTTTTCTTCTCAAAGTTTTGGTGCTGTTTTTAAGTACGGCCATCAACCAGGCCTCCACCCCGTCCTCCCTTCCTCTGTCTGATTCTGTTTTTTCTTTGTCTCTTCATAAAACTGTTTTTGTACCTCATCTCTGCCCTTTTGATGAGGTTTTGTGTCCACTTTATTTCTCTCTTTCTTCTTGAACTCTTTCTGTCTTAATGTTGAACCTCTGTGACCTCGTAGGCTGGCCATCTTTTATGGGAACACCACTCCGCTTAAAGGGAGGACATCTACTGCATCCAGAGGCGCTGTTCATATCAGTGATGCCCCGATTCAACTAGGTCAATCACAACTCTGCCTAACAATGGCAAGTTTAAGTTAATATTGAATTCCAAAGCAAGGTCTCATTTGGTATTCTGTCATAGATGCCCTAAAGATTTTTTTTGTACTCTGTTTGACAATCCAGAATGGTATTCAAATCGAAATACAATGTGATATACCTGAATCTGCATTTTTGGTCAAACATCATAGGTCTTTATAGGAGGCTAAAGACTCACAAAATGTAAAAGGTAAGTGTCATTGTAATTGGACCTTTTTGTTTTCAACCATACAGGACTGTCTCAGAAAATTAGAATATCGTGGAAAAAGTACTGTATACTAGTAGGCTATTCAACTAATCACTTGAATCGTCTAATTAACTCGAAACACCTGCAAGGGTTTCCTGAGCCTTGAAAAACACTCGGCTTGGTTCAGTAAACTAAATCACAAGTATGGGGAAGACTGCTGATCTGACTGCTGTCCAGAAGACCATCATTGACACCCTCCATCAGGAGGGTAAGACACAAAAAGAAATTTCTCAAAGAGCAGGCTGTTCACAGAGTGCAGTTTCAAAGCACATTCACAAAAAGTGTGTTGGAAGGGGGAAATGTGGCAGGAAACGCTGCACAACCAAGATCTGGCACCTGCCCACAGTGCCAAAACCACCAGTAACTGGTGTACTGACCATGGCATTACTGTCCTTGATTGGCCTGCCAATTCCCCTGACCTGAACCCCATCGAGAATTTGTGGGGTATTGTGAAGAAGAAGCTGAAAGACACCAGACCCAACAATGCAAATGAGCTAAAGGCCGCTATTGAAGCATCCTGGGCATCCATAACACCTCAGCAATGCCACAGGCTGATTGCCTCCATGCCACGCCGCATTGATGCAGTAATCTGTGCAAAAGGATTCCCAACCAAGTACTGAGTGCATTATTGCATCCGTTATAATTTTTTTTTTTTTACTTGGTCTGAGGAAATATTCTAATATTTTGAGATAGGATTTTTGAGTTTTCTTCAGCTGTACGCCATAATCAGCGATATTAAAACAATAAAAGGCTTGCGATATTTCAGTTGATTTGTAATGAATCCAGAATGTATGACATTTCATGTTTTTTAATTGCATTACAGAAAATAAAGAACTTTATCACAATATTCTAATTTTCTGAGACAGTCCTGTATAGTATTACTATGTAGTGATAATATATGGTTATATGAGCCTGTGGTACTTGGCTTTAAAAGAGCTGTTTTTTGTGGATTAGAAATGGGTCTACGGGTTCAGGTGGAATAGCATAAATCTGCTTCATATTCATGGCTGGACCATTATGTTTATTTATTCCAAAAAATAAACCAAACACTAAATGAACACAACATGTCCTTGATGTAAATTTTCCACTTTTTGATCTTCAAACACAGCCTCATCTCCATGTTCTTAGCAACAAGCAGGGGTGACTACTCAAAACACGAAGGTGCCAACACCCCATTGGCTGCACATGCCCAGAAACAACAAAACCTGTTCACGCTGCAACTGAAAGATTATAAAGTTATGTTTCTTTAAAATGGTGTTCCTACATCCCACTTTCAGATGCTACCCTGGGCAACTGCCCATATAAAAAAAGACGCCCCAGACTTCATGTGTCTATAATGCCTGTTTTCTCGGTAAATTGGGTTGCCTAATGGTACAGTGTGTCATGGTTTTTGCCACGTGTCTGACCCACATGCAGAACACTCTCAGGAAACAAAGAAAGTTTTAGAATGTTTATTAAAGAGACTTAGACTCTTCTGCGACGAGCTCCAGGTATGGGTTATGGAGGGGATCTTAGCCAGGAGATCTGTAAAGATATTCAGTGTTACTGCAGGAAGGATTGTCTCAGGAAGGTGCAAGAATAGTTTGCTTACTGGGTGGAGTTGCGCCAGGGGGTGAGTTAGTTAGAACGCGGTGGAGGGTGGGCAGGTCTCGATCCAGGAGTGGAGGTGGTAGTGGCTATCCAGAAGCTGCCAGCCATGTATTAGTCCAGAACGGAATCCTTGTAAGGTGCAGATGGTCCACGAATAGGCTGAGGAACTGGAGAGGAATCCAGGGCACAGGGCCAGATCTGAGGGAAAAACAAAGTTATATCTTCAGGGCTTCCAAAAGCTGGACTGAGCAACAGAGGGCTAGAGTCATACCACACAGGTAGAACACTCAGGCATCGAAGGGCTGGCTGCAGGCTTCTTAAATACTCCACTCCTGAAGATGTAGATGGAAAACACCTGTTGCACCACCAAACCACCACGCTCCCTGATGCCATCTAGAGGAGTGAAAGGGTAAAGCAGAAAGGAAAAAGGAGACCAAGTCTCCCAGACTCCAACACAGTGGAGCACATCTTGGTCATCAAACTGTGGTAAAAGTACCACTGGCAGTACTTGGGCTTCCTTTAGGGAGCAGGCGGTGGCATACATCTCAGAACTTTTACATCCACATGTTCCTAGCAGGTCCCTGAGGTCATGTGACCAAGGTGCGCTGGTTGTGCCACGTAAGAGGCTGAAAACTAAAGGCGACAGAGCCTTTTCAGTAGTAGCACTGAGCAACTCTATCACGTTGAGCTTGGGGACTTTGGATTATTTTGAGTTTTTTATAACAACTAAGACCCATCTTTTTAAAAAGTGCTTTGCTTAAGGTTTAATGCTTTTAGTCTTTCATGCCTTGAAAAGTGCTATTTAAATGTCATGTAAGAAATAAAGGTGGTATATCCTTAAAGTATCACTTACTTTCTTATGCAAAAGAAAGGCTGGTTTCAACATGTGTAGGTAAAGTATAAACCTAATACCTGCTGTGTGGTGGCTCACAGTGAATAGGAAACAAGCATTGGAAACTGCTTCTGTTGTCCATTGGCTCTGGAAGTAACATCACACCAACTTAACTGTGTTCAAGTTTCAAGCACGAACAAAAGTTAGATCTGCTAATTGATGTGTTCATTCACCATGCAAACTGTTGCTTGCAACACAAGCTTAATGTTTGCATGTTTGATTTTGAGTTTGGGACTGGTTAGCAACCTCTATTAACTCTTCATTTTAACTTCTACAGATATTTCTGCTAATCGTTAAAACTTCAAACTTGAAAACTTTTTCACCTTTTTTGAAACTGGAACACATAATTACACTATATTCTTATGCAACCAACCAGCCGATGCCAATGGACAACACTTCTTTTCCTCCAAGTCCTGTTGTATTTTTGTTTCAAAATGTCAGGCAGTGTGATGGTACAGAAAAATTCTTTTTGCTGGGGTAGTACTAGATTAGAAAATTCTGTTGTTATTGTCCAGAACTTCTGACATAAAATCTATAACTTTAAGGAGGTGTTGGAAGGTATTCCAGTATCATTAACCTACAGTGTAATGCCTCTCTATTTTCTTTTTGCAAAGACAGCAGTCTGAGTTTTAAAGGCATTAAAGTGTGTTTGCTTTGTAATTTTGGTTCCAATCATATCTTTTTTTCTATCATACATTAAAGGATGAAGTGTAGCCAGACATTAATCTGAAAATTCCCCACTGTACAGTGCTCCGGGATTGTCACGTGAGCTTCCAAACCCTTGGCAGGTGAAAGCGGAGGAATGCCGCATTAAGCGATGAAGAAGAGAGATGAAGTCATGTAGCGGCTAAATGAAAACTGGGATTATTAAGATCATAGTCCCAGAAGTAGATGAGGATGAAGCGGAAAGAAATTATTGATTAGAGATGACAGGACTGGATCAAAAATGAAGATGAAAAAAAAAATGGTTATGAGAGGGTAAAATGGAAAAACTGGAAAAGGGGGAAGAAAGTGATCGAAGGAATGATAATTAAATAAGCAGGAGCACACAAAGAAAACTCCACAAAGCTTTGAAATTAAACTTGATCATTTATTCACATAATGAGAGTTAGTACCGCTTATAAACTGAGGACGCATATACTAAAAAGAGGCAACAGCTGGGAAGTGACCTACAGGGAAATCAGAGCTCTGACTGACGTGCACTCGGATGAATTAGTAGCTGTGCATCAATGTGCAAGGAACTTTGTGTAGCTGTGTGTATGCATATCCTCCTTAGTAAACAGAATGGAAATGAATGAAATAAAAGAAATGAGGAACATTAAAATTCATGGTTACACCAGGAAAGTTTTAGATTTCCCGCTGGTTAAGTGGAAGAAAAGATGTTCTCCCTAACTCTCTGTGTGTAACACAAGCAAGGGATTTGGATAACAAAGGGAGTGTTGTTTACTGTCCCAAAAGAAGTTCAAGACTTTCTGCCTTAAGGTATATTCTGATGCAATGCAGGTAAGGCAAGGAAGACAGAGGGAAAAGAAAATAATACCATTAGGGAATTGTCAGTATCTTCCCTGCAAAAGTGTGCCAGATGAGAAAAACATTAGATTTTTGTAGCAACAATTACAATTTAGAGTTAGGTTTTTGTTGACTTTGTGGCACATTTATGTGTTTTATCAACCACGAATGTTGAAATTGGTTTGACTCAAAGCCTTTATGATCTTGGAAAAGAAACCTTAGGGTATGATGGATCCAAGAATCTAATTTCTTCCTAAAACACAATTTTCCCCATAATAATAGTTATGCAAATTTATAGGTTTCAGAATTATTTTGTTAATTTTTCATGATTTATAATTTTCCATAAATATATGTGCATCTCGGAGTAACTGTAACATAGAAGACGATACGCTTTGCTTTGATGGTCTTGAAATTGCATAATTATTAAAGAGGTGTTTCACCAACAACATTGATTTTATGCTGATATCACGCGGGGTGCAGATTTAGTCAAATAATAACAAAAAAAGTGAAATATGTTCTCTAACTTTTTGGAAGGTAATTTCTAATAAAAGCCTGGCTAATATTTCTGAGGAAGCGCCTGTTGCCTGCAAATAGAAAATCACATGAAAGAAAATGAATAAATAATAAGTCATAACGTGTTTAACAACAGTATAACATGGCCAACCCGCTAAAAGACGCATTGTCAACAGATGTTAAAGTTTGCAACACTGAATTATGTTAAGGTGACAAAAATGATTAGTTTTAATATCTCTTATGCACAGTCCTTGTCAATGCATTAGAAGATTATTGACAAGTTCATTTAGTAACTCAATTCACTAAGTATGGATTACACACAGACCAATAATTGTGCTAGTTATAATGATTTTCTGCTCACAGCTAATGAAAACACAACATCTAAGATAAGAATATTACATCACACCAATAAAAGCATTTTAATACAGAAATGATGAAAAATATGTTGGCAAAAGGTGATGAAGTCGTTTACAGGATTCTTATCTTCAAAACCTGCGTGATTCCACCTCACAACCTTCAGTTCTCGTCTCACTGCCTTACATCAAGTGTTTCTTTCATCTCAAACTTAGCCTTTCTCTCCTATCTGTTGAATCGCCGCTCTCGATTCACCTTCGCGACATCTTCTCCCCCTGTACAGCACAGAATCCCTGCATGCACATCCATCCATTCATCCATCTATTATTTCCAGCCAGACAAATAATCCTTCAAGCCATGGCCATGGTCTTTGCTTGGATACAGGTATTCACGCTCTTATTCAGTCATTGCTGGACGTTCGTAAACTTAAGAAGGTTAAGGGCATAGATCAACGGTTGGAATGAAGATCTTGGCCTTGAGGATCAGCTACGTCTAGCAGTAAGGCTGTGGCTTCATCAGAGCAGAATAAGTACTCAATGTCTCTTATTACCTTTTTAACATTACTCATGATCAAGTCCTGCAGAATGCATTGGATAATATGAAGAGCTGCTTTGCACATTCTAACTGGGGAGAAGGGCATCTCAGATCTGTCTGTTTTGTAGGAGAAAGGCCCTTCAAAAGGAAATTGTTTTGGGGTACATTTGGAATATGAGGTTTGCTTGCATTTAAATCCCCAAATGCATTTTTAATGTGTCTTTACTGGCACAAAAACACCCCATGGTGTAGTTTAAAATTAGTTACGTTTGGTATCACTTTCAATTATCCTTAACTCACATTACTACAAAATAATTTGTAGTGTTACCGCAACCCTTGAGTCCAGTTTTACGAAGAACATTTGTTGCTTCGTGTCGTTTTCCTTTTTTCTTATCAAGCCAAATATATATCTATGTTAAAATTATTATTGCTAAAACATATAACACATTAAAACCACTGAAGAGACTGGATTAAATGTTTTCTGCTGTATCACGTTTACCGTCCCCAGTAAAATATAGAATGTGTAGAGCTGATATTTGTTTACTCAGCACATTTGGGCAAAGTGGCATTGCATTTGTCCACATGCAAGGAACTGGAGACAACTTGATATATATCTGCTTCTATTAAAGTATCCCAAGTTACTGTGGTTATGCCACAACTACAAACCTACCAAGACATGGTCAACTACCAAAGCTAATATATGCTCTTCATCCAATCGGACTGAGCATGAGCTTTTTTGCAAGGAAGAACGGGCAAATTATAAATAAAATAAGAAACAGCCTCTAAATTGTGCAAAGCTGACAAATGACTTGCAGCTAGAATTGCAGCACAAGGTAGTTCTACAAAGTATTCAATCGGGGGAATGACTTCAAATGCAACCCACCCTTTTTCTACATCTATATGTAAAAAAGCGATGACCAAATCATTTTCTCCCAATTCAGAATTATGTACTACTTTGTAAAAACTCCCAGTGAAATAAATTTAGGATTGTCAAAGGGCTACAACTTCTTTTTTACGGCTTTGCAGGTGTGGATGCATGGGTAACTGAAACATTGGCCTAAAAATCAAGTTTCTCCACGTCATGGAAACCTTTCGCACAGTTGTAGTTGGTTCATCTGCTTTAAAAAGATATTTGAATGTGTACATCAATGGCCAATCTGGGCAATTCACTTTGGATTTCACTCGTTTTTAATCAAAAAGACTCCCACGTTTTGTTTGTTTTCTGTGTGTTCTTTCCTTTCACTGTCAGAACTAGATGCTCACAAAACAAGACCATTAGCGTAGAAAGCTTAAAAGCCTCTCTGTCACCTGAGAGGCTGCTGAGTTGCTGACATTTATCACCAAAGTTTGCAAGTCCCTCACTCATAAATTAGAGCCACTTTGTACACAGCCATCAAAATATTACTGATTGCACCTTTAACATCCGCCACCAACCATCATTAGCATGTATGAACCATAAATCCCATCAGGGCCGTACGGGATCATTTAGCATTTTCACATCAGCTAAAGATTGTGTTGCACATCAGAATGAGCTGGGTGGAGAGAGGATGCAAAAATAATGACAGAGATTAAACTTTAGTCCGAAGGTGCGTGGATCAACTCATAAAAGATATACATTTACACATGTACATGGACGGTATGCCAAAAAGTATTTGCCCACTTACATATTTCTCCTGTTTGTGCTCTTTACTCACAATTACATGTTTTAGATTCAACTAATTTTGATATCAGGCAAAGATGATCTGAGTGAAGTCAGAGTGGAGCTTTTAAATTAGGATTTCATTCATGAAGAGATCAAATCTATTCAAACCAAAGCAACACTATCTAAAAATATAATTGTCCCTGTTGTTAAAT
Organism: Fundulus diaphanus; assembly: GCA_037039145.1. NCBI lineage: Eukaryota > Metazoa > Chordata > Actinopteri > Cyprinodontiformes > Fundulidae > Fundulus > Fundulus diaphanus. The sequence goes on from CM073135.1 coordinate 35,449,658, forward strand.
CATGAATTGAGTGGAATTAATCATATTCTTGAAATAGTTCAAGAAATACTTTAAATAGAACCCATCTGACAACATGAAGCTTAAAAACATGCCCCAATCTAATGAAATTAAAGAAAAGATAAGAACCCGATTCCTGGACATTTATCAGTATTGAAATGTTACAAAGCCCTTCCTAGGACTTTGGAACTCCAGGAACCCGGTATGAGAACCAGTATCCACAAAGGAAAAAACATGGAACAACAGTAAACCTTTCTAGGGGGGAACCTACCAGAAATTCCCCAAGAGAACATAAATAACTTGTCCTTGAGGCCACAAAGGAAGCTAGAACAACATCCAAAGCCCCGTCAGCCTCACTGGCCTCAGTTGACATCAGTGATCATCAGAAATATAATGTGTGAGACAGCACTGAAGCCAAAACCAGGGCTGACCAGAGCACAAAGACATGTCCCAGATTGGTATGCAGGCATTGCGATGATCCCCGTGACGTTTGGCAAAGTATTCTGTGGACCAACCAGTCAAACGTGGAACATTTTGGAAAGTGATGTAAAACTGACAGCGTTTTAAAAGACTAGCATAGCAACAGTCAAACATGGTGGTGACAGTGTGATGGTCTGGGGCTGCTTTGCTTCTTTAGATGGTTTGCTGCAATTGATGGAACCATGAAATCGGCTCTCTAGCGGAAAGTCCCAAAGGGGAATATCCAGACGTCAGTTTGTGCCCACAAGCTCAAGGACACTTATGTAACAGAATGACTCAAAGCAGTCTGTCTCTGAGTGTCTCGGAAATAACCAAAATTAAGCTTCCGGAGTGGATTAATCGAAGTTTGCCCTTAAATCCGATTTAAATGCTGTGACATGATCTTAAACAGGTTTTTTGTTCCGTCGTCATCGGAATCAAAACAGCTCTGCAAGTAAGAGCGGGCCAAAATCCACAGTGAACTAAAAGACCAATTACAAGTTATTGTATTTACTTGAGGACAGTTGTTGCCACCATGAGTGACAGTAATTAGATTTGGGTCAGGTTATTTTGGATAGCTTTTTCTGATAAATTAATAAAATTGTAATCTGAAAACTACATTCTATACATATTAAGGCTATCTTTCACATTAAAATTGGTTTGATGATCTAAAATGTAAATGTGGCAAAAAAGCAAAGGCAGATGATAGTTGCAAGGGGGAAAATACTTTCTAACTGCACTATGTTCACATAACATCTTTTGCCAGCCAATTTTTCCTCTTTCCTTTGTTGTAATTTTTTTCAGAAAACATATCCTCAAAAAATGATAATGGCTTGCTCAGAGACGACTATCTGATCAACGATTGCTGTGTCCAAATTTGCACATAAGCTTGCCTGTCTATAAATCTTGTGTGATTATGATGATCAGGCGGGCAGAGAAATGAGAAATGAGTGATGAGAAGGAGGGAGGAACTGAGCCTGAAACCGAGGAGGAGGAAAAGCCACACACACACAGAGGGACAGATGAAGGGAGGATGGCGGGAACTGGAGAGAAAGAGGGGTACAGTGGCATTACAGAGGTCATAATTCATCACAACAAACCTCCAGCACTCAGCTGAAAAATGATGACGCTTCAGTAACATTAAGTTACTAATCACTCACCCACATGGTTTGTATATGTGTCTGCTTGCTTGCATTTGCTTTTAAAGACTGTGCAAACATCAAGCTCCTAATAACTTATCCCACAGTCGTGTTTGTTCACAAAGAAAAAAGAAAGAAGAGGGGGCGGTTGTTTCACTGACTTTAAAATGTTTTTATGGTCATACAATTGCATGCTTGTACATCTTATCCACAATAAGTTGTTTTCCCCCCCTTTCTCTTTGCATGAAAGCACATGCTTGTCTTCTTTTATGTGAATAAATCATAAATGCTTTTCTAATGGGACATTAAAATGTTTGCTTGTAAACATGCAGTTGTGTGGTGGTATTTTTGCATGTCATGACTGTTGGGTTTGTTGGGTTTGTATCACTCTTTAATACTCATTATTTGTCATGGAAAAATATAGTTTTCACCCAAAAGCAGTGACCGATGTCTGGTTAATGATGTTGGACTGTTTGTGTTTTGATAAACAACTCTAATAGTTACAATACTCTGCAAAAAATTTAAATCATTCAGTGTTTTTTTTACGTCTTCCTTCTCAGCAGACAGGCTTTCTGGTATAAAGTTGTTTTGATAACTGAATTGTTTCCAAGCTGTCTGATGGAGTCTTTAGCCCTGGTAGCTAATCATACCTGCATTTAAAAGGGACATATCATGCAAAAAATATATGTTTTTTAGTGCTTAAATACATTTTGTTTTGTACCTGGAATCTCAAGGAGTAAATAAAATGTTAATGTAGTCTGTCCAGGTGTTATATGCCATTTTTATGTTGACATCCTTATATTCTTTTTAGGTAATATTCTTCAAACCATTCAGTTTTCTCTGTTTCCGATTACGTTTTGGAATTATTACCTGTAGTGATTGGATCTGGGAACCTGATATCCAAGCCAAACACGTTTTAAAAACTTTTTTAAGAGGAATGGAGTAGATGTCAGGCAGGAGTTGGCAACACTGACAGGAAATAGTTGGTGGCAGGCTGGAGAGGTGAAAATGACTGCGATTGACTGACCAGGTGATGAACGTGAGGAGGCTTGACATAAACAGTCCGGGTCTTGACCAGAGCTAGCAGGCCGATGGCTCACCAGAGTGGGCGGAGCTAATCGCAGAACCACACAGGAACACTGAGCAGATAGACGAGGACGCAGTCACTGGAAATCTCCATCAGTGATAGGAGGTCACACGCAGGAACATAGGGTGAGCAAACGGGACGTTTTTGGCAGTGAATGACTGTGAAGGCCAGGTATAAGTAGGCAGAGTGACACCAGAGCTGGCTGGGTGAACTGAGTGGTGGCTGATTAAAGTGCAGCAGAGAATGGATGATAATCAGTCAGTCCAAAAAACACAAACAACCAAGCCTTATGTCTGACAGTACCTTCACGGTATTTGCTGTGGAGCTGATAAACAAGATCATGGATTTCTGACTTACCAATTTCGCAAATCCGCCATTTTGATTTATTTCATTGCAATTTTGCAGTCCAAGCTTAAGGATGCTGAAGCTGTAGGGGGATAAAGGAAAATGTTTGGTTGTTGGGTGCATTAATCCACACAACTCATTACACTGCCCCCCCCCCAGCATACTAAAAAATGGTCGAGCAGAGTGGAGTGGAACACTCTGCGACCTGGATGGGTGGAGTCTGAAGTGCCTAATTTGCATTTAAAGAGACAGCACCAAAATGAGTTGCTCTCAGAGGCATCTCAGAACAATCGTTAAAGAGGCGCTGAGGACCAACAATAAAGAGGAACTCAGACCAAAGCATTGCAGTTCCACTTTATATTGACCACAACTTAATCATTTGAATGTGAAAAGGAAGGCATTGCAAAGCATGATATGTCCCTTTTAACAGTGAGCTCTGGATGGGAAAAGGACAAGTGGAGGGCTAAAGAGGTGTCACACCTATAAAATATCTCCAGCAGACGAAAATGATCTGAAAGTTGTGTCTTTGTTAAACAGGAAACAATCCAAGGCCTGCTGCTTGCACAGGACCTAAGGCAAGCACTATCCTTCAGTCGATCTACATTAGCTCTGAGATCTAAAACTAGGACTTCATAGCTCAGAATGTAGATATAAAATACATATACACTGATCAAACACAAACAGGGGATTTATCTTCAGGTAAGGATTTCAAAACATTCAACAAACAAAACAAAACATGCATAACTTAAGTGTAGATATAAAGGACAGAATATTCTAATGTTTATTATTAGTTTATTGTTAGTGCAGCAAAATACTTTCAATGATTTCCCCTGGACTTTTGCTCCGGTTTTGCAGAAGCAGACAACTGTTCAGCAAACAGAGGTCTTTCGGCTAATAGCTCTTAATTAAAAATACTTGTTTCTTCCTGTCAAGCTTTAAACCTTTCTGCTTTTCATCAATCTAACTAAACGAAGGGGAACAGAATGTTTCTTTGTGACAGTCTGCCGGGAACAAAGTGTCTGAACATCCATTTATATTAGATCTTTGTTAAGTTGTCTGTCAGGTGCGGATATAACACTGATTTATCCCTTAAGTTTTGTAGCTTTTTATGCTTGAATAATTATGCACACAGACACAAACTGATGGCACCTCTGGCACAGATGTATAAAAAGAGCTTAAATTAAGTCATTGGCTTTCATTACATTGGCAAGATCTTGCTGAAACTTTAAGACAAATCTAAACATTAAGGGGAGGGGGAATCCCATGTTAAGAAAGGTTTTGTTTTTGTTTGTTTTTTTACAAAATTATGGGTTGTACATGTCTTGGTGCCTCTTCTGATAATGCTTCATTATACATTTCCCCTTGCCAGTAGGATCATATTCACACTTCTCCCATTATATTTCACAAAGTTGAAGCAGACAAAGAGAAGGATATTTGACCTTTTTCTAATTTTCTATAGGATTCACATCTGAAGAAGGTTGATTTTGTGTCCGGTGAACAATTGCTGTATTGATTCAGTCTTATGCTTTGAACTACTACCCTGCTAAAAGACTCAGTGACAATCCATTTTCAATTTTCCGCCACCAGCCACCAGATTCTTTTACAAAATGTCCTGGTACTTCAAACAGCTCACTAAGACATTCAAGGTTTATGGGACCTTTGGAAGAAACACAACCCCAAAGCAACACATACTCTACTTTACTTAAAGGTGCATAGTGCAAGTTTTGAAGTTAAATATTTATTTTCTTTCCCATACATGCCCTTACAATTGCCCATCGTGTAAAAGGAGTTATCCTCTATTTACTGCATTTGCCAATATTTATTAGTCAGTTCATGAAAGAGTGATTTGGGCCAAATCCTCTGGGCGTGCATGTGTGTGTTACGCACTGTGTGCTCTCGTTCACCTGGCTACTTCGTTAAATATCAATGCATTAGCGGGAGAACACAGACCACCTTCAATATTTATAGCTTTCTTACCTCAGAAGACACAACGCCTCCAAACAAAAGACCTGTGCCGTTGCATTTAGTCTCCCTTGCACTTGCATCCTCCCATGCATAACACTGGTGTCATTTCAACTTGCCGCCAAAGGGGGCAGACGTCTTGAAAAATCCTGGAATTGACGCTATGCTCCTTTAACAGTGAGCAGAAAAGGATTCATCATTCTTTGTTTCTCAAGAGTTGAGCAAAATATTCATTCTTATGCATGTCATGGTAGCAAAGGTATGGTTTTCTTATTGTTTGCCTCCGAAATAAATAGTTGGTAAATACCAGCCCAAAATTAACCATATATCTTAAAGATTTAGATTGAATCTAATCTTTTATTTTACAGCCATGTCTCTTCTGATTGGAAATAATATTAATGCTTTGGAGTGGCCCAGCTAGAGGCCTGATGAGGATCTGATGGAGAATGTGTGGAGGAAGCTGAAAATTAGGGTGGTGCCCTTCCAGCCTTCCAGTCTTATCACCCAAGAAAATTAGTCAAAATAAGAGTGAAAACATGCAAAAAGCTGGTCACCAAACCACTCCGTACCACCTTTATTTATGAAGCACTTTAAAATGACCTAAGTATTTTACATATACAACTGATAAACACTAAAATTAAAATAAATAGACAAGTTAAACATAGACAAGCTAAAATAGACAAATAAGATAGTTAGGATAGTTAAAATAGAGTCAACCTCTCAGGATGTGTAAAAGGCTTTGGCAAAAAGTGTGTCTTAAGAAGAGTCTTGAACACTGAAAGAGAAGAGGCTACAGCAAAGCCACGGCCTCTTCTTACTTTCCACTTAGATTTTAGGTGCATTAAGGAGCTGCTGGTTGGCAGACCTGAGGGAGCAGGCAGGTATACGTGAGTATAGCAGCTAAGAGAGGTAGAGAGGGCCAGGTCATTAAGAGATTTAAAAGCAAATAAGAGAACTTTAAAACAGATCCTGAAATGTACAGGCAACCAATGAAGAGAAGTCACAATGGGAGGTAATGGGCTCAGACCATCTTGTTCCAGTTAAAAGTCATGCTGCAGCATTTTGCACAACCTGCAGGAGCCCAATGGATGCATCACTAACGCCAAGAGAGAGCAAGTTAGAGTAATCCAGATTAGATGTAACTAATGCATGAATCACTGTTTCAAAAAGCTGCCTTGATATAATTGGCTTTACGTTGGCTAACTGCCTCAAATGGAAAAAAAAAATGGATTTCACAACCACCCTAATCTGGCTTTCAGGATTAGGATCTGCATCCATTTTAACTCCCAGATTTGTGATGATCAGCCTAACATTTGGCGCCAGACAACCAAGATCTATATTAGAGGTCTCAGATGTGCCACCGACAACCGTCACTTTTGTTTTTTGCTCGATCAAATCCAACAAGTTTGAAGCCATGATCCAGGACTTTATATCATTGACTTTATGTCGTTGCATTACACTTCTCATTAGAAGGTATTCTCTCTACTCATTACTCTGAAGGGTAAAAATAATGTTCAATATTTAACGTTTAAAGAAAACATAAACAAAAATACATAAAATATATATTTCCAAAAAAAACCCTGATCTTTTTGGAGATACCCGTCTCTCTTTCTATCAGAAACAAACTTTCTGGATGAATGAACATTAATTCAAACCTAAATGTGCCAGAGGGCTAAATAATGTTGGGCTTAGCTGTAGATAGTTTCTAAAGGTTATTCTGGTGATTTAGTGGCCCCAAGTTGCCACTCTTTTCTGCAGCTGTCTCAACGTGAGATTTTGAATCCACATCTGGCCAAATTTCTTTTGCTGAGTAGCTATTTTGTCGTAGCCATTCTGTGATATATAAAGATCAATAAACAGATTCCCCTTACTTGAATAGCATGTTCTCTTGTCTTTCTCCTTTTTTAAAGGGTCTCCAAGAGTAATGAAGTCATATTCATACTCCACGAGGATAGAAACTCATGGATTACGTAGAAGTTCACAGAAACTCTGTTGAACTTAAAGAAAACTTCAATTGGATTTACATTAATTTACATCATTAGGGGTGTTTTGGTAAAAACTGTTATTATTTCTTAACATTGATTCCCCCCCAAGGCTGAATAAATATGCTCAGATTCGGGGTTGAACATTTTTAAATTTTTCAGTCAGACAATAACGTCTTTACCAGGGTTAACAACAGATTTGTGTGCATGTGTTAGTAAATTTCGATTTCTTGCTCTCCTCTTAATCAGTGTTAAGACTCCCCAACGACGTGCTATTTCCATCAACTCCTGCAGATGCTGTCAGTTCCTGATTTCAGTGGAGTCTTCCAGTCGACGGCTCCAGGGGAGCATTTGTGAAGCAGTTGTGCGGCTAACCCTGAGGTTTGACCTTCCTGTGGAGGAGGTAAGGAGAAAGATGAATATGTCCTTTGGGGATCATTAAAGTAAATATAAAACAAAAGCAGGCAAGGTTGTCTGTGTCCAAAACACAAACCCCACGGAACGTGTTCAAGATGCTGGGAGGAGCTATCAGTTACACGTTCAGTGTTTCAGACAGGGCTGCATTCTGCAGGTTTTTAGCTTTTATACGTTCATCTGCCTGGAACTCGCTGATGATCAAAGCTATCTGCTCCAAAGCAGACGAGCACAGATTTCATTTTGCTTAAACTCACTGTATATGTCGATATGAGTGTGATGCTCTGTGCATGTTTGCAGTGCATGTGTTTGAAGTCTACATGCATGCACTTTGGTGCTGACAGCTGCTGATCAGGAACCTGTGTGTTGATTGCAGATTAATAGTCTGCAAGAGGGATGTTGATGGTGTCTCTCTGTGTTGATTGCACAACGTGTGCATGTGTGTGTGTGTGTGTGTGTGTGTGGTATTGCATGTGTGTGGCTGCTGATTGCAGAGTAATGCAGATCAGATGAAGCAAGAAATCGGCATTTTGGCTCCATCAATCATCTCTTGGTCCCTTTCCTCTCACCTCTATCTCGCTCTTTCCTTCATTTCTGGTTCATTCATTTTCTCCCCGTTTCATTGCCTGTCTTTCTATTTTTCTTTCCCTTTCTCTCAAACTCTCATGATCGCCCTTTATCTTTTTCACACATGCTTTAGTTCCTCCTTTGAACTTGCAAGCAGACTGCCGGGATTTCACGCAGCAACGCCTCACAAGTACAGGTGACATTTTTAACTTTTTCAGCATTTTCTCAGAGAGGGAAAAAAATGAAGAGCACACCAGCAAAATGTATGATCATCTTATCATATTATCTTTATGATATCGACATTTGATTTGCCAAGTTTTTGCTTTCTGAATACCCCAACAACAAGCTATACAAAGGTCACTTTTGCGAATTTTGGAAAGTTCCAAATGAAGCCAAATTCTTCTAATTTTATTGTACTTATCTTATTGTTGCACTTTGGCACTTTAAAAACGTTTATAAATAAGCCATAAAAATCTAACAGTTAAACAACTATATATTTGACAAGAAACAACATTTATGAGAAAAATAATTAAACCATTAATAAAGCGAACCAAACCCAATCCTGTAAAGTTTGATACAAGAAATTATAGTCAGAAAATTCTATACTTTACAAATTAAGCTGTTCATTAGATTCTTTTGACAAAATTTCAATCTAAACCGCAATAACCTTACTTTTATAGCATTTATAAATTACATATTGACAATTTAGAGCACATAAAAACATCAAATTCAAACAAAATCTCATAAGTTTTTTTTGTTTTTTTTTGCAGTTTTTAGTTTGGTTTTTCAAGTACAAATTAAATTAGGGCAGTGGTTCTTGACCCTGGTCCTCAGGGGCAATGTCCTGCATATTTTAGCTGCTGACTTAAATGAATAAATGATTAATAGGCTTCGGCAGCACTTGAGATGCTGAAGAGGTAATGGAATCATTTGAATTAGGTGTGTTGGAGCAGAGACATGTTCCACAGGCCTCACTTTGCTAAAGTTAATGACTGCAACTCTATAAAGGAATGAACAGATGTAGCTTTTTTTGAAAGGACTGTCAGCATTATTGATATTTGCAAAGTGGCATCGAAACAAGTCTTCTAGATCAACTTCCCCTGAACAAATACGTTCAAGGAACAAATTTTTCGTCGTTAATCACAGCATCTGTTTGGGCAAAAGCAAATGCAGCATGTCAGCTCAAACACCTCAGCCCTACTGTTAAAGCTAGGGTTGGCAATTTTTCTGGAAGTTCCCCCCCAAGTCCCTTTTTGAATAGCTGCCCATGCACAAGACCGTCTCACCTGCTCTTCTGCTCCTCAGGATGATCACGTGAAAAAATCTCCCAAATCCCCTCTGGTCTTATTTATTTCTACTGAGACCTTCCTCTTCTTTTCATAAAGTTGTATGTGGCTTGTTTCTTGCAATTGTCACCATGTTTAAAGTATATGGTTTGAGCAGCGGAGCTACAATGAACGGCTATCACCGAAGCAAACCGCTAACCTGACTGCTAAGCTAACCGCCTACATAAACACTAGAAGTGCACATGCACAGCCAGCAAGCGGTAAAAAACAAGGAACGAGCACGCACACTAGCATTACGTGAGCGTGTCAGAATGATTGGCATGTGGGACAACCAATAGATAAGACGAAAACTCTGACCAATCTCTGCTCTTCGCTACAAAGAGCAGAGATTGGTTAGAGTTTTTACAGGCCTGCAATGCCCAGAGATGGATTTTTTTAACCTCCTGTTTCTAAATACATTATGTATTGACTACTTTCAGGATGGAAGGATGATTTTACTAAGTATAACTAAAAGTATTTCTGAATAGGATTACCAACTATAGCTTTAAGCATGGGGTTGAAAGAATGATGATTCAAGCTTGTCTTATAACCATAGGACCTGGAAACGTAGTCACTAAGATGACTATTGTATTTTCTGCTTACCAATGTATTGTGGAGTCAATGTGAGGCTGTCTGACAGCGAAAGCTTGACCTAAAACTGTGTCATCAACAAGACAATTATCCCAAACACTGCAGCAAATGTACTACAGAATCAAAAAAAAAAAGAAAATCAGGTGTTGCAACGGACCAGTCAAAGTCCGAGGTCCGGTCCTCAGCTGGATTGATTTGCTGTGGTTTGACCTTCAAATGGCTGTGAATCAATTAATGCACACAAACATCTATGAGAAGTAGCAATTTAGTTTATAAAACTGTGTCAAAAACAATGACAACCAACAATAATCTTCATCTTTTCCCACAATCCCCCACATCCCCCAACAAAGCATGCTGTCATGCACAGTAAAATCTGAGAAAAGTCAGATACCTCCCTAATGATCCTCTGTGTTGGATAGCATCTAGAAAAAATGAAAATCAAATAAAACATTTTGGTAAAATTATCACCACCAAACTGGAGCAGAGACAGAAATGAAGATGCACTCTCAAGGGAAGAGAAAGACACTTATCACACAGAGAGATACACACATGCACACACAGGAAAGATAAGGACTGTATAAAGGAAGATAAACAAGGGCAGGCGCGGTAATTGAAAACATTGTCGTTTGGTATTTGGGATGATGATACACGAGTGCCGCTGCCTGCTGGCCCTTCCAGTGAGTTCTTAGAGGTCAATCCGGAACATTGCAGAACATTCCTCCTCACTCTGATGGGAATCCCAGATCTTACCAGCACAGCTGTCAATTATATCCAGATTTTTTTCAACTTTTACTGGGGCCTCCATGCCACATCAATGCAGCAATACCATCCCTTCATCTATCTATGTCCCGTCCCCTGTCCCTCCTCCTTTTCTTTTTTTTTTTTCTGTTCCCACTCTGGCACAATAGCGAGAACAATGCCAGGGTGCCACCACATCAAACACCATTGAGGGAGACTATTAGAGGGACAGACAGAGAGCGAGGGAGAGGGAAAGAGAGACAGAGAATTACAGTTCTGGTCGAAATCTGATTGTGCATCAAAGCAGAACCGAGGGGAAAAACTTCCTCCTTAAACTGATTATATATCCATGAGAAGAAAAACCACAATGTCTCTCTCTCTCTCTCTCTCTGTGGATGTGTCGCTGTTATTCGGCGTCTGTGTCATGGTGCCAACTGTCTACACGCCACCAGTGTCTACTTTTGCACGTTGGTATCAAAGCCATTTCTGTGGGATCGAGTCTTGCCATCCATTCTGTTTTTGCACTTATTTAGAAAAAAAAAAACCTATAGGCCATCGAGTTTTTACTTATGAGAGGCTTAATTAGGTTTTCAGAAATGTTCTCTAAGTGAGACTCGACATGTGTTGTTCTTGGCAAATTCAAACCATATTTATTGACATGAGCAGTGTCAGTTCAGAGCGGAGAAGCCATATTTTTCCCAGAACTGTTGGCAAAACAGCAACTTCTACTTCAGGCAAAAGTGTATTTTCTTTTATTTTCATCAGTGAAATAAGTCGTGGGCTTCAAGGTGGCATAGTCTATAGGACTGTTGCCTCAAAGAGAGAAGGTGTGAACCTCAACCTGGAGTCTTTCTGCATACAGTTTGCATGTCCTCCCAGTGCTTGTAATTCCTGGGTACCCCGCCGTCTTCCAACATTTCAAAAACATGACTGTTGGGTAAATTGGTCACTATAATTTTTCCTTAGGTATGAGTGTGTGGGTGCATAGTTGTGTTTTACTGCTTTATTGTGATGAACTGGCAACATGTCCTCCTGCAGATAAGCACCAGCCGTACCACAACCCTGTAAGGATAAGTGGGTATAGAGGATGGACGGATGGATGGTCACTGTTTTCCTCGTTTACGTACTAGGTCCAGATTTTAGCCTTGCTGCTCAGCGTGTCACTGACAGCTATAACAGGGCTGTCATCCAAGAATCAAGAACCTTTATTGTCATTATGCAGCCATGATGAAATTTTGGTGAGACGTTGCGAGCCAGACCAGTGAACAGCCTGTATTTTTGAGGATTTTCATTGGGGGATTGTGACAAAACCGCTTACCTTCCTTCCTTTGGACCAATTTGTCAAAATGTACACCAGAATGAACGATACAATGGACTTCATTCTGGTGTGCTTTGACACAGTTGCTTAGATTGTTACCGAAGCATAACGATACACTGGACTTGTGCTTTGGTAATAACCCAACCGCACATATTTCTACACCACGGCCACCACTTTTAGATCACAATGGGAGTTTTTTCATTACTTGAATACAGACCACAACTAAAAACTGGTGAACCTGTTAAAAAAACTGTTAAGGTCCAGAATGAAGAAGCAGATGAAACTCTTGAAGGCTGCTTTGCTTTTACTGATTTGTTGTTTTTAAATGAACATGCGGATGACTGACAACTTTTGACAGAGGTTTTAACCCACATTCTATTGTGTGAAGACACTGTCACTTCCTTCAAAATTACAACAATCTATTCCAACAATAAAAAAAATGGATTACAACAGACATGAAACTCATCAAGAAAAAAAAACTCTCTTTCAAGGGGATAAGTCTAGGATGAGGGAGCTGCCAAATGAGTTCAGAAGGCAGGCCACATTGGGCAAGATCAACTGTAAGTACCAGGTAGAGAACAAACTAACATCATTAAATGCAAGTGAGGCGTAGGAGGCCCTGGACTCCATGATGGGCTGCGTTACTCAGTCTGCCTCTCTTGCTAATCAACTAAACAAGTTACTCACCTAAATCAACAATGCAACGCCAGTCTCGTGCTTTTAGACGCCATCAAACACCTGGACTCTGCACAGCCACACACAAGGATTTTAGTCATGGATTTCTCTTCTGCTTTTTTGGAAGCGCCTTTCAGAGCCAAAAGTTTATCCTTCACTGATTTCATGGACTCAGACCAGACAAAAAGAGGTTCTTTTTACTGGTTTTAAATTAAGTAAGCTGGTTTTAAACACAGGGCTCCCCCAGGGTTGTGTTTTATCTCTTCTTCTGCTGTCTGTGTACACCAAGAACTTTCCCTGCGACAGTAAAGGGATGTCACTTTTTAAATACTCAGAGGTAATGGCCTTGGTGGCTTCCACGGCCGACTCTGAGGCTTCACACCGGTACCAATAGGCAGTTGACAACTTTGTCAAAGGTTTTTTTGGCAATTTCTCAAAGCCCTATGTCACAAAGAACAAAGTGTTGTGCTGCAGGGGCAGAGATAAAGATGCCAGCTCATCTCGCTTCCAGCTATTCAGCATCCAGGGCCAGCAGGTGGAGTCTTTTAGATACCTGGGGACAGAAACTGAAACTCAAGCTGTCGTTTAAAGAGCACACAGACACCATTTTTAAAAAGGCACATCGGTGTCTCCACCTGCCGAGAAAACTGTGATCTTTTATTATCAAGAAGGATATTTTAACACTGGTTTATAAATAACTCAGTGAATCTGTCATCAGTTTCAACATTTTATCCTGGTACAACGTTCTAACTGTGAAACATAAAACCCAACTGTCCCAGATCAAAAACCAGGCCAGAGAAATGATCGGTTCACCTCAAACTATCCTGTCTGAACTGCACAACCGCCCTGTGATCAGGAAGGCCACCGTTTTCTCATAAGATCCTTCTCATCCTCCATCAATCATCCCAGCCGCTCCCGTCAGGCAGAAGGTTTAAATTCTTTCTGGCCCAGAAAGCCATTTACAAAAATACATTTATTTCCCTTGCAATATCCCTCTTGAATTGTACTTTTGCACACTTTAAACAGCAGCTTTTGGTTTTAACTGACCCCTTTTGTGAGTTTTAATATGTTTTTTTTTATGTGTGTCTTAAAGTGCAGGAATGCTGTTGCTGGAGCCACCATCTGGGACAGACAATAAAGTTTTCTATTTTATTCTGTTATAGAAACCCAAACCTGTTTGTGTTCACAAAACAAAGATGACAAACTGGCCTGAGGTGGGAAGGATTTCTGAGACAGACTGCCATTTCATCTCTCACCCGAACCGCTTACTGTACGCCTATGTTTTTCATAGATACAAGAACAAGAATAATCATCCTTTTATCTGCAGTTACAGTTGCATCCCAAATGAAAATGTCATTAAAAAGTTATGTTGGCGATTCAGTTTAATGTATTCAGTTGTTACCTTCTGTATCTCAGCTAATAAAAACAACATTTAAGATAAGAATATAACATCAAAGCAATAAAAAACATTTTTTAATGCAGAAATATGAGTTTAATGAAAAATATGTAAAATTCCACCTTAAAGGTTATTTTCAAAAGGAACTTTTAATCTGACTAACCCTCATCAGAACGCAGTTTCCAATTAATTGACTATGACTGTAAACTTGCCTCCACAAGTTGTTTTTAATTCACTCGTTGTCATGCTAACAAGTAATGTAAACTCCAAACTCGGTGCCCAAATCAAACTATCAATCACACAAAAACAGAAAGCAAACATATTTTTTTTAGTTCACAAGCTAGAACACAGAAAGTTGTCAGTTTATCGCAGACATATGGAGACACACAGAGACGTGCTTTTGTCTGCAAACCTCCCTCATCTATCATCTTAGCTAATGTCATATGGGTAAGCTGCCTATGACGACACATGATGCTCATTTATCATTCGTCTTCAATGCGCGCGCTCCGTTCTCATCCTCTTTCATCGTTGATGTGCCTCAGTCTTTGCGCCTTCTTTCTTTTATCACATTAGAAAACCGTGTGAAACACATGCTTCATTCGGCAATTACGTGCATGGCTCTTGTTTATCTTAGTCCTCATGCATGTTGGAATAAAAATGACGTTCACTGCTCTGGTGCAAAACTTCATCCACAACACAAATGGACTGATTGATAACAGGAATCAGGAGAAGAAAACAGAAATCAAAGCGTTTTTTTTAGCAGAGTACACGCATGATTCATGCAAAACAAGCAAACAGCCTGGTTTAACCAACACGTGTGTGTCATTTGGCCTTCGTCCCCTTCTTTTTCACATCGGATTTCCAAGAACTCTCTATTTCTTAATCTGCATGAATTTTAGAAGCAGAGGCGATCAATTTTAGAGCAGAAGAACTGCTTTTACTCCCCATTAGAGCTTTGCTGCTAAAAAACATTCTCTGCGATATCTTCCTTTTCTTTCCGGCACATTTTATTAATCATTGTCTTTGTTTGAAGAGTACTGATTTGCACATCTTGTAAACATTTGTAATTTAAAAATAAAAATGTATATTCCGAGGAATGTAATAAAATTAGATATTGCAATATTACACATTCATCTATAAAATAGTCCTTTTCGCCATTATCATAAGACCTCGGCTGACAACATTTTGACACCTTAATAGCTTCCTTCTTTGTAATGCTAATGAGATTCCCTTACCATGAGCACTGAATCTTGAAAATTAGTGCTTTGGTGTTTGATGTGAAGAACAAGAAACAAAGTAATTTCTCAGATCTCTTTTAAGTGGCTTGCTCTGTGCTGTAGTGTGTTTTTTTTTCTCCTCTGACTGAGCCATATTTTACTAATTTAGAAGGAGGCTGTTGTTCATGTCATTCCCATCAGCCAAACCCTCCCCATCAAACTCCGTCCTCTCTTTTGTTTCTGTCAGCCTTTATTTTTGCCATCTCCCAGACATATTTCTCTCATCCATTTGCAATTGTGAATATCCTTTTTAAAAGGATTTTAACAATCCATAAAACGTCATCACTTGCTGAATATCTTCAGATACTTTTCAAAATAATTTATACAAATAAAGAATAATGTAAAAGAATTTCATCCTTCCAGCAAAATTAAGACATTTTAATAATATAATTTCTTGCAATTTTACTGTTGAATATTCTTTATATATTTTAACATAAATACATGATAACTTTTTAAATAACTTTAGAGGTTCTCCAACTGTATGTTTTTCATCTTTTTCACAAACGTTATTATAAAAGAAACAGTGATACAAAATTCTTAATTAAATCAATATGCCTACAACCTTCTGCCCTAATTAATCCCATTCAATAAGCAGCCATTTAGCACTGATATTTAGGATTACTGAAGCACACAAAACAGGGAAGGATTATGTGAAGACGGTTGGTTTACAGAGCCTTACAAAAAGTGTTCACAGCTATTCTATGGCAACTTTCAAACTTACTGTCTTTTTTTTTGCTGGGAGTTTGTGTGACAAACTGAGAAAAAGCAGAAGCAGAATTGTGGAGCAAGAGGAAAATCAAAACACAATCTTTGTGTTTAGCTCTCTGCGAATACATCTGCAAGTCTTTTAGGGTAGGCCCACGTCTCCACCAGTTTTGCCACTTATTTTTTTACAGAATAACTGCATTTCCATGGATGGAGAGCATTGTACCATACATTTTTAAGCCTGAGATTTCCGAGTGGATCAGGGTCTGGACTTTAACCAGATCCTTCCAAAAGATAAAGATCTAAATCATCCCATCATTGTAGTAGGTGGAAGGTGGAAGGTGGACGGTGAACCTCCACTAAAAGACTTTCTCCAAGGATTGCCCCATATTTCTTTTTGTCTTCCCATCAGCTCTGAGCAGCTTCACCCTCACTGCTGAGGAAAATCATCTACACAGCATGATGCTGTCACCATTATGTTTCACAGTAGGGATTGTACAATTGGGTTTTTCATTTTGCACCACGCAAAGTATAATTGCTGCCATTCACAAACACGTTTAAATGTGGTCTCATCTGACTGTACAATTTTACAGGTGGTTGCTATGTTCCTTACAGGGCTTGTAGTAAACTATAAACTGAACTCATGGCTTCTCTGTTTTTCAGCACAACATTGTCTCAGAGTATGCATCCTAACCTATAAAAGAGTGGCTTCGCAAGAAAGTAAAAGTTTTGAAAATGTCAGGCTAGAGGCCAAGCTGAATCTGACCAATTCTGTGATGGGAACTGAAGAGGGCCATGTACAAGAGATGCCGTCGCAATTGGACGGGTTTGGAGCAATTTTCCAAAGGAGAGTGGTTATAGTCAATAGAACAGACCTCTATCATAAAGAATAAACTTGGGCGTGTCAACAAAACCAGATTAACAAAGTATTAAGCTAAAGCACGTGAACCAAACAGTCCTATTTTTCTGCAATATTACATGTTGTAGGTTACATTAAAGCTGAAAGGTAAAAAGGATTTATCTCGGCCTAATTTGTTTACATCACCGGAAAGAAAGTCATGTATATAATGCCTCTATTGTGAATGAGGGGACAGTCCAAGTCTCCTCCAATCAGTCAAGCCTTTAACAGCCACAGAAACTTTGACAAACCAAACTTTACTTGCAATTTTAGGGTAATATTCTGCCATGAAACCTCAAAAAAGCCCCTCTGTGTATCTTCCTCACTTTTACCGCTATCTTCATTCTTTTATTTTCTTACCAGCCACCCAATGCTATCATCATCCTCTCTATTGGTCAGAGGAGTGACACTGATATGCAGACCGGGTTTGTGCATGTCAATAGGAAGAGTGCACTGCATGTGTGTGCGAGAGAGAAAAAGGATGATGATGATGATGAATAAGGCTCCAGAGAGGAGGGAGAGAATTACCTCTGAGCATAAGGGAGTGAAATAAAGACGGGGAGAAAGGCGGAGAAAAAAGAGACATTGAGCTGGGGAAAGAAGGAGTGATAACACGACGTGAGTTTGGTGAGAAGAAAATGAAAAAAGGCGATGAAACGAAGGCAAAGAAATAGGGTGGGACAAAAAGGATACGAGACGTGAGGAGAGAAGTTCTCTGGTCTGAGGTGTGAGCACGCCTCATGATTCCCAAGTTGTTTTGGAATCGTGAGGAGAGGGGAAAAAAAGAAAAAAATGGTTGGAAAGAGAGATGGATACCCCTTAATCGCATTTTCTGTGGTGTCTGCACGTTTTCCGAATCCCATGTTGCTGTTTGGCTCTGGGCAACAAATTGAGAGTAAAACTAGCAGCCGATATGAGGAATGAAAAATTTAAGATAATATTCAGAGCTGTTCCCTGTGGAATGCTATTCTGATTCACAGCATATGCAGAAAGAAGGAGGGAGGGAGACAGAGAGGGTAAAACACTGGAGAGAACTGATATATTTCTGGTTGGAGAAGGGAACGAAAGTAATGGTACAATAAAGAAGAGGGAGATATTTTGTAAAGACCTTCACTATTTGTCAGGCAGAGAGTGAGACGAGACTAAAATAGGGATGAAAAAGATGATAGTAGAAGATAGTAGCAGTCAAAAACCTTCTCTTGGTTCCACTTGTGGAGTTTCTAAACACTGTTCTTCGGCACAAGCTCACACCTGATGATTTTTCCCCCTCGGCCAACTAAAGTTAGTGAAATTTTGCCAGGTGGGATACAAAATGGCTGCCTTAGAAATGGCTCCAGATGGAGTGGTGACATCCAGGGCTATATGGTGAGGGACGCGTTTCCCCTACTTGAGGGGGTTTATGGGGACCTGGCCAAGACTCCATTAGACTGTAATGAGCTCCAAAGTCTCCTAGTCTCATAAATAATACATGTGTAGGTTGAAGGTTGCCAATGTTCAATTCAGGTTTCACACAGAAACCTGCACATACCAGAGGAGGTACGTAGTGGTTTTGGGGTGTTTTTAAGATTATTATTTTTAGGGATACAGGGTCCCTTGTATAAATCTTCATATATACCAATGGTTGGCAAGCACCTGCTTGCATAAACTTGTTTCAAACCTTCATGCTGGCCAAACCCGGTGATAAAGTTTGAGTGACATGTCCCAGGTCATTCAGAGGGTAGCCATTAGCAGAATTTTTCTCTCCCATTGTCTAATAAGGTCTTCTATTATTTTCCTGGTAAAGATCTGTAAAAAAGCCTTAAAATCAATTGTTAGGAAGACGCCATGCTACAGTTCTCCCTCTATGAGGTCTGTGGAGTTTTGTTGGTGACTCCCGTCCCTTCTCTTCCGCATGCATGGTTCTCATTCAGGGTTCTTTGTCATGGTTCAAGTTGTTTTAAACTTTACTGATTATTGCTCTGACGGTAGATATGTGCAGGTATAAGTGAGTAGTTACTTTCTTTTAACCATCACCTGACAGAAATAGGTCAGGCAGAAATAGGTTGATATAAAGATCGACCTATTTCTGCCTGACCGGCAAGCATGTTTTCTCATCTTTCCAAATCTAAAGATGTGCTTTATAACATTAAATTCTGTCTATACAGTAGCATAAAAAGAATTAGCACCCTCACACAAGGTTTCTTATATTTTTGTGATTCAGATCAATAAAATTATTGTTTCTGAAAAACATAACCTGAGTAAATACAAAATTCCGTTGTCAAATAGTGATTTTTATTATTTAAAGGAAATAAATATATCAAAATCAACCTGGACTAAAAAAGGTAATGGCCCACTCTCTGTAAAGCATGAATGAGCAGGTTAACCACAATTTTGGGAGGCTGAGTTAAAGTTAACTAGTCACCTGTGGGGCTGATTACTGCCAAAGCTGTAGAATCAAGATACCTAACAACATGAGATAGGCTGAAATGTCTAAAAGAAAGGGAAAAAAAGCACCACACCATGCCTTAATCTAAAAAAAAAAATTAACAGATTGAGAAACAAAAATGTTTTGTTCATCAGTCTGGAATGTGTTATTAACCCATTTCTAAGGTTTTGGGACTCCATTGAATCACAGTGAGAGTCATTATCCAAAACTGGAAAGAATATGAGGGATTGGCTAACTTTCCCAGGATTAAATGGCCTACCCTACCAAAGTTACTCCAAGGGGACATCCTTGATTCATCCAGAAGGTCACAAATGAACCAAGATCAACATCAAAAGCACTGTAGGAATCACTTGCCCCAGTTAAAGTCTGGACAAAAGTTGCATCCAAAGGAGAGTTCAAAGGCACCTAATAACACTCATTTATATCACTATTCTCTTGCACAAGAACGTTTGACCATCAGTTTATGACTTTAAGCTCAAACACTCTCAAGGTGTGCAACAGGAAAATGATCCAAAACAAACCAGCAAGTCAATTGCTGGGAATTGCTAAAAAAGAATAAAATGTATGGTTTTGAAGCAAAAGTTAGAACTTAAAGCAGCACTAAGCAACATCTTTACCTTAATATATCCTGTTCTAAGTTCCTTTGATGGTAATCTAAGTGTTTATGTGTTTTGTCTCTGGCTGAAAAAACACACTTTCAAAAATAAGAGGATTAATCTGCACATCCACGCCAAATCCAGTACCAATGCTCTGCTCAAACATAAATGCAGAGCAAATGACTAAATTTCAAATACTCAACTGTAAAAACTTAGAAGAAATTATAAATCAGTTAAGCACCTCCTCCTGCTGTCTTGATATCCTTTCTACAACCTTCCTTAAAAAAGTTCAACCTATCATTGCATCTGACCTAATCCAAATAGTAAATTCATCCCTCTCATTGGGTGTTTTCCCCCAGGCTTTAAAAACAGGATTTAATTAAACCACTGATAAAAAAGAGCAATCTGGACAAATCACATCTGCAGAATTACAGACCAATGACCAACCTGCCATTTATCAGTTAAATTATTGAAAAAGCCACGTTTCAACACTTAAATCGCTTCCTTACAATGACCAACCTCTTTGATGTTTTTCAGTCTGGTTTCCGTGCTCACCACAGTACTTAGACCGCCCTCATCAAAGTGTTCAATGACATCCACAGAAATACAGACTGTGGAAGAACCACAGTGCTAGTTCTGTTGGACCTCAGCAAAGCTTTTTACACTGTTGTTCATGATATATTATTAAAGCAACTGGAGAGTTGAGTCGGACTCTCTAGTACAGTACTCAATTAGTTCAAATTCTACCTAAAGAACAGAGACCTCTTTGTGTCAATAGGTAACTTCTCATCAGAGTGGACAAAAGTCACATGTGGGGTACCCCAAGGTTTAATCCTGGGATCCCTTCTATTCAATATTTATATGCTCCCACTAGGTCAGGTTATAACAAGAAACAATATTTGTTTACGATAACTATGCAGATGAAACACAGCTCTACATTATAATGTCACCATGTGACTCTGAACCCATCCAAGCACTGAACGGATGCCAAGAATAAATCAATGCATGGATGGGCCAAAACTTTCTCCAGCTGAACAGAAACAAAACTGAAGTTATTATCTTTGGACCTAAAGAGGAACAAACTAGACTTTACTTACTTTACTTTACTTTAAACTAGACAACTTTATTCGTCATTTTGTATGTACAGGGTGCATACAGAACGGAATTTCGTTGCATACATCTTATAAGAGTACAGTCAGATTCCAGGTGGAATAAGGCAACATTGCAGTATAAAGTGCAGCAGTGAACATATAACAGTGCAGGAGAAAAACAGTGTGCCGTCACATTATGCAGGAGAATTTACAAACCATTTTTAACGTGCAAAATAATGGTGCAAAAAGGCATTTGTGCAAAAATGCATTTCCGTTGTGTAAAGGGAAACTAAGAGTTTGGCAGCATTGGTAATGCCAGATAGAGATGTGTTGGCGCAGATGTACAGATGTGATGCAGAGTCCAGTTTATAGTTCAACAGTTCAACAGTCTGATGGCAATGGGGAAAAAGCTGTTGCAGAACCTGGTGGACCTGCAGCGGATGCTGCAGAACCTCTTCCCAGAGGGCAGCAGGGAGAACAGTCCATGGTGCGGGTGTGAGGGGTCACTGATGATGTTAAGGGCTCGGGACATGCAGCGCTGGGATGAAATGTCCTTAATGGAGGGAAGAGGAGCCCCGATGATCCCTTCTGCTGTCCTCACCACTCTCCTCACGTTCTTCCAGTCGGAGGAGCTGCAGCCTCCACACCATACAGAGAGACAGCTGGTCAGAATGCTCTCTATGGTGCTTCTGTAGAAGGTCATGAGGATGGGCGGGGGCAGGTGGGCTCTCCTCATCCTCCGTAGAAGTACAGTCGCTTCTGTGCCCTCTTCACCAGTGACGTGGTGTTCACAGACCAGGTAAGATTGTCTGTGATGTGCACACCCAGGAACTTGGTGCTGCTGACCACCTCCACAGCTGAGCTGTTGATGAGCAGTGGAGCATGGCGAGACCGGTTATTCCTGAAGTCGACGATGATCTCCTTCGTCTTCTCCACGTTCAGGATCAGGCTGTTGTCTCTCCACCTCCTCTCTGTAGTCCTGGAGTCAGCATGTAACCTCAGTTATTACTAAACTGGTGATCAGGCCTGAAATCTGGGTGTAGTGATGGACTCAGACCTGAACCTTCAAGGACACATAAAGGCAGTCACAAAGTCGACCTTCTATCACATGAAGAACATTTCCAGGATTAAAAGACCGATGTCCCAATGAAATCTAGAGAAACTCATCCATGCATTTATCTTTAGTTGCATTGATTACTGCAGCAGTGTCTTCATAGGTGTGCCCAAAAAATCAATCGGATAACTGCAGTGATCCAGAATGCTGCTGCTCGTGTTCTCACTAAAACCACGAAAATAGAGTACATCACGCCATTTTTAAAGTCCTTACACTGACTCCTTGTAGTTCAGAGAATAGAGTTTAAAATACTTCTGTTAGTTCTTAAATCACTGAATGGCATAGCACCAACAACCATTAAAGACCTGTTGTTGCTGTATCAACCCTCCAGACCACTCAGATCTTCTGGTTCTGGTCTACTCTGCATACCCAGAACCAGAACCGAACAAACAGTGACTGTTTCAATGTGTGTTTGATGTTTTTATGTTTTGATGATGTAAAGCTCTTTGAACAACCTTTCAGCTGAAATGTGCTATACAAACTTGGCAAACTTACAATGTCCCTTAGCTACTCTGATGGGCCCTCTGGAGCTTTGTAGCTATTGATTCTGCAGAAAGTTTGCAATCTCTAAGTGCTTCAGCATTGCAGACCTCGATCTATGATTTTACATGGT
The DNA here is from genome assembly GCA_037039145.1 of Fundulus diaphanus. NCBI lineage: Eukaryota > Metazoa > Chordata > Actinopteri > Cyprinodontiformes > Fundulidae > Fundulus > Fundulus diaphanus. Next base: position 35,472,372 of record CM073135.1, read on the forward strand.
CTACCACTTTGTGGCTGAAATAATGTTCTCAATCACTTCCACTTTGTTATAATACCACTAACAACTGGCTGTTGAATATTTAATAAGGAAATTTCAAAATTGGATTTATTGCACAGGTGGCATCACAGAATCTTGCTGGAATTCCCTGAAGAGAGTGACCCATATAAGCAAGCATATTCAATGGCTGTGACGCTGGAAAGGTCACAATGGCTGTGACCTTTCCAGCAGAAAGGGTAATTTTCTCAGCCAAGGCAAAAGGACAGGTGCATGAGCACCTCTAAGTGTCTTGCTGTGCACTTGCCTGATATGGTGACAGTGACTTGGAGCTTTGGTTTTTCGTTTCTGCTTGGGTGTGAGTTACCTTCTGACCAGAAGATCTCTGCTGGAGGCATGGCTGCCTGGTGCCACTCTGTGCATCTGTCTTCAATTTGCTCATCAGGGCAGTTCCCGTTTTCTAAGGAGCTGCAAAGCGATCACTGTTTGACTAATGGTCAACCATTGTTGGTATCCCTGCTTAATAAACAGAACTCAAAAAAATCTGAGAAACATTTGTCTATACTAAGCATGTCAAGTAACTGAAGAATTTCTACCTTGCCACATGGTTGAGCTGAGAGTGAGGACAACTACAACCCCAAGTTAACTCTCTTTTTTATCTTGAAGATGTCTAAATGGTTCATAGATTTGAGCCTCAAAATTGGACCCTTTCTCAATTAGTCCTGTGCATATCTAACTCTACTATTTGACCAATCTTGCACAATATATTGAAAGGCTATGAATTATGTGAATTCATAGCCTTTCAATACAAATTATATCGTTTGGTACCATTGCTGCACAGATATTTTCACTGACAAATAAAATCTAGTTCCTCATCTATCTCAGTGATATTCTTTTAATGCTGCATTCTGACTTCTACAACCAACTCTGTCACAATAGAGATTATGTTGTATCTCTGCACAGAAATTATGACGCTTGCTGCAGAACTGACATTTCTTATGGCAACAAACTGAATTTGGTCTCTAATGATAAAAATAAGAGATGTCAAACTCCTGTCCTCAAGAACGAGTCACATGCAACGAATATGTGTCCTTGAACCAGCTAACCTGAATCAAATGGCTTTTTGCTTTCTCAGCATGCAGTGAAGATCTTCAGAGTCCAACCAATGACCTTATTATTTTTTTCATGTGTGTTTAAGCAAAGATGCATCTAATGATTTGTTCACATGTAGCTGTATATCTGGGAAAATCAATAAATTTGTATGCGTTTTGGCCTTTCGTCCACACCAAAACTCAATTTTGCATCACTAAAAATTATTATTTCTAAAACTCTGGCCAAAGTTGAGATTTGAGAAAACGATGTTATGTGTTTGCATGTGTACAGAGTTTTAAGGTGCATTCACACCGAACGTTAATGTTGCAGCCTGGGTGACAGATTTACACGATATCCCTATGTACAGGTGCACCACAGGCACAATGCGAAGCAAAGCGAGGCTACAGACTCATTTCTAGAAGCGCAAAAGGCCGCAATTTTGGCGATTAAAGTGAAGCCAGAGCAACACAGCACCTGTGATGGAAGCAAAGCAACACGGAAGACAAGCTGATAGTGGCGGTCTGCGGTTGGCCTGAGTTGTATGACTCAACCAATTATTAGTACCGAGACAAGTCCAGAAAGGACCAAGGCTGGAGAAGTGTGAGTGAAGAGTGTGGAGTGGCAGGTAAGTGAAAGCGTCACTAGATGATGCCATTCTACTACTCTACAGTATTTCTGGCTTGTCGCCTGCTGTGCAATAGCTGTGGTCCACCATATGACCTGCCGGACAAGTGATAGCATGCAAAAGTGGCAACATTGTTGCAGAAATTGCATTTGGTGTACCGTGCATCTATGACAAATAATGCAGCACTGATGTCAAATGTGTTATTGTTATTGACTTGGCCATGCAGTGAAGGAAAATGTTATGCAATTAGAGAGGTGCTGATTTTTGTGGTGATTCAGATGCTTTTTGCTTATTTTTACAAGCCCAACTGCTCTAATGCATTGAAATGCAAAGGAGAAAGATCTGTTTTACACCCTCCCAAAACAGAGGGATTGCATGGTTGTTTTAAAGCAGGGTTTCCCAAAGTGTGGTGCTGGGGTGCTGGGGGTGCGCGAGCTGCCACTAGGGGGTGCGCGAGGCAAAAACTGTAATGGCATCTGACCGTGTTTTTTTCCCCCCACACAATAAAGAAGTGTAAAAAAGCATTTCTTTTGTAAAGCTCAAAAAACTGTTAATTTAATCAATAAATAAAAATGTATTGTAATGATCCTTATTAGACTTTATTGATAAATACTGTTGCACACTTACTGTTCCTATAAATCAGATTACTTCGGGGTCATAGCGAAAGAAATGTGTGGCTTCCGGGGAGAGGAGTCGTTATTCGGGGGAGTGCAAGCTGCCCCGTCCTGTTCGTCGTAAAATAAAGTGTTAGCAGCAAAACCTCGTCTGGTGCTTGGGTGTCATAACGGAACGATACATTATTAACACGAAAATGTTAATAAACTGTATTTATTTAGAAGAAATCTTCTTCTACGCTTCATTTTAAGATGAAAAATCCGCATTGTGCTGTATATGCGCATATGTGGTCTCTGCTTCAATAGTTCTCGCAAATATGCTCAATAGGCTGAAATAAGGGGAACAGGTGAGACATCTAAGGTGAAAGTTAATAATTTAAGAGGAGAGGAAAAGAGTGAGAGAGAAATTGGAGGCAACAGAGGAGAAAATCGCAACGGATCCGGGAGAAGAAAACGAGCGCATCAGAAAATGTCTCTTCCTCTCTCCTGGCTTTACGTCGTTTACGTCAGCAGAGGAAACATTTAATTCGGGCCAAAAGTTGTATTTAGGAGATTAAATTGAGTGTCTCTGTCTCTATGGATCGCGCAGCGCCTACAAACAGCGCCGCGCTGCTCAAGGTGCCGCGACTATGAACCGGTGACAAGCTCTGACTGACGCGCATGACACGCATACCGCTGTCGTTACCGCGGGTCCTGGAAAAAATAAAACGCTGCTCCTGGGGGGATTTTTTGATTATGCTCACGCATATATGTGTAATACTTCTCATTGCGATTCAGAAAGGCGCAGACTGCACCGTGCAGATCATTTTAAAGAGGCGGTTTTAGCGCATATTCAGACAGAAACGGGCTGGGGAGCCGAGGTGTGTTGCCGTGGGCGTGTTTACCTGCTGAAGGTAACCGCTGTGAAACAATCAGAAACATTTATCTGATTAATAACATCTTTATGGAGCGCTAGAGTTATTGTTACTCTGTAATGCTTTACCAGTTCTTTCTCTCTCGCTCGCTCGCTCGTCATCGGACAAAAATCAAACTGCTTCGTGTTTGTATTTTGCGGCGTGAAATTGTGCGTCATACTCAGATTTAGAAGCGTTGTTACGACGTTTGAGTTGTAACTGTAACCGTTTTATTTATTTACACACACACACACACACACACACACACACACACACACACACACACACACACACACACACACACACACACACACACACATACACACATACATACATACATACATACATATATATATGTATAAATCTTGGGGGTGCGTCAACCCGGCTGGGACATGGAAGGGGGTGCGCGGCTAAAAAGGTTTGGGAACCCCTGTTTTAAAGGATTCTGATTGGCTGAGATAGGTTTTGCACTGCCCCGATGCATTTGGCATGTTTAAAATAACATTCCGTGTTGTATTTGAGGGGGCTAGTGTGGATGAAAACTTTTCTGAAAACGATCCTGTTTGTATAATATTATTTTGCTGGCATAAGAATAAGTACAAATTGCTCCTTTCAAGTTTGACTGACTGGCCATGTTTACATCTTTATGAATCTAGTACCATCTACTTAGTAAATCCACAGCAGAAATAAAGCAGTGGTTGCAAAAGTTGCAAAAAATTGAGGAAGTTTCATTCCTTCCCTGTTAGAACCCTCATAAAAATGCTTCTGATTACACACAAAATCGCCATCACCTTTTTTACACTGAATTTTCTGATTCATCTGATTGCTAAAAGCTCCAATATTGAATTTTCCCTTTTTAAATCACTCTGCGTCCGTCTAAAGGACTGATATCGGATCTCTCCTCTTTATTGGCAGACACAAAGGAGGTCTGAGTAAAAATTACTTTATTCATTCTCAAACATAACAACATTATCTTGTTATTGCCATAATCTGGTTACAGAGGAAAAGGAGTGGATATGAAAGCTTTGAGGATAGCTCATTCGAACATCTGACCATGTACTGTGACACTGGGGACTTTTGCCACATGCCCTCTCGTCTCATATCTTTCCGGCTGCCTTCTGTAAACAATGATTATAAACTTATTGGATGGTTTGAAGTCTTATTGTGCTCTGTTACAATATCTTCAACCCATCAGGAACAGTTGGGGAAAACAATTAGCTGGCTTTGTGAGCACTGACTGAATAAAGAAACACCATAGAAACATTGCCTTAACTAAAGTATTAAATATTAGGCAAGGCTCTTAACAACTACCTGTAAATTGGCTTTAGTCTGCATTTGTATACTAACTTTACCATTTTTGGGAAAAAAACTGAGTTTTGCTTGTTAGGTGAAGTAAAATTTTTATGTTTTTTGTCATGTTCATAATTCAGCTGTTCGGGCTGTGAATTTTTACGTAATATTAAATCGATTTGCTAAATGCTGAAATAACAAGACATCATTTTTAAGAAGAAACTTTAAATTTTATTAAGTCAAATATTTAGAATGTATGCATTTAAGTATGCCTTCAAACAATGTGGAAACGCCCTAATGATGATGTCATAGCTTCTGATTGGTTAATTCAGAAACATTTGGCTTAATTGAAGCCATAGTTGTGAATGTGTTTTAAGGAAAAACCTCAAACACTTCATCTCATGGAATATTGTTAAGAAATCAGCCAAGATATGAGATAGAGAGGCGTCACGTGTGTCGGTTCAAATAATGAAATGGGAGTATAAAGAGCACTGGAATATCCAGCCAATAAGGTGTTCAGGAAGGAGACAGGCCTTATGAATGGCAGCAGCTGCAGATCATGGTGATGATGCTCAGGTGTGAAGGTCACAGCACAGCAGCAGGTGTGACACACCAATGCTCCATCTTTCCTCCATTTGTAGATAAGGCGTCAAATTGGGGGATTACTGGTGTCCAAAATATTTAGGAATTTCCCTATAACTCTTAGATAGATGTCAATGACTGTTTTAGACCTGTTTGTTTAATTTCTTTTCACCAGGGCATCATTTGTTGCTTTTTCTTTTTTAAACATCCTTTGGCCGATTTCATGTTATCACACATGTTCCATTATAGTGATTTCATGTTTTTACAGCAATCAGACCAGGGTGTGGCTCTTGAAACTGAACTAAGAACATGTAATCAATCCCAGGTCATTCATATTTAACAATAGCGGCAATTACTTTGCCCAGGAGGACGTTGATTCAGATAGCTTGAATCTGGTAATAAATTAAATCAAAATAGGGATTGGTCAATTACTCGGATTATATTTGTCTGAAATAAAAAATTGGTTGAAGATCTGAAATATTTTGATGTGGCAAAAGAGGAAAAAACTGAATATGCAAAGGGATGTGTACTTTTGTGCTGTATGAGAACTGAATACAAGTTCCATTAATTTTGTCTTTGGACAAAAGTGGGATGTCTTTTTGTCTTTCATTTCAACTGACTTTTTACATTTGACTGCTATATTTAAATCAGTTCATCTTCAGGACCAACTGTAGATTTTGAGGGAAATTTGATTAAACTTCCTTCAGGCATTTTGAACATATAGTAATCTCAGGAGTAGGACAGATAGCCTTACAACCTCTGACAGTTTTATGCCTCTGGCTGTGTCTATAGCTGCAACAGAGTCCTGAAATTAATGGAGACATGGGGAAAAATGGAATTGAAGATGTCCAAGATGCACTACTGAAAACAAACGACAAAGTAATTTTCGGATGGTCATTTCTTAAATGTGTCCCATTAGCAGCAGAAACCTAATATCGCAGCCTTTCCTCTTTCTTTGGGAGGGTTAAGAGGCTCACAAAGGGCATGATTGGAGAATACAGAGACAAGGATGGAGGAAAGATGGAGAAAAAGAGAAGGATGGCCTGGATTTAAAAGAACTTTTATATTACTTCATCTGCCTCATTACATACATGGTTTACTCATTTTCCCTTAGTGAAAAATGAATTACTATTGAGACTTCAATTATTGCCGTCCTTCGCAGTAACCAGCAGAATTTCTTCTAGAAAATGTGTTTCGGTTGAAAGTATAATGAACCCTTTCCCCATTTTAATAAGTGGAGTTTGGATGTTCATCTGCTAAATGTGTTTTGGCTCTGTGATGGCCTGGCGACCCATCCAGGGGGCTTGGATGAGCTCCAACCCCCAACCACGCAAGTCTAAGCTTGTCCAAAATGTCAATATATAGATTTGATAAAGTTTCTATTCTGGCTTTAAAGGTGCATAGCCATGTTATTTGACTTCTTTTTTTTATCTATATGTCAGTAGCTCACTCTGGTTGCATACAAAGTTTGTATGAAAGATTATCGCATCCTGCTGGCATATTAGTTATTATTTTTGCTCAATTTGTTAGTTAATAAAGCCCTTTGTGTTTATTTTTAATAACAGAGGAGGTACAATATTGTGCATGCGCTGCAGGGGATAAAACAAGGAAGTGGCTAATGGCTATTAGCATCCCAGCAATGAAGAATGGTCCAAGATCCAGTTGAAAAAAAAACTTAAAAAAAAAACATGATTCCAAGAGGGAAAAGACTGGAATGTCGCTGGGAATACAGTATGAACGTTGGTGTTCACTGAAGCGGAGGCTAAACCTGCCAATTGCTCAGATGTGACCGCAGAGTTGACTGACGTGAGTAAACGTTCTGATATGAGGCTCTTAAAGTTGCTGTTATATCAGTGTATTCAGTTAATAACGATTGGTCTTCGATCACGGCGAGCTGCCGCTTTACTGCGAGGCATTGCAGAGGGTCAGGCTCGGTCTGACATCATTTAATACTGCTTTATTAATTAAGCAAACCGGCATTATGAGGGTTCTACATTTTTGCTGGTAGATGGCGCCACGTCTGTTTATATCTGGTCATCGCGTCGGATGCTGGGACTATTTTTAGCCACAAAAAGAACCATAAAAACATAATCAGGATGGAGGCTTGGTGTATGTAACCTTATTTTATCATGATCAAACGGTTTTTGGTCTTTTTTTACAAGCATATAACGTGGCTATGTACCTTTAAAACTAACATTTACTTTGTTCCCCAAAGTACATTTTCTCTAAAACAGTGAGTTTCTTTGTTTTTTAATTTTAAATGCAGTGCATTGTTTTTTTTTTTTTGTTTGTTTGTTTTTTATTTTTACAAATTCTATCTGAAAGGGGCCTTCGGATCCTTCTGCTGCTGGCTGCTTGCATGTACAGTGCTTTGATAATGAATTCTTGAACTTTCTCAGGCACTATGTAATTTTATTGCGACTTTATGTGACAAGCTAACAGAAAACAGCGCATTATTGTGAGGTGGAAGGAAATGGATGCATGGTTTGCAACGGTGAAGACGATGAAAGAAAGTTTACAATCTTGTCATTCATTCAACTGCTGGTGTGCCAGACAAACCCTATAATGTTTGTTTTGACTTATTAGTAGGACATAGTGTGAAAAGAGAGCTACAATGTGCATTTGTGACTAGGAGAATGCTTTGCTGCTGTAATTCTAAAGGTTAATATGTCTTGTGTCTGTTTATTACTAAGACCTAAAATCAGGCTTGTTGTTAGACCTGGGATGTTTCGAATCTTATAAAAGAGGACATTTAGAAGTAAGTGTCTGTTAACGACATGAATTAAATTCTCAAATGACATTAATATTTTTATTTGAAGCCAATAAGCACCCAAGAAGCCAACTGGAGATGGAAAGCCTGGAGTGTGTTTGCACACAGCAACAGTTAGCAACGGCATACAGGCTGAAGTTAGCGGTATAACCTGAATCCAGAGTCGCAAAGGTCTCATTTTAAGTCACAGCTAATCACTTATTTATCCAGCAAGACATGAGCTTGAGGTTTACTCTAATAAGCATCAGAAGGGTCATCGTGAGGAACAGAGATAAGAGGGACTTTCACCTGAGCTATAGTTAAAAGCTCTGTCTATGACAGAAAACATTAGAAACTCTGAGCTTCTACTCAAACTCAAGCTGGATTTGCATCATGATATGAAAAATATATGGTCTTTAAGTTCCTAGAAGTTTAGTCATCATATTTCCTACTCAGCCCTTTTGCAAACAATTTGCAATCTTACACAACCTAAATCGCCACACAATTAATAGTGAAAATCAGTTCAGATTAAAAAAAAAGTATTAGCAGTCTTGCAGTATTTGTATTACTAGGGATAGATTATATAGTTTTATTATGAGTTAAAGTACTTTAAGCATTGTAATTATAGTTCCTAATACCTGAAATATAAATGCTGATAGCAGGGCAAACGTTGAGGTCCAAGAGAGGTCCAGAAAGAGGCTCTATGTTATATTTGAATCTCCACAAGTTAAAACCTTTTTTCTCTGCTTAAAAGTAAAGATACATAAACACTAGAAGTGCGCATGTGTAGCCAGCAAGCAGAAACTAACAAGGAATGTGCACACACACTGGTGTTACGTGAGCGCATTAGAATGATTGGCATGTGGGACGACCAATAGATGAGGTGATACCCCCAGAACCTGAGGGACAGAGGAAAGTGAGAGCAGGAACAAAACTCTGATAAATCCCTGCTCTTCAGTGTGAAGAACAGTGACTGGTGAGAGTTTTTAGAGGCCTGCAGCTCCCACAGATTAATATATTTAACCTCCTTCTTCTGAATACATAATGTATTTACTACTCTCAGGATGGAAGGACGATTTTACCCAGTATAATAAAAAGTTTTTCTGAACAGGATTACCAACTATAGCGTTAAATATGATACATCATGATCATAGGACAAATGTTATGCATAAGCTATATAATTACATACAGCATTTGGTTTTCACATCTTTAACTGTGTACTTATGGTAAAGCAGGGGTCCCAAAAGATAATGCTGCTTAGGGCCCCCAAATGTCCAGATGTGGCCCTGTCTGGAGCTTCAAAAATAGTCACTTTTTCTTGTTGGTCTACCGCATAAGTCTGTTAAAATGCATGGATGTCTGTGGTTGAGACATGACAAAACGTGAAAATGTTCAGCTGCTTTGATCTACAATGTACTGTATATCCTTCCTATAGTGAAGTTTATTTGTATAGCACATTTCAGCAGCAAGGTGATTCAAAGTGCTTTACATCATGAAAACATAAAAACATCATAAACACATCGAAACAGTCACTGGTGGTGAGACCAGTAGCAAACATTCAATATTCAATTCAATTCAATTTTATTTATATAGTGCCAAATCATGAAACATGTCATCTCAAGGCACTTTACAAAATCAAGTTCAATCATATTATACAGATTGGGTCAGATTATACAGATTGGTCAAAAATATTCCTATATAAGGAAACCAGTTGATTGCATCAAAGTCCCGACAAGCAGCATTCACTCCTGGGGAACCGTAGAGCCACAGGGAGAGTCGTCTGCATTGTACATGGCTTTGCTGCAATCCCTCATACTGAGCAAGCATGAAGCGACAGTGGGAAGAAAAACCACCCATTAACGGGGAAAAAAAACCTCCGGCAGAACCGGGCTCAGTATGAACGGTCATCTGCCTCGACCGACTGGGGTTACAGAAGACAGAGCAGAGACACAACAAGAGAGACAAAAAAGCACAGAAGCACACATTGATCTAGTAATCTGTTCTACATTAAATTGTATCAATTGATAACATCAATACACATCAAATATGTTGGTCAATGTTCCTGTTATTATGGGTCCAAAGCAACTCTAAACAGGTGGATTTTCAGTCTTGGTTTAAAGGAACTCAGTGTTTCGGCTGATTTGCAGTTTTCTGGAAGTTTGTTGCAGATTTGTGGAGCATAGAAGCTGAATGCTGCTTCTCCATGTTTGGTTCTGGTTCTGGGTATGCAGAGTAGACAACTCAGAAGATCTGAGTGGTCTGGAGGGTTGATACAGCAACAACAAGACCTAATGTATTTTGGTTTTAAGCCGTTCAGTGATTTATAAGCTAACAGAAGTATTTTAAACTCTTTTCTTTGTGCTACAGGGAGCCAGTGTAAGGACATTAGAACTGGGGTGATGATCTCTATCTTCCTGGTTTTAGTGAGAACATAAGCAGCAGCATTCTGGATCAGCTGCAGCTGCCCGATTGATTTTTTTTGGGCAGATCTGTGAAGACACCGCTGCAGTAATCAATGTGACTAAAGATAAATGCATGGATAGACATCCTGCCTTACCCTGGGGGATAGAGTACAAAAATTACATCACCCTGATTCAATTATAATTTCATACCATCATGAGAAAAATGTCCTTTCTCAAAAGTTAATCACATTTATAACCATTTTGCATGCAAGCCAGTGCTTGAAATCGGTAAGAAAACCCCTTGAAATGTATTTATGACGTGTCAAAATGGTATGCTTAGGCATTTATAGGTTATGCCTGTATGTCTTGAATTTTTAGGAATTTAAAAACCTTAATGAGTGAAACTTAATTTGTACATGTATGCAGTGTTTTGAAATAATATCCCATGATAAATTAGATAAGCAAAGTTGGAAAAAAGATCTTCACATCGTCTAAACATTGTTTAGAGCTAGGAACATGTTTCATGCAACAGAATTTAATAAAGCGGGTTAATACAAAGCGTTTAACTGCTCCTGCTAAAAATCTGCCTTGATTTTAAAACATTCAACATTTCATTTCATAAAACAGCTTTATCAGAACCAATGAATCTGAGAACACCAGTGAATTTATATTCATAATTAGTCTGAGTGCCTGCAGACCACAAATGGAAGTTTCTCTAAGTGCGGTAAAGAGCAGAATCCTAATGTTTGTGTGCATAAGATGTGTCTGACTGCTGCACACTCAACAGTAACTGGAGAGCAAAATGTATTGAACCAGGCAGAGTGCAGAGAAGGAGAGGGAAAGAGAGATGCTCTAATTGCAGAATGCAGTTGTTCATCCTAAATGACTGGAACATCCTAATCACTTATCACTGATTACACTTCTCCCTCTCCATCTGACTTGCTAGTGGCTATTTTTTCTTCTTTTTGGCTGATATATCAAGCTGGTAATTTACCATTAGCTTGCTGGCAAGCTGCTTCACCCTTAGTTTTGCTGCCTGACTGACCACTGGACCACATGACGGATTGGCTCGGTGGCCAACTTGCTAACCAACTGCTTGCCTGTTTGATTAAAAGGTTATTTATAGAATGCAAAGGGGAATCTTAACTTGAATTGTATTACCTTTCTCCTGAATGAAGGGTAGTGAATCACCGAGCTAACATTTTCATTCTGACTGGATGGAAGTGAGGGGTGTAATGGCTGCAATAATGAGTAGAAATGCAACAGGAAAATGAAAATGGAAGATTTGATTACCTGCTTTGGCAAGTGAGAATGGTGTAATGTGTGTAATAACATCAGAGGGCCTAACAGCAATAACAGTGAGGTAATGCAGGTTAGCACACAGTGTAAAGATGTAATTAGAATAAAAGGAGAGATGCTAATAAATATTAATTTCTGATGTTGACATGAAAAACAGCCAGGTATTACACTACTTTCACTCGATGGGCTTGGCACTTGTACACCTATAGACCTTTACATCTGGAAAAGATTTATAAACAAAATATTAAAGTAATAAAATCACAAAAAATGAAGGGTTCCTATGCAGTACTGAAAACTCTTGGAGTTGCTATTATCATTTCCCAGTTGTGGATGAGCAATGTAAGAAAATGTAGAACTGAAAAATGTTAACTTCCAAGATTGTATCTCTTTCGCCATATCTACATGAAAAGACTGAAATCCTTATTTCTAACACCGCTGTGCTTTTTACGTTGACTTATAATTAAGTGGCACATTCTACTTTTGATTTCCAACATCATACTTTAAATTACACATTTTACTCAGCAGTATCTGGGATTTTGAATGTCTTACTGGAAACCTCTCACTCACTACCAAATTGATTCAAAGGGCAAACAAGAGTCTGTCCAATTCTGTTTGGGCTTTTTCAACAACAAAGCTGCTTCTTTTGAATTTTTCTTTTGAACAAAAGTTCACTGTGTTTTTACTGTGTTTTGAAGAATTACCATGTAGTGTAGTATAATCACATCCTGATTTGACAAATGTAAGAGTTACAGATTTTGAAACAGAAGTATACCATGTTTGACCAAATGCTGCCAAATCAGTATTCCAGTTCAGCCTAGACATGTTTTTGTGATCTGAAAAGCATAGAAAAAGAATCAAATTGGTCAAGCCTTTACAAAAGAGCTGAAATCAGAACACTAAACTTTTTTCCAGCTACATTACAGCTACATTGCAGCAGGGGTAGCTAAGGCCACCTTCAGGTCCAGGAATAGGGCTGTTATCTGAAGATCTCAAGTGTTAATTAAGGTCATAGTTGCATGCACACTGAAATGAGATTTTACAGATTTGCCCTAAACCAACAGTGTCTGAATGATTTCAGAAATCCTAGACACTGAAGGACACTTTTAACTCTCTGTAACAGCACCTTGTAGACACAACGTCTCTTTATATTGCAAAACTATACAATTTGAGGGGCTTTTTATTCAGTAGGGGACTTCATGACTTCACCATTTCCAGAAGGTTGAAATGTGCAGACATGATTTGTTTATAAGGCTACTTTTGAACACTGCCCAGAACACATTATTTTCCACATAAAGAGGTATGATCTGTGTTTGATGCACAAGAACAAACTATGACCTGCTAGGCACTACAAAGAGTTCCTGCTGTGACTGCAGCCCAGCAAACTTTTCAGTCATCCAGTAAATTATAAATAAGATATTTCATCCAAGGCCTACATGTTAAACGAAAAACAATGCAAAGGGATCTGACTGCAGTTTGTGCATGTATGCAGCTAAGACTGCAATATAATGTGAAATTAACATATCATCTGTGAAATTTTTATTAGATATGAGGGAAATTCAAAGGAACTGATTTTGAGAAGCTTGATGAATGTGGTTTGAAGATGTTCACATTGTGCGTGTGTGGCAAATATCACTTTCCACTAAGAAGCACAAACACATGCAAAATTTAAACATTATCCTTCATCTTTGTCACGCTCGCTGTAAATTAGTTCTTCAAGAACGTTTTTCAGATGTTTTGCTAAACTTTCAAAGAAATCTGACAAAATGTCACATCGTCTTTCTTGCTGGCATCAACAAATCATGACCAGATAGAAAAACATGAAGACAACAAGTTCCTTAAGTTTTTTTTTTCCATTGTTATTTCATAAATTGTAAACTTGGAACAGAAAAAAAGCAGAAATGAGTGCCTTTGCACATTTGTTATATATCTTAAAATATTCTCACAGCTGAAGAAAGGGACTGAGTGACTCAGGCGATCCTTCATCACCATAGCAATAAAACTGTTTAACTCCTAATGTTGCATTCAGCCATAAGTAAGTGAGCAGACTTAATCCATATAGCACCTATCACAGGATTAAAAACACAAAGTGCAGGTATGCTTCAGTGGTGCAGTGATTAGCGCGCATGACCCATGTACAGAGTCCTTAGTCTTCAACATGGCTGTACACCCCACTGTATGAAAAATGAGCCACTAGTGCCGTAAAAACCTCAAAGTCCTACACAAAAAGATAAAACTTTTTCAATTCAATTTTATGAATGTCATCTCAAGGCACTTTCCAAAATCAAATTCTGTCAGATTATACAGATTGGTCAAAAAAAAAATCCTATCTAAGGAAACCCAGTAAATTGCATCGTCTTGACAAGCTGTATTCACTCCTCCTGAAGAAGCGTAGAGCCACAAGGAGAGTCGTCTGCATTGCCCATGGCTTTGCAGCAATCCCTCATACTGAGCAAGCATGAAGCGACAGTGGAAAGAAAAACTCCTCTTTAACGGGAAGGGAAAACTTCCATCAGTACCAAGCTCAGTTCTGCTGGAGCATACAGCATACATGCAACATAAGACTAGCATAAAACTAGTTAAAGGGCCAATCTGAACACATGGGTCTTCAACTGCTTCTTAAAAGAATGGACAGAGTCAAGACAAGGCGAAGATGATTAGTGTTTCTGTCATCAGAGTTTCCCTACAAGTAGATGCAGTCACAAACGCAAGCACAGCCTCATTCCTAATGTGTATTTATCCTTAACGCGCATACACATATGCACATAAAATACATAAGATCAATATTGTAATTTTAAGCTGTATTTTAAAACTTTTTAATATTTATTTCTTCTTTCAGCTGTCTATGTTACAGTATTGCAGATGACTGACAGTGTGGGTTCCTGTTTTTATCAACAACAGAATTGCCCCTCTGGGATTTTGGACAACCGCATTCTTCTTCCGCTAGAAGGCTGTTTTATTAAAAACCCTAAAAATTGGGCCTTATTTGTTGTAGCTCTATTTAGTCTCTTTTGGTTTACTTGCAGTGAGGCTGGGGCCGGTTTTGCTTGAGATCTGACTGTATTACCCTTTAATTACGCCAGTGACGAATCAATCCAATCAACATCGTTTCAAGGAGTCAAATCCACATGTCTTTGTATTAATACCTTAGTATGTTGTGAGAAATGGAGAAGTTTAAGTGATAAATAAGTGTAAAATATTTAATAGGATAAAATGCAGCTTCGGCATAATATGACACATTACACACACAATGTCTGTAATTTCATGTACAAGTTAATTTATCAGTTTGTCTGGATTTTCTATACTACAAATAAATTTGCTGTTAGGTCTGGTGCTTGGCTTATTCCTATTTATAAAAGAGGAAAATTTGGGCTGCTTGGATTTAGCTGGTGCCCACAGCCCTCCAGCTGTGTGAGGCTTTTTTTTTTCTTGAATATGCAGACTACATACTAGACTCCTGCTGAGAAGCTCCGTCTCTGTCTAACAGTACAAGTTATGCCTTTTAGCAAAGCAGAATTGGCCTCAATTTTGCACTCGTTCCTCTGATTTAGCAGGTTTTTAAAGTACAAACCAGCCAGTTAGAAATTATGTTTTCTAAGAGGGAACAAGGAACGAATGAAATGAAAGAAAAAGAAAGGTTTGCACAGAGGGGTTTCGTTCAATGACAATATTAGGTTCGTCAAGATAAATTATCAGCATTTTAGAAAGTTCCAAAATTACAAGATGAATACAGAAAATACACCCAGATGGCAACTTTATTATAGTTAACTTTAAAGAAACAGCAAAGATGAAATAAAACTTTGCAAAAAAAGAACACTACAAAAATAATAAACAAAACCACAAAATGTGTTGGAAGACATCAATAATTATTTTACTATTTCTGTCTGTCTCTCTTCGAGGTCGGTCATTTCTTTTCTCTCCTCTGCAGCTCTTCACCCCCCCCCCCCCCACCCCTCTCCTGCTTGGCTATGTCTTGTCTTTCTCAGCACTTTCTTCATATCAACCGAACTCTGAAAAACATGGATCTGGTAAGCTGGTCTCTCAATACTATTGATACATTTTTTTCGACGGCTAGGCAACGAAGGGGGGACCCGTCCGGTCCTGATTTGACTTATTTTGTGAGATACACCCTAAATTCATGGCTGGAAAACGGTGTGTCTTTCGACTTTGTCATTCCTGGACGTTTGAAACTTTTACATTTGGATTAAGGATACTTGGATCTCTACTTATTGTTTTTTGCGGATTTTTGAAGTACCAGCAAATATAGCTGATGTCGGTAGCCATTTTGGCCTTGATCATGCTGCTGGCTGCAAACAACACGCTCACTATGGCTGTGAACGGACAAACCTGGAAGGTGAAAGAGCAGAGCCGAGGGCTGGCTGTGCTGGAACGCGGACTGGCTTTGGTGGTTGAACTCATGGGGGTGATAGGATAAAATCTGGAAGTGTAGCACGGAAAAGCCCAGCAATTCGGAAAATTGGATTTACCATTTGAGCCAGCAAAAGACTAAAAGCTGACAGTAAAGGCAGTGCAGCTTGCCTACATAACAAATAACATATTTGGATTTCGCCCTCCCTATCTCTACTCCTGGATTGTTATGGCGAGAATGCTCAGAAAAGCTCCCGGCTTCCCCCCTCCCCCGCGGCACCTGTGGATGCTTTTTCTGAACTGTGGGTCGGCTGATAACATCAAGGACAATGGCCTCTGGAGAGTGATCACGGAAATATAAATACTTTCATCCAAACAAATTCACATAACTGACACTCATAAAACTGATGAACTACATACACTGACGGGCCTCAGATGTTTACCTTTCTGCATATTTGTGTCTTGTGTTATTGTGCTTTTCGTGCTATGAGGGTTTTTTTTGTCGGTTGTTTGACTCTTTATTTGTGAGAGCGTAAATTGTCAAACATCTGTCTTTTTTTTCTCCCTCCCTTTCCCCAATGTTGTTGTTATCTTCCTTCAACAGATAAGGGCAACGCCTTGTGGACAGTTTTTGTCCTTGGCTGCACGGCCCCAGTTAACCGTCTCCCCCCTGAAATGTTTGTGATGGTTTTTTTATGGTGATGGCACTGAAACAGCAATTTCCCTCTGGGATTATTAAAGTATGTCTGATTCTGATATACATCTAAAAAGTTTGCATGTGTTTCCAACTCTCACCAATTTATTGTCCATTGCCATCAACTGTATCAGAGAGCTGCAAATAGCCTGCTTTTATGTCATTTTGGTATTGTTTTACAAAATAATTTCCCAAGCTTTAAACATTATTCAAAAATGCAGAGTGTGGCTTGCAAGCCTACTAAGATAAGGTTGTTGGCCTAATATGAGCATTATTTGAAAAGGCAGCCAACACTGGATGTGGTGGATGATCCTCCCACCACCACATCGTGTTAGTATTCTTTTCTTTCTTTATATTATATTACAGTTTGTTTAAGTTATTTCATTTAGACAGGTATTTTCTAATGGGTGCACACTTTGGTTAATGACTGTATGAATGGTTTATTTACACTTGTTTTTGTTTGAGGTGCTGCTGATACAAACCAGCTGGAGGAGGAAACCTGGAGCATACCATTTGTTTTTTGAAAGACTGACCGGGGAGACTTGTTTCAAGAAGTTTTTAATTAGTTAATTTTGTCACTTAAATATTCACTTATTATTGTTTCTGCTAAGTAAAAGTTAGTTTTGCTTTATTTGTTTTATAGAATGCTTTAGTTAATTTTGTATTTATTTATTCTTTTGTTATGTCGTGCCTCCCTCAGGTGGTAGACTTGGGTTACTCCATCCCTATTTAAGCAGCCCTTTGTTCTTTGTTTGGAGGTCAGTTTTGTTTGTGTTGAGTTAGAGTTCAGTTGGCCTCAGTTAAATTGGGCCCAAATTTGTTATTTATCCTTTGATTTACTCTTACATTAAGTCTTTGTTTTACTATTTTTGGAAGAATTAAATTGAATTATTTTCTACTTTAAACATTTTTTTGTCCTTGTTTGAGTCTGGTCCTTCACATAAACACACTTTCCTTACAGTAAAAGATGTTGGAGGCAGAACCATGCTGTAGAGATGATTTTGTTCAGCAGGGAAAGGTAAGCTTGTCAGAGTTGAGCTACATACTGGAAAGAACGCCTGGTTGAGGCTGCAAATGACCTAAGAATCAAGTAGAGGTCCACCTTCCAGTGGGACAACAATCATAAGAGATACAATGGAATCATATTGATCTATTAGAGTGGCTCAGTCAAAATAAATCTATTTGAAAATTTGTAGCAATACTTGAAAATTGATGCTTACAGATGCTCTCCATCCGATCTGACTGAACTTGAGCTATTTTGCAAAGAAGAATGGGCAACAATTTGTAGCCTGTAGAAGCGCAAAGTTACATATCCTGAATATGTTTATATGCTTGGATCAAACAACCAAACTATTTTATTATACAGACAACGTAAATTCATCTGGACAAAACTGAGATTTTTACTATTCAAAAAGAACATTTTTTTGGTTAAACTGAGACTGGAAAGATTTTCCTAAACAATTTTAAATGTTATGGTGAAAGGAATGATCAGCATATGTGGAAAAGAGACCAAAGAGAACATGGTAAGAAATCGATGCAGACATTAGCGTTTTGGTGGTATTTAGAAATTATTACCTTGCATTAACTCTAAATGCCTTCCCTTGAATTGCATTCATCTCCAACCCTTTATATGCCCATACCCTACCCCTAAATCTAACCATTACCAGTAACCATTAACCATACCCCTAACCTAAACACAATTCACATCTTAGTCCTAAACCTGGCCCCTGGCAAAACAAAGTGAGAACTAGGAAAATGTCCTTAGTTTGCAGCAAATTGTCCTCACTTTGCCAGTAAAACAATTTGCTGGGCCTCACTAAGCAACATGAACAGGAACACACACACACACACACACACACACACACTTGTGCCCATATGTTCCTGCCTGAATTCACCTGTTGCTTATAAAAATAATTTCGTGCAGTTCTCACTTTGCTGTATCAAATCAGCGTGTGTGTGTTCCTAATTTGTTAAGATACATAGCTGTGAGCAACATCAACTTATAAACATAAGCGCACTGGAGACCGTTTTATTGAGTTCAACAAACTTTCCGAGAGCAAAGGATGACACACATAAACAGCGCAATGAAAACAAATACATGTCTGCAACAAGATACCAAACAACAAGCTTACTATTTTAGTTTAATCTAAAAAAGAAGCTCGCTCTCTCTGTGTTCCACATACACTGTAATGCAATAAAGATTTTGTTGTTAAACTGCCCCAAAGCTTGGGGCAAAAAGGTGTTTTAGGCCAAAAAATACTCTGATAGTGTGCAGTAAATTTTTATTTACTATTGTGTATGGATATATTATTTACCCAATTAATGGGGTTTGCTAAGAGGTCTTAAAAAATAGAGCAGTTAGTGTCAATACATTACCTAAAATACCTTCTTTCCAGTCTGGAAAATTAGTTTGAGTTCTATAAGTGCATCCGTATTAATTTTCTGCCCTCGTGAAAACAGATTTAGTATACAACAAGAGATGACTGTTTTCAATTACAATCCTGGTCCCGACAACAAGAAGGTCTTCACACAAGCTGCGGGTTGTCACAAAAGCACGTAAAGTTTGGCAATTCAAACTAAACTTGCTGGCCTTGTAAAATGAAAGAAAAAAATTACTGCTAGGTGAAATAAAGAAGGAAGCTAAAAAAAATAACTTCAACTTTCTATCATGTGGAAGAGAAAAAGGTGAAAAACTTCTGATGTGGCTTAGACTGTGCAAACTGTTGCAGAAAGATATAGACGAGTAAAAGTGTGGGTTTAGTTTTGTTAAATTGGAATGCAAGATATTTTTTTTTTAATCTTCTGAAATGCCGAGTGGGATCAGATACTGAAGATTTGCAGCCTGTTCTGTTCAAGCACGATGGGGGAGTTGGGGACAAACAGCAGCAGCTGCTGGTTCAGCTGGTGCTCTTGTCACATTTTTCCTTCTGTATGTTACTTCTTATTGAACTGCTTGCTCTTACAGAACCTTCCCTATCAGAACACTTAAGGATAGCCTAAAACATCCCCCCTTTTGATTCGTTCAGGAAAAAAAGTAACATCTGAAAAGTGAAAGTCTTTGTGCAGTTCTCTCCATGTTTTATAATTAATCTTATTGTCAGAGAAACCAGACTGTGGACCCAAAATTCCAGCAGGCCACAGAGTTGTGTTGAAAAAGGTTTATTTAAATGAGAAACTTGGTGACATTCAGAAAACCTCTGACAAGATCAGAGGTAGGCAGACAAATCCAAATGTTAGGCAAACCTCATATGTCAGGATACAGAAACAAGGTTGTGGTCCAGAAATCAAAAGCTTAGAAAACTGACAAGGGAAAGGCAGGGCAGGGAAATCTGGGAAACAGAATTGTGGCTGAAACTTGGTTATCAGACATGGAAAACTGCTGGAGATCTACCGGCAACAACTTTTGATAATCTGACCCTGACTGAGTGGCTGTGGAGCGCTTAAGTAGAGCCTAAACCAGGTGGAATACATGAAGCTGATTACAATGGAACATTTGGCCATGCCAGAATACAGAAAGCAAACAGGCACAAATCATGACAAATGACACAAATAATCCCGTGACATACATTGTATACATATTTTGTCTATATTAGTTTTTTTTATCTATCTTTTGCGTACATGCATACATGTTTGGGAAATGAAACTGAAGAGTCTTATTTTGGTCCCTCCAAACAATTCAACATTTTATTTTTTGGAGATTTTTTTTCCACCTCAATCATGGCTAACTTTAATACCATTTAAAAAAAGATTTGCTGAATTAATACATTTAGAAGTTCTTACATAATTTCTAAACAGATTAGAGCTTTACTTATAAATAATTTGATAGTTCAAAGTATGATTTCAACTATCAAATTATTATTATTATTTTTTTTGCTTTCCCAGGCTTATATAATTAAGCAGATATGTGTTTTTTTAACAGGTTATAAGGTTGTTTCCTGCAATTGATGGGGCTCGATAGGGCAAGTCACTTTGCAATGCGTTGTAGGATGTGGTTTCCAATTTCCAGAGCAACAGCTTTTTTTTTTTTACATTGCTGATCCGGATACCGTTCTGTGAGAGATAAAGATGCAAAATGCTTGAATAATGGGCCATGCAAAAGATAAATGTGATGGACTGTACCGAGACAAGCTAGACCAGGGGTCGGCAACCTTTACCACTCAAAGAGCCATTTGGACCCGTTTCACACAGTAAAGAAAACGCTGGGAGCCACAAAACCCTTTTGAAATTTTAAATTAAATAACACTGCGTGTAACAGTTTTTTTTGCAACAGAATGGACCCGCAGCAGAACCAACGCACCTCTGCACTTGTTTTTTTTAGTACAAAACTTCTACTGTTGTTTTATGGAAATCATCAACTCTGCTAATGTCAGAGTTTTTATTTTGAATAAAGCTTGGTGCGAGTAAACGCACGTCGAGGTCGGATTATTTGATTTTCAGTCCATATAAACGGTACATTCTGAATACTTTCTTTTCTTTTAATCCAAACACATTTTAATCACATCCAGGAAAGTTATGTACGCAAACGAGCTCCTGTCATTAACCAGCTAAAAGCCGCATTAGACGAGCTACCAGACTGACGTTCATGCGGCACCTGAAGCTCGATTTTGGCTGCGCAGGACTGTGCTCACAGCGCCGAGCCAAGCGCTGTTCGCGTTTCCTCCCTTTGAAAATAACAAACATCAGATATAGTAACGACTTACCCTGCTGTTTAGCTCTCTTCAATGATTCCATTGATGAGGGTCCAATGATGTTATTTTAGGTCCTGTGTCACTGTGGTGCTCTTGTCATTTGTAGAATTTACTACCACAAAGCAGCATTTGAAAATGCCGCCTTGACACCGCCTCGCTGTGTTTATGTCGCTCTGCAGGCAGTCAGCTAGCAGTTCTTCTTCTTCTTCTTCTTGAGTTTATTGGTGGTTAGCAAACATCTTTTCAGTGTGCATTACTGTAACGATGAGCCAACGTTACATGTTAATTTAATATTGTTTTTAGAAATGAAGTAGTGGTAAACAGTTAAACAGCACGCCAACTGTTTTTCTTATTTGTTTGTTTTGTTTGGATTGAACCTGTTTGTTTTTCTGGGCGTGGTTTCACCTGCAGTGGAGGGACCTCGTCCTGGTGTATCACACTCAGGTGTGTAGACTGCAGTATTGGCTCAAACTAAGAGGCAGATTAAGAGGGGTGACACTGGCCAGAGTAGATTTTTGTGTTGCTATAGGTTTTCATGTAATGATTGGAATTGGTTTAAGATATTTTCAGTTTGTATTAGTTTGTAAATGTATTGTGTTTTTGTCCTTTGTCTAATGTA
This sequence comes from Fundulus diaphanus, assembly GCA_037039145.1. Lineage (NCBI taxonomy): Eukaryota > Metazoa > Chordata > Actinopteri > Cyprinodontiformes > Fundulidae > Fundulus > Fundulus diaphanus. The sequence goes on from CM073135.1 coordinate 35,494,278, forward strand.
ACTAGTATTGTATTTTCTATCTTGTATTTAATATATATCCCTAATAATGGTTTCTCCCAATTTAGGTGAACCTGAATTTAAGCTGTTTGTCATTTGTTGTCCATGTTTGGTTGGGTGTTCATGGTTTGGTTGGTTAAACGAGTTAAACGGCTAATAATTATTAATAATTATTTTCAACAGCTGAGCCGCATCAGAGGGATCAAAGAGCCGCATGCGGCTCCGGAGCCGCAGGTTGCCGACCTCTGAGGTAGACCCTGTTCCAAAGGTTCGCCATTTTGAAAAAATCTATAGGATTAGTGGGATAGATCCATAAGAACATGATAAATGGAATAAGGATTTACATGACCTGTCGCCGCTGTCAGAAGCTGAGTCTGTTTTCCATCCCGTCAATAGAGTTAGTTTTTATACCGGCTAAGAATTCAGAAATGCTAAGTCTGTAAGAGCTCATGGACAAAGCAACTTTGGGTGGGTCCAGGATCTCCTAATTTTTCGTGTAAACCAGAAAACTGTCGTCATTTCAGGTACGCAAACAACACAGCTTCACCTCATACAATGCTCCTCCTCCGCTCTGGTGTCTGCCGGACAAAGTTGTTTAAAAAATATTTTAAGCCTGGCATCCACTCTGTTTTTATGTTGGAAATATTTAAGGGCTTACCTGTTAAGTTATTTATGAACCAGGGAATTTTCACAATCCTAAAGGCTCCCACATACTCAGACGTACTGTGTGCATACTCTGAGCCGAGCGGACTCACAGTGGACATTTTACCCTTCACAGTCGAGACATATTCCTACAATTACCACTCTTTCTGCCAGTGGGACGAAGCGGGGGGATGGATAGTAGCATGTTTAATGAACTAGTTAACCACCTAGAGCTGTTTCTTCTTCAGCAGGCACCGGCCACACACCTGTCAGTGCGGCAGAGAGGGGGACTGCAATGCTGCAGATCCTTTTGACTGCCTGCTTGAAGCAGTACTGTGTATCAAGCACTGTATTACATATAAAACAGTTTGATGTGAAGACTTCTTACCACTGAGCAGTTTATAGTGTGAGACGCGTACACATTCGTAAAAATTTAGGTCTGCACTTACCTGTCTTCACAGAGTCTGCCTCGAGTCTGTGTGGATGTCCGTGGACTAATGTCAGCGCAAGTTGAAGACTTACAGTTTTCAACTTACAGACTTGGTGCAGTCTTAAGGCTTTAGAGATCAAAAGTTACCAAAAGTTTTTTGCTACATCAAAGCATGTTTAAAATCTGGCTTCTCACCATGAGATGGAGGTCTTATAATTTCCACACACAAGGTTAAAGCTGTACCAAAACTTCATCACAGACCAGTGCTCAACACATTCACACAGTGATTTGCTGACATCACTGTAGCGCTACCCAGGAAGTGATTTATTTTGCTGGTGAATGCTCTGACTTAGGCTCAAGCTGTGTCTAATGAAACAGAACAAGGTGATGTTAAATGATGATTGCACCGTGTAGGTGTCGCGGAGTGGTGAAATTCAATATCTTGCTGTATGGTTGGGCAATATGGACTTAAAGATTTATCAAGATATTTTGTGGTATTTAACGTGATAAAAGTGACAATAAAAAATGTGTAAAACTTTTTTACAGACTTTATGTTACTGCAATCAAAGCCCTGTGTCACGATTTTGGACTTCTGTCTGTTTTGGGACAGTTTTTGAAATGATTACCCTAAACAGTTCTGTCAACCACCAGTCACCAGCATATCAGTTCTGTCACCATCCAATCAGCTCAGCCCACTCCTAAGTCACCATCCAATCAGCTCTGACCAGCTCCACCTGCTGCCATTAATTACTGCAAACTCTGCTGACCTGTTCTCCTCTCTACATATACCTGCTTCAGCCTACTCATCACTGCCAGAATGTCTCGTCTTGATTTATATGCACTGCTGCTTTCATGCGCCCAGTTCCTGTTGGACTCAGTTTTTCTGCTTATGATCAGCCATCACTGTGGAGGTTTTCCAGCGTCTGCGTGCTGCTTATTTGCCCTGTTTCCTGTCAGTTTCTGCTGCTTGCTCTGCCCGGTCTGCAACTCCGGTTCAGTATTGGTTCTGCTAGTCACTCCACCTGCATCCTCTGGTCTCCTGCCCATTATTGCCTGCCTCATCATCCACTATTCATTATTGCAATAAACGTTTTAGACCTCTGTGTCTGGCTGATCTTGGGTTCTCCAACTCTATTCTTTACACCCTGTAATACTTTTTGTTTTTACAATGGTATTCATCAGATCACCAGTTACATGTAGAAGTGGGATTTCTTATCACTTAATCGCACACAGTAATATTCTTAATCATGTTTTCAAATTTATGGATATTTATTGATGCAATCATGGTATCAACAGTGCAGAAAAAAGGAAAACAAACAGTCCCGACAATACTGTCAGGTTTGGAGCGTGTTAGATGTCTTTAATTAGAATTTATTGTTCTCATGAAAAAAACAAACTCTTGTCACCATAACAAATGTTTCACAATAACAATAAATGATTCATCCTTTGCCAGCAAACAGGAAGTGACCCCAGCTTCCATCAGAAAGATCAGATTTTGGACGAATTTTGAAAACTTCTCACCAGAGCTGAACTGAGCCTGACTAAATGAAAAACCCAGGTTCACTGGAGGCGTTGAGGTGGGGATGCGGAACACCAGCGGTCACGACGCATTCAGGAGCAGTGCTGAGGTGCAGCTTGAAGCTTTAATTGTTGTTATTATGCTAAGAATACATGTCTGGGTTAAATTTGCATTCTGTTCACCCATCCATTTCTGATCAGCAGCAGGGGAAATATTTTTCCCTCCTTTAGCAGAAAAAAAACTTTACTGAACAAAAAAGTGGCTGTACAGGTCATTAAGTTAAACCACATTCACACACACACACACACACACACACACAAAACTTGGCGCAGACCAGTTACTGCTCGTTAGTTGAGGTAATGTTTATATTGCATTATGCTGTCCCCCACACACACATACATGCAAATGGTTATACATGGCTCCAACATGGGCACTCAAAAGTAAAAAAACAGAGACAAGGAAGGAGGGGAGTGAGTGGAGATCGAGATGTAAAGTTATATTTGAGTCAGATGTAATAGCTGTAATTATATTGGCGATATGGAAGGCTTGAGTCTGGGTCTACAGTGCGTGTGTGTGTGTCTGCGTTCGAACAAAGGGCCGCTTGTGTCAGGGGCCTGCTCACTGCAGCTCTTACCGTAATGATATTCCAACGCTTGCCGTTAGCATGCGTGCGTATGTCGGAGTGTGTGTGTGTATATCTCCATGATGTTGAGTCTAGAAGGGAAATGACTACCATGCCTTGCCAGAACCCCCACCGCCCTCCTCCACACCCCTGCAGCACACACACACACACACACACACACACACACACACACACACACACACAGTCCAGTCTTGCACACTCAAACACACACAGGGGATTAGTTGTACCTGCATTATGCAGTTTGATATTTATGTATGAGGGGAAAAAAGATTGGGGTGGTCATTTGCAGACTGATTAGGTGTGTGTGCATAAAAGTAAGTCACAGAGAACTTACTGTCATCTTCCCCCTCTATCGTCTGCTTTTCTTTACATCTCTTCCCTTCTGTTATATCTTTTTCTTTCTCTCCTCTTAGCATCATTTTTGCCCCCCGGTTCAGTGGGTTCCTTTTTATTTGTGAATCAAAACAAAATGGCTCTCTGCACCAAGTGTGCGTCTCCACAATGAGTGTGGGTCTCTGTGCGTCCGTGACGTCATTAGGTATGTGCATGATCCAGATGGATTTTCCACAGTTGCTTTCCACGATGGGCGGATTGAAGAAGTAGCAGAGGTAGTGCCAACTTGCGCTCTTTCAGATACACACTCTCTCTCTCACACACACACACACACACACACACACACTGACCCACACACAAACACTCACATATTGCTGTTATTTTATCCATGGTCATATGAATCCCTTCACAGTGCATTAAGTCCAGGGGAAATATTTTTTCTCTGCCTCTGCCCTATCATCTATCTGTCTCTAAGCTTCTTAAAGAAGTTTTTCTGCTCTTGTGCTGACAACCTCTGAACTTTTTTTTTGACTAAAATGTTATAAATAAAATCCAAGCTTAGTTGCAGACAGCAGACGAACAGGAAAAAAAGCCCTCATCCTTTTAGCTTTTAATCGCGCTGTTAACGGAAGCTTCACGTATATCTACAGAGCACATTTAGCTCAAAAGTGCATACATAAAATAATAAAAAATATCACAAAAGACTATAAAAGTAAACAGGTAAGCTGAGTTACCTACTAAAACAAGATATAAATGTCAGGAGTCTCGGGTATTTGGTTCTGTGTGGTTGGTCCGCTACTTTAGGTCTCCTTAAGAGGGCGCTGTTTGACCAGAGCTGCTAGGTCTTAGAGGGCGGAGTTTCTGCAGGTGTGGTTCTGCCTGCTATCATCTAGCCATCTGCAGGATACATGAGTATATGAGCTTGAATGTTAGCCTATGTGATAAACTTAAGCCCTCTGAGCTCCTTGTTTCTCTTCAAGAATCCCCTTGTGCAAAGTTAAGACCTGCCTCTCTTCTGTGGGTTCCTGTATTCTACAAACACCTTCACAACAGTACCTTCTGGGCCATTAATTTTTGACTGAGCCAAGCTGCTCACTTAGGCTACGTTCACATTGCAGATAAATGCAAACCAAATACGATCTCTTTGCCCCCCAAAAAATCCGATCTGAGGCACTTCTATATGTGGTACTAATTCAGATAAGTATCGGATTCTTTTCAAAGGGTCCACTGTCTGAACGACTATGTCTTAATTTATCTGTTTTTCACATCACTCTCCTGTCTCTCTCTACACATCCACACACAGCAGTAGCAGTTAGAGCTCCATAAAAGACCACTGTTCATAGCTGTTCTTTTTTCTTCTTACCTTACTTGTTCTTGTTATTGTCAGGGTTTAGTTTTAGTCTGGTTTTTTCCTGTTAGTGTTCAGTTCCTCCTCTCACTCAGCCTACCCTTCACTCCCTCTGCAGTCAGTCACACCTGTTGGTCATTAATTAGTCAGACTCACTCCACCTGCCAGCCTCCCTACATAAGCCTCCCTCTGTCTTCACTTCCCTGCCGGTCCGTCTTCAGACTCCACTCACTCCTCGCCTGTCTACCTGGTTTGCTCTTGCTAGCTGTTGATATCCTGCTTCGGTTAACTTATGTTTAGTCTCTGCCTGCAGCTGGATGTTTCCTGTCTCACCTCTGAACTCCTAGTGAAGCTGCTGATCCTGTTGTGGCTCTTGCCTGCAAGTATTCACCCTGCTGTGCTGCTGTTACTCTGGCCTGCAAGTCTTCACTGCCGTGCTGCTGATCCTGCTGTGGCTCTGGCCTGCAAGTCTTCACTCTGCTGTGCTGCTGGTCCTGCTGTGGCTCTGGCCTGCAAGTATTCACCCTGCTGTGCTGCTGATCCTGCTGTGGCTCTGGCCTGCAAGTATTCACCCTGCCGTGCTGCTGATCCTGCTGTGGCTCTGGCCTGCGAGTCTTCACTCTGCCGTGCTGCTGATCCTGCTGTTACTCTGGCCTGCGAGTATTCACCCTGCCGTGCTGCTGGTCCTGCTGTGGCTCTGGCCTGCAAGTCTTCACTCTGCCGTGCTGCTGATCCTGCTGTGGCTCTGGCCTGCGAGTATTCACCTTCCCCTGCTGCTGGTCCTGCTGTGGCTCTGGCCTGCGAGTATTCACCCTGCCGTGCTGCTGGTCCTGCTGTGGCTCTGGCCTGCGAGTACTCACTCTGCCGTGCTGCAAGTCCTGATTGCCAGTTCTTGCCTCCTGTCTGCTCCAGCCAGAACTCTCTCCGGGCCGTCAGCTCCTGCTCACACCTACACCTCTGCTCCAGTCCAGTCCTGCCTATCTGGTTTCATCTGTCATTATCCATCTTCCTTTCAATAAACTCTCAATTTTAGCTCCATGTGTGTGGTTCTGAGTTCATTGAAGACAAATCGTGACAGTTATGATGTGGTCTTAATATTGTCGTCTCCCATTGCTCAACAGCTTTCTAATAACAAGAGAGATGTCGGCCGGTATACGTGTTTTTTTGTCTTTTTTTTTTTTTTTAAACCTTATAGAAACAATTGGCGTAAAATAACGGTTCAAGACCGCAAAGCAACCCGCATGTGCAGATAACAGAAGGTGACATCACAGAGCAGCGCTTCTGTCACCTACTGTTATTCAAAAGCGAGAGTTGAAACTTGCCTAATATGCAGCTGTAGTTGGTTCCACAATTTGATCGCCCACAATTGCAAAGGTTCATTTATTGCTGTTCCACAAAAATCCATGAGAAAAATAAATTCCCTTGTCTCTTTGATAGGGACAGCTGTTCAGTCTCTTGTCCATCTGAGTATCAAAATATATGAAGCAGCAGGATGTATTGCAACAATGAACAGATCATATGATAATGCAATTAGTACAGTTAATGTAGTGACCATGTACATTGACTACTTTTGTATGGAGGGGATTACTGGGACTATAGCAATCTTATGACACGTGGGATGAAGCTTTTGTAGAGCCCTAGTCAGGCAGCATCTGCGAGCAGTGTCACGGATTGAGGGAAGCGCTGTCTTCGCCACTCTCTACATGTTTCCAATTTAAGGCATTGCAGGCCCCAGACCAGATAGCCATGCAGCTCGTCAGTACGCTCACCATTGTCCATCTTTGGAAAGTGGTGAGGATGGATGGAGGGAGATTTCCTCTTCTTATAAATATAGAATCAGCCAGTCACATTGTTGCAACTAATAATTTAGATATCTAGACGTTGATGAACACATTTTGATTAGCAACGTAGTGGAGAAGAAAGGATACGTAAGTAACTTTAAATGTAGCATGGTTGTTGATGGCAAATGGGCTGAGTACTTCAGAACTTGCTGATCTGCTGTGGTTTTCACCTCTAATATTTACAGAGAACATTCAAAAAGAAAAAAAAAATCCAGCTGGCAGCATACTTGTCAACAACAATGGGTTGACAGAGGTCGGAGAAGCAGTGCAGTCTGCTTTGAGATGATAGACAATAGCTGCTCCAATAACCCCTCAATGTGTTCATGGTACGCATGTGAAACTTTGAAGTAGATGGACTGCAGCAGAAGAAGACCAACTGGATGGCACTCCTGTAAGATAAAACAGGAAAATGAAGCTACAATTCATAGCAGTTTGGCCCAAAATCTCTGAGGAATGTTTCTGTCACCTTGTTAAATCTATTACACGAAGACAGACAGTTCTGAAGGCAAAAAATGGGTCTAAATCAGAACTTGCAAGCTGTATCTACTAAAGAATTAGTGAATGTAAAAACAGTCTTCATTGGAGCCAAAATATTCAGAAGTCATAAGGATATAGGAGTCAGCAGGAGATATAGAAACCAGCTCATCAAGTGTTTTAGATGTCAACAATAAAAGTTTAAAATCAATCCTAAAGCAAATGGCAATACCAATGTGGAAAACAATGGAACACCATCCATACAGTAGTTATCTTTATGACTTCTTGCTCATAGAGAAATAAATCATTATAAATACATAAATCACGATATGTCCCTAAGCAGAGAGAGATGAGAAAAGCCAAGAGCCGAGGACTGAGAGTAGGGACTTTAATTGTGGCGACTAGGCACGAAAAGCCAGAGAGTTGACTAAAATGATACAAAGGAGGAACATGGACATGCTGTGTATTCAGGAGACCACGTGGAAAGGTAGCAAGGCTAGACGCTCAGGAGCAGGATTCAAGCTGCTCAACCATGGTGTGGGTGGGAAGAGAAATGGTGTAACCCCCAGTTTCCACATCCTCTGCCCATGTACGTTTCCGCTCTGTTCCAGACCTCCTCTGCGAGTCCATGAAAAGCAACGCCTACTACATCCGCGGTTACTCCGTCTTGCTCCGTTCTGAGTTCCTTGGAGTTCAAGGAGAGCATACGCGAGAGGTACAAGTTCACGCGACAAAAAATGGAATGTAAAGGAGCCGGAAACAAAACAAACTTTTCATTCATGCTTTTAACAGCGTCTGAAAAGTTATTGCTGATGATACATCGACTCTGCACATGTTTACTTCCATCAAGTATGGGCTAGTACATTGGCCACCGAAAACTTATACGTTTTTTTGTATTAATATACAAAGCCTATAGATATTAAATGACAAATCTGCTCCTTTGTTGGTGAAAAACTGGTAACTTTACTGGGAATATTTAAAAAAGATGTTTTAATTAGTAGTCACCGATCTCTCGTTACACTCTTGTTACTTTGGCAAACCGGAGGTTGTTGACGTTCTTTTTCCTGTTTGATACGATTGCAGTTGTGGAGCTTGACCTGGCTGAATGGAGCAGAAAATTGGACTTGTTTCGTATTTTGACGGTGAACAACGGAGAGCTTGTCCGCTGACAGTGACGTTTGGAGAAGTCACGGAGGATGTGGAATCTGGGGGTAAGAATGAAGGACGAGTTTGTCAGGAATGTTCTGGAGGTGAAAAGAGTGTCAGATAGGATAGAAATTGAAGGTGTGATGTTCAGGGTTTGTAGTGGTTATGCCCGCAGGTGGGATGTGAGTTAGAGGAGAAGGAGAGCTAGGTAAAGTGATGCAGAATATCCCCAGAGATGAGAGAGTGGTGATTGGTGCAGATTTCAATAGAGACGATGGAGCTGGAAACAGATCAGAGATTAAGGAAGAGATGAGCAGGATTGGTATTCAGAACAGAAATGCTGCAGGACAGATGGTGGTAGACTTTGGATGGAATGATGGAAATGGCTGTGGAGCATACTTTCTTGCAGAAGAGGCAGGAACGCAGGGTGACATAAGCGGAGGTAGGAGAACAGAGGTGGATTACATCTTATGCAGACAAAGTGGTGGAAATTTAAAAAGGGATGAACGTTTTGTGGCTTTTAGGGAGGAGTTGAGACAGGCTCTGGGTGGTTAGATGACTGAACATATACTGCTGACAATATGAGGGAGACAGGTAAGAGAGTACTGTACTTGGTGTTTCTTCTAGAAGAAAAGTTGACAAGAAGACTTGGTGATGGAATGAGGAAATACATGAGCGTGTTCAGAGAAAGAGATCTAAGGAGAAGAGGGACATTGTGAAGACTGAAAAGAGTGACCAGGAGTACAGAATGATGAAGCGTAAAGTGAAAGTAAAAATAGCTAAGGCGAAACAAAGAGCATACAATGAATTGTATGGTAGGCTGAGCAGTAAGCAGAGAGAGAAGGATCTATACAGGTTGGCGAGGCAGAGAGACAAAGAGGGGAAGGGATTGAGATGGAAATGACAGGTGCAACCAGTGTGATAGGAAGATGGAAGAAGTACTTTGAAGGGCTGATGAATGAGGAAAATTAGAGTGAATAAACAGCAGAAAAAGTGACCTTTGTAGATCAGGAAGTAGCAAAGATTAATAAGGATAAAGTAAGGAAGGGATTGAAAAAGTTGAAGAGTGGAAAGGCAGTTGGTGTGAGAGAAGAAGATGTTAGAAGAAAGGGTTTACATGGAGACAAATGACTCGCTGTGGCGACCTCTGAAAGCGAAAAGCCAAAAGAAGATTGCATTATATCTTGAAGTTTTATATTTGAGATGCTTCTATGAATTTGTGAGTTGTTTTGCCGCCACATGTGCTACAGAGTATTTATTCTTTGAAATATGAATTTTTTGTAGACCTTTTGTTATTTTTTTATTTACTTTTTAAAAATGTTTAAAGCAGAAAAAGCTTTGCTCATATTTACACTTAATCATGAATTTAGCCTTTTTTTCATGATAACCTTTACTAAACTTTGCAAAACAAGTGCATCCATTTTAAAGAAAATATCCTCAACTTTTTTCGATTTTCTTGCTGAAACCAGCCAAAAAGGCTAGCAGATAAATCTCACCACCAGTGCAAAATCTATATTCATTAACATAAGTGCTGTAAATAAAGAGAGGTGGGCTTGATGTGAGTTTAGATAAGACCAAACACAACGGCAATAAAAAAGAAATTTAAAGAGGCCACTAAAAAGTGACAGAAAGGCACAAACGAGGAAAAAATGTGAATTTACCGAAGACATGGAGATTAAAAACGGAGATGGGAGCCCAGCGTGGTCGGATAAATTTCCAACCATAATACTTTCTTTTACCATAAAAAGATGTTTTTCTCTATGACCGCTACATATTGTCAATATTCTGTCTCCAGTTTAAATGGTTTCAATTCTCTTTGGCAACACAAGATGTAACTCAGAGCTACAGCAGCCTTACAGCAAACAACACAAATGGATACAGTGTGAGGATAAATTATGCGCTATATAAATTCTTGTTCCAGCCAAGACTTGCAGTTCTTTATCTCGCCTTGAATTCTCATTGATTGTTTTCCTGAACTTTGTTGTAGCAGAGCTGATTGTGTCAGATGAATGAAGTTGTGGGGTTAATTTAGATTTTTAATTCTGTTAGTTGGTAAATCTTTAAGTTAATTACATAACCTACACACCAGGCTTGCACACACACAGAATCACAGAACAAAAAATGGCGGGTTGCCTTTGTGGTGCATTTTGTTAGGCATAAACAGAATGAAATTATTCACTTTTGAGGCTGTAGCAGAGATCACCACATTGATGGAGATCTGCAGAGCTCAAAAATGGGACAACCAGCCAAAGAATGATATAGTATGTCTGATATTAAGACACCGGTAAATTTTGACCCAGTGTTTTGACCCATAGTCTCTAAGAGGAAGCAACAGACACCTTTTGAATATTGACAGGCACATCTCAATAAAAATCTCTATTTTTTCGTCATGTTTTGGCTTTGGACCAACACCAGGAGATTCTGTGTCGCTGTTTTTCCTCCAGACTTTGGGACCCTGAATTCCAAATCAATTACAAAATTAAATTTCATCTGAAAGGAAACTTTGTTTTCAAACCTAGCAAAGGAGCACCCGGCATTGCCTTTGGTTCAGAGTGGTTTGACACAAGGAATCTTACAGTTGTAGTTACTTCCACTAAACTTCCCATTAATCTGCTTGGATACAACATTCAATGAACAGCATCTTTCACAATCACCTTGTGTGGGTTACCCTCAATTTGGAGGGTGTCACTGACGGACAATGTCAAGTCACCAGTCTTTCAAATGGTTGTATAAGCCTACCATAACATTCCTGTGTTGCAAATAGTTTTTACTGTTATTATGTAATTTTCAAATTGTCATGGAAACTGCATTTGGGGTTTTCATAAGAAGCAACCCAATACGATGGCAGCAGCCCATATAGAGGCTGGAAGCATATGAGCTTGCTTTGAATGTCACCATTTAAAAAAGAAAAAAGGTTAACATTATTGAGCCAAAATGGCCACCAGCTTCCCTTTTTTGATTAACACCAATTTCTTCCCCCCAATCACTTTTTATTGAAAAGGATGAAAACATTGCAATCTGCTTCGACACACAAAAAGAGTCCTTTTCTTGATTTTAATTTTTTTTAAGTAAGTATATTAAAAATACAACTTGGTGGCTTTAACTGGGAGCTGCAGGTACCTTTTATCAATCAGTCAATCAATCAATCAATTTTATTGTCAACTACAATTTGCATTGCAATCGAAAATTCAGTTCCAGTACAACGGTCCATCACATACACTTAAACATTTTGGGGGAACGATTGACTGAGGCCTTGCGTTGCCAAGGAACGCAGCCAGTCGGCCGCTGCTATTTCAGCGCAGCCGTTTAGGTGCGTTCCTCCAAACTGCCTCAGACCCCGCCTTACACGGAGTCCACAGGCGCTGCCCTTGAAATCTGTTGAAGAAAGATTTTACATGGGGGAAGTGGAGGGAGATAAAAAAGACAGATGCTTCACAATTTATGTTTCCACATATAATGTGAAGCATCCGCCAAAAAACCTCATTTGCACGGGAAGCACAAATAATTACGACACACATATATGCAGAAAGGTAAACATCTGAGGCCGATTGCGTGTACGTAAGTTCATCAGTTTTATGGGTATCAGTTATGTGAGTGTGTTTGGATGAAAGTATTTATATTTCCGTGAACCCTCTCCAGAGGCCATTGTCCTTGATGTTATCAGCCGGCCCACAGTTCAGAGATGTCACAGGTGTCCGTAGGGAAGGGGGGTAGCCGGGGGGGGTTTCTGAGAAATCTCCGCCATAACAATCCAGGAGTAGAGATAGGGAGGAATCCAAATATGTTATTTTTTATGAGACAAGCTGCACTGCCTTTCCTGTCAGCTTTAAAGTCTTTTGCTGGCTCCAAATGGTAAATCCAATTTTCCAAATCGATTGGGCTTTTTCGCGCTTCACCTCCAGATTTTATCCCATCTCCCTTTGAGTTCAACCACCAAAGCCAGTCTGCGTTCCAGCACAGCAAGCTTTCGGCTCTGCTCCATTCACCTTCCAGAACTGTCCGTTAACAGCCATAGTGAGCGCGTTGTTTGCAGCCAGCAGCCTGATCAAGGCCAAATGGCTGCCGACATCCGCTGTATTTGCTGATACTTCAAAAATCTACAAAAACCAATAAGTAGAGATCCAAGTATCCTTAATCCAAAAGTGAAAGTTTCAGACGTCCAGGAATGACAAAGTCGAAAGACACACCGTTTTCCTCCAGGAATTTAGGGTGTATCTCACAAAATAAGTCAAATCAGGACCGGACGGGTCCCCCCTTCGTTGCCTACCCGTCGAAAAAAATGTATCAATAGTATTGAGACCAGCTTCCAGATCCATGTTTTTCAGAGTTCGGTTGATATGAAGAAAGTGCTGAGAAAGACAAGACATAGCAAAGCAGGAGAGTTGGGGGGGAGGGGTGAAAGCTGCAGAGAGAGAAAAAACACGACCGACCTCGGAGAGAGACATACATATTTCTTACATATTCAATAAGAAAAACAAGTATCTAACCATCTTATTTTCCAATTTCAGAAGGTATAGTTACAGTTATCAGTATAGTTAGGATCCAAGAATTATACAAAATTACTTTGAAATGGGGATACAAACATGATCCATTTTTTCTAATATAACATTTTCCCCTCTGGGTTCTTAAAGAAAATGTCAACTTTTCTAATTTGAATATATCTAAAACAATGCTAAACCAATCTTGATTGACACCAATTTCAATCAGTTGCGTTAGTCTATGCCCTCATCAATAAATAAGTAAGAAAACTTTATTTATATAGCACCTTTCACAGGATAAAAACCACAAAGTACTTCACAATAAAAATGCAAACATCATGGTATAGATCTAGTTAAAAAAAAAAACAGTTAAAAGCCAGTCAGAACAAGTGGGTCTTCAACTGCTTCTTAAAAGAATAAACAGAGTCTAATCCAGTCCCACCTACTCTCAGGCATACAGTTCTGGGTTATTAGCTCTGATGCTAATGCTGACAGTGTAGGTGTGTAACCAGTGATATTCCTTCCATGCTTCAAAAAACAAAAACAATGTTTGTAGCCATTGCTGTTATTGTGTATACAGTATTTTACCAAACTAATCTTGGCAAAATCTTTTAAGATTAGCTAACCCCACAGTTATAGTTAGTCTGCAGGAGGGGCAGCAACTTTTTAGAGGACTGAGCTCTCATTGTTTGCCAACTCAACGGAGGAAGTCTTGGAAAGAGAGAGTTTCCTCTTTGAGCAGTAAGTGGAAACTTTTATGTACAGCTATAGTTTTTTATACGTTGTGAAATACCATTTTAAAATAAGAAGAATAAATAAATTTTCTAGTGTACAGAAGGGAGTTTTTATCTACTTGTGCATGTCTGTATGTCCGTGGGGGATGGTGAGCTGTTTTGCTTACCCATGCCATAAGGTAGAATACCTTTTTCACAACTTTTTGTACTTTTAGTTTGCTGTATGACAGCATGCTGAAGGTTTCAGGAATTGCAACCTGGACATACCCACACACAAAAAAAACTTTCCCGAAAGATTTTTAATTTACAGTAGATTAGACTTCTTCTATCCATAGCATGATTTGATCTCCGAGTCCAGATCTTTAGCCCTCCATGTGCCCATCCCTCCATCCATCCATTGTCAGCCAAAGCTTGTCCTTAAAGGGTCACAAAGGGGCTGGTAACCATCTCCAGTTGTGATTGGGCGAGATGTGGGATACACCCTGAATAGGTCGCCAGGCCGTCATCATCCATCCATGTAGATAAAAACAACAAAATAAGATCCAGACAAGGGAAAAAATTTACATTTATGTGTTTTCCAACTTCAGTTTCTACAGAATAGTTTGGAACATAATAGTTACATTAAGTTTGACTGCTTAGGGTTAATATAAAGAGGGTCATCTTTACAGAGAGTCCAAGATTCAGCATGTGCTTCAAAGGTTTAAAAACTCCATCTAATCAAATTTGGGTATGCATTTCTATGGGTTTCTGGGCGTTTGTTAATCATCAAAATTAACAAAAGTAAATGCATAAATATATTTTTCTATGTTGTATGGATGTTTAATATAATCACTGGAAAGAATGTTTTAACAGTATTGTAATGTATTACTGTATATATATATATATATGCTTATGGCAACGGGCCTTATATATATATATATATATATATAAAAAAGTTGCATTAGCACCAACTCATAAAAGACTTTAAAACATAAAAGGGTCCGGCTTTAGGGTTTAGATCTAGGAGAAACAAACAGGACAATATGAATTCTCTCGTTTATTACTGAACAACATTAAACTAATACAGGGGTTGGACAAGTGTTTTACCCTTTCAAGAATCATTTTTCTAATTTTGAAAACTCAGCTTTAATTATGTTGGCGTACCAGAAAGCTACTTCAGTGGCACCCACCCACCTCTTCACATTTCAAGTGCAAATTTCTAATTATTTTTCAGTCATGTCTGCACTGCACTTCAGTTTACTGAGGTCAACATATAACCAGCGTGCTGTTTACCCGATTAATAGAATGCACAATATTTCCTTTAAAAGGCCCCAAAATGTCACTATGTAAACAAATCATTTTAATTTCAAATTCTAACAAGTTGATTTATTTTGGTCCTTCATAATAGATACACAGAAACTGCCTTTTTTGTGTGTGGAAGTGCTGCTTCCCATCATCAAGTTACCATATGTGACCAGTGGGTGATCCGACTGTAATCCATCTTCACTATACAGGCACCTGTTTCCATTCTCACGTTGGCCTGTTGACAGGGAACTGTCCAGGAATCAATCCAAGGTTGCACTTCGGCAACATCCATCACAACTTAACAGAGAACTCAATTTTTCTCGGCTTTCTGTCTTATTTTCTGTGTTCCTTTTTCGTCCGTTCCTACACAATTCTTTGATTATTTCCTCTTATGTCCCTTTTGATTTTCCATTTAGTTGCACTGGTCTTGTTTTGCCATTTTGTGAAAAAAAAAAAAAACAGAGAAACTAGAACTGTAGCTAAAGATGACTTTTCATTAAATAACAAACATTTTAAATATTAATCGGCTGTAGATTCTCTGAGATAGTCTGAGCGATATGTCTGAGCAAGATGTTTCTTTTCATTATGTATTGTTCACACTTTGATTTGAAGCAGTATTTCTGCTCCCACTTGGTTAAAAAAAAATCAAGTGTAAAACTCTTGATAATTCCCATTATGATGAAATAGAATATTGCAAAATACAAAAAAGTTCAACAAGGGTTCGTACATTTTTTTCCCGCAGTAAAATTCAAGCAATTATTAAGCATTTTCAGGGTAAATATCCAAACTTTTCCAGCATGAAACTTCGGAGGAGTCTGTAGCTTACACCACATTCCCTGTGTGAAGGGAACCAATAAAAAATCTAAAATGATTTTTATTATTAAAATTATGCAACTTATAGTAATATGAAATGGACATACAGGCAGAAGGAACAGTAAAGGCATCAGTACAGGCTTTCTCAAACTAAATCGGGGGTGACTTCTAGTTCGTGAATAAAAAATAAACATTTAGTGATGATGGATTAAAGCAGGGGTCACCAACCTTTTTGAAACTGAGAGCTACTTCACTGGTGTTGTGTCATACAAAGGGCTACCAGTACTGGTCTTTTAACTAGAAGAGTCAGAGTTCACCTTAACTTCATGTAAAATAAACACATTTATCATGCTTGTTATAGATATTGTCATTTTTAAATCTATATAAATACAAGTGTGAATAACCAGGAAGAATAATGGAATAAAATAAAGTTTTGGATGCAGCTCACTGGTGGATTGTGCTTTTTTTAGAACAGGCTCGTGGGCGCCACATGTGGTCCTCGGGGGCTACTTGGTGCCCGCGGGCACCATGTTGGTGACCCCTGGGTTAAAGAAACTGGAGCGGATGCTGATATCATTTCCGGGGGGCGATCCCCAGAAATTGGGGACAGTTGGTCATCATTGTTGCCAAGTATGCTTAGTGTAACCAACTTTAGGCTTGTTTTTCTCTAAAGTCGCTTGCCATTTATTGGGCTTGTTTTTTAATATGAAGTCGATAATTTGGGCTTGGCTTTTTCCCCGATAGAAACTCCTTTTCCTGTGGTTGTGTTCAAAAAGATATTGCGTGACCTGCCCAACATGAGTCCGCTAAAATATCTGTCAACAAACCTAAAGTTCGCCAGAGAAAACATAAGCAAATACCAGGGCTTCTAGAAAAATCTCCTTTTGACAGATGAGTCTACAATTAAATGATTTGGACATCAGAAGTGATTCCCTGTAAAACCAGGAATCGCAATCCAAGAAAGAGAACCTCATACCAACAATTTTGATGCATAGAGCTGGAGGTGTCATGGTTTGGGGACCATGACTTCTACCGTGTATCAGAGGGTTGTTGAGGACCATTTGTAAAAAGAAAAAAATTAAAGCTGAAGCAGAACTGGACTCACCAACACGGCAATGAATTATGACAGACCTTCAACCAAGGACTGGTTGAGAATTGAGAAACGGAAACTCCTAAGCTAAATCAAGGCCTGGATCTTGAGCCTTTCTTTAAGATCCCTTAAAACGCGCATTCAATGTAAGAAAACCCCTCAGGCACCTCACATCTTTGTTTGTAATTGTATCTCACACATGGTTTAGCAAACTAATCCCATCCGAAAAGGGTTTTTGTTTACGTCTTTGTCTCCTACTCTCCTCATCAAAAAAAAACCCAAAAAAAAACTGCTACTGATGAATAGATGAAATATGTCCAAGACGTGAGGTCACTGCAATTCAAAAGCATTGATTATAATGATCCTGTAGCTCCCGGGGAAAAGTGAGTGTCGTGTGCACATTCCTACCTTAGGAAGGGAGGATTTCAATATCCAGTAGACACGAGAGGTGGACAAGACAGTCAAGGAAGGGGGGGGGTATGAAGTCCAGAGGGGAGGACAAAAGAGATTTAGGGTGAGAGTTCGAGATTAAGAGACATAGACACGGTGAACAAGAGAATAAAAGAGTGAAAAACAGGAAGGGAATGAGAGAATGAGACAGAGTTGTCCAGCACTCTATCACGGGAAACAAGAGTAATGTTAAGGCCTTAAGGGTCTTTCACACACTTGATGGATGGCTTTGTGCGTGTCCAGGGATGTGTGTGTTTGTGTGTGTGTTTTTGTATGTATTCCTCCCTGTGTGTGTGTAAGATTGAGGGACAGAACGAAGAGGAGGGTCCATATGTGGACAACTGCTGCCTCAAGTGGCGAAAGGTGATAGAAATGCAGTCTGCAGTGCTGCAGACACATTTACTGAGTAAATTCCAAGCCCTTAAATAAATTCAATGAATATTCACTTTATACATACTGAATGTTATTTCACTGCTTTAAACTTTGCAGCAATTGCTTCCCTTTCATTATCTAAATGTGCTAGCAGTAGTGACATAGCTGTCTGCAATATAAAAAAAACCTATACAGCAGGATAACATCAGTCTTAATTATATTCTGTAATAATAAAAGCTAAACTTGTTGGAAATAAAAAGAATTTGCATGCAAATAGAAAGAAAATATGGGTTTGATTAAAGCACAAAACAAGAAAAGGCATTTTTCATTTACAGAGAAATGTGATTGAAGTCCCCCGGGTCAGAAAGGACTGAAATAAGCACAAAGATCTGCCTTACTTTAACTTCATTCTCTGGGAAAATATCTCATATTTTTGTGTGTTTTGTAATAAAATGTCCAATGTCTTCTTTTTGCTTTTCCACTCAGCCATTCTCTATTTAATAGTTGCTTTTTGTTTGCTTAATAAAGTAAATCTAAGAATATATGTATCCCCCACACCCCATCTTTGCCTTTCACTCTCTCTCTGAGCTGTGACAGGAATTTGTAATTATTTTCCCTTCAAAACTCATAAAACATGTTCAGCTTTAGCCTTACAACACAAGCATCGACACCCCCCCCCCTCCCCACACATACACATATAAGTCTTGTCCTGTTTGTAATTATCAATCCATTTGGGAATCTGAGGATTTTATCTGTTAAAGTTAAAGGGGTTGTTTTTCTGTTCAACAAAACCACATCAGAAAACACGCGCACACAAAGAGACGCGCACATGGCAACAGTGCTTACAGAAAAACAATTCTTTTCCATCAGACGCACTTGCACGCAGATGCACACAAACAGGCGCCACAACAATCTCCAAGGAGAGGAAGCCACATTGTTTGAAGATAAGAAATTTTCCTCTCTTCCTCGTCTTCTTCAGTGGCTTTTCTCCCTGGTTGCGTGCAAAGTCTTGAGCCTTTTATGATAGATTAAGTTTTGAGGACTTAATGTTATGTGACAGATTTGTCAAAACTGAGGCATTGGAAAACCTCATTAGTTACTTAAGATTTCAACATGTTTTCTTTGCATGCATCTGCAAAGCCAGTGAAACCAGTGCTCACACATTTGTGATTATCCACCTCATCCTTTGACTCTTGTGTCTATAATTTCAAACTTTAGGTGGTGACACTGGTTTGTTTGCAGTGTACTGAAATGTGAATTCATGAGCAATTTCTTACCAGTAATGGTAATAAATTGTAAACAGTAATAACCTGTTTCAACAGTTTCACTCAGGTTGCAGAGCTCTTCATGTCACAGAGACAACTCTGGTGAACGTCACTAATGATTTTCTCATAGTATCAGATAATGGACTTGTGTCAGTGCTTGTCCTGTTAGATGTCAGTGTTGCATTCGATACAGTCGATTATAATATTCTCTTAGAAAGACTGGCTGTATGGATTAAGGCACCGCCACTAGCCTGGCGGTGTGTGTATATATATATATACACACACACAAGAGTTGGCCAAGTTGTTGGCCGAGTTGGCAAACAATTGTTGCTTTTTGCACCTATTTCTTTATATATATATATATATATATATATATATATATATATATATATATATATATATATATATATATATATATATAAAGAAATAGGTGCAAAAAGCAACAATTGTTGATATCTCAGTTTATCACATTAGCCACTACTGCCTATTACAACTTTAATTTCTCAAGTCATATTCTGATGAGTTTACTTATGATTATCATATATTTTATATCTTTCTATCAATTTCTAAAGCTAAATCTAACAAATTACCATTGATGAACCAGTTTAGAGCGTAAAGAGATAGCATCTGCAGAAGGTATTAGGCATTAAGTTACAGACAAACTGGGGAAGTAAAGGGTCACACAGTTGAAAAAAGAGCAGAAGCAGAGCTGACTGGATTCTCAAAATGGCCGTATAACATCCTGTTTCAACAACAAGACTGAACAATTGGATTTTTTTGTTTAGCCAGGTCATTTTTTGTGAGCATTTTACACTGTGGGGTTTAAAACAGGGCCACTGTAACTCAACGGTAACGCCTCCCACTACAGCAGACTACAGCAGAGGTAGTTCCTCAGGTGGGATGGGTTATTATGGCCCTAGAAAACTACCTTGGTTTCTGAAAAAGATTTCTACAGTAAAAAGGTGCCTTAAGGCCCCCATCACATCAGATTAAGACCCCCCTTAAAGCGAATACCACTAGAACAATGCTGGATATCAGTAAACCTGGAAAACCACATTTCAGTGAGAAGGCAGTCATCACTGTGTTCTGAATACTCAGTACATAGGCTTTTCCCTGCTGTTATTCTATCATCATCCTATCACCATTTGTAACACATTTACAACTTGATGAATCCAAACAATCTGCAGGATTCCCCACTAATTATGGGAGGTTTCTACACCTACTACAGCAGTTTAATCTGTACTGGAGAGCAGCTTCAGCAGGAAAGGATGCAGGCTATTCTATACAGAACTGTGGCATTATGCATGTTAATCTTAGCCTTGCAGCGTGCTCTATGTGCATAACTTGGCAAGTGTGGCATTTTTACATCCTACCTTAACCTGCATATGATGCCAGGGCTTCTCTATGTTGGCATGAACCAACATAAACAGGGCAGCGCAGAAGAATCCACGATTTCTTCTTTGATTGAAGAACAGCAAGTAGTGCCTTTACTAGCTTACCTTCTTGTGGTTTCTCATAGCAGCTCCTGATTACGTTTTAATTTGATACCGTGATTGTTTGATACCAACCTTTGGTAGGCGGGCACTAGGTGTTGCTAGCTCTGTTACGCACGGACATTACTTCACCGGGACATGTGCCATATCAAGGTACAACTCTCTAGTTTCTAATGATACTGACCGGGGATGGGGGAGGGGTTAAGCATGTCTTGGTAGCAAAGCAATTCAGTGAGAGAGTCAACAACATTTGATTGAAAAAATTGGGGACTTGATTTATAAACATTAAAGCCTCCTCCTTAGACGGATTGAGGAAATTAAAACATGGCTGTTTCTGGCCTACTGTGAAAGAGTGGCTTTGCTCATACTTCAATACCTTCTAATGAGCCAGGAAAGTGACGAGTGGGTCATTGATTTGCAGCAGAATGTGCCCAGGAGGATGCGCCTCCGTGTCCCTAAAAACAGCAGTGCTCCAACTACTGGTTGACCAAGTGCGAGCCGGCAGTATTAAGAAAGACCGCTGGATAGTCATTGACACGTTTTGAGAAAAACTAAGCGAAAGTCCGATTTAAACCTGTTTGCCTTTGCTCATACTGTTACTGGTAGATAAGCTAGACAGATCCCCCCCCCCCCCAGGAGAATAATGAACACCTTACAACCTTAGTAGTCAACTACTCTGCAGCGAGAAAAAATAAGCATATTTGCACTATCACAACCTGCCCTTTTTGTTTATTTTCTTTAAATAGACAAAACTGAATTAAAATAAAGAAATTGTCCGTAGTTGTTGTTTCCATTTTTTTTTATCTGAAGTTCTACATTTATATTTAATGTCTGTACACCGAGAGCACTTAAAAATAAACTCAGATTCCTTGTTTGCGAACACAATCTTGTCCAATAAAGCTGATTTCTGGTTCTGTTTCTTTAAAGCAATCCTGAGATTTTGGAGACAACATAAGAAGTATTCCCTGTAAATAAAGTCTGTCAAATTGTATTCCAGGGATTCAGGTAACTGAGGGACGCTGCAGCTTAATGCAGAGCTGAACACATGTTTACTCAGTTAGCATTTCCCTCTAGACACATACAAACACACAGCACTCATCTAGTGAGCATTGTGTGTCACTATAAGTTTTGAAAACCATTCATCATCTTTGTTCCATGTTTCCAATGAAATGCACACGTTTACAAAAGGGGCCTGTCCAACAAATGGGATGAATCCAGAGGACAATCAGACACACAAAGAATGGGCAAACAGAGGATTTCTTATGAAGTTTGAATACCACCAAATTGATTATAACCCTTGGTATACCAGAAATACAACATCTAGGCTTAAAAGCACATGCAGAGTTTTTGTGTGTGTTTTGTGTCTGCATTCAATTATAACTTCAACAAATGGCGGTTTGGAAAGCCATCTTTGTTTGTTGAACCATTCAAACAACTTTTGATAACAAACAACAAATGGAAAAAGTACAAATAAAACACAATACATCTATAAAAGACTGAAATGAAAACAAAATTTGAGATTTTTTAAAATTGTCCAATTTTAAACTAACAACTATACAACAGAAACATATCTATCAAAAGTTGTCATATTTTTTTATCTAAATTGATATTTGCTCATTTTAAACAGGTGGACTATTACATATTTAATATATTTACATATATATCATAAAAATTCAAAAGATCAGAGGACTAATTTTTAAGGGGAGCCTCAAACATATCACTTCCTGACAAAGAAAAATCTAAGAAATCTGCAAGGATATCAGGAAAAGAATTGTGGACCTCCATAAACCTGGTTTGTTTGTTTGTCTAGCCTTCATGTCCTATGGGGAGGATCCCGGTTCTGTAACCCAAAAATGAACATGTTTTGGTGTAAAATGAGTGTACAGTAACTATCACTAACAAAAATAAATGCCTTGTGGAGTTTTGACTGATGCTGGGTAAGTGTGAAAGTGAAGAGTCCTGTACCCGCATAGACGGAAAAGCCACTCAGCAGCGAGGAAGCCATAACCCCAAAAGCAACACAAAGGACTTAATTTTTGGAGACAAGTCCTGGTGTTTAGTGAAACTAAAATTGACACACAAACTTTCTTAGGCTTAGTCTTTCTTCACCACATCAGATTATAATAGCAGTGATATCACAGAAACATTTACATTTCTTTAAAAAAAAACACCACTATGTAATGACAAGATGGAAACTTTTAGGAAGTGTAATGATCTGGTTTGAAAGTGAACCCGAAATAGAACCAAAACTCTGCTATGTTGGTTACTGATTTATTTGAGGGATGATAAGGAGTGGGGAACAGACAGGCAACTAAACAGAGTCCAACAGAAGGTAAGGAAAAACATCCAGGCAACAACTTGTACGGGAGCAGGCGAACAGAACTGGGCAAAAACAGACAGAACTGGGTCAATAAAACAGAAACAAGGTGCTGGGAGCTCTTACCAGGGACGGGACGGAGTGCATGAAAGAATGAGAGACGAACCGACAACTAGCTGAGGAGGAGGTGAGGCTTAAATAAACAGACTAACAGGTGAGCGGAGTGAAAGACTAATTAACCAAAGGTGGAAGCAATTACAGAACCGGAGAATAAACCAAAACCCAAGGACAATAATTATAACAAATCTCAGCACTGAAATCAGAACTAATACAGAAAACCAATAATGAAAATAATCATCAGGCTAAACAGAACTCAATAATCTAGAACGCAAATAAACCAAGAGGCAGGAAAATACTAACCAACAAATAAATGTGAACCAGAACAGAATATAAAATAAACAGGCTAAACCGGACTTCAGAACTTAAAAACACAAAGAAAACATAAGGCAAGGAAACAAACTTAACCGAATCATAAACAGGAACCAAGACAGAATATTACAGAACCCCCCCCTCAAGGACGGATTCCAGACGTCCCTCGAACAGAGCACATAGCATACTAGACCGGGTGGGAGGAGGGGGTTATCGGACGGAGGGATAGAGTCCAGGCAAAAATCAAAACAACCCAACAGGGCGAACCAGAAACTAAAAGAAAAAACACAGTCTCTAGGTACAAAAGTCTGGTGGACGTCCCGGCGGGCGGCCCCGGCGTGACGGGTTCTCCGGCGGGCGGCCCCGGCGTGACGGGTTCTCCGGCGGGCGGCCCCGGCGTGACGGGTTCTCCGGCGGGCGGCCCCTGCGTGACGGGTTCTCCGGCGGGCGGCCCCTGCGTGACGGGTTCTCCGGCGGGCGGCCCCTGCGTGACAGGCTCTCAGGCGGACGTCCAGGAGGCCGTCGGCGGATCAAGGTGACAGACGGCCGTCGACGGACCAGAAACCTCGGAGGTCGTCGGCGGACCAAGGCGACAGACGGCCGTCGACGGACCACAAATCTCGGAGGTCGTCGGCGGACCAGAAACCTCAGAGGTCGTCGGCGGACCAGAAACCTCAGAGGCCGTCGGCGGAGCAGGAACCTCGGGGCCCATCGCCGCGACCTGGAGAGAGAGAAAATAAAACCTGGCGCCGGACTACAGGGTACGTAAGGCGCCAGACTACTGGCTAAAGGAAGCGCCGGACTACTTGCTAAAGGAGGCGCCGGACTACTTGCTAAAGGAGGCGCCGGACTACTGGCTAAAGGCGGCGCCGGACTACTGGCTAAAGGAGGCGCCGGACTACTGGCTAAAGGAGGCACCGGACTACTGGCTAAAGGAGGCGCCGGACTACTGGCTAAAGGAGGCACCGGACTACTGGCTAAAGGCGGCGCCGGACTACTGGCTAAAGGCGGCGCCGGACTACTGGCTAAAGGCGGCGCCGGACTACTGGCTAAAGGTGGCGCCGGACTACTGGCTACAGGCGGCGGCGCCTGGTTACTGGTGACAGAAGAGGGAGCCTGGCTACAGGCGACTGAAGGGGAAGCCTGGCTACAGGCGGCTGAAGGGGAAGCCTGGCTACAGGCGGCTGAAGGGGAAGCCTGGCTACAGGCGGCTGAAGGGGAAGCCTGGCTACAGGCGGCTGAAGGGGGAGCCTGGCTACAGGCGACTAGAGAGGGAGCCTGGCTACAGGCGACTAGAGAGGGAGCCTGGCTACAGGCGACTAGAGAGGGAGCCTGGCTACAGACGACTAGAGAGGGAGCCTGGCTACAGACGACTAGAGAGGGAGCCTGGCTACAGGCGACTAGAGAGGGAGGCCCCGGGCTAATGGCTTCAGGAGGCCCCGGGCTACAGGCTTCAGGGGGCCCCGGGCTACAGGCTTCAGGAGGCCCCGGGCTACAGGCTTCAGGAGGCCCCGGGCTACAGGCTTCAGGAGGCCCCGGGCTACAGGCTTCAGAAGGCCCCGGGCTACAGGCTTTGGATGAGGAAGCCTGGGTGCAGGCTGTGGATGAGGAAGCCTGGCTCCAGATGACTGTGGAGGGAGCCAGACCCTTAATGACAAAAAGTCGCAACACCAGACTCTGGAGAATGTCGGACAGTGACAGCCAGTAGAGTCTCTCCCAAAGTTGGCCGTCTACCAGGGCGACTAGGGGTTGAGACTTTGGAAGAACACTGAGGGGGTCAAAGTCTCCAGGAGGCCATGGGTGCTGAGCCTTCTCCCGAGGCCCGGGGCGCCCGAAGGAGGAAGCGTCCGTCTGAGTTCCCACCTCGCAGATCGGCGACGGACCCTCCTGGGTCTCCGCGTCGCATGACGGCGACGGACCCTCCTGGGTCTCCGCGTCGCATGACGGCGACGGACCCTCCTGGGTCTCCGCGTCGCATGACGGCGACGGACCCTCCTGGGCCTCCGCGTCGCAAGTCGGCGACGGACCCTCCTGGGCCTCCGCGTCGCAAGTCGGCAACGGACCCTCCTGGGTCTCCGCGTCGCAAGTCGGCGACGGATCCTCCTGGACCCCTTCTTGAGGCTCGGACGGGGACGTGTCCTTCAGAACCCCCCCTCGGAGCTTGAACGGGGGCAGGTCCTCCTGGACCCCCTCATTGGGCTTGACAGGAGCCGAGGCGTCGGCCGGACCCTCGGGGACAGATTCGGGGGCCGAGGCGTCGGCCGGACCCTCGGGGACAGATTCGGGGGCCGAGGCGTCGGCCAGACCCTCGGGGACAGATTCGGGGGCCGAGGCGTCGGCCGGATCCTCGGAGACAGATTCGGGGGCCGAGGCGTCGGCCGGACCCTCGGGGACAGATTCGGGGGCCGAGGCGTCGGCCAGACCCTCGGGGACAGATTCGGGGGCCGAGGCGTCGGCCGGATCCTCGGAGACAGATTCGGGGGCCGAGGCGTCGGCCGGACCCTCGGGGGCAGATTCGGGGGCCGAGGCGTCGGCCGGACCCTCGGGGGCAGATTCGGGGGCCGAGGCGTCGGCCGGACCCTCGGAGACAGATTCGGGGGCCGAGGCGTCGGCCGGACCCTCGGGGGCAGATTCGGGGGCCGAGGCGTCAGCCAGACTCTTGACGGCAGGAGCAGGGCGGTTATAGAAAGCCCTGAGAGCGTCTTTGTAGTGGCCCTCCAACTCCTTTAATCTCCTCTCCAGCTCCTCTGAATACTGGAGAAAAAGAGCCTCCCTGAGACTCTTGATTATCGGGACAAAAGTTCTGATCTTGTTCTCCAGGGTCAAATATTCCGAGTCAGGAACGCCAGCAGGGGGAGCTGTGGGCATCTCGGCTCGAGGAAGCGAGGGACTCCTGTCTGCAGAACCGGAAGTGGGCTGAGGCTGGGACTCGGCCGTCGGGTGAGACCGAGCTGGCTCGTTGGGGAACTGCCCGCCCATAATGGATGAATGTCCGGCAGGCGAGCGCCTTTTCCTTCGGCGGCGAGGTGGCGGACCTTGCTGGAAGGCTGAAAGCTCCGGGCGGGGCGCGATCGCTGAAGCCGATGGCGGTCCTTGCGGCACCACATTAAGAGAGGGACGCTGAGCCGGTTCCGGGAAAAGGTCCGGGCGGAGGTCCCGCACCACGTCCGCATGAACCTCAAGAAAAAAGTCCGTGTCTGGACAGACACGCTCCGAGGTGGACAGTCTGGAGGCTTGAGGTGAGTTAACCGGGAGAGCCGGTGTGCTGGAAGATTTATCAGGCTCATGCAGCATAGCAGCTCCGGAGTGGAGATGGCGTTTTGGCAACAGGTTCATAGTGGTCGGTTCGTTTCTGTAATGATCTGGTTTGAAAGTGAACCCGAAATAGAACCAAAACTCTGCTATGTTGGTTACTGATTTATTTGAGGGATGATAAGGAGTGGGGAACAGACAGGCAACTAAACAGAGTCCAACAGAAGGTAAGGAAAAACATCCAGGCAACAACTTGTACGGGAGCAGGCGAACAGAACTGGGCAAAAACAGACAGAACTGGGTCAATAAAACAGAAACAAGGTGCTGGGAGCTCTTACCAGGGACGGGACGGAGTGCATGAAAGAATGAGAGACGAACCGACAACTAGCTGAGGAGGAGGTGAGGCTTAAATAAACAGACTAACAGGTGAGCGGAGTGAAAGACTAATTAACCAAAGGTGGAAGCAATTACAGAACCGGAGAATAAACCAAAACCCAAGGACAATAATTATAACAAATCTCAGCACTGAAATCAGAACTAATACAGAAAACCAATAATGAAAATAATCATCAGGCTAAACAGAACTCAATAATCTAGAACGCAAATAAACCAAGAGGCAGGAAAATACTAACCAACAAATAAATGTGAACCAGAACAGAATATAAAATAAACAGGCTAAACCGGACTTCAGAACTTAAAAACACAAAGAAAACATAAGGCAAGGAAACAAACTTAACCGAATCATAAACAGGAACCAAGACAGAATATTACAGGAAGGCCTTCGGTGATACTAGAGAAACTAAAACTATGTCTTCATATATGTGTTCTAAGCAAAAGGTTGCAAAACATAAGCCTATATGTCCAAAGAAAACATCCAGGCCTGACTAAAATTTTAAAGCTTTAAGGAAGAATGTCATGCTGTGTAATGTAACCAAACATACTTTGAGCCATAACTGCAAAACGCAAATTTGACCTATAAATAACACATTACGCAACACATTACCTAAAAAAAAACCCCAACTGTATCTATAATGCAACATGGTGGTGGAGCATCATGAGCTTAAGCTGCATTCTTTATTTTTCTGGCATTGTGTGCAGAAGAATGAAGTTAGCAACAGTAAAAATGTATGTGCAGTTTTAACTTTAAAACCGTCAAACATCCTCAAGGTTGGCAGGGATATTTCCAAGTCTAAAAGAGAAGCTGAAAGACTATTGCCATTTAAACTGTGTGAATCATAGGGCGCTTTACCAAAGTATTAGAGTTAGGGTTTGCGTTCACATGCAACTAACATGTTGAAGTCACAAGAACCTGGGTTAGGGTTTAACAAAGGTGTGTACGCTTTTGAGAGCCAGTCAAAATATAATTCAGGACACAAAGACATTGCTACAGAAAAATTATTTTTTAATTTAATAATTTGTTACATGTTTTAAAAACTCTTAAACTGCATCATATAATCAGATGCTTTTTATACAAGTTTCGATACATTTTCCATGTAGATTCTAAATCATTAACAAAAAATAATAACTTGGAAAAACACGACACTGCTCATCAAAAATAGATTATATTTGCATAAATAATTTGATTTACATAAGTTACAATATGATAAAAAGAGACTTGCTTGTTTGGTTTCATGTTGAAACCAGACATTATATTCGGAAAGATAATTTCTTTTCCATAATCAAAAGTTGTGCATGGGTCACAGGGTGCCTCAGCTAAGTTTCAACATGGCACAAGTGCTATTATAATTTAATGAGACTGAGTCCCAAAGCGAGGGACTGCATCCACTCAGGTTGGCTCCCCGTGAGACTTGTGAAATAATTCGTTTTAATGAATCATCGTCGGTGAAATGACTACGCACACTCATCCAGACTCTGAGGCTGGGGTTTGACGCACTCTTCCTCAAATGACTACTTCACTGGCGGAGTTGATTCAACACGAACTGAGAATATTGAAAGAGCAGAAACAACAGGGCCGGCAAAGATAATGCTTGTTTGGGTTTAAAGGAGAGAAACCAAAACCCTGTAGAGATTTGTCACTCTAGAAATATTCAAATTTGTTTTCAGAGTTTTAGTTCTGATTCGGCTTTACAGATTGAAGTGGTGACTTCTCACCACTCAGACAAAAGCTCTTACAAGGCAGCATATAAAGTTAACATTCACATTAAAGCATTTAAAATATATAATGGGATGAAAGGTTTTTAGGTTAGCTTTTATTTCTTATATACTGTATCTGGCATAAATCTGCCATTTGAATTACTTTTAAATTGTTGATCTTGCTGTTGTGTGAGTAACACCTTCAGAGTGCCCCTATGCTTTAGAGAAAGAAAATTGTGTATCTACTAATATAAAAACATAATTTGTTTTGCAGGGTTTTTTTTTTGGTCGACAAGTAGTTTGGCTGGTGGGTTGATTGGTGAGCAAAACTATCACGTTCCTGAGCTGGGCTCTAACTAAAGTTCTCTTCTTTCTGGGTAAACAATGTCTCTTTTACTTTTATAATTTGTAATTTGTGTATTTGATGAACAGTTAAAGTAAATGTCACAATTGGAAGCGTCATCATCTGAAGACAATGACTTAAAACTTCAGAGGTAATTAGTGACAAGGGAACCAGGTGAGGACAATCAACAGAGTGCAGTGCAGCTGGGTGAAGCCCTGAACTGAGAAGCTGAAAGAAAATCACTAATAAACACAGAAGTTACAACACAGAGGTCTAACAGGACACAAAATAAGCTCAGAATTGGCTTATTTCTTTCTGTCTGGCTTGTTTTGTACCCCTATGAAGTTCGCTATTTTTTTATATTATTTATACTTTTTCATTGATTTTGTAGTTGGACTTGCACCGGGTCTAGAGGAACACATTTCATTCCACTACATAAATGTCCTATCATGCGGATCTTAAACTCAAAGCTAAAGTCACACTAAAATAACAAATCTAAACCAAAACACAAATAACATAATACAAGAACGAACTAATTAAAAAACGTAAACCATAATCGTGCAAGGAAGACATAATCACAACCCAGGATGATCTAAATACAAAACCAAAATGGAGAACAAAACACAAACGCCCATGAAGCATATGACGGTGCCTCTCATACCACTTGCCATCCATAACTGTATCTCCATTACCATCACTGGCAGGACGATAAATGAAAAAATTAAGAATACAGGGTCATTCTGGAGTTACCAAGTCTGCATGATAACTATAATGAGTCCTTGTTTAAATAATAAAGATTATAGGGCAGGCTTGTGAGAAAAAAAACTTTTCTGTACTACTATCATAAATGTAAAACTTTGCTAAACTCAACTGTGACATTAACAGGAAATGTTGGGGAATAAATTCTCCTGGTTTGTTTGGTGTGAAATAAGTGATGAACACGCAGAAAAGCAGGCTCACAGCTGAGCATGGTAGAGGATCTGTGATGGTGTGAGCCTGCTAATGCCCTGGTAACTTTAATAGAGAGCAATCTATCATAAACTCTTTGGATCACCAGGATATTTAAAATAAATACGTCTGATGGACTCTACCAGTAAACCGAAAACAGGTCGTAAAAATATATATTTCAGGAGGATAATAATTTAAAAAGCATCTGGCCAAATCATCTGAGAAATGGTTCAACAGACAAAATCAACCTTTCTTCATGGCATCTCAGTCCTCAGACCCAAATCATTTCTAAAAACCTGCAGGGTGAGCAGAAGAAAAGAGTTTTTCAAAGGGGGACTGTACACATTTTTAACAGCAGGGCTATTTCCACACGTCCTTTAATACCAAAACATATTTTTCTTAACTTGATGGTTTTGAATAAATGTACTCATATTAAAGGCTAAACTTTTCAGTGTGACATAATCCCAAATCCATAAAGGCATGATTTATTTGAAGGTATTTAGGGCGGCTATAAAAGTAAAGGACACATCACTCCATCAGAAATATTCTGAGATGGCCTTTTACTGCTTAAATTTCTTTATTCCCAAATTTCTAATTCAGTTTATACAAACCGATAAAAATATATTTAGCTGTATGCCGGGAAGAAGTAAATGTAAACTGTGCCATAGTTGGAAAAAGGTCTGCTTTCACACTTTAAACAAAGGCTACCAAAAAAACAAAACCTCTGAATGTTGAAAAACACAAACAATTCAAATTAAATTAAAATTGGGAACATAAAAAGAAAATATTTTCCCCCCCAACTTCCACCTTTCCATCTTTTTTCTTCCTCGCCCCATGCCAACGTTTCCTCTTTTCCGTCTCTCTTGCCCTTTAGTGTCAGTTCTCTGTTCTGGCATTTAGGAGACAAATGCTACTGTGTCACACCTTGTCACTCATACCTCACACACCCTCTCTCACACGCACCTACATTTGCCGGGCTTAAATGCTAGAGTGTCAGCAGGCCTGTCAAAGCAAGCGTCACTGCGTAGGCACCTCTCGGTCGGGCAGGACACACACGCTGACACGTACCAACAGACGCAGACGGTGACAGAAATAACACGGGAGCACGCAGAGACGCACGGCCAGACACAGCGAGAGGGGGAAATTAACAATATGCAAACAAGTGGCCCACCATGGGCTGTTGACACCTAAACAATGGAAACACAATTACGCCCGCTCTCAATCAAGCACACACATAAACACTAAACAACAGCATGCTTTGGGCTGGGCAGAAGTGAGAAAATGACAGAACTTGGCAGCAGATGAAGCTTGGTACCAGAGTGATGTATGGAAAGCCTCTGCCATTACTTCACTCTAGACAGTTTAAACCATCACGCTTTGAGTAATAGCCGCCCTACTTGCTTCCACTTTTTCCAAGTTTATGTTCCTCGACTTTTCACTTTGTTTCTTCAAAGAAACATTGCGCTTTGTTCAGCTTTTCTACGGCAAACAATATCATTTTTAACGTGGCTGTACTAAAACGTCTGCATATTCCCTTCATCAGCTGTAACACTGGGGGATTTGCAAGACAACTTGTAACCGTTGGACATTTCCACATTTTGTCACGTCACAACCACATAGATTGATTTTATTGTGATGCTATATGATAGATGTATAACACCAAGTAGTGCATGACTGTGAAGTAGATTTTTTGTTTAACAAATAAAAGTCCAAAAAAAATTGGAAAGAGTTCAAGTTCCCTGGTTCCCACAGACTACAACTCTGTGTCCCTGAGCAAGACCCCTTTGCCCCAGAAAGCTCCCTGGGCGCCACACGGGGGCCCACTGCTCCCTACCAGAGATGGGTTAACAATGCAAAGGACAAATTTCCTTTTTTTTTATTTATGTTGCAATGACAGATAAAGACATAAAGATTAAAGATGATTATTTCATTCAGGGTTCCCACACCCTGGTGAACATCAAATTCAAGAACCTTTCAAGGACTTTCCAGGACCAATTTCCTCAAATTCAAGGACCACACGTGGCGGCATTTACCTACTGTGACCGCTGAATAGGTTATCATATTTTAATACAATGCAAATTCAATAAACGACTAAACGGCATAGAAGTTGTTGGGTCAGAAGCAATGCAAGAAAGTGGACTTAATTTATAGTCCACATTGATATTGATCATATTCATAGCCTACATTTATATCCACAGTACATGGCTATGCCATACTACATTACATATAAGATGTACATTAGCCTACCGTTTCATGGAATTTTATGGAAAAAAGTGCAGCATTGAGATGTTCAGAATTATATCAATTTGTTTCACTTACTTTCATCTTTGATTAAGCTAGTTTTTGACTTTGACTCTGAAAAGTCGCTAAATATAGCGACAAAGTCGCTGAGTTGGCAACACTGCATGAATGTAACCTATTGGACGCACGTAGGCCTAAACCGTAGCCTACCAACTAACGAAGAAGAGCGAACATACTTTTGCAAATTAAAAGTCTGTGGAATCAACATAATTTTAAAAGATTGTGTGGTAGTAAAATAATGACACGAGTCGTCATCCGTGTGAACTTTCAACCCCACAAAAAAATTCAAGTACTTTCAAGGACAAGGTGTTTTTTTGTCTGTTTTCAAGAACTTTCAAGGGCCTTGAATTTACTTTTTCAGATTCACAAACTTTCAAGGATTTCAAGGACCCGTGGGAACCCTGTTCATTGTCCTTTTGACTGTGTGTTTATTGTTGTTGTCCTGCTGGATGATGAACCTCCACCCCAGCCTAGAGTGTTTTGCATCCTCCAACAGGTTTTCTTCCAGTGTTATCATGTATTTAACTCCATCTATCTTCCAATGAACTCCCTGCGTTCCTTTCCCTGCTGAACAGGGACATTTGTGATTGGCTGATCAGCCCCTGCAGATGACTCCTCTCCTTAACACTTTGGTTTAGGGTTAGATGCTCTCCTGCATTCAAAGAGACATAGACAGAAGTGAACTGTCAAGAGACTCGTGTTCTGTAGAACGGCTGGGCCGGGCAGGAAGAGAACCGAGGCAGATCATCCTGTTGGTGTTCAGGTTGGTTTAAATGTTTGTTTGCATGGTATTCTACACTAAAACGTTTTCACTTCTCTGACCTTCAGTGTCTTTCTGAAATTAATCACCATGCTTCAGTTCCAAACGGAGGCATCTCCAAGAAATTGCAAGATTTGTTACTGACGAGAAACCTGTTACACCGATCTGTCCAAAAAGTGATCCTCTGGGTCCAGGCTGAGCAGCTGTCTGTTCCGATTCAGATGAAATGAATCATGCTGACAAGTTACAAGTACGACTATTTCTGTTAATCAATTTGACTGATTGAGATTTTAAAATCAATTTTATTTTAAAGAAGTTGATATCTATGTATTTAAACAAAAAGAAACTCAGCTTTATTTCATGCAATCTACTGACAAGCTAACAGATATTTTTTTTTTTTGGAGATGTTCAGATGGCAAACAGCTCCGTCTACTCTTTTTATTTTTTACCCAAAAACCCCTGCAACACCCTATCCATCCTTTCTCACAGGGGAAGCAAAAAATTGACAAGCGGAAGACAAATCAGGTCATCTTCTCCTTAAATGGAGGCCTCACTTTAGGCAGCCAAAGAGGCTAGAGAAGCTTCACATGGGAGCGAGCGCACACACACACACACACACATACACACACACACAGATCAGATTGTGATCAGTTGGCATATGCGACCTGACAGCTTTCAGTGACCATGAGAGAGAGGGAAACAATGCAGCGAGAGGGAGGGAGACAAAGCTCTGACTTTGCACAGAAAGTCATGGGAAGTGGGCGTAACAATCACACACACCGAGAAACTTTCAAACCTGCACACATTGACATAAACATAAATGTGCATCTGTGCATTAGCAGTTGTGTGTTGGGGGGTGGGGAGGTGACCCTGCATTTAGAAGTAGGCAGCAGGTAAATTGAGGTCAGGTGAAGTCAACGGAAAAGCAAGACAAAAGGCCCACACAGACACACAGGTACACGCACAAAAACGTCCACACAGACGTAAATCTATAATTATAAACTGCGGTTGGCTTAGTTCATTTGCTCAGCATATTTCTGAGCGCTTTGGTCAGAAGAGCATTCCTCAGCTTGTATGTGTGTGTGTTTTCTTATTGTGTATCTGTGTGTGTGTGTGTGTGTGTGTGTGTGTGTGTGTGTGCTCAGTTTGTCTGAGAGCAAACTATCAGGTTTCATCTTAGCAGAGAAAAGTATTTGCAGCACCAAATTTTACTCATTAATTCTCTTACATTTTAAAGAATATAACAGACAAGAGAAGCAATTACAATGAGGCGACAACCCCGCTTGCTAGAGAACGAAGGTTTTGCCACTTCTTCATTACATAGTTGAAACTCAGTCAGACTGCATGGAGAGCCTCGGTAAACATTAATTACCGAGTCTTGCCACAGTTTTCATTTAGTTCTGGACTTTGACTGGGCCACTGTAACTCATGAACATGATGTCATGTAAAATATCCCATGTTGCTTTAACACCGTTTCTTCAAGGATTGCTCTGTGTTTAGTTCATTTCAACTTTTGAAGCAGCATGATGCTGCCACCACCATGCCACCGTTAACTCACAAAACAGAATATAAAGAATTGCGTACATGAGAAAGATTTATACATTCCTCATTTGCTGGCAAAACTTGACTTAAGGTGGCGAGAAGTCAATACTTTGCAAGGACTGTGTTTAATACACTGCTTTCCTGCTGAATGTGTCAAGTTTAAAGAGGTGCGGCATTTATCACAAAACGATTGCCATTAGACTGAAACCTCCATGCATTTCTCTTACACACTTTTCATATATTTAATTAAATTTTTTTTCACAAGTAAATGATTTTATCCAAAGTGACTTACGACCTGGTAAATCACACCACCGACAAGGGGCTGTTAATTGACCTGCTTGTTGTACCTTATCTGAGGAGCTTCGGCACAAAACACTGCATCATTTAACTGCATGTCATTGTTATGTTATGATCAATTCCAGGTTATCGCGTCGCTCCGGCGGTGACCTGTTTTTTATTCCGTTACTCTTTCTCTCCTACCTATAAATCAATAAAAACCATCAGCGTGTGTGTTATAAATGACGACAGCTCAAACCAACTTAATAAATGCACGCTTTGGTTCAACAATAATATCTGTTTTCGTTTGTCAGATGTGCAGAAATAAACTCTTGACCCTAGCTTTTTTTTTCTCACACATTTGTTGTCACACTTTAAGCACTGTGAGGAACTGCCTTAATACCGAGTTCTGCGAAAAAAAAAAAAAAAAAAAAAAGCATTCAAAGTTTGAACGAGCAAAAAAGAAAGTCATAAGAGCCGTGATGAACACCCGGAGGTAGAGATTGGATGGAGATGTAGGGCATCGACCGGCCCTTGAGCTTCAACACAACACATAAAAACTCAGTGGTGGCAATTGTTCAGCTGAGGGGAGAAGGAGGGAGGTGTTAACAAGATAAAAACCCAAAAAGATAGAGAGAGAGGAGGCTTTGCTGGGCAATTCAATGAAAGAAAGATGGATCAGGGTTTTACCAGCAGGTACGGTGATACAAAGTCATAGAAAGAACACAGATGTGACCATAAACATAAGAAACAACCACTGTTATTGAACTGTCACCTTGGCGGTAAACCCAGCAACACAAACTGTAAGTCTGTGCAGGTGAAATCAAAATAAAACTCATTATGGGTCCCATTCAAACCCGCACCACTGACGTTCTGTGCCACTAAAAAGAAAAACAGCGGAACAGAGGAATCCATTCGCGATATGTGACCTACTGCTTAAACAAACCTAACAAACTTTGACTTGTGGATGGTGTTTCTTTCCACTCTCTCTTATCTTCCATGGCCTGGCCATACTGCATTTCTGGCATCTACCGTATAGCACACAGGGATATAATTTAGATGGTGCAGAAACAATTGCTGTCCTTAGTTAAAATATTGGGGCTCTGCAAAAACGCTATGTGCTAAAAATGCTGAAGAATTGTAAATTTTTCAGACACAACGTAAACCCTGCTTCCTTATCTTTATATGTGCATTGCATTCCCTAGCTCGTAACTTTAATTTTTATAGTTCTGATGTCAACACATGACTAACCGTGACCCCGAACATGTTCCTAACCCAACGCTAACCTTTTTTCTTATCAACCCGCATCCGGCTCTCACAAGTCAAGATGTCCCCCGAAGTCGGTGCCATCTCAGGTCCTGGTTCCCGTCACGACACAAACACACACGAACACGTAAGTATGTAAATGCAGGAAAACACACACAAATACTGTGTGTAGGATTTTAGAAAAAGGCAAGTGTGAGCAGATTGTTTGACTTGTTGAAAGGCGAGGGAGTTCACAATCACCTGTGAGCGTGAACTCCACTGGGCGTGTATATTTTAAGTGAATGCCAACAGCCTCATAAATTAATCTTTTGTGTTTTTAAACTGACGTAAGTTTTTGGTTTGTTTGTGTGTGTGTGTGTGTGTGTGTGTGTGTGTGTGTGTGTGTGTGTGTGTGTGTGTGTGTGTGTGTGTGTGTGTGTGTGTGTGTGTGTGTGTGTGTGTGTGTGTGTGTGTGTGTGTGTGTGTGTGTGTAACCTTTCAGCTTCAGGCCGGTAATTGCAGTGCTGCTGGAAAAATCATTTCTCCGTACAGGTGCAATAAGGGAGAAATGAATCAGAGCAGCAATAAGTGTTTTTTAGCGCTCAGACACACACACACACACACACATTTACTGCACACGTTAATCCCTCCACCCTGCGTTTGACACATGCCAATGCCGTTAGGGTCATTGTGAGTCTTTTCATGGTCACACACAAAAAGTCCCGCTGAGGTAGTACATGCTCACGGACATCAATAAAACTGCATTTTGTTCATAAAGTCTACTTCCGTGGTTATGTTGTGATGAATGGGGCTCAGGTGAAGTCAATGAGATAGCACATCACCATTATTCAGTCCACACACACACACACACACACACACACACCGAATGTGGTTCATAACTTACGGCCTTTGCATGTGCAGAAGCTGAGATTCACACACACGTTTGTGCACAGAGTCGATGAGACCACAGTGACCATAATTTACTGTAGAGATACATGCCCACTGTGCATTATCCCTGAAGCAATGCTGATGCTTTAAGTTTGTGTTCTAATGTGTGTGTTACAAAACATGATAAAAACCTGAGCTTCCCAGGCAATATGTCAGCATTTCACCTTTTTTTTTTTGCACTAAGCATTTTATAATATAGAGTCTTTGTTCATAAATCCATTTATTGCACATATAATTTTTAGCTTTGACGCATACAGCCTCCTAATATCATGCAGAAAAACGAGGTAAGTTGTCAGCTAAGATAACAAATATACATGCGAAATGCTACATTTGGATGTAAACACTCTGAACACACTAATACCATGGTGAAACATGGCGGTGGCAGAATTACGCTATGCAGATGCTATTTTTTAGGAGGAGGTGGGAGCTCTTCGAAATTAATATTGAGATAGATGGAGTTAAATACAAGGCAATCCTGGAGACATCTATTAGAAGCTGCAAGATGAGGACAATGGCCCCAAATATGACAATGCTACAATGGAATAGACTAGATTAAAGCATTTTTAGGTGTTAGAATGACTCATTAAACGTTTTGACCTGAATCAAATTAAGAATCTATCCCAGGACTTGAAAGATAATGTTCTCCATCTAATACGGCTGACCTTGAGTTACTCTGTAAAGAAGAATGGGCAAAAATGTCTTCCTTTAGGTGTAGGAAGCTGGTGGAGAGACTTGCAGCTCTAATTTCAGTGGGGGCTGAATAAAAATTAAATTCAGGCTTTTCGTATTTTTATTTAGAAATTAAAACAATTATTTTTTTTCCCTCTTCTTGAAAATAATGCACTACCTTTTTTGGTCTATCATATAAAATATTTTTAGTATTCAAAGAAGCTTGTGGTTGAAATATGATAAAATGTGAAAAAGTTAAAATGTTTGTAAACCCCTGCATGGGCTCTGACAGTTTAATAGATCCCCCAAAGGCTCTGTTTAGTTGTGACTGGCATTTCCTTTGGGATACGGTTTTAAATGAACCTTTCTGGTTTTAAATTAAAAATTTTTAAAAACTTTGAGCAATGATGAAACCCACTACAGCTGATATACCACGGGACTAATGAAAGAGCTTCTTATCAATTATGTGATTCTGAATGAAAAAATAATTCCATATTATCCATAAAATAGCTGTTTTCTAATCTACCAATGATTCATGTTTTTTGCCACATCAAATGTTACAGAAATGTATCATCAAAATGTTATTTTAAAAATAATATGCCAAACTTGTAAGGTCACTGCAATTAATTTAGTTTTGTTTACCTCTAGTGCTATATTATTCCAGGTAAATGGCAAAGACAATGAAAGAGATTTAGATAGCATTAATGTTTTATATATATATATATACAGGACTGTCTCAGAAAATTAGAATATTGTGATAAAGTTCTTTATTTTCTGTAATGCAATTAAAAACATGAAATGTCATACATTCTGGATTCATTACAAATCAACTGAAATATCGCAAGCCTTTTATTGTTTTAATATCGCTGATTATGGCGTACAGCTGAAGAAAACTCAAAAATCCTATCTCAAAATATTAGAATATTTCCTCAGACCAAGTAAAAAAAAAAATATAACAGCAAAACAAAATCAAACATTTGAAAATGTCCATTAATGCACTCAGTACTTGGTTGGGAATCCTTTTGCACAGATTACTGCATCAATGCGGCGTGGCATGGAGGCAATCAGCCTGTGGCATTGCTGAGGTGTTATGGATGCCCAGGATGCTTCAATAGCGGCCTTTAGCTCATTTGCATTGTTGGGTCTGGTGTCTTTCAGCTTCTTCTTCACAATACCCCACAAATTCTCGATGGGGTTCAGGTCAGGGGAATTGGCAGGCCAATCAAGGACAGTAATGCCATGGTCAGTACACCAGTTACTGGTGGTTTTGGCACTGTGGGCAGGTGCCAGATCTTGGTTGTGCAGCGTTTCCTGCCACATTTCCCCCTTCCAACACACTTTTTGTGAATGTGCTTTGAAACTGCACTCTGTGAACAGCCTGCTCTTTGAGAAATTTCTTTTTGTGTCTTACCCTCCTGATGGAGGGTGTCAATGATGGTCTTCTGGACAGCAGTCAGATCAGCAGTCTTCCCCATACTTGTGATTTAGTTTACTGAACCAAGCTGAGTGTTTTTCAAGGCTCAGGAAACCCTTGCAGGTGTTTCGAGTTAATTAGACGATTCAAGTGATTAGTTGAATAGCCTACTAGTATACTTTTTCACGATATTCTAATTTTCTGAGACAGTCCTGTAGATTGCAAAAAAGGTCAGACCTATTCATGATTTTAGAAAAGGAAAAGCCTGAAATAAATGTATTTTCTTACCCATTTTTGGATAAGTTACCTACTTTACTTTAGTTGATTATCCTACATAAATCATTAATTTATTCAAATATATAGGAAAATAAGTGCCTTATGTTTATATTTTTCTGGGTTTGGTGAAAGAGGAAACTGATTAAAATCTTCTGAACTACATTACCGTCCTTTAAACCAAGCTGTTTTACATAAGGAGACACAGAGCCCAATATTTCTCTGCTGAAGGCCTGCATCAAACCGTGTAAGCTGTAATGAACCAATAAATAGATATATGTGAAAACATCCAGTGATCATGAAATAAATGCATGCAACACACTTATTGTAGTTCAGTTTGAATATTACTAGAGAATATCTGATTATTTGTATGTGCAGCAGCCACTGATTCTTTGCTTAAATTCTGGAGTACTTTATTGATCCAGTGAGAAATCTCATTTCTGGGTCTCATGGCACGGTAGACCTGACTTAATTACAAAATTGCACTTAAACAAATGCATCACCCCCGCAAGTTCCACATCACAATAAACATGCATATAACCCCCATGCCATGCATAAATCTTTCTCCCAATGCTTAAAAAAAAACATTCAGGGGAACGCTTGCAGGACTTCTCTTGTTTGTTCTAATGCAGCTACATTAGAGGCGTCCGTTAGGGAAAACAAAGTTTAACACAGAAAGCAAGGTCATGCTGCTTCACCCAGCAGCTCTGGCATACTTGTAACTTGATTTGTTTATTTTAATTTATTTTTTTTGTTATTTATGTTGCTGTTGCTAAGCTCTTAACTTCCCACGGAGAATGATACCACACTCCGTGATGCAGAGGTGAAGTGTAGCCGGTCGGTCCGGGCCAAAGGTCCAGAAACGGATGCCGTTAATCATGCTTCTGCACTGGCGTGTCTTCATTTTCCACCACTTATTAAGCCTCTCTGGCAGTTTATGCCTTTTTAGAGGATAAACTTTATTGCCTCTGTAGGGAAATACTTGTTCAAATGCAATAAAAAGGGAGACACAATGAATTATACAGCAATTTAAACCAACTCATCACTCCCAGTTGTGTTGGACTCACATGATCAGGCCAATACATGCGCTGAAAGACACACACACACACACACACACACACACACACACAACGAAGAAAGTAAACCTAAAAACACCTCAAAGGCTACGAAAGCAAATCTATAGCACAGTCTCCGCCAACTCTCCTTTTGAATTTTTCTGTGATATCCCTCTATGCCTGCACTCCATTTCTACACTGTCGCCCCGTCACCTCTGACAAGACCCGACTAGTCGACTTCCTTCTAAGTTGTTGGCTTTGATATGAACTGCGCTGTTGCATCCTCCCTTTGGAAATAAGTGTCAACCAAATACATAGGACTGAAAAATGTTAAATCATTAATAATAATGGTTAATGAGGGGTTAAAATGGCACTAAAATGCATATTAATATGCAGCTGATAATAGTTTCTTTGTCTTCTCAAAAGGAAAGTTTTTTTTTTTTTATTAATACGAACTTTAAAAACATTATTCACTATTTGGTTAATTTAAAGAACCGCAATTTTATTTCCATTATAAAAAAAAACGAGATATATTTTTACTGCCATTTTTGTATAAAATTGCTGTTTTCAAAGAAAATCGGAAACCCGCAGCTATACCACAACCTCTTCTACGAAACTGGTTAGCACATTTAATGTTTTGTGAAAACAAATGAACCTATTTTCTGATATCAAGAACTGAAAGATTGCACTACAAACTCTTTTTTTCAGTAGCCAGGTCTTACCATAGTAAAAAGTGTGCCACCATTGTTAATCTGAACAACCAACGTTTAAAGTAATCACTCAAACCTTCGGACAGTTCTGTTTGCCCTGTTACATCTAGATCTAGGAGTGTATATAATTTCAGTGTCTTTTGTTCCAGGACCACCGTTTGTGAATAGCTCAGCTTGCTCATGACAACGCAGCATGGCTCCCTACTGATTACATCCACAATGGCCAGTTTAACATGTCACGATTTACGTTGGTCTTCAGTGAAAATTATGCTTCCTGATAGACCTCTCCATTATGCAGTCATTGCTCTCTCCTGTTGAACCACACAAACACACCACACTGCAGCACCTCTGTGTTCTCTTTTTTTCTGAAAGCTTGCCGCTGTTTAGAAACGAGAGATTGTGACAAGCAACACAACAATGCGGTTGTTCTTTACCATGCTGGCTCCAACAGCATTGATTGATTTAACTGCTTTCTTTTCCAGCCTGGAAAAGCAACAACATTTCCCTCCAGTTTCTATTCTGTTGTAAAAGTAAAAAAAAAAAAAATGCTTTGTCAGTTCTGGTGTTTTTATGTATAAATGGTCCCACTCTTTGCCAGATCTTAAATGAATAAAGGAAATGTTAAATCGTGTGCAAACCTACACATTACAGATATGTAGAATTAATGTGTAGAAACATAAATGAGGCAAAAATTTAAAACTGTAATTACACCTAAAAACCCTGGATACTAATAAATAGAAACTTACCAAGACATGATAAAAACCCCATCTTTGTTAGAAGTGTAAAATAAAACAAAAAGGATGGACATAGCCTGAACAGGCTTTATGGAAGGAGTTTATTATATCAACCAAAGGCACTATAGAGGATGAGCTGGAAGTGTAAAACGTGACTTTAAAGATGAAAATCAAACCACTGGCCATTTCTAAGCCAACAGACGACAAGCCATTTAATGGTCCGCTTCTGGATTAAAAAAAAGAAATTGCTAATCTTGTTTTTTTTTCCCCATAATTGACATTAGGTGGAAGAACAAGAAAATCATGTTCAAATCTAGTTTTCCACGTCCCTCTAGCCTTTTTGTTCGTCTTTTCCCAGTTGTTTGAAGGTGTAAGGAAGGAAGTTTGCCCTCTTTACACATGCTTCTGTTCTTCCCTCTGACTTGCTCTTCCCGGAGAAGCCTGTCCGTTCAAACTTGGCTCCCATCAGTACCGAAAAACACACAAACACACACCATACTTTGGAGGGGGAAACAAATTATTCTAGGGACGGCAGAAGTGTTTTGTTTGGTTCAACCTTGTTTGTTTTTTATTCCCCTCTTTTTCACTCTCTTTGCCTCCCTCCACTCCTCTCACTCTCCAACAGATGGGGCATTTTAATGAAAGCAGTCTTGCCTGTTCCCATCTGTGTGAGAAATGAATTTCACCATTTTTTTCAAATGAAAGGCTTTACTATGAGGCAAGCATGAAACCAGGAAGCCCCTGCACCAGTTTTTATTTCTTTTTCTTTTCTCCTCTGACCCACTTACTCTTGTATTCATTAGACTTTCATTGGGTTTGTTTCTCTGTAACTCTGTGTCAATCCTATTTTCTGTTTCCTTTAGCACAACGCCTCTGTCTGAGCTATCTCAAAATCTCTGATCTTGGTTAAATGACATTTAGCTGGTTATAAGAAGATTTATTAATATTATAAGGCTAAAGCATCTTAAGGCACATTTAAAAAACAAATTTCTCAAAACAGATAAGTTAAATTAAGTTTATTTTTTCTAAACAACAATATGTGATGCTTTAATTTACCTGTTGAGTTGTTCATATTTAGGTCTTCTAGACCTTGTTTATGAGGGCTTCTTTAAAAAAAGATGTCC
Organism: Fundulus diaphanus; assembly: GCA_037039145.1. Taxonomy (NCBI): domain Eukaryota; kingdom Metazoa; phylum Chordata; class Actinopteri; order Cyprinodontiformes; family Fundulidae; genus Fundulus; species Fundulus diaphanus. The sequence continues at coordinate 35,537,064 of CM073135.1, forward strand.
TGATTGTTAGTCATATTAAACATACTTGAATCTACAGGGTTTATGAAAGGTAGACTATCTTCCGACAACATACGGTGGTTCCTTCATGTTATCGATGAGTCTGGAAGGTCTCCGTCTTAAGGTGCGTCCACTTTTGCTGGCTGTCACTCGCCTGACATTATCACCGGCTGTTCGCACAGTACGTGACAGGAATTGCACAGCGAAGCCAGAAATACAGTAGTACAAGGGCGCTAACTAGTGACGCTTTCACTGCTTCTCTAGGCTTGGTCCGTTCTGGACTTGTCTCGCTAGTAATAATTGGCTGAGTCATACAACCCAGGCCGAACGCAGACCGCCGCTATCAGCTTTTATTCCATGTTGAATGAAAACTGCTGCGTCTCCGCCGCAGTCCTTCACCCCACGTTACAGCCATCTAGTTCCTGGTCACGCCGGGAAAAGACACAAAAATTCAGCTTTTTTTGGCGTGTTCATCAATCTGACTTGCAACATCCTGGGTTGGATGGGGGGGGGGGGGGCTGAGTGTTTAATTATAAGGGAGTTAAGGGGAGGGGAGTGGGGTTGTGTTCCCAAGAAACTGTATGATGTATGATTCTGATGTAAAATTGCATGATGTTTCCCTCTTGTTCTTTTTCTAAAAAACAAATAAATACTTAAATCTGTCATTTATGTTAATTAAAACATCCTGTAGGATCTGCTTTGACACGTACATGAACTTGAGCGAACACTCATTCTTAATCCACAGGGTTAATATAAAGTTAGTCCTTTGCAGCTATGACAGCTTCAATTGTTCTACGAAGACTTTCCACAAGGTTTAAGAGTTGGTTTCTGGGAATTTCTGACCATTATTCCAGCCGATGCTGGCAACCTCTGCACACTATGCAGTGTAAAATCCCAAGCATCCACTTGTGATTTCACTTTGCATACCAACTCATATCTGAGTTGCTCTTGTTCCCAATCCCTTCCACTTTGTAACAATACCACTAGTTTACTGTGGGAAATTAAGTAGCCAGGAAATTTCTTGAGAGGAACCCATACTTTGACAAATGTTTGTAAAAGCTGTTTCATTGCCAAGGTACTGGATTTTATGCTCATGGCCTAAATTAAATTCAATGATTTGGAAAGGAACGAGAATACTTTATGCAATATTTGATAGTTATTAGGATCCAATCTTATGAACCAACTAGGACCAAACATACATTAAAATCAACACACTACCATTATAAAAATTATTATTATTTTATTTTAAATGTGTAAGCTTTGACAAGACATGAACTTAATTACATTTTATTTTATTCAACTCAAAACACATCATCTCACGGTATTTTACAATATTCAATCAAATCATCCAGACAGATTGGTTAAAAAGTTTTCCAGTCATTGACTTGCAGCCTTCACTCTTCCTGAAAGAACATGTAGCCACAGTGGACAGTCGCCTGCATTGTTTCATTGACCAAAAACGTACAACTTAATATTTTGAAAAAAAAATGCTACAGGGTTTATTTTGCTGCTTATGCACTTTATGGTTTGGTGAGTTATTTGGATGCTCTGAGGCCATAAATTCTAAAATATTTTGTAGCTTCCTTGAAATGGATTTTTCTTCAAAATCATAACCTCTAATTAGCGCAGAAAACAAATCTCTTGGACACAGTCAAACCTCTGTAACAACCACATTCCTATTTATAACTATGCAGCAATAAAGAGTGTTAAAAAACAATCATATATTATAAGGCACACACAACGACTTTAGAAATATTTATTGACATGGTAATGAAGCTAAAACTTTCTTGCAGATATATATATAAAAAGTTGTTAGCTTCAAAATCTTCAAAAAGTTGCAGCAAAAACAAATCTCAAATAGCAAAGCAGAACTTGTTGCAACATGATTTTTTTCTTACAATATGTCTATTGTCAGATGTCTGGAACCATGATCTTGTGCTTGAGTACATATTTTTGACAAATTATTTTTCATCTAAAAAGCATCAATTTTGTAATTAAATCTGATGACAAAAACAATATTTGTCCCACTAAAATTCAACCATCATCCACACTTATTCCTGTTCTGGGACAGTTACACTCACTCCAAACATCTTGCTACCGTGCCGCTGTCAATGAACTACATTAATTTGAAACTTAAACTGAATGAATAAGTCTAAACTATAAAAACAAGGCGTAAGGTTTATTTATATAGCACTTTTCAGCAATAAGACAGTCAAAGTGCTGTACGTGAACAGAAAAACATTATAGACATCCATAGGAAAAACAAAGGCCATTAACACACAGGAGATTTATCACTAAACATTCTAAGAAAGCTACAGTTTGACATCTATGATCTGACCTTTCTAACACTACAGCTAAAACAGAAAGCATAGCAGGGAAAAATCACAGTAGCGGCGGTGTGTGTGTGTGCCTGTGTGTTTTAGTGTAAGTGTGTGTGTTTGTGTTGGTCTGTGAACTGTCCCAGATTCCACTTGCAGCCATTAGACTTTGATAGTGATGGAACGTTATCAGGCAGTTCATTGGCTCTATTCAAGGTCACAGATGTCAGATGTCACAGGGCGTCTTGTTTACATAACTTCCAGGAGACAATTAGATTGTAGGGGAGCCAGTTTGGCTAATAGCATTTGTTTTGGGCAGGTAAACTCTTGTTTTTCTGTTTTTCTGTCTGCCTTAAAGTCTCGCTGGTTCTTCTCAATGGCGATTTCAAACAGCCAAAATTGTTGTCATTCTGCCAGGGTCCAGCTTACAGCTTTCTCCAAGTTCGTTCCCATCCTGCCAGCAAGTTCAGAAACAACAGCTGGCCTGCAGTTCTGCTTACACAGCATTTCAGTCTGAGTAGCGGACATATCCCTCACATAGTTCAGGCAGCCTTGACATGGGCCAAAACAGCTGCCGATGTTTTTACAATTTCTCAATACTCCAGGTAACCGCCAGCTCCAAAAATCAGAAATCCTGTTATCATAAATCCAATTCTGAACAGATTTCTAACATTCTCGACTGACAAAATGGACGGACACACGATCCTCCTCCCACTGTGTGTCCAGCTGCATATGTCACCTCGGGCACAGGGGCTCTTCTTCGCTTAGTCTTCTCGTTGAGAAAATTTTATCAATTGCGTTGAGAGTCCAGCTGACCAGATCCATAATTTATAGTTAGGAAGATATGTAAAAAGAGGCTCCAAAAACATTGATAGAAGCAAGCAAGAAAGTGGGGGAGGATGAGGGGAAGAGGAGAAAAAAGTGTCCGCTTTCACCGATAAGCAGGAAGTGGTTCGGATTGATCCAAAAGAGTGCTTAATAATAAATGTTGTAGAGGAGTATTGGTAAAGCTCGAAAAAAAATCCAATCCAAGTTCCACACCAAGCAACTTTGGGACAGAATTTCAGGTATGCAAAGATGGAGGACATTGTCAAGTCCATCAACAAAACAATTTCCTCCTATTGATACTGAGACTGTAGCTGTCACATTGCAGGATGTAATTTTCTTGCTAAATAGAGTGGACTTTGAAATAACCAAAGTGCAGTGACAACGACACTCAAGTCAGGTCAGAGGACAGCTACTGTTCCTCTCCTCCTGTGCACTGAAGGTCAAAGCTTGGTTTGGCTCCACCTAACTCCGTGAGATGGCCTTTTCACAGATGAAATGATCAAAACAAAGCACAAAACTTATACGATTGATGGGCATTTCAGTCACTAAGAGTCAATGTCTCTACCTGTGAGCTCTGGTGTTCAGTCACTGCCTTCAGCCTAACTTCCATGAGCTTTAGAGTTGTAACAGGGTTGTGGAGTAGTTTCTAAACCATAGAACCTCCCTTAAATTATGAGGAAAGCAGTCAGCTAATCACAGAAAAGGTTGTTCAGGACTGCTTTACAGAATCGGTGCTTTAAGCACTTCTCCAAACAGCACAGATTTGCAAAGTCTCAAAGAGACTGGAGAAAGAAATGTTGACTCTATGGTGGATTGTTTCATCTATCAGAAAAATACAGTGTATGCTGTCTTTCAATAAGAGACTGTATGCATCCCAATTTGCTAGTACATGTGCATTTGTGGCTGTGAAACAATGTGTGTGTGCCCCCGTTTTTAACTGGATCTAGTTTTCACTCCCACATGTGAGCCTGGCAGTATGTGTTTTCTTAGGTGTGTTTTCAGGAAGGTAGCTGTCAGACTTGATGACTAACGTCACCTAAATTTCACAGTCATGCACACACACACACACACACACACACACACACACACACACACACACATGCACTCATGTACGTTGACAGGTTAAAGCAGTTATCTACTCAGAAAACAGAGAACTCATTCAGACACACTGCACCTGCTTTTGAAACGGCTTAACAAGCAATTACCGTGGCAGAGAGAAACCCACACTGGAGGACACACTCTCACAAAAGCAGCAAAACTCTATTCCAGGCAGACTATTGGGAAGCAGCCAGGATAGTTACTAATATTACTAGCAAAGTGAAATAGAGACGCAGAGAGTGTGGAATAGAGAGAGGATTAAATAGTCAAAGAAATGGTTCCTAAACATCTAATTTTAACCGAGAGGCTGTGCTCTGGTAGTTCACCTTTGTGTGTGTGTGTGTGTGTGTGTGTGTGTGTGTGTGTGTGTGTGTGTGTGTGTGTGTGTGTGTGTGTGTGTGTGTGTGTGTGTGTGTGTGTGTGTGTGTGTGTGTGTGTGTGTGTGTGTGTAGGCCGGAAATAGATGATGCATCAGTTATTTACCCGTTGAAGCAGGAATTAGAATTTGCAAATCCTGGAGTGTTACACCAAGATCAAATAGGCCATGCTTAGCTGCACTCAGAGATGATTAATCATAAATATACATGAGTCAAGGCTGCAGTTGATCAGTAAGGATGGATGGATGGATCCACAGACAGACACAAAGATAGATAGATAGATAGATAGATAGATAGATAGATAGATAGATAGATAGATAGATAGATAGATAGATAGATAGATAGATAGATAGATAGATAGATAGATAGAATATGCAAGTCTGCATCTTTCTATTGGCCTTCATCAGCATTGATGCTTAGGCCTACATGCCGTGAAAAAAATGCAAATAATTGCCGCTCTAAAAAAATGTAATGAGGTTTCAGCAAAGAATTAATTAGATCTCAGGAGTTCTTCTGAGATTCCAGAAAACCTATCTGCTGTCAAACTGTGTGAAGTGTGATTATGTGTAAATTTGCATGTTAGTACCTCGAAGGAACATTAACATTCCTGTTGGTTGCTTCAGGCCTGTTCTGGCTTATTTGGTAAATTAATAACCGTTGTGAAGGTTCATGGTGTCAAAACAAATTGTAAGAAAATTTAGACTGGATGACGATTAAAGTTTTTTTGTGCTTAAACTGCTCACTTTCAAGTACATTGAAAATGCACTTGCTGGACTCTTACAGGTAAAAGCAATTTTCTTTCCCATTCATTATCACTCTACACTGTTACACTCAAAAGAAGCATTGTAAAGTGTTGTCAGTATACCTTTTATCTTTATTTTTTATAAGCTAAGATTATAAAAAAGCATTTAAAATAGTCTAAATCGGTTCTGTGAGTGAACAACAGCCTTATGTCATATTAGTTGTTCTGTTGAAACGGTATTGGTGAATCAGAATCAACTTTATTCGGCAATTATGTGCACACATACAAAGAATAAGACTTTTTAAAACTATATAAAAAGGGAACATAACATTTTTTTTAAAATATTGTCAGGAACACCAGAGTGTGGACCTGAAATTCCAGCCAGATACTGAGTTGAGTTTAAAAGGTTTATTTGACATTCAGAGAACCTCTGCAAGTTGCAGGGGGTTCTGATCACACAGGTGAACCACCTGATCCACCTCTTGTCAGGAGTTTCTTAGACGGGTCTGTTGAGGCGCAGTCATTTCTGTACAGGGAAAAGAAGAGTCGGGAGAGAACACACCCCTGAGGGTCAATCAATCAATCAATCAATCAATCAATCAATCAATCAATCAATCAATCAATCAATCAATCTTTATTGTCAACTACAATTGGCATTGCAATCAAAATTACAGTTTCAGTAGAAACCGTCCATCACATACATCACAGGGGAACGGTTGACTGAGGCCATGTGCTGCCAAACAACGCTGCCGTTAGGCGCATTCTTTCGGCTGCCAAGGACCCCGCCGTGATGCGGTTTCCTTAGGGCGCTGCCTTTAAACAGGGTGCCGGTGCTGATGGTTCTTGAGCAGAAGAAGATGATACCCAGCTTCAGCTGCTGCTGGTGGTCAGTCAGAAAGCTGGTAATCCACTGTCAGGGAGCAACACTGTGAACTGAATGAGTTTTTAGTGGAGAATACCTGGAGTAATGGTGTTGAAGGTTGAGCTGAAGTCCACAACCAGGATCCCGGAGTACTTCCCTGGGTGGTCATGGGGGTGAAAGATGAAGTGTAGTCCCAAACTGAAGACTTTATCTGACGACCTGTTTGCCCGGCGAGCCAGCTACAGGGGTTCCAGCATGGGACCTCTGATGTCCTTCAGATGCTTCACCACCACTCATTCAAAGGATTTCACGTCAATAGATGTCGTGACCTGTTAACATCCGAGTAAAGATGGAGGCCGTTTGGTCAGTGTACGTTGTCAGAAATGAGAGGTAGACATTGTCAGGTCCTGGAGCTTTCAAGGTCTTTTTACACTGAAGGTAGGAGCCTATTAAGGTGTTCTTCAGAGATCTTATACCCAGGTATGGGGGTCAGAGTTTGGTGCATGTTGAGCTTTTTGTGTCAGAGTGAGATGTGTACGAGTTGGTGGGAAGTATGAATGGTTGCTTTTCAAATCTGCAGCAGAAACTGTTAAGGTCATCTGTCAGACAAGGATTCTGCTCAGGTTGGGGGGACTGGCTCCTTTACTTAGTAATATTTTCAGAATATCCAAGGTGATGTCGAGTCATTTCCTAAGAAGTGTTTGTATTTTATTTTTTTGCATTCTCACAATAGCTGCTATTAGCTGCCCTGATCTTTGTGGTCAGTTTTTTTCCTGGCCTGCCGTCGGGCTTTTCTTTTGTCAGAGCTAGCTTCCTGAGATGTAAAATTAACCATAGTTGATTGTTGTTGTTTGTGTGAAACATTTTTTTTCATGTGTGAATATACAAATACATTCTATTTTCAGAAATGTTGCCTTTTTTCTCCATGGAAGTAGACTACAGATTAGTGTTGGCCTATTTGCTTCATTTCATTTGGTTTTGTTTCCTTAACCAATTGCTAGAAAACAAACATTATTGAGACGATTCCTGATAGATTATGAAATAGAAAGATTGCTCACATACATTAATATCAATTAACATGGCATATCAATCCACTGCAACAGATCAAAATATCAAATTAACATTCTTCATCTTTATTTAGTTGTGATAATTATTTTCAAATATTTGATAGTAGACAGTATATTTTGCCACCTGTAAATTTTTATTTCCACTCTTAGCAGTGTTGTTAGTTCACTTGCAGAAAGTAGCTGTTCTAAAACTGAACGCTTCAATAATCCCAGAGTGTACTCTTTGTCAAGGAGTAGGGCAGATAAACAAATTTAGTGGCAAGCTGGTGAACTCAGTAGAACATTTGGCAGCTAAAAAGGCAGAAATATTTTGAGTGGGAACAGATGAAAACCAAGTGTTGGGGACTTCAGACACTGTGCTTCTTATTATGCAAAAATGCAAACCCAATAAGAGACTGATGTTCATCCAAGTCTGCAGAGGAATTCCATACGGAAATCAGAAATCCAGGAAAAGAGAAACCAAGCAAGTCCTAATCTGGTTTGACAAAAACCTGGTTGAGATGAGGGAATTCTAAACCTGTTTTGGTATTCAAGAAACATGTACATTTACTGACACCCTAAAACAAACTGCCTGTGTGTTTCTCATCAATATATATTCTTATTAACATGTTTTTTTTTTTACATACAAGATTGCTACAAGTTTAACTCCTCCCAGCCAATAGTTGGCACACTCCTGCTCGCCCGCTGTTGTTTCACCCTTCAACTGTACCTTGCCAGCCAGCTGTCAGATCCAATAGCAACAGCAAACATTTAACTTACCTGTCCAGAAGGAAAGTTGCAACCTCCGTGTGGCTTCTGAGCCATTTTGCTTCCTGGCACCAAGGCTCAAAAGCTTGACTCATGTTCACCCTGGTTTTGTTTCTTTTTTTGTCTGCTTGAATCTGAGAAATGTAACGCTGAGAAGAAGCTATTTGTCGAAGCTGTCGCGGAGCCAAAGGCGCTGAGTGCCCATAGGAAGGGCAGGCAATTGCTTGGAGCCCCAATGCCACCAGGGACCACCAAGAGCCCCCAGAGGACTGGCAAACCTTGACCCATTTCAGAGCCATAACAGCAGAAACGTTACATTGACAGCGTGGTTCTCACAATCCCTGACGGAGCCCCCCCCCCCCCCCCCCTTTTCACAGAAAGTTCCGTGTTCTTAAGTAAATAAACATGAGCAAGATCCACCGGCTGCACAGCAACGTCTGCTCCATCAAAATTAAAAGAAGTTATCCTTTTGGAAGCGAAAAAAGACAGTAGACAAAAAAGAGGAAGAATAGAAATTTAAAGAAATTGAACACCACAGCATTGTGTGTAGCCTTGTGGCTTATGCTTTGAGTTAAATAAGTGCTTATTTAGCTCAAAGCAATGTCTCAACATGCAGCTTTAACTTAGCCAGGTAAGTTAGGACTGTACTACAAAGGCGATCTGGTTTGCTGCACAAGCACAGGCTGCACAGCAGCATCAACTGGTGTCCAAATGAAAAGAAGTTATTCGTCTCGAAGCGAAAATAGAAAAAAAGATTAAGAAGAGAAAAGAAAAGAAAAGAAAACACAACATCAGAGTGTGATAGCTTATTGTGGCTTAGTTAGGTCAAAGATCTTTAGCGCAGTCTTAAATTAGCCAGGCCAATGTCATGTAAGGTTATAAGTTGTTTGCTTAGCAAGCTTGCTGTATGTAAAAACTAAAATAATAGCTTCCCATTTTTTTATTCAAATAAAAGTTGGATTCAAACAACTAAACCAAGAATGCTAAATTATTGACTTAATGTGGAAGAATGGTTGCTGGTGCAACTAAATGCTTGTATGTAGTAGGTGTTTGTTGTTGTATTGGGTTTAGTGATTTATTGTATTAAAAGACATATTTTTGCTTTATGCAAAATACAAATGTAACCCTTACAAGCAGTCTGTTACCATATAATATTTTACTGTTTGTTTAAACAACCTTGTCTTTATTGAAACAAATTTAAACAACGTAATTCAGATGTTTGTATGTAATTTCCATTGTAACTTCATCTTCATTCATATTTGCTCAGGGTCATTAAGAAGATTTCTCACACCAACAACTAAAGATGCACCTGCATCACCAGATTAATAAAATAACAATTGATTAACGCAGTATAAAATACCTTTTGAAACTTTGCTTAAAATTGTATTTTAAGAAATGCAATTTCTAGTGACAGGTAAATTTGGACACCCACAAATCACATCAGCTACACGTGATTAGAACATCATTACTTAGCATTTTAAATTATATTTTTCCCATTTACATCTCAGACCTTCAGCTTGGTTTGCTCTTTACTGCTCAATGAGAGGTTGCACCTTGGTAAGATCAAAAGATTTATGAGGTTTTTAGAAAGAAGCTTGTAAAAGTCTATCAGTCTGGTAAGCGGAATAAAGAGGTCTAAAAAAAAATCTAAAAATTTCATTCCACTTTATAGAAAGTAGTCTAGATGTAGAAGACATTCAAAACAACTGGCAACACCCCAATATCCATTGAAAGTTCAATTCAGTGCAAGTTCTTCCAAGAACAGACTGCATGATGCTTAAATAAGTCTCCAAAACCCTAAAATGTCATCACAGGACCTACATCAGGTCATTGCCATGTTAATGTAAACATGGATGCCTGTACAATCAAGAAGAGACAGAAAATGTTTAAGGCTGCATCCAAAATGTATTTAACTAATTATAGCTTCTAGCTCCTTTTCCTTGACATTTCATGATGTCAACAGTAACTATCATGGGTAGGAAAGGAACTTAGGACTGCTGTGCCCATTTCAAACAGACTTTATCTCATTTGCCATTAAACGACGGAAGCACACATGGATGTTGCCAGTCACATCCGGGGCTACAGCCTTCTGAAGAAGAACCAAAGTGTGTGCTTTCTTCTCTCCAGACATTTTCCGCAATCTCCATGAGGTGGGCCATGCTCATACACCATGTCACACAAAGGATTGTGTGATTCCTTATAGCTCCTTAGCGCTGGTAAGGGACATCACAAGCTCCCAATGCTAAAGGAACTACTTTATGATGGGAAACATAGAGGCTCCTTGTCCTACCTCCTTCCTTACTGATTGCTCTATTCGGACAGCACTTATCATGATGAACACTGATTCACTCCTGGTTTGCCTAAAGAGTCCGTGCCAACTAGAACTTTTCCGACTTTCATTGCCAAACTTTCATTGCCTAACTTTCATTGCTATCTCAGAACAACATAAGGGCTAAACTAAAATTTGCCACAACAAAAGACAATTATTCTGACAAGAACCAAAGATCATTTCATATAAAAACAAATACAGCATTTGGGAAAAAGAACCTCACACCAACTGTAAGCCACTGTATCTGATGAGTTGAAGATGATATTATAGCTGCAAAGGGTGGGCTTATATCATATTCAACCAACCCTACCGATTAGGAATGGGATGTCACTCAAATTTATGTATGGGAGAAGGAAAATGACCCAGTACTTTTGACAACATAGTGTATATCATCTCTAAAAACAGGAAAAGTAAGTCTGTCACCTGTAAAGCAGCAGATACCCACTGAGGGGGAAAATATGATGATGCAACCCCAAAAAAATGTTTCCTCTTCCTTTTTTAGTTTCCAGAAAGAATTTAATGAGCTCCACATTTTTATATTCAGTATTAAAATAAAAAAACAATAACGTACCCTTTAGGTGACATTGAACATTACGATTCTTCCCCCCTTTTATAATCAGAAGCTAAGCACCCTTTTCGAAGAAAATAAAGCCAGAGCAAACACATTCCGGATACATAAAGGAATCTGTGCCGCTGATTAGCATTCTGATAGTCCTCTTAACAGGCTTGGCTTATCTTGTGTCCCTGTGTCATTATGTTCACCAGATCCACTTTGTCATTTAACAAGTTTCAGGTCAGCGGACTCCAAGCAGGCTTTCAACACCTCACACTCATTCAAATTACAGACGAGAAACGTCGACATGAATGATAACCAGCAACAGATGCTGTGCTCAGAGACAGCACAAACAGAAAGTATTAATATCCGTGTGTGTTTGTGCATTTTAAAGGTGCTGCAAAGAGCTCCATTAATTATGCTTTTCAGCAATCTATTCCTCACATTAATGAACTGATGTGTTTGGGTTTATGAGAATTTTATCAAGGATAACCATAATGTTTGTGTGTGTTGGTGGGATGAAAATGAATCATTACTATAACTTGAATCATTACTAAACTCTGCCATTACTGCTGCTTCACAGACTGAACTTTTAAAGCTGAATTAGGGGAAATGGATTCTAGCCTCCCTGGAGGGGGCTATTCTGAAAGCTCCTGCTTTTCTCACCGTAGTTCCTTTTATTTGGCATGTTCGACAGGAGTTATGTACAAACAGAGAGATCTGTCTTCCACTTTCACCAAAGCTGTGGCTAACTGCTATGAGATAGATGGCATAAAGTTGTTTGTGGAATTGGAAATTGTGGCTCCCCCCTAAAATCAAGGCATCTGGCTTCAGAGAAGAATTATTCCTCTTAACTAAATATGTTTTCCCCCAGGCTTTCAGTGCAAGCAAACAAATGTAAACGTGTTAAAGTAAATTAGCTTAGCATATAAAATACTGTAAATAAAAATTTTACAGATTTGTACCATTTTTACTTGTTTGGCAAACTTAAATGTTTCAAATCATCTATGTTTGATATTCAGATTTGTTTGATAAGTTTTTTGTATACACAAAAATCAGTTTTCAAATTATTATTTCTTTAATTGAGAGAAAAAAGCTATCCGGACATATTTAGCCTCTACCCCAAGTAGTAATTGCCTGATTGCAGTAATGGTTAAATTCAGTCACTCTGGAAGGTTTTTGAGGACGGCTTGTTCAGATCCAGCTAAAGCATTTCAAACAGAATTAAAACTGGACTTTTACTAGCCCACATTTGAAACTTTTTTTAAAAACCTTTTTTAGGTATTAAACAGTAGGCTTTCTGATGAGCTTCAGGTGTAATCTCTGTGACGCTATTGCAACCTGTCCGGGTGTATTCCCCTGGATATAGACACGAGCCACTGCAACCACGCAAATCTACTCAAACGGGTTTCTTGAACATAACAATGAGTCGTCTGGCCTTCATGGTCACCAGATCTTTATCAAATAGAGCATCTTTTGAGATGTGGTCGGAAGGGAGGTTCGCATCATGGATGTGCAGGTTAACACATCTGTAGTAATATGATGCTATTATATCAATATGGAGCAAAATCTCTCATAAATGTTTCAGACACCTTGCTGAACTAGCAAGATGTACCTAACAAAATGACTAGTGAGTGTATGCTATACAACCAACTGAGCTATGATATTTTTGGTTCCACAATCTTTAGTCGTCCTCTAGCCTTTTCTCCCAGTGGAATCCTCTTACATGGAGAAGTCACTGGTGGAGGAGGTGTTTCTATTCTTAAAATGACTTCAAAGTTTATTTCTGATAAAAGCAAGCTAGGGAACTTCTGTTGCTGACAGCAGAGTGACAGTGATCAGATGCTTTCAGTCCCACTTTACAACATAACAGCTGCCTGTCTTCTTGCAGAGCTGTTGAAAAAGCGAAAATGGATCGTAAATGCTGCCATTTTATCTAGCGAGGATATACTTGTATGATTTTCTAACTGCCTACGGCCTTCAAAATGTACCTACTTGTGGATACAACCAGTCTTTTATGTCATTCTCAGCTGTATTTGATTTGCATCGGGATCACCAGGTTTTTGTGAACGTCGGTCGATGAACTTTTTATACACATTTTGAAGACTCGGAGTGGTTGGAGACTACTGACTTGTTTTTTTTTTTTTTAAGCTAGATCTCATTTGTAATTCTCTGCAACAAGGTAATAAAAAGAACATAACATTTAAAGTAGTAATGGGAAAACTGGGATTTCTGATGCCCTGGATTTGCAAGAAGCTGTACAGCTTGTTACCGAACGGAAACTGCTTCTTGATGACTCTCGGTTAATCCAAACACATGTTCATTGGTCACACACAATGATGCGTTCATTTCCGATCCACGTTCCAGTAACCCTCTCCTCGCATATAAAATCCTGAGCTTTCACTAATGGAGACAGGATCATTTTCAGAAGCAAAGTACTTCCCATGAGGATAAAGAAACCAAACTTTTTTTCCCCTCTGTGGGATTTCTGACAAAACATGCTCTGCGTGTGTGTCTGCGTGGTCCCCGTGTTTGTGTCCGAGCAAGACGTGACTGTCGAATCTCCCTTTTAATGAGTTTAATAGTTCCATCTTTTCTTCATCAACAATCAACTCTGGAGTTCCCTCACACAAACACACACGCGCGCACTCACGCGCACACGTCGAGACTACGTTGGTGTTCCTCGTTATTTACTTCAGCGGGAGGAACACGCCAGCAGGACAAGTGGCTGAGCAGATATGTTCATTCATGTTTATGTATCTCCTTCTCAGAGGAATCTGTTTGGTAATCTGACAGTGGAATTTAATTATGTCATCACAGGAACATGGATTAGGTTAAGGGATGTTTAAAAATGGTCAATTAGTGTTATTACCGCAACATATGTGAGCTGAAAACAAGGCAGGCAGAAAGGCATGCGGAGGGAGAAGCAGAGATCCAAGAGCGGAAAGGACGGAAACAAAAAATCAACTGGATCAAATCTGATCTTTGACCCACTGAAGGTAAAGAAGTATAAATACAGTTTTAAAAGAGCAAAACTGAAAAACATGATTGCTTGAAGGCAAACATCAGCAGCTCACTGGCGAGAAGCCTTGGTCCGCAACACACAACTCGAGACAGATCGAGCAACATGCAAAGATTATATTTTTTTTTTTTATAAAGTGAAGAAGGGAGACAGAAACGAAGGGAAGAAGACTTCAAAGAATCCTTTTATGGAATCTGTTTAGAATTTCAAATCAGTGGTCCAGATTCACCACAACAAAAGATGAAACGATAATCCGATAATCGTTGCATTGTTTCACAGAGACAAAATGTTTCTGAATGTATCTCCGTGTTTACGTGAGTAAAAGATGCTTAAAGCATGGTGAAATGTTTCATTGTGATTTAAGCAGATTTGTTTTTGTTTCTTTCGCTTGTTTTAGTTGGCCTATTTTCTGGTTACAGGGGGCATCTGGACATGTGCGTGTTGCAGGAAGGAAACAATAGTTAATGGAAAAAGAGCAATTGTTTGCATGTGTGTTCATGTATACTGTACATATTGTTGTGTACACTTCTATATACAGTATGTACTGTAAAATCTGACTTTAATTTATTCATATAATCACATTTAAAAAGACTTCTGAAGTCAACTTGCTAAGCTGAGGATTTAGACTCAGGTCTTGTAGAGCTGTCTAAAAGTTTCTAATTTGTATAACCTTTTTGGCAGTTTATAAAATTATGGTATAGAAACATCAGTTCAGTTTCAATTGTTGTTTGTAAGGATTTAACAAAAAAAATAGACTTTAAACAGATAATGAGATTTCTAAGTCACCTTAGGCTGCATATTTTTGTTGAAATAGTTTTTTTCTCTATAAAAGGCTGAATGTGATATAAATATAAATATTTTCTCTCTCTCGCTTGTCTCAATTTTCTTGTTTTAGGTTGCCAAAATGGCATTTAAATAAAAGCCAGAAATATTAGAAAGAAATTTTCTTTTTGCTTTCTTGAACATCAGAATTTAACTCTACAAAAACACTAATTAATACTAATTAACCAGTTAAATATTATTACCTCGTTCTTAAAATAAAAGAAAAATCTGCTATTTCTGCGGTCTTTTCAGAATTACAGTCAAAAAAGACATTACTGCTTTGTAATATATGGTCATTCCCATTGGTCAACTTACTTCTCAGCATTGAAGCACACGGTACGATTGTTCTCTAAAAGCCAATGTCTGATTCCTGTGTCTGCTTATAAGCAAGGCATGGGGCATAAATCTGCACCATTCTGCTTTGTGTCCTCTCCTATTGTCAATCTTTTAGAAAACAAAAAAAAAAATATATATATATATATATATATATACAAAGCAAATTAGAAAAAAGAATAGATAAACAAGAACATTTCCCTGATCAACACCTGTAACAATTAGGTAATTACATACATGTAGGTGCAGCTGACTCAAAATACTATGCATGTCCATCCTGGTAATCTGTGAAAATATGATTGCAAATACATATAAAATCATACCAGGCTGCAAAAGGTGCAACAAGGCCTAAAAATCAGCAGTGGAATATTTAAATGTATAACAAAACAGACCAGGAGACGAAGGGCAATGAGGCTAAAACAACTGTGACAGCTCAGTTCTCTACAGCGTTTAGCAGATTAATGGATTTTTTGGCAGAGGCAGGTGAAGAGGCTGTGGCACTAGTTGAGGCGTGAGAAGATGAAGGTGTGCAGACTGTTCTCTCTGTCTCGTAAGGCCATGCAATCTCGCACAGAGTAAAAGGGGCAGACTTTTTATTCCAGAGGTTAACAACATGTTGGTGGATAAGGGTGGTATTAGAGTTCAAAAAAGAAGGAACATTGAGGGAGATGTGGAAAAAAAAAAGGATGGATGGAGGAGTTCAGAAACAGGGTGATTGGAAAAATCACCACATACAGAAACCTAACGGCAAAGATTACTCAACAGAGCAACGGCAAAAACTGCCCCGTGACCCCCGGAGCGTTTTACCCCGGGTGGCAAGCAAGTTTAGACCACTGCTGCTTGGAGGCCCCTGGGCAGAGATTGAATAATACAGGCCAAAATATGTGTCAGTGTAGTTCTGAACCGCAGTGAATAAATCATAGCATTATGTTGTCAGGGAGCCTGGAGGAGGTTCCCAAACTGTGGAGTTTGGGGTTTGCCAAAAACTAATAAAGAGGGAAGAAAGCAAAAAAATAAAAAATGATGCCGCCTTTATTATTTCTCCCGTTTCTCTACAAATCATCCAAATCAGTCTCAGAAGAAAAAAATAACTCGACTTGAACAGTTTGGTTTCAAATTGCACTCGCCTCTTCTATTCATTGTTGCAGTTAATGTTGAAAACCCATCAGATGACTTGAGATTTACTTTGTTGTAAAGGTTTAATTAGTATCTTAGTTTTACTGTTGGATAGCTCTCAGTGAATGATTTTTCAAAGTGTGAAACAGATTTAATTTTTCTTCTATATCTCATATGAACTCTTAATGCTGGCAAAAGAGTGCCTTCTATCAGGGTAGCATTTGTAAGAAAATAAATTCTGTCCTGAAAACCAAACCAAGTAGCCAATTTGTGTTTAAACCAACAAAAAGCAACTGAATAACGGTACATTTTCATAAATAGTATAAAAAAACAGCCAATTTTCATCTTTACACAGGTTTGCTTTAGAGTAGACTAATCACTGCTTAATGTGTCCATGACTTTTTGTGACAGATTTCCTGCCAAATCAGACATGCTAGCACTTCCAAAATAGTTTTGACACTGAACAAATGTGAACTGCTGCTGTCAATTTGTTGGACACTTAATATGGAGCTAACATGGTGTTAAATCCAAAAGTATTCATACCCATGGCAAATTTATTTTTTGAATAATTTCAACCAATAAAAAGATGTAAAATATAAAAAGGACTTTAATTATGAAAAAACTATCCGTTTTTATATACATTTTATAAAATTAGCGTGCTGAAAATTATTTATATCTTTCTAAATAATGACTGCAAACCAGTTTTGACATCTCAGCATTCAAACCAGATAACTGCTAACCAGCTCTTTATATATTTCCACTGATATGTTGAAACTTTGTCTTTGGTGATGAGTTCCAAGTTGTTGAGATTAGAAAGCCTCTTTACCAAAAACCCTGATCTTTTGCTCCCTCTACAGATTTGTAGACCAGATCTGTCGGGTCTCTGTTATCATACCTTCCAGTCAGAGGAAACATGTTGGTTAAATTGAAACCTTAATCTGCCAGGGGTGTGAATAATTTTGGGCTGAACCACAAGTGTGGCCCAAAGGAGACCGGGCCTTTTCTTTAGCCAGTCCTAAGCCCTGGAAGGATCTGCCGCCGTAGATTAGGCTAGCATCCTCCCTGGCCATCTCTTTTAAAACCACATCTTTTCTCTCTGATGTTTAATAATTTGTAGGCTTTGTACTGCTCTTATGTCCTGTTATGTCAGTTTTATTGTCAATGTATGCTCTTGTTTTATTCATTTAGAGTTTTATTGACTCGTTACCTAGATTTTGCTTTTATCTGTAGAGTACTTTGGCCTCTGTGTTTGTGTTAAACTAAAGGAACAATAAGAAATAATGACACCAAGTGGTTAAAATTGGAACAACACATTCACACAGCCTCCAGTTTCAAAACGGTCCGTCTTTGCTGTGAAACTTCACTGAATTTTTACTTCCACAGGATCGGTAAATGATGTTGTATTCTGTTCTGTTTCTGGTCCGCTTCTCTTACTGGCTTACATGTTGGCAGGCTGTAGCTCTTTTGCCAAAATAAAATACCAGATGCTGTGCTCTGTTTTGGGAACCCTGGAAACTCTCATATGATTGGCTCAGGAACCAGGAAGTAAACACGGGCTACACTCTGAACCAAAGTAGTTCCGGACCGTACCTCTGGGTTTGAAAGGGGAAAAACTTGTCTAAGACATTGTTGATGGAGAGGACCGATTGTTTGTAGAGAATGTTATTTCCATCCCAGGTGACAAATGAGAATGATTTAGGTTTATTTTATAGTAAATATCTTACTTATAGCTCCTTTAAGTGCTTTCATAAATAAAGGTGGATTGAATGGGATTGGAAACACCATTTGGTTTTAAAAGCTTTCAGGTTTCTGCTGGAAAACTAGGGAGTTTGTTGTTCAGCATCACACTGAGTCCTTGCATTCATTAAAAACAACAGAATGGCTTCAAAAGAAGAGAATTGTAGTTCATAGATGGCCTATCCAGAGTCCAGAACTAAATCTAAAAGAAAATCTGTAGGTTCATCCTAAGAAGGCTGCGGACAACATACGTCCTCTGAATCTGATAGATTTGGAGAACTCATGCCAGGCAAGCATTGAAAAGTCAGGATGTAGGATGCTAATCGCCTCCAGCCAAAAAAAAATGAGTCGATGAGTCGATAAAAACAAAAGGTGCTTCAGCAAAGGTGGAAAAGGCTTATGCAACCAGATTATTGCAGCATTTTTATTTTTGTTTGAACTGGAAATGATGTGCTACATCATATGTTTTGAAATGATTTATTATTGTTTAATTTTTTACAAGAAAATCTAGACTTTTAACAGGTGTGATTTTTTTTTATAAGAGCCACTGTCATGAACTCCATGCAGAGAGACTTGCCCTGGTAGAAACACTTTTATTTTTATTGGTTTAACAGAATTGATCATTTTATTTCATTGTTTCAGCAAATTCTGGGGGATTTCACTTCTCTGTTCTCACACTTTTATTTGTGACAATGATGTAAGCGGACTTCTTCTCTTGGTCCATTTGCCGTCTACCTAAGCACTTGGAGTTGTCCTCTCCTGGATGGCTGAGAATCTACACCAGTCACCAACTTTATAGGCTGGGAAGGGCTGTTCGTATGTTTATAAAATTTCCAAATGGCAAGAGTCAAAGTTGGACTTACTTCATGCTACAATGTGATCAATGTAGAAAATTAAATGTAATTTTAAAAAACGTGACTTTGGAAAGTGCCTTGAGATGACATGTTTCATGAATTGTCGCTATATAAATAAAATTGAATTGAATTGAAAAAAGCCATTTGCATGATTCTTAGTGGATAGCAGAAGTTAAACTCTCTATATAACTTCAGAAGGCCCATTCAAAACGTGTCATTTTAAAAAAATAACACTGTTGAGCACAATCCAGTCAATTAATTCTTATTATAGTGAAAACGTTTGGCTGGAAAATTTATTCCAGCGGCCAAGTCCTAGACGGACATGTCCTTGTTAGTGTTCTTGTCCTCTGAAAGTAGACTTAAACACATAAGCAAAACCATGTATGCACACTGTACTTTACCTAAACACAGTTGCTTGATGCTGGCAGAGAAAACAGAGGCCATCTTTGTCATTCCTCCCCCTCTCCTTCTGAATATTTCTGTTTGTGTTCGTCCCACGCTTTGAAGTGGTCAGACCCTCGTGTGTTAGTTTTGATGCTTTAATGAATAGACTGTTTTCATGTGACGCAGTGGAAAATGGAAACTATGATTCCTTCTGTCGCTCTCTTTCATCATCTGTCTGTGCCTCTGTCACCGGGGGCGTTTCTGTCGGTGCACTCTGTCACCTTCTATCACTTTGCCCTACCGCTGAATTTTAATTTATTATTTATAGAAATTATTTCTAAATATTAAATCTGGCTAGTTGTGGACTTTTTCTCTCTCTTTTACCCTCTGTTGCTTGCTCTCTTTTTGCCCTCCTTCCTCATTACCTGATATATATTATATATTATATGGTACGAAATATATTACATGGTATGAAAGTCTGGATTCATCCCCTCGTCTTCTATTGTTTCGAAGAACCGTACCTTGTTGTGGTCCCCAGATGTCATTCTCCAGGTGTGTGTGTGTACATATGCTTGAGTGTGAGACTCTTTCCTGAATAGTAAGTCTCTTCTGGTGGGCGTGGTTGGCTCCCTGCAGCTCTCCCACCTGTTTGCGAGTCCTTCATCAGACTCCTGGGGATTTAAGGAGCTTTTTGACGATCAGTCTTTGTGCTAGAGTTAAGCCTTATTTTTGTGGAATATATTACCTGGAAATCCATAACTTCTGATTATTTTGGGACCATTCCTGATCATTCTCTTTGCCTCGTTTAAGTGCTTCCTTGTTCTCCGTTGACCGTGTTCTCTGCTGTGCAAGGTTGAACATTTGTATTGTTTTTTTTTTCTTTTATTAATCAAAATATCAAAAGGAAGAATCAAACTTCAAATGTTTCCATTAAAAACTGAATTATCAGCAAACAAAGAACACAAAAAGAAAATAGCTTATTTTAAAACATAAAATTCATAAATCAAATAGGTTCTTCTTTCCCAAACGTTTCCCAGTCTCTCAGTGTTCCAAATACTTCTTCACACAGTCCATGATCTGCTGTCTTCACCACCCTGTAGTGCTCTCTCAGCAATCCTCCAAATAGTCTCCAGCGGTCCAGTTTCTTCCCCTCATAGAATTGGTAATTCCTGCAGATGTAGATGGTGTGTCTAGCCAGTGATAACAGAATATTTCCAAGATGGTGATGTTGAAATGAACCCTGTTTGGATGTTGACCCAAAAAGTCTTAGCCAGTCCCAGTCTTGTTCCTTCAACGTCACGTCTGGACAGGTGGCCT
Organism: Fundulus diaphanus; assembly: GCA_037039145.1. NCBI lineage: Eukaryota > Metazoa > Chordata > Actinopteri > Cyprinodontiformes > Fundulidae > Fundulus > Fundulus diaphanus. The sequence goes on from CM073135.1 coordinate 35,557,567, forward strand.
CCAGCAGACTTTTTATTTCTTTCCAGAAGAGGGTGCAGCCAGGACAGCGGAGGAACAGGTGCTCCAGCGTCTCGGGGTCTGAAAGACAGACTGCACAATCTCTGCCATAGACTTCCTTGTTAATTTGGTGCAGGATGACGCCCGTAAAGATCCTCCTGTGTCTAATCAAAAAGTCTGTATTGTTAGCTTGTATTGTTAATAAAGATCTTTTTCTAAACGTTGGCGACTTTTCCACTTTTTTTGAAGTCCAAGTCATGTTTTAGAATCTTTTTTTTTTGTTTGATTGTAAAGCTACTCTTCCCAAACCCATGAATCATTCAGGCAACCCGTGGTGTGTCCATCCATCTGATCCTGCATACAACATTAGGTCGTGGTTAACCTGAGACATTCCTCTGCCCAATGAAACACTCCAGCTTATTCTTGGTATTCCAAAAGCATTCCTAAGCAAGACTGGATATCCCAGTGATAATGGAACATGTTTTCTTAGCAATTGATAGTTGGGCATTTACGTTCTTTTTGGCCAGTGGTCAGGTTAATCAGTCTCTTTCGAGTTGTTCAATACTAAAAACGGACCTGAACTGAGGGTAGGTCAGCCTGCAGGGCTTTAGATATTGTTCTGGGTTCTTTGTGTCCTCCTGAATGAGTTGTCGATGCGCTGTTCGAGTAATTTTGGCGGGCTTATGGGTAGGGCTGGAACGATATAGTAAAAAAGCATATTGATAAAATAGAAATCATATTGATCGATATCGATAATTATCAACAAATTGAACTCATATTTTTAAGTGCAGCTCTGGCCCTTTTAGGCTGTTACTTATCGACCTATTTTTAGATACAGAACACACAAACACTGAATTCAAACTAAACCCTTTATTCAATCAACTTTTTTTATCAAAACTGTAAGTTTTTCAAAAATAAAAAATAACAAATGCTTTCTGAACACTTTGAAGGGGTGGAGCTTGGTGACGGAGCATTCCTGGGTCTGCATTTGTGATTGGTTGGGAGGATGTAATGACTATAATATGAATCTACATGGCTAGAATGCAAAAGGAAGGAAACTGTTATTCGACTGAACTTTTCATTTATCCTTTTTTTATCATCTATATACGTCTATCGATCGATATATATTGTTATTGAATTATCGTCCAGCCCTATTTACGGGTCAACTCTGTTCTACGTTTACTTCATTTGGAGATAATGTGGTTTAATGAAGCCACTGCACCTTAGAAATGGCTTTGGTCCCCCTTCCAGACTGATATACACCAACGACTGTCATTTCATGTCCAGCGTTGCAGGGTAAACTGTTTCACAAGTTTGGTGTCTGCATATGTTGCTTTGAACTTCCTGTTTTATTTTGGTCACCATTTCAGATATCCTCACTTCCTGTTTGAGTTGCCTACCTGCAATCAGCCTCTGCCACACTCTAATGTTGCCCATCGGGTTTCGTTGATCTCCTTAGCTACAGCTACGTCTCCCTGTGCACCTTCCCCCTACCAGTTCGTCTTTGTCCGACGTGTCGAACGTTTCAGCCATGTGTTTCTTTCTGGGAGTGGTGGCCTAGTGTTTAGAGCAGCGCACTTACATTCTGAGAAGGCTGCAAGTACCTTGTTTGATCCTCGCAGGCTGGATGAAATACCCTTAGCCCCAGACTGCTCCTCAAGCGCCACTCAGTGCAGGCAACCCACTAGTTCCTGAGGGATGGGTTAAAGGCAGAGACAAAATTTCCTCTCTGTGGGATGACAAAGAGACAACTTTTCCCTCTTTCCCTGTGATTCACACTCTGCTTGTATTTTTGGATTTGCTTTTGGCTTTGGATACCTCTGCTTGGGTTGATTTTTAGTTTTTGTTTGCCCACTTTGGACTGTATTAAAGGACTGTTGGGTCTTGAGTTTGAGTCCTTTAATCCTGCTCCTTGCGACGTGCAACTTTCAAGACTCCAAACACAGTCATAGCGACCATTAAAACCCACTGAGGCATCACTAACTCCACTCGTTCTTCCAGAGATTTGCTTGTCCATACTTAGGCCCTGAGTGCCACTCAGGGCCTTTAAACATCCCGCCGTTCAAACTTTTACCTTTGTTTTTCAGCGTTTCCTGCTTTTGAGTCACGTACATAATTCAGCATGACACTTCTTCCTACAGAGGAAACAACGGGGGTACGAAAAAAAACGGGCCCAGAAAACGAGACTGCTTCCTGGAAAAAGCTCCTGCAGTGGAGAGGCACCTATAATTTTCTTGATTACCATTCAACCTTAAAGCACAAAGCGCCTCTTTTTCTGCTGTTAATGGATTGAACAGTCTTGTGGTTTATGTTCAACAAGTTTTTCATGATGTTTACTTAAGAAGTGTTGATCTGAATTAAAAATAACAATGTATTGCGTAACTTCATGATGGACACCGGTCCCCTTATTTTAAAGACAGGGATAAGAGCAGGGAGCAAAGCCAGTCGTAATGTTCTACTGTGCCGACACTTTCTTTACAAAACTTGGCATTTCCGAAACTTTCCACAGCTTTCATCAGTCCAGGTTTTTTTTTTTTTACTCTGAATGTATATAAAATGACAGGGCTGAAGAAAGAGTACCTATGTTCACTTTTAAATAAGTAGGTGATTGCTTTCCCTCCATGTTGGGTGATTAGATTTGTCTGCTTTTACCTTCAGGGTTGTTATTTTTGTCTTGCAGCCAGTATGTAAAAGCCGTGGCTTTAAACAGGCATACAGGGTGATACACATGGTCTCTGTTTCATACAAAATCTACCAGCAGCTTGTAGCCATGGATGGACGCCAATATTTCATCTCTACAACAGTATTACTCACGCAGAACGCACACGCAGCAGCACACATATGGCAAAGCAATCAGTGGCTCTTAGCTGCAGACACACAAAGATTTGTTGTAATAACTGCTCTTTTTGTTGGGCATGATAAAAGGTTTATAGTAATGAAATGTATTAATGTTTCTGACTGACGCTTTTAAAGTTCTGAAATACACCCCGAGCGCAGCAGCCAGTTGTAAATTATATGCATGAAGCCAGAAAGAAGCGTTTGATAAACAGTTCTGCAGAAAATAATTACAATGTGCTGCTCCTGCTGTTTTAATTATTAGAATTTACAAAATTAGAGAAATTGCAGTTTATCTTAATGAGAATAATATTAAAGAGAACCCAGGAAGCATATAAAGGCTACCACTAGGAATGATTTACACTTTAAAGTTAAATATTTGACCTGTTAATCTTTTATGTTTAAGAGTCAAAGTATAATCAGTGCTTAAAAGCAGCAGAAGTACTTTTGTGTATTTTTAGGCTAAAACCAACTAAATAAAAGCCTAGGCTCTTGTCACATATATATATATTTTTTTTTATCATGACAAGCATGTTGGTGTGTTCTATAACATGTTATGTTTCAAAGAAAACTCAGTTGCAGGCAGAGCAAAAAATATTTTCCCCAATTCAGATTTCTTCAACTTTAGTTTTTGTTTTGTTTTTGCTATTTTTTTATTCCTCTAAAGTGTTTCAAGTCATCAAACAACTGTTAATACCAGCTAAAGATAATAACAGTAACTTAAAAACTACATTTAGAGACATGTTTTGGAGATATGTTGTTTGCCCTGATCAATCTAAAACTGAACTCTCTGGTCATAATGACCATTGTGAAATTTTAAGGAAAACTAGAGAAAAGCCTGCAGGCTTGAGAACATCCTTCCTTGTTGTTGGAGAGATGGCACGTGGTTGGCAGCATGATGCTGCGTGGAAGTTTCGCTGCAGGAGGGAGTGATGCATTTCACAAAATATTGGGCAGTGAGGGAAGAACATTATGTGGGAAAATTAAACCAACGTCTCAAGACATCCGCCAGGAAAAAGCTACGAATTCAACCCAGTTAGTCCCACAGTGACTTAAGTGCAAGAAGGTCAAGATTTGGGAGTGAGCGTCACAAAAAAATGCTCTAAAAAGGTATCTCATTTTTTTTTTTTTTTTGTTTAGCAAATATAAAAAAATATTTTGATTAGGCTGGTATAAAAAAATATTCAATCAAATTTAACATTATACAGTTTGAAAAAATGTATTCCAACTTTTATACAGTACGAATAAGTATCTGGTTTCAACTGTATGTCTGAGTATGTTTATGTACAGCTTTCTATGTAGAGTTATACTTTGCATTACAACGGAAGAGCTGACATACTGCAGTGGACCTATAATGACTCACTTTTATAGTATAAAGTATCCACGGAGTGCCAAAAGGCCCACACTTTAAAATATAAGAGGATCTGGATATTTATGGATGGATATTTAGATGGATTTGTACATATTCTATTGATGAAAGAAATATTTTAAAATATTAAAAGTGACCCGATGTAAAAAGTTTCTCACTGTTCTGCTCCTTGAACAACTTCAACTTTCTCATAGGCTATCAGTAATCTGTGATGGGTTTTCAATGCAAAGCAACTTTTGCAACTACCCTCCTGGTTTACATGAAACATTTGCAAAGTAAAACAGGAGATAATTCATCTGAGTGCCTTTTCCGCCAGAATTATTCATTTTAGTTCAGCAACCGGTCGACTGCGCTTTTGTCACAGCTTGCTGATTCGCTTTTCAGGTACATTTTGTTTCCAGGCATTTTAGCTGTCTCTACCTCGACTTTCCAGAGCGTGCAACCGCGGAGAAATAACGCATTACAAGTACACATCATTCCCCCTTTAGTTATCTGCTGTCATTGTGTTAGTGGTCTCCGTAGATGTGACACCGGTGAAGGAAAGTTCTACCCTCAGGTCCCGTTCACCATCATAAACCATCAATCTGCAAAGCGCAATGCATGTTATTTTGTGAGGTGTCGTAGTTTACTCCCTTCCTCTCGACCTGTCTTTAGTGCATCCATAAGTTTCTCACAATATCTTCGGCCATTCCCATCAGATCCCAGATAAACTTGTTTTAATTTGGATGAAGTAGACACAGAGAATCAAGGAAAGAACAATAAAACTTGAACTGATCACAAAGAACTGAGCCATGTTCAACGTTAAAGTAAAAAAAAGGATATATTTTGAGTCATAACTGTAATTGCAATGTCCTCATTGGAAGACTGGTCTGCAGCCAGCTTTTTAATGCACTACTTCTGATAAGTGTTTGAATTAGTATAGCCTCACTGGCCCTATGAGGTTGTTAACATAATGAAAGGAGTATCAAGATCAATAACAAAAAAAACCTACAAGAACATCTACAAGAAAACTGGAAATTTTAACCAGATTGTATAAGGTAGAAATGGCTGTTTAATGTCAAAAGTGCCAACATTTAAAATGTAAATAGATGAGTAAATGGATGGATTGAAAACATTTTATATTTATTTATTTATTTATATATATATATATATATATATATATATATATATATATATATATATATATATATATATATATACGTTCATCATTGTTTGAATGGATTAATAATTAATTAAATTATTAAATCAACAATTAAATGTAAAAATCCTTGATCTAAAATTGAACTTCTTTCGTGTTAAACTCATATACATTTATGTCAGTCATTTAAATTATTTCATGGATGTAATTGATTAATGACAATTTTTTTTTTCATTTATTTATGCTTTTGAACTGTAGCACTTCTTGCCATCTTTCATTTAATGTATTAATTATTAACTTAAGCAAGCTCTGATACCAGAACCATCTTCAGCCTGAACTGGCCATATCATTTTGCTCTGTAAATGAAGTGGGGTGAATTAGAAAACTATGAATAATACTTTTTGATTAGTCAAAGCAAATTACCAGCACCAACTACTGTTTGCAACCTTTAGTTGTGTATATGCAAACATTGCACCTAAATGCTTAAGAAGCAGTATAATACTGGATGCCTATCTAATGTATGAATGCACCGTCCAATCAGATGAATATGCATTGATCTAAACCTGCGTTGTCCATTTTTTCTGCCATGTGAGCCAAAATCGTCCCGTTAAAAGTATCTGCAGGCCACTTTTTTTTCTTATTTAAAAATGTAAAAATACTTCTATAGTGAGATTTTTTTTAAAAATCAAAGCAACAGCGAACTTAACATACAATATTTGAAAGAACAGACCATAGTAGTTTGATTTATGTAGAAAATGGATCTGCAAATCATTGAATATTTTTAGTACAAAGGCATCCTGCATGTTTACCTTATTCAAAAATGGCCATACATTTTCCACATTTTTTGGTGTCGGTCACTTTCTACTTTAGTCTACAAAAAAATACTTGTAAGTGTAAGCTCAGAAACAGAAAAAGGACATGGGTCATTTTTTGTTACCATCTGACGCCGTCACTCGCGTGTACTCCGTTCCGTCACAAATAAAATGCGGTAATTCCCACCAGCTCTTCGGCGCCGCAGCATGACAGAGAACCATCCCCTGTTGTCCATCAGAAATACGGATCGAGTCTATTTTTGACGGAAGATGGCACAAAACGCGTCAGTTTCTTAAAAACCAGATGAGCCAGACAGAAAGTCAGACATAGGAAGTTTAAAGGTATACTATGCAACCGGGGTTGATTTTCCAGCGAGGCTCCCCCCAGAGGGCGAAAGTAAAAGTGCACTGTCGTAAAGATGCTCAGCTGTTCTCCTGGTTTCTCCGTCAAGCCAGGCGCGGTTGTTTTGAGCTTAGCAGACAGGCGAACACAACGAATCACCATCCTTCTGTTCAAGCAGAGCTACGAGGGAGCGCCCTCCCCTCCTCTCCGTCCCCGCCAGTGGAGTGAGGGGAGCGGGCGTCCCCGAAGCGACCTCCGCCCGGCCCGGGACCCGCTGGGCCCGGACATCGGCTCGCGGGGGGGTTGGGGAGGGCGAGCATTCTGGTCCGCGCGACGCGCTGGCCGTCTGTTTCCGTATGCCGCGCGGCCGCCGGGGTGTCTCGTCTTTCCTCTCTCCCCTCCGTTCCCCCCCGACGCCCGGTGCCTCCCGAGCCGCGTCCGAGCGTCGCGCCGTACAGTTTGAGAACACAGATCAGCACACAGATGAGCGGTGAACTTTTAAACCCCGCGGTTCCGTCGCACAGTTTGAGATGTATATAAGTACCACGACTGAAAAACTCGTACAGTGTATGCCCGGCTTAACACAGTGAAAGTATGAACATGCACACAGAGAGAGAGTAACCATTCCAATGTTACTTCAGCATCAGCAGAAACGCGAGGTCCGCGTCAGCCTTGCAGCCTTCTCTTTCTTTTAGCTCTCGCCATTCGGAAAAAGCTTTCCCGATGTTCACCCGTGTACGACTCCTCTTTCTGTCCAGAACCCTTTTCCTCTTTCTTGCCTGCTCCGACATGGGCTTTCGCTGTTTTATCGCCGGTTCCGCCATGATAACTGCACAGATATCGCCACTGCGCTAGCACCGAGCATGCGTTTCACTGGGGGCGTGTAGCAGTTCTCGCCGTAAAGCAAGACCGACTCTCGCGATGCACGAGACTTCTGAGCCTGTGGGTGCGGGCCGAGGGCTCCTGCAATGGAATACCGCGCACGTGACGTCACCGCCTCAATAGCAACGCCCCTTTTGCCGCTTAGGTAGGACAAACCGATAGAGAACGCACGTAGCAACCAGCAACAGAACCAGCGATATGACCGACTTTGCAGCCATTAAACTTTCCCAAAACGATGTCCCAGGCGCACGGTTTACTGGTGGCACTGTCGAAGAACACACCAACCTTCAGCTCAAACAATGGCTTGAGTGTCGAGGGCTTAAAAAGACCGGAAAACGGGCCGAGTCGATCGAACGGTAAGCTTTGTTTTTGTTTTTCCTGCGCGGCGGTCATGCCGTCGTCTGCCGTTTTTTTGTTTGTAATCACCGTCCAGGGATCGGTATATGTTTAATGTTTGTCTCATTTGAAATGTTTTTGAGTAGGCTATCCAGGTAGCAGGGTATCATGTTAGCGCCTGCTACCATGATAGCCTATATGCTATCATGGTAGCAGGCGCTTCATTATTAACATGTCGGCCACCAAAATACTCTTACCTGTTCACTACTTGATGTCGCTGGAATTGGGTCAGGATGTTCTTCGGTTGTGCCCTTTCCTCCGACAAAATCTTTGCTACATATGTAGGCCGACCGCACCGATGGACCAAGCGCACACATTTCTCCTTGGCACTCTTGAATTTCGGGAAAGTAATGAAGAAAACATCCTTCATATGCGGCCGATCAGCGTACCTCGAGTGGCTGTTGCACGTTCCATAGCAACAATGTTTATAAACCATGGTCTTAGATTTTGGAAAAAGCAGTCTTTTAAACGAGTACAACCTAGGCTAACGCACGTCTCTTCCACAGCAAAACAGCGGCGGGTTTGGGAGTTTGTCCTACTGCGTACCACGTGATGTGACGTCATCGTGACGTTACATTTCTAAAAATAGCTCGCGGTACCCAATTGCAAGTGCGGTATTTCCCCTACAGACCACCAGGGCGGCCGAGAAAACCTTTGTTCGACCTGAAATGACTCATTTAATCATCCAAAACGGTATGGAACACATTAATTAACTGAAAAATGTTGCATAGTATGCCTTTAAAGCAGGTTTGGTATATTTCAAAATTAAGGGGAGAAGGGGGCGAGGCTTTGTGGATGCATGAACACATCCGGTTTGGATTGCCGAACGGCGCATTCTGCGATGGATGATGGGGCATGCCCAGGGACCGCAAATGGTCCCCGGGCCAAACTTTGGACACCTCTGATTTAAAGTATTCCTTTGTGGCTCTGGCTTATGAAGATAATTTTGAATCAAAAATGACCTTCGTACTGGCTGATGTTTCAGGTCTTTGTCCCGCAGGAAGATAAAATGGCACCACGGTCCAAAAGAAGAAAGCATTATGCTGCCATCTCTTTTCATGATCATGTGCTGTGGCCTTTATCTGCAAACTTGGCTACATACAGTATGAACACCTTTGGTTGCATTGGATTGTATTTATGCATATCAGAGTACAGAGTACGTATGCATGACACACTTGAGACATAAATCTTAAATGAAATGACAAACATAATTTTTCTCTGTGTTGATCTATCAACTCAATTTACTTGTACAAACCCTGTAAAATACAAAAGTATCTCACTGTAATGTGACAAAATCTGAACATGTTCAAGGGGCATGAAGAGCTTTAAAGATGCTCATCTTGCAAAAAGCCGTTTAATGGTTGGAGTGGGACAACTCTGCAGAAGTGTTAATTGTTAAAAATAGTTGCTCTGTGTTTGGGCTTCATTTAGCAAAAAACAGTGCACACTTTTGATGTCCTCTTATGGCTTTTTCAATTAATTTATTTCATCATTCCATTTAATATTTTTTAGAATTTGTCCTTTTTAAAAAAAGTTTTGACAAAATCTTAAGAGAAACCGAAATTAGACATGTCAGCTATTCATATCTGAAAAAAAGAATAAAATAGAGCTGCAATAATTTTAAAATATGCCCACCTATGTTTTTTGAGCAATTTTTGTATTTAGCTAATGCAATAAAGATATGAGTTGGTATTCAGCCTCTGCAGAACATCCTGCCACCCGGCACCGAATGAAGTCGTGGAGCCCAGTCTGTGTCTCGTTAATTTTCTTTTGGTCATTTCTGAGGCTTTTTGTTTTATTTTAATTGCCTTGTATCAGGGCGCCTTTCTCCCTTTGAGGACGGCTGCTGCACACAGAAAGTCTCGTTGCCATGGCGTCTCCATTCTTGTTTTGCGACAATGTTCGGGCGAAGTTCGCTGGACGGGAGTCAACATTCCCTCATTCCCTGACAGAACATTGCAATTTAACAAGATAATTAATGTTACTCACTTCACCTGTCAGTGGTTTTAATGCTAGCGAACATCCAGCACTCGCTCCTGCTGGGATATTTATGGAAACGCTTTTGACGCAGTAAAATTTGGAGATTTAGCCCCCGCAAATCAACTCCCGTGTCTGCTCGAGGCAAGTTTCCTGCGTGTCAGCTGCAGACAGCGCCGCTTGATTCAAGGGCTGATGCTTGGAAATTAGCATGGAAATAAACCTGCCATCATATTGAGAATAATCACTCTGACTTGAAACCTTAACCACAGGTTTCCCTCAGGATATTTCCTTCTCCCGTCTTCCTTTTTTTGGGGTCTCTGCTTAGATGTCAGAGATGTTGTGTGGTGATTTTATTACTATAACACTCCACAGCAGGAGCAGGGCAGCGCGCTCAAGCAAGCAAACACGCGGACACACATTTTATTAATGTAAAACGAGAGCAGCAGTTATGTAAAACATGTGGTTTAAATGCTGCAGAGGCCTTCATGTATTACAACCAGAAACAGCCCTTGTGGGGCGGCGCACCACATGCACATGTGTGCACAACATACATAAATATACACCCATATTCTCTCACAGTGCCTCTCGTTCTCTCTCTTGAATCATTCAGAAGAGGGAACAACGGCAGGTTTGTGCATCTGGTTGGAACATTGAATTTAATATTCCTGTTATGGAGGCGGGCAGGCCGAAAGCATGCGAGGGCAAGACAGAGATTTGGAAATGTTACGATTAACTCATCACCATGAATTAAAAAACTCCATTTAGCACATGTTGCTAAAAAGATAATTTTGTTATGGAGAGATTTTTGGTAAAAACTGTTTGGTTTTGAAACAAATGGGTTTTAAAAGCTGTCACAGGATAGGGACCCAAACAGAAACCACAAACATCAGCCGAATCAGTAACGGTATTTGTTATGCGCGTGGACTTGAATTTCTTTGCTTCTTTTTCCTTTCAGCAAGTCTTGCAATCTCCTTAATCAACAGATTGATTTTCTGAAGAACCAGACAGCACTTTTTAGATGTCCGAACAATGTCTAAATAGTTCATAAACACCTAAACAACAAATCAATAACAAATCAAATGAATGTGTTATTTATTTGGTTTAAAAGGGAAAGATTTTGGTCGAGATCAACCTCGCCAAAAAATGTAAGTGTGGTAGCAGCCAGTCCTAAACTAGAGGCCTCTCCATTACAGCGCCAATCCTGTACTTTACTTGTTATTGCTGGACGAACACTGGTCATTTCTTTTTCAAACACAAGTTTAAACTACAATTCTGCGTCAGCCACAATCATCACCGCTGCGTCCTCTCTGCAATACGTGCGGCTCTCTCACGGAGGCAGTGCGGCGGTCTGAAGCTGTAACAGTTCTGGTTGGAAACTCTGACTTTGGCTGAAAAACTGACATCGTTCTTTTAATGAAAAACAAACTTAATTAAGTCTCCGAACAATATGAAGGCTTTGTCTTAGTGTCAGTGTGTAGCCTAGACATATAAATACTGTGTCACTTACCACTATTCTCCGAGGTTTTAACACCCAAATATTCCAGACTACTGAAAACCTTTAAGCACATGGATCTTATTACCACAATATGAGGACTGAAAAATGGATGACATTTGTTCTTCATACTAAATTTGCTGAAGCTTTCCAAGTATCAGCTTATGTTTTCTGTAATTTTTGCATAATTTACAGACTTTTTGGAAGACCTTATGAAATTGTCTGGTTTGGACCCAATATATAGATCTGAATGACAGCTACAAATAGACACATCACTGACTCTTGTCTAAATGAGGTTAGGGTTGACGTGTAATTCAGGTCTACTGCTCACCTGGGACCTTTCAACATTTCAACTTCATGAAGCTGAGCATGCAGCATATTACGCTGTGTGTGCCTAAGAAAATGAGCTAAGTGGACGGCTGGAGGAAACGAAATCAGCTCAACACCTTCTGAAAGTCACGTCCTTGAGAAATAGAAAAACTATTCTGACACACGGCCCAAAGAGATGCATCATAAATGATGTGTTTTTATGTATGAACCGTTGCCAGACGTCAAAGACAAACCTCCATCGCAGGAAACATGACGGACAATAAAGTTATCTTATCTCAACGTTGTGTTGAGTAGTTGCATAAAATTCCAATAAAAGACACTGAAGTTGGTGGTCAATGGCTAGAAATGCTGTTGCAAGACATTTTAGAAACATTTTCAGTCTTGGATTTCAGTTGCTTTGTATGATAAAAGTGCTTAAAAGTCTGTGAAGAACAAAACGTCTGTGCATTTTTAATATCCAAATGTTCTGTCACTAGTCAGAGATTGTGTGGTGGCAGCCTATAAGCAGTGTGAGTGGGAACAAAGCAGGTACACGCTAAATAAATATGACAAAGAAACAGCCTCCACAATAGTCACAATCATTTTCAGCAACTTATGTCTTATGCAATTATTTTTAGACATATCCCAATATCCCAAATATTTTTCTCTTTAAGAACGCCCCCCCTAAAAAAAAAAAGCTTAAGTGTTGTGCTTATATTGCTTCTTAGTCAGGTCCACACCACCAACCCCAGCAGCTGCCTGATGAATGACACACACCTTCTCCTGATGGGAGAACACAACTTCATCAATTTTCCAACAACACGCTTAAAGTTTTAGCAGTTAAAAGTGATGTATGGATCCACATTGAGGAAAAACTACCATCTTTTTCAAATACCAAGAGAAACTGACAGAGTACAGGTAACATTTTCAAAGTCAAATCAAATTGATACGTGTGCAGACTAAATCTTTTCTCTTTTTTGCTAATGGACACAAAAATAAGGAATTGGGTGAAATTCTCATAAAAAAGACTGTTACAATATCATCTTTAGACAGCAACAAGAGCCCCTATTAAAGGATGAAGTGGGCCGCCTGCACCCATTGTGGGTGTCAGTGGGAGTTCAATGTCTGTCCAAACGACGAAGACCACCCAAAAGTTGGGAGAAATTTGTTATTTTTTTGTTCCCCAGCTTTTTTTTCACTCCCAAAACTTCTGATTAAGCCCTACAGTCTGACATAGTTCTGAAGTCCTTGTCAATTCCTATTAAACCTTATGGGGAACAGATATTAGAAATAATTGGTCAACTGTAACCAGAACCTACCTCCTCTCTGAGTTGGTTTAAATCAGTCTGTGCACCATGGTCTAAGTCCCTTCATCCCAGCATAATCTGTGCAGTCAGAAAGTAATGGGCTGCAAAAGTAAATGTATCAGCATACTAAGCTACCTCAACACCCAAGTAAAGCTTCACTGGGCATGGATCAACAACTTTTTTTTTTTTTTTTTTTTAAAGAAGCTTTGTTATGAGCTGTTGTTTAGAGGTTTTACATGCAAACTTGTCATAGATTTATTTATTTTTTTTGTCCGTAACATGGTTGGCAGTGTTTTTCTTTTCATTTCTTTACCATAAACAAGAATCCATGTCAAAGAAATGTGTGTTCAGTTTGAATGCATTTGCGTTTGTAGTTGGCTTGAATTAAAGCAGATAATCACAATGTTTTGGAGTAAACTAAAACTACAAATTTTAATTGTTTTTCTCCCATGAGAAACTAACTAAACTGTGTTTTAAGCAAACGGTGTAAAGCAGGACTGGACTGGGACCTGAAAAAACGTGAAGGTATTTTTGCTCATGACGTCCCACCATGATCGGTACGTTGTGTGTGTCACGATTCACGTTTTCTGTTTAGGATCTGTCTTGGTTTGGGTTTTGTTTTGGTTCTGTTTTTCACTTAGCTTTGGTTTCTCAGTTCATCTGCCAGTTATCATCAGCTCAGTCACCAGTCAGATCTGTTTACCCTCCCAGACACCAATCACCACCATCCAATCAGTTCCACCTGTTACCTGTAATTAGTACTCAGCTCTGTCACCTGTTCATGCCACTACTTATACCCACCTCAGTCTGTTGCAATCTGCCAGATCATTTACGAGCCAATGGTGAGTTTTGTTCCAGCGTTCTCTTTTCTGATTGACCTGTCGATGGAAACCCGATTGCCTCCTGATTCTGAGCCAGCCTGACCCCTGAACCTGTTTTTCCTGCCTTATCTGACTGCCTGCCTGTTTTGCCTGACCTGGTTCTATTTTTGGATTCTCTGAGCTTGCCTGATCCCTGTCTGTCTTACCGAACTTGGATCTGTATCCCGACTCTACACTTGGATTCTGTTCTGGATTATCCTGCTCTTTTTTGATTACCCAGTTTTTGACTTTGGACTGTTATTCTGACCACTTAGCCTGCCTGTCCCTGTTATAATAAACCTTCTTTAATCATACCTCCTGCTTGTCTGGTTTGAATACTGGGTCTTCTGTCTTGGATTCCTAACAGAATGATCTGGCCCTATATGGACCCATCACCAGACAAGCAGACAGCAAACCCAAGCAGCAACATGAACCCGCTTCCTGCTCAGAGCGTACGCTCCGGTATGCTCAGGTTAGTCGACTCACGTCCCGTTCAGAACAGGGAGATTCACTCACCCAGAGTGTATGCTACGGTCATGGTTTTTATCCGGACCCGAGTTTGTTTGTGGAGGTCGAGGCAGATCTAATTGCAGATCTTCGCCCTGATCTTTTACTCGCTCTGGATCAGTTTCCTGATTACGTGGAGGAGGCGTGTCCGCTAGCGCAAGTCCACACCGACTCATTTGCACAGGCAGATGCAAGTCTGCTGCTCTCCCATTCAGGTCAGCCCCGTAAACACTGCCGTAGAGCTGCCAAACAGAGCTCCTTCTCTCCAGATAATCAGTCAGCCGTGTCCACTCAGCCTCCATATGCTCCTGATTATCGCTTGCCTGAGATCTGTCCTGCGTCTGCTACGATCGTGTGTCCGCCTTCCAGCGCGGCGGAGCCGGTCACCAGTTCAACCCAGGCTGAGATCTCAACAGCCCCGCTCACAGAGTCAACCGAGGGTGCAAAGCAGGCTGCCGTTCCTGCCATCAAGGGTGCAAAGCAGGCTGCCGTTCCTGTCATCAAGGGTGCAAAGCAGGCTGCCGTTCCTGCCACCGAGGGTGCTAAGCAGTCTGTCTTTCCTACCTCCATGGGTGCGATGCACCGCTGCTCCTGCCTCGGCGGGTTCTCCGCCGGCCCGTGAGGCGGGGACCCATGTGGGTTCCTCACCGGCCCATGAGGCGGGGACCCAGTTGGATTCTTCGTCGGCCACTGAGGTGGGAACCCAGGTGGTCTCACCGCCAACTTGTGAGGACGGGGTTCAGATGAGTCTTCTTCCATTCTGCAACTCTGGGTCTCGTTGGGGGCCTCGGCAGAACGAGAAGCGTCGGGGTCCTCAGCGAGACAACAAGCAACCAGGGCCCCCTGGAGACTTTGAGTTTCTCGGGCCTCTGCTTAAGCTCTTGTCCCCACACCTTCGGCTAGACAGCAAACTGTCCAAGTGGCTGAACAGGCTGTCTTTGTCTGAGGTGCTGGAGGGACTGTTGCTGAGTCCTCCTGAGGTCTGTAGCTCCGCACCTTCTGAACTTTGTAGCGTGGCATCGTCCGTAGCCTGTAGTCGGGGGCCATCTAAGGCCAGTAGTTGGGCGCTTTTCGAACTCTGTAGCCCAGCGCCGCCTGAATTGTGTAGTCTGTACATACTTACAGTAGGTAATGTATAATTGTTGCTGTATAATCACTTGATCTCTGAATGTCTCAGTAGGTCGAAAATAACAATATGGAAAAGCTTGGGCTGCACGGTGGAAACAGTGGGTAGCTGTTGCCATGCAGCAAAATGGTCCTGGGTTCAAGTCCTACCCTTGCCCTGGGCCTTTCTGCATGTAGTTTGCATGTTCTCCCTGTGCATGCGTGGGTTCTCTCCGGGTACTCCAGCTTCCTCCCACTGTCCAAAAAACATGACTGTTACGTTAATTGGTCTCTCTAAATTGTCTTTAGGTGTGAGTGTGAATGGTTGTTTGTCCTGTTTGTCTCTGTAGCCCTGCGACAGACTGCCGACCTGTCCAGGGCGAACCCCGCCTCTCGCCCATTGAAATGCTGGAGATAGGTACCAGCACCCCTCGTGACTCCAATAGGCATAAGCGTGTTAGAAAATGGATGGATGGAAGACAAAACTTCTGTTCATACAAGAAGTCTCATTTCAACATAAATGTAGGTGTGTCATTAAGTCAGTTCATGCCTGGTGTAAAACAATCCCATCGAGGTTTGACTTGTCCATATATTGAAGTTTTCATGCTTGTCCCAATCAGTGTTGATCTCGGTAGCAAAAAGGGATAGTAATGGTGTCAAAGGAAATAAGGATTCAAACTGTGCTTGAATTCCAAGTTTGATTAGGGAAAGGAATTCGATTTGATCTAAATGTCGATCCAGAGCTGATCAAGCAGTGATTATCCAGCTTGTCTCATGTAGGGCAACATCCTTCCAAGCTGATTCTGCAGATAAAAGCAGTTTAGATCAGATGTTATTGCATCATCAGGAGGAAACCACCTCCCCCTTCAGTCTCAGTCGCTTTTCTCTGACTTTGAAAAAAGAGAACCCTTCAGATGACTGTGTGACCACTGAGGTGAGACACTTTGACAACAATACTGTGCCATATATGCTCATAATTGAGCTGAAAATGACCTGTTTTTGGCATAAAAAACACTTTATCAAGTGGACGCCGATTGCATGAAATACAGAAGAAACACAAACAAATCTGCTTGATTTTTAGCACAAACATATTGAATTGTAAATGTATTTTTGTATGTAGTTTTAAATGTCTTCCTTCATCTGGGGCTATTCAGAAAATCCTGCAGCCAAGGACTTGTCTTGAGAAAAAGAAAAATCGCAAAATGTCTTTGAAATTAGATTCCTTGTGCCCAGAGAAAAAAAGTAAATCCTTTTGCATGGCAACACCATAACTGGTTAGGAATCTTTGACTATGAACCTATAAAAATAGAGAAGCATTTTTCATTTTCCTCTCCAGCAGCATTCCCGGATCAGCAACCATCAGGCTGCCAGCCCACTTTCCAACGTGAAGCGCACTGAAACGTATTACAGCACTTTTTTATTTATCTGCTTTTATAATCTCCAAAGAACAACACCTTTCACTCTTGGTCTTCACCTTGCTCAGCGGTGGGGTTCAGAAAATATTCGAAGCTCTTTGCCCTGTTGATTCTGAAAAAAAAAAAAAAAAGTAGTTTTGAGGTTAACCGGCACAAACGTCTCTCTGCTTATTCTGTTTATTTTATTCTTACCTCATTTCTCTGAGGCCAATTTGATGGCCAGAAAACAATTTTAGGTGCAGCGAGCCATGGTCTGCTGTTTGCCGCTGCTGATGGTTTAGACGCCGAAGCCTGAGCTGCTGCTGTGCACATCGAGCTTGAACAGCTGGAGTGAGAGAGTCTCTGGAATCATGCTAAAATGAGATTTATGTCAAGCAATGCGTATGTATGCAGGAAGAATCAGAAAATGTGGACTTTAACCAAATTCTACAAAACTTTTTTTCTTTTTGCATCCCTTGTTTAGTGTATATGACTTTCCTTTGCTTTATTGCTGTTCGTTCTTAATACGGGAATCTTAATATGATTATTTTACCATCTTGTGATAATGAATTACTTTTTTTCTGATGACATTATCTGATTATCTCAGGAAAATAACATTTGTTTTATCGAACAAGATAATTACGGTGAGAGTTTGCGTCAGGTATACTTGATCACACCTGATTAAAGCTTTAATGACTGTTGGAGAGCATCTTTAATTGAACAGTGAAGCCGAAGCATGAATATGAAATCTTGTTTGCTTCAGTTAGATGAGTAGATAAAAATCTTTTTTCTTAGTGTAGGTAGAGATTGAAAAAAGGTTTACTCCTCCACTGTGCAAACAAAATATATTGACGGTACAGTAGCTAAAGTATCAACTTAAATCAGTGTTTATGGTCAACATGTTTTATGTGACAACAGGGCAGCAAACGATACAGTAAAGCATATTTGTTTCTGTTTTCTTTTTTTTTGCTAATTAGCACTCTTGCATGGCTTGTGGAGTAAGGGGTCCAGGAGGGATTACAATTGGCTCTGGAAATAAGGATTATTGTGACTTGGGGAAGAAGGCGATGATAATGGTGGCCATCAGTGGCGGCTGGCCCATAGGGGGCGCTCGGGCGCTGCCCTCCCTAGATGTGGAGGGGAAAAGTCAAAATATATATAGATTTAAAAGTATTATTAATGTCAGTTTTTACTTAATAGTACATGGCTACATGTAATAAGAATTATTAAAACACTTCTACAAATTGACTCTACCAATTGACTCTCATTTAACAGTGAATTTCCACCAACAGAACGTATCATTTCTCTTCTTCTACGCTTGTGGGGCTGCCGCTGAAGGAGCCCCACAAGTGTAGCGAAATAACCAATCGTATACTGTTGCTAGGGAAGATTTATAAATATTTGGCCAATCAGCATCGCCAAAATGAATGGGTTTGGAGCTCCTGGCGTCGTAGCCCTAGCTGCACTTCACGCATGACGTCACGAGCTACATCCGCACTACATCCGGGTCACGGTGGTCAGCAAAAACAGTACTGTTTTCGCTTACCAATGTGACAAAACGGGTGAATTCGAGCGTACTTTTAGTTTATTTTTGGGATCTAAACAATGCCTATGACTTCTTGTGCTGCCAGTTGCACACAGAGGCATTCCAAATCGTCGGATGTACGTTTCTTTCGTTTACCGAAGGACGAAGAAAGAAGAAAGAAATGGATAATTTCAATGAAAAGGATCCAATCGTCTGTGGGAGCCATCACACCACGACAGAATTTGCAGTCTACACTTCATCTCCGGTAAATACAACTTAATTTTGCACTAGTCGTTGTTCTACTTAAATCATTATATAAATAAAAAATTAGGATATATATTTAAGTCAAGACATAAACGTTCGTTTCATAATAATATACGTACATGTACAATGTATGCAAACCCTCTGGCATGAGTCTGTGAAAAGGATTAATAAGACAAAACTACCAAAATAATCCTTTGTGAACAATGTTTTTTTATTAATTAAATGCTTATTGTGGTATCGTAGTAATTTTTCGACTTTTAATTTAAATGCATGTACTGGGTTAGGCAGGGAAATCTATTGGCCAGCCCCACCAAGATTTTTTTTCACCAGCCGCCACTGGTGGCCATGATAGCAAAGATGTTGACAATGATGTTGGCGGTTCAGATAAAAGCTCTGGAGACGATGAAGGATGATGAGGATGGAGAAGCTGCCCTGACGATGACAGTGATGGAGATGTGCCAGAGCTGCTGAAGATGGTAGCTTGGGTCTAAAATGTAGCCCTGGAGACGGTGCTGTCTCAGGGGGTGACGATGGCAGTGACAGAGACAATGCTGATGGTGGCGCTGAAGATGAAGGCATAGTGGATGAAGATGGTGAATCAAACTATTCTTCTGAGAAAGAGGGCCTCTTGGGTGGAGATTATGGGTCTACGGAGGATGAAGGCATCTCAAGAGATGATGAGCGCAGGGCTGAGACGATAGGTGATAGATGTGCATCCATATAAAGACGATGGGGAATGAGATGTTGTAGGAGGCTGGTGCTCTAATAATGAAGCTGGAAGCTAAGAGTAGGTGACAACTGTGGAGATAAAGATGGTGTCATAATGCATCTCTGCTTAAGACTGCACATGTAAACCCGGTCCTGATGAGGGCTGTTCTGGTGAAGACTGTTGCGTGTGTGAAGACACAGACATCTCTGGGGAAGATGATGAAGGCTGCTCAGGTAGAGATGACAAGGATGAGGGCTAAGGCTGTAGCGGGTTGAGCCGCCTGGCTGTGTAGCTATTATTATCCCAAGCACAGAGCTTGACCTCTGAAGAATGATGAGGCGTCCACAATGACTGAAGAGACAGCCATGGCTGGACCCCCGGAGAGGGAAGGCGATGCATCAGCCAGACCCGAGCTAGCCAAAGTCGTATCATGACAACATCTTGATTGTTTATTAGCATTTCTACAATTTCCCTGATATAATGAGCAACAAACTATGAGTAGATCTAACAGTGATTGCAAGCACTCTTGATTAAAAGCCAAAATTTGTTTAAATAGATTTATAGTGTCACTGAAACCCACGCTTGTCTCTCACAAACACAGCTGATTTTCTTTTGAATTATGCCTCTATTAACGCAGCACATGCACATGGTCAAACACAATCTTTGAGGCAAACACGGGCAGTCCACCTCATTGCCGATGATATATGTCACCAATACAGACAGCATTGATTAGTACAGCATAGCAGCAGTAAATAGCTCCCTGTCAACTGTATATTATTTTTGCTCTGGGTGTGTGTAGTGCGGAAAGTAAGGAAGCACTGTGATAAGCTTAATACAGTGTACAGCCAACCTTGCATTTGCATTTTTGTGTGTGAGTATCCTTGGTGTCCTTTGTTCACCTCCTCCAATAACTATAAATACTGCAACTGACTCATTCTGTCACACACACACACACACACACCCACACAACCATAACTATAATTTGTGTCTAAGTGTAACACCCTGCCCAAGGTACGAGCCTTTTTATGCATGCACTCTTCGAAGATGTTGCATAGACGGCATCGACTCAAACCCCCAACGTACACGCAGCTGTATTACAGATACCATGTGGGCCTTTATGTATGCATTATTGCCAGGATGGTACATAAAGCAGGTTTTTGCAGGTCATGAGGCTGAGGTGCATGACTGCAGGGAGCCTGAAAGCTCAACCAGAGCGTGAGGTTGGAGGTCATTAAAATGTCCACAGGCATTTACAACATCTGGGACCACATAAAGGAGAAGCCCATCATTTTGTAGCATTCAGTGGTAAAGCTCATGTATGCCCAGACCTAAAGTTCTATATCAGGTGCAAGCAAATATAGTTAGAGTTAGAGTGTTTGAATGTTTTTTACATGAAAAGTCCACACATGTATGAGACCCCTTGTACGGAAAAGTTCAAGTTTTTCTGATATGATTACGTGTGAAAAACACGTGGTGCTATGTTTCACACATTATACTAACAAAAAGTGCAAGAGTAAATATATTTATACCACGATTGTCATGATTTGTCTTTGGATGAACCCGGACACAGCACGCACACACAGAGCTTGTTCTTGAAGTGAGTTTTATTGTACAGAATGATGGGTGAATGACGAGAGGAACCAGAGTCTTATGGACGAAGGTGAAGGGTGCGGAAGCTGGCTAGCAGGAAGAGCACGGGGAGACTGACCCGGAGGAGACTCGGGAGCGGAGGACTGGAGAACGTTGAGACTGCAGTGGATCTCACCGTGCAGCCTAGAGGATTCTTGGAGGTGCAGATAGGCGTGGGCGCAGGAACTCTGGCAACCAGACGTAGGAAAATCTCTGGTTGCTGAAGATTTCACCGTGCAGCCGAGAGGATTCTTGGAGGTGCAGATAGGCGTGGGCGCAGGAACTCTGGCAACCAGACGTAGGAAAATCTCTGGTTGCTGAAGATTTCACCGTGCAGCCGAGAGGATTCTTGGAGGTGCGGGCGCAGGAACTCTGACAACCAGACGTGGGAAGATCTCTGGACAGAGGCGCAGCAGAGGGTGAAAACAGGCTGAGACTGAACGGGAGTGAACACTACGGGCCGGCAATGAGAGCAGAATGAGGTGAGTCTTAAATAGAGGTGGGACCAGGTGGAGGCAGTTGCGGGTTAATTGCAGCCTGACAGGTGGAACCCATCAGGCTGCGCAGTAACGAGAGAGAGAGGGAGAGAGGCTCAGCATGCAGCCCTCACGCTGCATCCTGACAGTACCCCCCCCCCAAGGCCGGACACCGGACGGCCCAGAATCTCCACGCTGGGTGGGTGGAGGGGGCCTAGGAAGGCGGGCAAGAGTCAAACTGAGAGACCAAGGAGCCAGCAAGCACCAAAGGGACCAGAGAACACTAGGGGAACCAAAGGGACCAGAGAACACTAGGGGAACCAAAGGGACCAGAGAACACTAGGGGAACCAAAGGGACCAGAGAACACTAGGGGAACCAAAGGGGCCAGAGAACACTAGGGGAACCAAAGGGGCCAGAGAACACTAGGGAACCAAAGGAGCTAGAGAACACTGGGAACCAAGGAGCTAGAGAACACTGGGAACCAAGAAGCTAGAGAACACGGGGGGAACCAAGAAGCTAGAGAACACGGGGGGAACCAAGAAGCTAGAGAACACGGGGGGGAACCAAGAAGCTAGAGAACACGGGGGGAACCAAGAAGCTAGAGAACACGGGGGGACCCAAGAAGCTAGAGAACACGGGGGGAACCAAGAAGCTAGAGAACACGGATGTGCTGGAGCACAACTAGGGCGCGGCACATCAGGGAAAGGTACGAGCGCTTGACAGCGTCGGGGTAAAGAGCGAGCGCTTCACAGCGCCGGGGGAAAGAGCGAGCGCTTGACAGCGCCAGGGGAAGGAACGGGCGCAACACAGCGCCAAAGGGAAGGAACGGGCGCAACACAGCGCCAAAGGGAAGGAACGGGCGCAACACAGCGCCAAAGGGGAGGAACGGCGCAACACAGCGCCAAAAGGGAAGGTTCGGGCGTACGGAAACGCCTAGGGGAAGGAACGGGCGTACGGAAACGCCAAGGAACGGGCGTACGGAAACGCCAAGGAACGGGCGTACGGAAACGCCAAGGGGAAGGAACGGGCGTACGGAAACGCCTAAGGGAAGGAACGGGCGTACGGAAACGCCTAGGGGAAGGAACAGGCGTACGGAAACGCCAAGGAACGGGCGCATGAAAACGCCAAGGAACGGGCGTACACAACGCCAAAGGGGAAGGAACGGGCGCACGACAGCGCCAAAGGAGAGGTACGGGCCAACAGCAGCGCTAAGGAAGGTAATGGGCGTATGAAACGCCAAGGGGGAAAGGACAGGCGGACTGACACGTCAGAGCTCAACAGCGCAAGAAAACACTGGAGCACAACTAACGTACAGAGACACCGGGGGAAAGGAAAGGGCGTGCGGAAACGCCAAGAGCAAGGAACGGGCGTATGGGAACGCCAAGGGTAAGGAACGGGCGTATGGGAACGCCAAGGGCAAGGAACGGGCGTATGGGAACGCCAAGGGCAAGGAACGGGCGTATGGGAACGCCAAGGGCAAGGAACGGGCGTATGGAAACGCCAAAGGGGAGGAACGGGCGTATGAAAACGCCACAGGGGAGCAACGGGCGTATGGAAACGCCAAGGGGAAGGGACGGGCGTATGGAAACGCCAAAGGTGAGGAACGGGCGTA
The DNA here is from genome assembly GCA_037039145.1 of Fundulus diaphanus. Lineage (NCBI taxonomy): Eukaryota > Metazoa > Chordata > Actinopteri > Cyprinodontiformes > Fundulidae > Fundulus > Fundulus diaphanus. The sequence goes on from CM073135.1 coordinate 35,580,508, forward strand.
TGAAAACGCCACAGGGGAGGAACGGGCGTATGGAAACGCCAAGGGGAAGGGACGGGCGTATGGAAACGCCAAGGGGAAGAACGGGCGTATGGAAACGCCAAAGGTGAGGAACGGGCGTATGAAAACGCCAAAGGGGAAGACTACGCCGGAGCGTGAGGGAAGCGCTGGGGCCCAAGGGGCGAGATCGCCGGGGCGTGAGGGAACCGCCGGGGCACAAGGGAAAGACTCGCCAGGGCGTGAGGGAACCGCCGGGGCACAAGGGAAAGACTCGCCAGGGCGTGAGGGAAACGCCGGGGCGCAAGGGAAGTAACTCGCCAGGGCGTGAGGGAAACGCCGGGGCGCAAGGGAAGTAACTCGCCGGGGCGTGACGGAAACGCCGGGGCGCAAAGGAGAGACTCGCCGGGGCGTGAGGGAAACGCCGGGGCGCAAAGTAAGTAACTCGCCGGGGCGTGAGGAAAACGCCGAGGCGCAAAGGAGAGACTCGCCAGGGCGTGAGGGAAACGCCGGGGCGCAAAGAAGAGATTGCCGGGGCGTGAGGAAAACGCCGAGGCAGAACGGGCGCATGGCAGCGCCAAGGGGTAAGTGCGGGCGTACTGATATGCTAGGGCTCAACAGCGTACAGAAACGGTGGAGCACAACTAGCATACAGATAAGCCAGGGAGGAGGACGGGCGTATGAAAACGCCAGGGAAAGCAAGAACGGAGGGCGTCAAAACACGCCGGAACACGAACGGGGGGCGTCCTAACACGCCAGGAAACACAAACAGAAGGCGTCCTAACACGCCAGGAAACACAAACAGAAGGCGTCCTAACATGCCAGAATCAGGGAATGCGCCGAGCAGCAACTGGCCGATCGCACCAGAGGCTCAGCCGGCGACATGGGAGCGCCGGAGGGCTCTGGTGGCGGCTTGCATGCGCTGGGCAGCAACAGGCGGGTGCGCCAGAGGGCTCAGCCGGTGACTAGAAGCGCCGGAGGGCTCTGGCAGCGCCTAAACACAGAGGAAGACATGACAGGAGGACTAGGCCAGGGAAAACAATGGACAACTATACTAAGACAGTGGCTACAGGACTAGGACGGGGGCTACGAGACTAAGACGGAGGCTACAAGACTAAGACAGGACTCGAGGGGAACTACAGGGGCTAGACGGGAAAACCAAAACAAACCCGAAAACTAGGAGGGGGACCGAAACCTAGAGTAAGACTAGAAAACCAAGTAAAACAAAGAGACGAGGGCAGAATCAACTAAACTGATGAAAAACTAGGTAACTACAGCTAGAAACAAGAACACTAGAAAAACAGGAAATCTAGGGTGAAAACTAAAATTCAGAACCAAAATTCGAAAGCCTAAAGGGAAACCTAAAACACTTGAACCAAACTAAGAATAAATCCAAGGCAAACAGAAATTCAAATACTTTTAAAGAAAACGGAAGAAACCTCCTAAATAATTCCGAAACATAAAATTCCTAGATAAACCAAACTAAGGCTAAACCTATATAAATTATCAGAAAGATGAACAACTAACCAACTAAGAACTCTAAAGGAACACTAGAAAACTGTAAAACCAAAGAATGCTAAGTAACTCAAAACCTCGGGACCAAAATAACTCAAAAACAACAACTGAAACTAGAGAACTGGATGTCTAACTAAAAAACGAGAATCTGGAAAAATAAAGCTGAACTAGATAACTAAGATCTAAGGTGGGAACTTGAGACACGCAGACAGGAACTTGAGATCGCAGGCAGGAACTGGAGACACAGACAGGACGTCGAGAGCGGGGGATCTTGAGACACGGACAGGAAGTTGAGCACGCAGACAGGAACTGAGACGCCGACAGGAACTGAGGCGGGGCGGATCCTACCAGCTTCCGCACCTAGGCTCTGTGCGTGCTCGGGTTCATCCTTTGGCCGGCCCGTAATTGTCATGATTTGTCTTTGGATGAACCCGGACACAGCACGCACACACAGAGCTTGTTCTTGAAGTGAGTTTTATTGTACAGAATGATGGGTGAATGACGAGAGGAACCAGAGTCTTATGGACGAAGGTGAAGGGTGCGGAAGCTGGCTAGCAGGAAGAGCACGGGGAGACTGACCCGGAGGAGACTCGGGAGCGGAGGACTGGAGAACGTTGAGACTGCAGTGGATCTCACCGTGCAGCCGAGAGGATTCTTGGAGGTGCAGATAGGCGTGGGCGCAGGAACTCTGGCAACCAGACGTAGGAAAATCTCTGGTTGCTGAAGATTTCACCGTGCAGCCGAGAGGATTCTTGGAGGTGCAGATAGGCGTGGGCGCAGGAACTCTGGCAACCAGACGTAGGAAAATCTCTGGTTGCTGAAGATTTCACCGTGCAGCCGAGAGGATTCTTGGAGGTGCGGGCGCAGGAACTCTGACAACCAGACGTGGGAAGATCTCTGGACAGAGGCGCAGCAGAGGGTGAAAACAGGCTGAGACTGAACGGGAGTGAACACTACGGGCCGGCAATGAGAGCAGAATGAGGTGAGTCTTAAATAGAGGTGGGACCAGGTGGAGGCAGTTGCGGGTTAATTGCAGCCTGACAGGTGGAACCCATCAGGCTGCGCAGTAACGAGAGAGAGAGGGAGAGAGGCTCAGCATGCAGCCCTCACGCTGCATCCTGACAACGATAAACATGAGTATATATATATTTACTGTACTGTACATGTGGGAAAAATTCTCTAATGTGAAATGTATGTGAAAATCCACGTCTTAACACATTTTTCATGTGACCTACTTACAAGAACCTACTTGTCACATGTAATTTATTTGTTATTGTATAGTTTAATGTAAATGTACCACTTTACAATAAGACTCCCTTTATAGAGGTGTATGAATGGTTTGTAGATATGTTATTAATTAATCTGTAAACACTTTAAATCCACATGAACTGTATTTTATGCATCAATAAAGAGTGAACAAGAGACAAAACTGAGCAGTTTCCTGCCAAATAGTGAGCCAAATACATATTTGGGTCAAACGATTTAATTCAATGTATTTAATCTAAATACCAAATATGTGTCATGATTTTAGGTTCTGTCTTAGTTTTGATTCATGGAATAGTTTGAGTTTTGTTGTGGTTTGATTTTGTTCTTTGTGTTACTATCTGTTAGGGTTCTGTAAGCTTTTAGCTCAGTTCTGTTCACCTGCCAGCTCACTCCCCTGTCAGCAGTCACCAACCTATCAGTTCAGTTCACTGTCAGTCACTTCCCTGCCTCTGATTAGTTCCAGCTGTTTCCCGGTAATTAGTTTTCACTCCATTTCACCTGTGCACTTCACTATATAGTTCTGCCTCAGTCTTTAGTTCTCCGCCAGATCATTAACGAGCCACGGTGAGTTTTGTTCCAGCGTTCCTTTCTTGTGTAACCTGTTGATGCAAACCCGATTGCCTTTGATTCTGAGCCAGCCTGTTCCCTGATCTGTTTTTCCTGCCCTGTCTGACTGATTTACCGGTTTACCGACTTAATTCTGTCCCACGGTTATCCGAGCTTGCTTTTGCCCTGTCTGTACCTCTGCCTATTTTGGACTGCTTTTTGTGTACCGGATTTTGGACTGCCCTTTTGACTATTGAGCCCGCCTGTCCCTGTTTTCATTATTAAAATCCTGTTTTTTGCCTTCACCTCACTTGTTTGGTTTGAATACTGGGTTTGCCTGATTCACGTGCGTAACAGAATGATCTGGCCCCCTAAAACCTATCGCCAAACAAGTTTTTAGAGGTTTTTTTTTTTTCCCTCCACACGCTATGGCTTGGGAGGGTTCCAGATTGGCGTTCTGTCCCCCTGGTATCGGTCCCAGACGCCATCTCTCCAGCAGCCGCAGCAGCAGTAACCCGCTGCCTGCTCCGAGCTTACGATTGGGAGGGCTCTTTGTCACAAATTCAGATTCTGCTCAGAATAGAAGGGATCACTCACCCAGCGACACCGCTGTCGGCTCTGCCCATGGGTTTTATCCAGACCCAACTTTGTTTATGGAGGTCGAAGCGGAGGTGGTGCGGGATCTTCGCCCGGATCTTTTTCTCTCTCTCCCTCCAGAGGAGGAGATGCAGGGAACGCTGTGGGCTCCGCCGATCCCGGCTCTACCGACAGAATCAAACCTCCAGCAAGTCCTGCCGTCCCGCCGTCGGAGGAGGGGACGGAAACCTGTGGGTCTCTCCCTCACCCGTTCTGTTCGGCCGACAGGCGAGTCAGTACCGCGCCCGTCCGTTGCCACTTCCTGCCCAGTGGATCGGAGTCCGGTGCTCCCCAGAGCTGAGCAGCCCACAGCGCCTCCTGGTGGCGCCCGTGATGCTGAGGATCTGGCTCTGGAGGACCAGTTAAGAGCTTTTGCCCCTATTATTAAAGACCTTAGGGAGGCTCTTTTCAGCCAGTATTCAGAGGAGCTGGAGGCTAAATTAAAGGAGGTGGAGGGGCACTATAGAGCGGCTCTCCAGGGTTTCTATAGTGGACTCAATCCTGTTCCCAAGGGTCCAGCCGACGCCTCGGCACCTGCACCTGTCCCAGAGGACCCGCCCCCTACCTCAGCTCCAGTGCCGACCTCCGGCAGCTATAAAGCAGCACTGTCTGCGCAGCCGGTCCAAGAAGCTGCAACCCCGGAGGGTCCGCAGCCGGCCCAAGACGCTGCAACCCAGGAGGGTCCGCAGCCGGCCCAAGACGCTGCAACCCTGGAGGGTCCGCAGCCGGCCCAAGACGCTGCAACCCTGGAGGGTCCGCAGCCGGCCCAAGACGCTGCAACCCCGGAGGCTTCGCAGCCGGCCCAAGACGCTGCAACCCAGGAGGCTCCGCAGCCGGCCCAAGACGCTGCGACCCAGGAGGGTCCGCAGCCGGCCCAAGACGCTGCGACCCAGGAGGGTCCGCAGCCGGCCCAAGACGCTGCGACCCAGGAGGGTCCGCAGCCGGCCCGAGACGCTGCGACCCAGGAGGGTCCGCAGCCGGCCCGAGACGCTGCAACCCAGGAGGGTCCGCAGCCGGCCCGAGACGCTGCAACCCAGGAGGGTCCGCAGCCGGCCCGAGACGCTGCAACCCAGGAGGGTCCGCAGCCGGCCCGAGACGCTGCAACCCAGGAGGGTCCGCAGCCGGCCCGCGACGTGGGAACCCAGGAGGGTCCGCCGCCAGTCTGCGACGTGGGAACCCAGGAGGGTCCGCCGCCAGTCTGCGACGTGGGAACCCAGGAGGGTCCGCCGCCAGTCTGCGACGTGGGAACCCAGGAGGGTCCGCCGCCAGTCTGCGACGTGGGAACCCAGGAGGGTCCGCCGCCAGTCTGCGACGTGGGAACCCAGGAGGGTCTACCACTGGTCCACGATGAGGGGGTTCAGACGAGCCCTCTTTCAGGCCGCAACTCGGGGGCTCATCGGGACACTGGGCGTCGTGGCCCTCGCCCAGACGACAAGCGGCGTCATGGCCCTCGCCCAGACGACAAGCGGCGTCGTGGCCCTCGCCCAGACGACAAGCGGCGTCGTGGCCCTCGCCCAGACGACAAGCGGCGTCGTGGCCCTCGCCCAGACGACAAGCGGCGTCGCGGCCCTCATCCAAACGACAAGCTCCGTCGGGGGTCTCGCCGAGAAGACAAGCACCCAGAGCCCCATGGAGACTTAGAGGTCCCTGGACCTCTTCTGAAGCTCTTACCCCCTCACCTTTGGCTTGACAGCCAATTTCCCAAGTGGATGACCAAGCTCTCTCTGTCGGAGGTTCTGGAAGGGTTACTGATGAGGTTCTGGGTGTTAAAGGGTCTGGGAGCATCTGAAGTCTGTAGCCCGGAGCCTCCTGAACCTGAAGTCTGTAGTCCGGGGCCTCCTGAACCTGAAGCCTGTAGCCCGGGGCCTCCTGAACCGGAAGTCTGTAGTCCGGGGCCTCCTGAACCTGAAGCCTGTAGCCCAGGGCCTCCTGAACCGGAAGCCTGTAGCAAGGCCCCGTCTGAACCTGAAGCCTGTAGCAAGGCCCCGTCTGAACCTGAAGTCTGTAGCCAGGCCCCGTCTGAACCTGAAGCTGAAGCCTGTAGCCAGGTCCCGTCTGAACCTGTAGCCTGTAGCCAGGTCCCGTCTGAACCTGTAGCCTGTAGCCAGGTCCCGTCTGAACCTGTAGCCTGTAGCCAGGCCCCGTCTGAACCTGTAGCCTGTAGCCAGGCCCCGTCTGAACCTGTAGCCTGTAGCCAGGCCCCGTCTGAACCTGTAGCCTGTAGCCAGGCCCCGTCTGAACCTGTAGCCTGTAGCCAGGCCCCGTCTGAACCTGTAGCCTGTAGCCAGGGGCCGTCTGAACCTGAAGCCTGTAGCCAGGGGCCGTCTGAACCTGAAGCCTGTAGCCAGGGGCCGTCTGAACCTGAAGCCTGTAGCCAGGGGCCGTCTGAACCTGAACTCTGTAGCCAGGCTCCTCCTGAACTCTGTAGCCAGGCGCCTCCTGAACTCTTTAGCCAGGTGCCTCCTGAACTCTTTAGCCAGGCGTCTCTTCTAGCTCTTAGTCCGGCGCCAGGTTCTGTTCTCTCTTTCTCCAGGCGTCGGTTCCTGAGGGTCCTGTTCTGCCGACGGCCTCCGAGGTTGCTGCTCCGCCGCCGGTCTCCGAGAGACATGCTCCGCCGCCGGCCTATGAGAGATCTGCTCCGCCGCCGGCCTATGAGAGACCTGTTCCGCCACCGGCCGCCGGACATCTTTGCTAACCGGGGCCGTCCTACAGGACACCCGCCGGATTACCTGTCTCACAGGGGTCGTCCGCCGGGACGTCCGCCGGAGAACCTGACACGCCTAGGACGTCCGCCGGAGAGCCTGACACGCCTAGGACGTCCGCCGGAGAGCCTGACACGCCGAGGACGTCCGCCGGAGAGCCTGACACGCCGAGGACGTCCGCTGGAGAGCCTGACACGCCGAGGACGTCCGCCGGAGAACCTGACACGCCGAGGACGTCCACCGGAGAACCTGACACGCCGAGGCCGTCCTTCGGGACGTCCGCCGGAGAACCTGACACGCCGAGGACGTCCGCCGGAGAACCTGACACGCCGAGGACGTCCGCCGGAGAACCTGACACGCCGAGGCCGTCCTTCGGGACGTCCGCCGGAGAACCTGACACGCCGAGGCCGTCCTTCGGGACGCCCGCCGGAGAACCTGACACGCCGGGGCCGTCCTTCGGGACGTCCGCCGGACAACCTGACACGCCAAGGCCGTCCTTCGGGACGTCCGCCGGACAACCTGACACGCCTGGGTCGTCCTCCTGGACACCCGCCGGAGAACCTGACACGCCTGGGTCGTCCTCCTGGACGCCCGCCGGAGAACCTGACACGCCTGGGTCGTCCTTCGGGACGTCCACCGGAGAACCTGACTCGTCGGGGCCGTCCTCCTGGACGCCCGCCTGAGAACTTGATTCGTCTTGCTTTGTTTTAGTTTGTATTTGGACATTTGTTTGATTCTAGCCCTCCGTCCTGCACCTCCCTCCACCCACCCGATCTAGTCTGTCTTCTTTTGCTTTCGGCCGTCTGGAATCCGGCCTTAAGGAGGGGGTTCTGTCATGATTTTAGGTTCTGTCTTAGTTTTGATTCATGGAATAGTTTGAGTTTTGTTGTGGTTTGATTTTGTTCTTTGTGTTACTATCTGTTAGGGTTCTGTAAGCTTTTAGCTCAGTTCTGTTCACCTGCCAGCTCACTCCCCTGTCAGCAGTCACCAACCTATCAGTTCAGTTCACTGTCAGTCACTTCCCTGCCTCTGATTAGTTCCAGCTGTTTCCCGGTAATTAGTTTTCACTCCATTTCACCTGTGCACTTCACTATATAGTTCTGCCTCAGTCTTTAGTTCTCCGCCAGATCATTAACGAGCCACGGTGAGTTTTGTTCCAGCGTTCCTTTCTTGTGTAACCTGTTGATGCAAACCCGATTGCCTTTGATTCTGAGCCAGCCTGTTCCCTGATCTGTTTTTCCTGCCCTGTCTGACTGATTTACCGGTTTACCGACTTAATTCTGTCCCACGGTTATCCGAGCTTGCTTTTGCCCTGTCTGTACCTCTGCCTATTTTGGACTGCTTTTTGTGTACCGGATTTTGGACTGCCCTTTTGACTATTGAGCCCGCCTGTCCCTGTTTTCATTATTAAAATCCTGTTTTTTGCCTTCACCTCACTTGTTTGGTTTGAATACTGGGTTTGCCTGATTCACGTGCGTAACAATATGTCAGTCTTACAACATTGTAAGCTCAATAATTCTGTACCATGTAATATTCTGCTTTGTGTCATGGTGTACACTTTATAATAAAGCTCCCTCTAGGCATTTATAAATGTTTAGTAATCATTAAAAAAGTTTGTGATGGTGTATACTTTACAATAAGGCTCCCTTTGATAGTTGTGAATGTTTATGATGCAGTAATTAAGTAGAGAATTACAAGGTATTTTGGTTCGGTTGTGGTCGCATATTGCTTTCATCACAGCTGTGTGTCCCAACCTAAACCATAATAATCCAACGTGATTGGCCCGACCTGTTTTGGATCGGTCTCAAACGGTTGAGGCGGGAGCAGGATAAGACGGATTCTCGTGTGTTAGTGAACTCACAAATACGCCGACAATTCAGCTTGAAAGCAAGCTTAGCTCAGAAGCGCAAATGCCATTCAGATATATGGATGCAAATGGCTGTTCATACTGAGCCTGGTTCGGCTGGGGGTTTGTCCTTCCCGTTAATGGGGAGTTTTTCTTTCCGCTGTCGCTTCATGCTTGCTCAGTATGAGGGATTGCTGCAAAGCAATGGACAATGCAGACGACTCTCCCTGTGGCTCTACGCTTCTCCAGGAGTGAATGCTGCTTGTCGGGATTTTGATGCAATCAACTGGTTCCCTTATATAGGAAATTTTTGACCAGTCTGTATAATCTGACCCAATCTGTATAATATGATTGAATTTGACTTTGCAAAGTGCCTTGAGATGACATGTTTCATGAATTGGCGTTATATAAATAAAAGTGAATTGAATTGAATTGAATTGAAATGGGATAGTCAGACCACAATGATGAAAAGCCAGGAGACAACGGCGGCAGTGAAAGAAAATGTGGCCATTCATTTACAAAATAACATTTTCACAAGGCGTTTGCTGATAATAAAAAAAAGGGGCTAAAGGAAGTTGGATCGAAGCAACCAAACTTAATAACCCAGCAGCAGGCAAGTGACGTTGGACAGATTTATGTTCAGGCAGAGTTTATTTTTGTATTGTAACTCCTGACTTATAGTGTGACCCCCCCCCCCCCCCAAAAAAAGATCTTTATCACTGGTTGCCACTGTTCTAAACCTATATGTTGCTTTATGTGCATCGTGTATCACTTAAGATTTTTAACGTGATATTTCAGGTGTGGCTAATCACTTTTGTGTGTGATCTCATGTGATGTTGCACATTTGAAGCTCATCTGTTGTTTTACACGGGGCTTTTAATGCTCACTTATATTCTACATCGACGTCTTATCTTTTGAAATGCTACATGCACAGTATGTACTATCTGAGGAAAAGGGGATGGTAAAACTTTTGCTTTCAGAACTGAACAAATGCCTGTGGGGAACAAGCCCCATAGGCATACATTGTAGCAGAGTTTAGAAAAATCCCCGAGGCACTGCTTTCGTCTGAGTCACAGTTATGAGTGGATTTATTGACCCTTGGTATTTTGTAGCAGATAAATCAAAAATGAAAAACCTAACCGACGTCCTGATATGTCAGCCCCTGTCAGATTTGCCTCCAAGCTGCAGGTGAGCTACCTGGACCTCTGACATCTTTCCACTGAGTAAAGGGAGAAAAGGTGTGAAATTCAATGAAATAGTAACTGCGGTATCACATTATCCACTATCTGATAATTGTAGCATATTCAAGAGAGTATCAGCCAGCCTTCCTTTAAACCGTGGAACAGGTGATAATCTGTATTTTCTTTCACATTCGGGAAAATAATCCCCAATGTGTGACACAAATCCTGAAGCTGTATTAACGCTAATTGATGACCGAGAAAAACAGCAGACAGGTCACATAGAAGTGTTGTGGATACGTTTTGGATCAGGGTTTCGTTGTAAAACAACATCCAAAGCTTTAAATGGCTCTCAGAGCACTGTTCAATGAACAGACTATGGCTTGACTGCAAACCTACTAAGAAATGGCCTGATGGCATTAAATGGCATCAACCAGAGAAGCCGCCAAGAGACCCATGGTAATGTATATATATGTGTGTGTGTGTGTGTGTGTGTGTGTGTGTGTGTGTGTGTGTGTGTGTGTGTGTGTGTGTGTGTAACCAGTAGATTACATGACACTGGATTGGCACAGTGATGTTGTAACATCAACACCTTTCCCTTTGGTCCTGCCTGTCTCATGTTATTGGCAAAAAAAAAAGTCAGCATAGGAGTTTGCTTCCTAACCAGCAGACAAGATACCAGCAGAAACGCTGGTATCTCGTCCATTGGTTATTTTCTTCACTGGCACGTGGCTGGCCCAATCATATCGTGAAGCATCTCCTCTCTTTTTCACTGTGCACCAGTTTGCAGTGCAATGTAGGATGAAGGTAATGGTACCTGTTAGGATAAGATAGGATATCTGTTTTGGATTCTGAAATGGAGAAAAAACAAAGAAGGTAAAAAAAAAAAAAACAAGGTGCAGAGAAATCTGTGTTAAAAAAAACACAGCAAAGGCTGCCAAATGTGTCAAAATTACAGAAATGTTAGCTCCCGTGGCTGAGGACAGTGGTCTTTGTGGCAGTTCTGGCGGTGCCACTCAGGAACCTAAGCTAGGCTGCTTCCAGAAAATGAAGGCTATGTAATGAGCTAGCTAACGCAACCTAACAACCCTTTGTAAATCTGATAAAATGATAAAACATCAATAAAATATTTTTGCATAAACTTTGTATGGACAAGTTGGTTTCAATTATAAATGGAGATGAAATTAGCTAACTGCCTGTTTGCTAGTGTCTATTTTTAATACATTGTTTACACTGGCTGGATGAGAAAATAAGCCTGGGTTAGTACTTGTATGTCTTCCAGCCTAAATTGTCTTGAATGTGAAAACACAACAATTGAACAACAATGACAGTAATTCAAAGGGCTGGATTCTAGTTTCATTATATATAATTGTTTGTGGGATGAGTATTGGCTAGCTACATTCTGGCTCTGGGAAAATGTGCTAGGCAGTTTTTGTGTAGGTGGTTATAGGCAATGTAAAGAAATGAAGGAAAATCACTATTTAAAAATTTACTATTTTTGTCTATTGGCTATGTTGTGCCAATGCAGCTGTGTGTCTGTTTATCACGGAATCACAACATTCTGGATCTGAGCGCATCCTTATGTAAAAAAAAATAAAAAAAATAAATAAAAAAGCTGAAGAGACCCTTTCCCTGGCCCTGGTGGCCTGTGAAAGAATATTCTCTACCCTCAAGTTCATAGCAGACTTGGGAGCAACCTGTCAGCAACATAGCTGGAGGTGTTCTTCTTTATGGCCACTAAGAAAGACATCCTACTGGAATTGGACACAGACACAGGCATAGATAAGGTGGCTGAGAAGAGTGGCTTACTGAGAAAGCTGCTCTTGTGCGTTAATACGGTGAAAGGAACTTCTTGAATTATCAATGATTATGAAAATATTCACTGCAATGTAACAGTTGCCTTATGATCCCTACATGCCTGAACTTCTCCTCCTCCACTTTCAAATAATTCATTATAGGAATTATTATAGTTATATGTGTCCTTTTTCACTTGGTGAGTTCACAGAGGTCCAACGCTACCTCAATCTGCAAGACTGAATATATCTGATGAGTTACGTACTGATCATGTGTGTGTTCAGCTATGACTATTTTCACTCTCTCAAACACAGGCACACACACACACACACACACACACACACACAAAATGCATTCACTTGTTTGTTATAGGAGGAGTTCTTCAGATGATGATTTCACTTGCATCCTTTTTCCTTGCTAAGTTCACAGTTAAAGTAATGCATAACACACAGATGATCCTCTTATCTCTTTCTATCTGTCACACATACAGGACGATGATGGGCCGGTTTGATCCAAAATGCCAGAGTCTGTTTTTTGTCACGTTCCACCCCAGAGGTCAAGTATTAGCTGAGCACTCCACACATGTATGGTCTTTATGGAGGAGAGCCAAGAGGAAAGCCATAGGAGATGACACACATTGCCACATTTATGATACCAAAGTGAAACTTTTTGGACTGCATAAAAACACTAGGTGGGTAGGAACACTAACCAAAACCCTATGCAGGCCATAAAACATGCAAAGGGAAACATGCTGTGGGGAAGCTTATAATTATTTGATGTGACCGTGGGCCCTTGCAAACCTGTGATCAGAGCTACATTGGAATAGATTAAAGTATGTTCATATGATTGAATGGTTCAGTCAAAGCCCAGCACTAAATCCAAATGATAATCGGTAGCTTTCATGTTCAAAGAAGCTTTCTATCAGTCTGACTGAGCTTGAGCTATTTTTCAAAGAAAGTGAACGTTTCAATCTCTAGAAATTCAGATGAATTTACTGAGCATCTGTTGTCTCATAAAACAACATATGTGCTCTAATAGGGACTGCACTTAACCTTTCTTCTGTATCAGAATGACTCTCCAAAGTCTGATCTTTGGGACTTTTGCTGGCTAATGTTGACTCTTCTCTGAATCTGCATTTCCCAGCAAACACAAGTAGTCCCCTTTTGATGCCATCTGACAGTAATTACAGAAAAGTATAGTTAATATCTGTTCATGAAACAAGAGGGCCAAAGAAGCATGTACTATTTTTTTCAAACCTCATTGCTTATGTTTCGAAGTGAGACGGTTTCTACGCACACATGGATCTGAGACATGCGCTGAAATACTCTAAGCAGGAAAACTCAAGAATGCAATCCTTTCAAAAAGCTTTCTGGAATATAAACTAGTGGAAAACAATACTTTAAAGAGCATGCATTGACATGCTTCTAAATAAATAATTTCTGATCATAGACACTGCATGTTTTTTTTCTCCATTGTAGAATTGAGATATTTATAATGAGCATACAGGACAAAGGGCAACGTTTTACTTATCTTTTTATATTTAGTTTTTGGTCTCTTCATATTTGCTCAGTAGTCTTTTCACTACACACAGTAACCTCAATTGTACTGAGAAACAGTCTCCACTCGCAGACCAACACACCATTTTACAGCATTTGGTGACCACAGGCAAAAGCATGCTTTGATTATATCCATTTCACACAATTACGCTGTTTTTTCCACTCACCACAAAACTCAACGTAAATACAAAACAAGTGTAAATTTTATTTAAGTACCTTGTGGTTTGATGGAGCATATTTTTTTAAAAACACAAAGAACCAGAACCTTCAGTAGTGTGTTTGATGGAGAGGAAGAAAAGATGCGAGATGGACTGCTGATAACAACCTAAAGCACAGGCAGTTTAGGTACTTTGAGTGATTTTCTCTAAAGGCAGCTTTCTCAGCATTTGACCTCTACTATGGGAACATGTGTTTCCTAGAAACAAATATCAGAACCACATTAGATGTATCAGTGGCACATGCTTGTCAAACGGTCAAGCGGTCATGGAAGTGAGACCCAAACGGCAGTCAAAAAAAACAAATTAATGTGACATCTGTGGAAGCTTCTTGTTTTCCTTTTTTTTATTTTGTAGCCAGCAGTGTAACCAAACAGAACCACCAACGGACGTCTGAGCTCAGACTGCCGTAATCTAGAATGGGTCATGTGACCTACAGCGGCGCTCTAGGTCACATGACCTATCTGGCGATGAATCCAACCCTCTCCAGTTACATAGGTGAGTTTTTGAGAAAAGCGGCCCGCACGGAGCATCAATACCCGCCAAGTGCTCTATATTGACCTGAAAAATCCTTTAAATAAAGTTAATACTTAGGTCAAAACTTACAGTGCTGCTTTAAAGTCCACAGTCTTCCCCATAAAGCAACGTTTCTGTGCCATAGACACTGTATCTTTTATTGGTTTTATGTGCCATCCTAAATTTCCGTTTTTATTAAGCATTAGATCTTCTAAATTGAATTAAATATATTCCTGAAATGTACCACTCTGTGTGTAATGACTCTGTTTTACTTTTTGAATTAACTGCTGAAAAAAAAAATCTTTTAGATGATATTTTAATGTACTAAGATGCACATTTAAAAGCAGCTTGCCACGTGACATCAATACTACATAGTTTTTCTTTTTTGTTTGAATAATATTTACTGACATTTACATTCATGTTTTGTTGTCAGAGAGGAAAATGTCCACCATTGCTCCAGCACTGGCCAGCCTTTGTACGAATGAGTTAACAGTGCAGCTAGACTGGCACAAACCCCCATCCTGTTGTTTTGAAGCCTGTGTGTCTTGGAGTGAGAAGTCTGCTCCACGCAGATAACCAAGAGTTGCTGTTCTCCATGCTTCACAGTGGATGCTGACTGATGCTGCCGGAGCTCTGTGGCTAAAATCTGGCCCTTGCGGTAAATCCAAAAACAAAAGTGGCAATGCTGAACTAAAAGGAGCAACAGAGACAAGGGTTCACCTCAAGTTCTGTACAGTTTCTGCCCTGGGCAAAAAGAAACACTTACTTCAGTCCACAATTTGGGCATAAAGGATTAATTATGACAGAGCGAAATAAAACATGTATTCAAATAGTAGACTAAATAAAACAGAAAGGTTTTACATCTTGTAGGCCTGCGTTCCCCAAGGCAACAAGCCAGTCTTTAACTTTTTATGGACATTTTGTTAAAACGATGCTTTGTTTTTTTCAGCTTTGCTCTGTTCATTTAAGTGCAAGAGCATGTCTCTGTATTCGAACTGGGACATTTGCAATCGGGTGGAATGACTTTAGACTTTGTATTTGTAATATTGTATACTATCAAAAAGTTGACATAAGCTGCACACAAGTATTTCTCCCTCCATCACAACAATTTTGAGACTAGAGATTATATTTATGATGAAGACTCAGTAACTATAGGACACGGGTATGGTAAAGGTTAAAAGGGTAGGAAATGTTGGCAGCCCTCATCTCCTGCTATAGAAATTATACAGTATACATAGACGCCCCATGGACTGGCGGTGCCTATTGGAGCTGGCGTTTCAGCCAAACCGCCATCTTGGATGGGTCTGTCACGCGCCCTCAGTGCATTTATTTGTACTGCGGAAGCTGTTTGCCCAACTAAAAGAAATCACAACTCCCTGAATTTTTACCTGATTTTTACACGGTTTGGTTTGTTAATAACGGCAGTGATGTGGTTATGATACAAGACGCAGTCACACATAAAAAAACAAGTCTTCATGCTAAATACATTGTTTTAATGCTCTTTAAGAGAAAGACATATGGCATGTAAATGTATAAATAAATATAAGATTTCATACTGAAATACTTTGTTTCATGCTCTTAAATAAAGAGGCATGTGGTATTACATATTAATAAATGTAGAAATTAATAAATTTTATGTTTTAATAAAGAAACAAGTTAATTTCTTTTTATTTAAATTTATTTCACTCACACGTACAACCCTGAGTCTCCTCTAAACACCAACAATAATTTTTATATAGTTTTTGCGTGCTGTGCATGCATATCCAGTTCTTTAAAGGCCTGGAAAAGTGTTATTTAAAATTTCCAGGTAATTCCAGTGTCTTACACTACCCTGCTTGTGAATAGGGCTGGAGCATAAGACCCTTGAAAAATAATTGTTTTGCACAGCTTCTTGCACGTGCTGCTACTCTGTAACTCCAGTGTACTTAATTTGGCAATGTGATTCAGCCTTAGTTTGTGAAATACAGAGATAAATTAATAAGCATGAAAATTATGGTCCATCTGTTGGGTTTCTGCAATGTTCTCACTAAGTAAAAACACGTCTTCAGAACCAATGTCAGCCCAAAATGGTGATCTGCACCGCGTGATCTACTTTCAGTAGTTATTGCCAGTTATTGCAACCGTACACTGCAGGAAATATGGGCAAAGTTGCTCCCTGCGCATTTACTCATGTCCGCCTAGAGTAGGAGAGACCCATCCATTATGGCGGCAACGCAGGACGCACTCCAACATGTAATGACGCGTCTATGTATATAATGTCTGTGATGTCCTGAAACTTCAAATGTTTTTTTATTCGGTATTGACTTTCATTCATCATCTAAAGGCACTCCACAAGACAAATAGATACAGAAATTCATGATCAAAGTAATCCAGTTGACAGATTCAAATTGACTTTAAAAGTAGTCAGTGGTGGTTTGCAAGGGTGGCATTAAGAGGGTGTATGAGTAGTAAATTAAATAATTGTATTTATCTGGCAGTTGTGGCTTGAACAAGCTTTCTTTAGCTCCAATATATACAATGTTGATGGGGCTTGTAGCAAATCTCAGCTCACCATTTCTAATAGATTTTCCTCCTAGATGATGCCTGTATTTGGCTATAGCCATCTTTTCATCATCTCCCACCAGCCTCCCTCTTCCCATTAAAACAGACCGATACTGCCACCAACGTGTTTCTCCAAAAGGAGGATGTTTTAAGGGTGAGGTGCAATGTTAGTTTTCTATCTGAGACAATATTTTTGATCAAAACACATGCAAGGCAGGAAAGGAATGCTGGGCATCTGCTCACTCAATGGCTTTCAAAAATCTGGCACAGTCTGACTGTGGAACTCCTGTGTATAAAGGCTAGAGAGCAGGTGAATGGAGTGACACTGATTGCACCGCTGGTGCAGGAGGAGGCACACATGTGCAGCAGATGATCCTGATTACAGGTTGCAGGAGGAATGTGTGGGAACCACGCAGTCAACACAGCCAGAACATAACAGGGCTGAAAAAAATGAACACCATATGTTTTAGATTTTTATCAAAAGTAAAAGATGTTGAGGTTCAGTTTATCCATGCATGTGATTACAAATACCTGGATGCAAAATTAAGCACCTTTAAAGATCACATAATTGTAATAATCTTAATATACTAAAAATGCTATATAATCAGCACAAAATTCAAAGACAGTGTAATTTTGATCCTTTTCATGCCTGTATACAAATGCTTGTTTGGTTGCACGATAAGTATTTCCCAGTATCGATCGTCTTGCATAGCTGTGTGAGCAAACATTTCTCTGTTTTGTCATATTCAGTAGCTACTTCAGGCCAGTTGTCATCAAATATTCATGCTTTCTATCATTTTTTTGCCATGTTTTTTCCCCAAATCTGCAAGAGATTTTAATTTATTCTTATTCCAGTTACAAGGTTGGCTTTCTATCACCTGAGGAACATTTCCAGGATTAAAGGACTAATGTCTCAGCAGGATCTGGAAAAACTAATCCATGCGTTTATTTTTAGTAGAATTGATTACTGCAACGGTGTTTTCACAGGTCTGCCTAAAAAGTGGATCAGACAGCTGCAGCTGATCCAGAACGCTGCTGCCCGCGTCCTCACTAAGACTAAGAAAGTAGAGCACATAACCCCAGTTCTAAAGTCCTTACACTGGCTCCCTGTATCACAGAGAATAGACTTTAAAATACTTCTGTTAGTCTATAAATCCCTAAATGGCTTAGCACCTAAATACATCACAGACTTGTTATCAGTGTATCAACCATCCAGACCACTAAGGTCTTCTGGCTCCAGCCTTCTCTGCATACCTAGAACCAGAACCAGACACGGAGAAGCAGCATTTAGTTCCTACGCTCCACTTATCTGGAACAAACTTCCAGAAAATTGTAAAGGTGCAGTAAGCCTGAGTTCCTTTAAATCAAGATTAAAAACACATTTGTTTAGGATTGCCTTCAACTGTTCTAGTTAACTGAATCACCACTTTTTTGTTCTAATTTCTATCCTACTTGCTTTTATTCTGTTTTAATTTGCTATATTTTAATCATGTAAAGCACCTTGCATTGTCCATGTACTGAATTGTGCTATATAAATAAATTTGCCTTGCCTTGCCTTATTCCATAGCCACACAATACAATTTTATTCTGAGCTAACAAGAAATGTTTGTAATTAGCTGGAAGAAAATAACCTGAAGTTTAAAATAAAGTAAAATAAAGCAAATTTTAGGTCCACCAAAATAGTACTTCTGTTAAGGCTTTTCTAAAAAAATATATATCCAAATCCTACAGTGAAAAGGTGTTTTAGACTTGAGGGCAACCACTCTGTAGCCACAGAGATTACAGCTGCAGATGCAGAGAGTTGAAAGGCACTTAAACTTCCCCCTTTGAAAAACATAACGGAGGAATGGAAATAAATGTTTTCATTACACTCTCACCTCACAGTTTGAGTCCAATAATCCAAATCAAACACTTAAAACAACGCATTGGGTGAAAGCATCCACGTACCTGCTGCTACACGTTCCCCCCGATTTTAATACATATTTAATTTTCGTTGTAGCAGAACCAATGTTGTTAGCTACATCGATTTTCCATTTTTATCCGTTCTTCAAACTGCCATTTTGGATCAGCGTGTTACTCAATTTCAAAACTGAATTACTACACAATGAGTGTCACAGACAAACAGTCTGAGTAAAAATGCTCTTGGATGGCCCGAGGACCCCTGGCAGAGGGAGAAGCAGTAAAAAAAAAAATAAAAAAAAAATGAAAAATCAAGTAAGAGATAAATGGAGACAGCCAAAGGGAATGAAGACAATGATGAATTCCAGGAAAAATGACTGGAGATGAGGATGAACTGGCAAAAAAGTATAAATAAGTAAGGTATGCTGTCATTTCTTTTTGCCTGCGTCGCTTGAGGTTTACAGTCTAAAAGGTTTGCCCTACACTTTCACTGTTTTTATTTAAGGAGATACTTTCCATGCAATTGTTTCTGGCAACCTCCCAAGCTGTGAACAGGGCTGCCTGCAATATTTCATAAGCTTGTTCACTCTCAGTTCAAGAACATGCACACATCAGCATATTCTTTGAAATCATCATTCTTTGAGAGTTAATTCATTTCACTTTTTACTTTATGAACATAATTATCTTCTCTCAGTTAAAGAGATGGATGGCAGCAGAATATGGAGAAAACTTATAAGGGCAAAAGTTTTGAAGCTACAAAGCAAATCACTAACGTTAAGAGGAAGATACATTAGATGTATCCTGAAAAGTTTTCACAAGGACGTTTGCTGATAAAATGGCTTCTTGGCTTTAAGTGCATTCCAGGTTGTGTATAAAACAGGATTATGTCATGCCTGTTGACAACTGTTCTTTAAGAGAGAAGGAATGGTCACATTAAGATGAAGATTTTGATAAAATGAAAGATATGTCAAAATAATTTAAAGTTTTTTTTTCCCAAAGAGAAATAAAAACCTTAACCTTTTGGACATGGTCTCAACTTTGCTAAAATGTTTTACTTTAAAAAGAAAATCACAGATAAATCTAACATCAAGACATAAAAAGTGACTTTTCTTTTTATCTGATTCTAAAAAAATAAAAGACTTTATAGTTTATACCTAATATTTGAAGCTGAGAATAAAAATAGGAAATTAAAAAAATGGGCCAGAAGGACAGAATTTGGTGTAAATGTTTAATTTGTCAGGTTTATGTGAGCTGAAAACTCTTTTTGTGTGAAATGGGGGTAATGTTACTTTCAAGTCCAATTGTGCACTGAATTATCTGTCCTAAAATACCATCAAAATAATTAAGTCCCATTTTTTACTATCAAATGTCACAATCCATCTTCCAACACTTCATAAGTAACAGCCTTAACTAATTCCAGATATTTTTACTGTTGTATATTAGCTTTATCAAGCAATCTGCCTGACATTACCCCCTATCATTTCTTTACCGGTCTGTTTTGAATGATTGATGATATCAGCAAAACATTTTAATAGTGATACTAGTTCTGCTTATTGTGATGCTGATATCTATTCTGACTGATTCTTTCCTTTTTTCCAGTCATCATGTTTTTTTTACCTTTAGCATCTCCGCCACAAACTGCATGAACTTGCATGTAGTATCCTATTAAATATTGCGTCCAAGAGTACCTTAGTGGTGATATTGCACACGTTGACATTGATAAACGATCTCCTCTATCGACTTTACAGAAAAGCTTTTGCTGTTATTATGTTGAGTTAAAACTACGAGACACAGACAGACTTTACCAATGCACCAGACACCAGCATGTGTCATGATCCACAGGTGTTTGGGTTTTGGTTTGCTTTTGTGTTTTGATCACACAGACACAAACACATGTTCTTTGTGCTTTTAAATGAATAAATGAGTTTGAATCTGGCATGTAGTTTCTTGGTGTCTAGTTCAGCTTCCTTTGTGTTAATTGTTCACCTTCCCTCTGTCTAAAAGTTTGATTTCCTCAACAGTTGTCCCTTATCCCTTGATTAACTCACCTGCATCCAATGTCCTACTCCAAACCTACAAAGATTGACATCATGAAGTCTGAGCAGCCTACAGGGACATATATCATGAACATATAAACAATGTTTGCTTTCTCCCTGAGAAAGCGCAAGGATGTTATGGTGTTCCGTTTGTTTTGCTGTCTGTAAGTGAGATGCAGCTCTAGTACGACGCCTAAGGAAGCTGATTTAGCTTAAATTCATTTACCCTTTCTCTCCAAATACCAGCAGTCTGCTCAAGAGGCGTGAACTACAATGAAGAGATTGTTTTTATTTCAGACTGAAAAAAACTCAAATAAAAGAAACTGGGATGAGAATTTGGTAGTTATTTCTAATTTTTATTTGTAAGTTTGTTACAAATTAAAAAAAGAGAAAAATACTTGAATGATCAGATTGTGCTGTGACCAGGAAATCAGGCATTTTGATGCTTTTCTTTTTTTCTTTATGAAAGGTTACAAAGCCGTAGTGTAGGACACAGACAGCCGTCACACACCCAGAGAAAACACTTTGCAGTGCAACCATAATCACAGACCTTGTGGTGCAAGGTCTATGATGCTCACACATCTCTGTGCACACTGTGTCTCTGCAGATTTGATGAGAAAGTCTGAATTCTCCAGACAAACTAAAAATTTTGTTAATCAGATTTGTCATCATAGAGATAGTTTGAATGTTAATCATACATTTTCCGGCTGAAATCTGCATTCTCTCATGTCAAAAGCTGATGCTGAAACGAACCTGAATCAGAAGTCAGCGTTGCCCAGCAAGGAGTTTTACCCTTGAGCTAAAGGCCATTAGTACTTTCTAGGATTTACAACAATGTTATCAAGATGAGGAGTAAAAATGCAACACAGCCTGCTCACTAGGTGATTACAGAGTGCATGCAATTGTGATAAAACACTCACTGTGCAAGGAAAGGCCAGTACAAAACTATATTTGAAGAAATGCATCATAGTTTGTGAAATTTAAGACATTATATGCAGTAATGTGAAAGAATATAGTACCCAACAACTATATCTGCATTTTTGCCATCTTGTCATGATCTGGCCTGTCTGCTTTCTTCTTCCTGCCAGTCCCCCCATTCTTAATTTGGCCTTAAGGATCGCATCTGAGAGCCCGCCTCTCCGCTGCGCTACAATCAAGCTCATTCAACACACCTGTTTCATTCTCTTTTTAAGATCACTGCAAACAGCAGATTAGGGACAGATTATTAAGAGCTTTTGCAAGTAGATGTCCATCTTTTTTTCATGTTTGTCAGAATCAAGATTATTGCCAAGTAGGTTGCACTTACAAGGAATTTGACTTAGTGTTGATAGTGCAGACAAAACAATATATATATATATACAGAATCTAGAGCTATATACACGGTAGACTGTGCGTTAATGTAACGCAGAAGGTCTAGAGATGCTACGTTGGTGTAGCTTATAGGTCCTGAATGGGGGAGGGAGAGAGGCAGTGTCAAGTGTCACGGGCGGCTCTGGGCCTTGTTGCTAAGGCTGGTAGCAGATGGGAAAAAACTGTTCTTGTGGTGTGAGGTTTTGGTCCTGATGGACTGCAGCCTCCTGCCAGAGGGAAGTGTCTGAAATAGTTTGTGACTGGAGTGCGAGGGATCAGCCACCATCTTCCCTGCACGCCTCAGAGTCCTGGAGGCGTACAGGTCCTGGAGAGATGGAAGATTGCAGCCAATCACCTTCTCTGCAGACCTGATGACACGCTGCAGTCTGCTCGTGGCACCAGCATACCAGATGGTGATGGAGGAGGTGAGGATGGACTCAATGATGGAGGAGTAGAAGTGTACACCTGTAGGCGGACTCGTCACCATCAGAGATAAGTCCGATTAGAGTGTTGTCGTCCGCGAACTTCAGAAGCTTGACAGACGGATGACTGGAGGTGCAGCTGTTGGTGTACAGTTGGTTTACCTTGTCTCAATCACGATCATGTCTCTGGATTTTCTTTCTTCCTTGCCTTGCTCTTGCGCTTGTCTGACATCAAATAAAGCTTCGGATTTCTGGACCATGACATGGATTTGTGCCACAACTATGGGCCTTGCCATTCCTCCTGCATTTGTCTGCCATGTTCAGATCGAGCCTCAGCCATCCTGCAGAGATTTTCTGCCTGCCTAGTTCTTAACACATCTAATATTAATTTGAACCAAACTAAGAAATTCCACCTGGGTGAACAACCAAAACCTAACTGCGATGACACCATTTAAATGTTTAATTAGAAAGTTGAATAAGCAGGCACATCACATCAGGCACCCAGAAATAAAACATTATTACAAGTTTGCTCTGTCTAAACCTCAGTCGTGTAGTTTGCTTAACTTATGAGTGTTGAAATTAGAGAGAACGGCATTGCAAGATCCAAAAAGCTTTTTTACGCCTTCCAAAAGAAGATCGTAGCACCTTAAGGGTTTAGTAAGGCATTTAAAGAAGCCTCAAAGGAGTTTCAAATCAGCCAGTCCACTGTAGAGAAAATAATCTAACAGTGGAAAACATTCAAAACAACTGCCAATATGCCCAGGTCTGGCCGTCCAAAGCACGTTCACCCTTTATACAGGGAGAATCTTTTCATCCTTTGTTGCCTCTCTGACAATAGCCAAAGGAAATAATCAAATGTCAAGAAAATATACCAGAACAGCTGACTGTGTTGATTAACTGATCATTAACTGGCTCATTAGACCAGATTTGAATCCAAAACTAAATGATTTAGTCGAAAACTAATGGCGGATAAGTGGCTACCATTACAGCAGAAAAATTATCAAATCATTATCCATTTCCATAAAAGGAGCATCAATAGAAGATTTGTTCTGCATAAAAAGCTCTTAAATTTCCATCTAATTTCTACCAAATTAACAAAGACTGAGTTTCAGTCAAACGGCGAACATGTCTCGCTTCTGCACAGCATTCACAGGATTTTCTTTCAGAGATGATCCCAAAAGGCCAAACAGCCTCTTGGCACCGCTAACAAAGGCAGCCAGAGTTTTGATGCATCAACAGGTGGCAGGATGCCCTCTCCTCACCGGCTCTGTGCAGCTGAGCGGAGCAGCTTCAAAGCCTGACAGCTGTCTGTCTGTAAAACTCAGAGCAACAGGAGGTCCGAGCTCAAATGAGGTTTTCCTCCTGCGACTCCGACGCACCTCTGACAGGCAGCCGGCCCCAAAGCCGAGCCCCAGGTGCGCTTTGACGGAGGAAACAAGCGTTTGTTTTATGTGTGAGTATTCCTGTATCAGAGAGGAAAACAAGGAGAAAGGCAGTTAGATGCAGTGTTAATTCACGTAACCCCACAGCTCATACGCTGTCTGGTCTCCTTCACCCTGCAGTGCTTCGTGATCTTTGTGCAGCACTGTGACAATCCATCTATAGGATCCACCTGTGTGTGGGTGTGTGTCTAATGCTTTTCACAGTTGGAATAATTCATCCATGTGTGAGGGTGGGGGTGTGATTGCACTTTTAGTGTAACATGGACTGTGGACAATTCATCTACATTATCAAGGCATTAACCTGCTCACCTAACACATCCATCACCTGTATTCACACGCCCTGAAACATACAGACACACATATGCGCTCAGACAGAAACGGACACAGCCCTAGGCAAGGTCAGCTGAGAATCGGCCGCACATTTGCACGAAAATGGAGAGGTGCAGTGTGTTTCTTTTTTTTTTAAAAGGTTGATGTAGACTGACAGCTAGTTCAAAACCATATATATTTGTACAAAGATTGACAAGATTCCCACTTTTGTGTCCAGAGAGATGCCTATTCATAAACAATGCAGCAAACTGTTGCATTCATCTCGTGATTTTGAAAGGCATGTCTGTGGAAATCAGATGACTTGCTAAATTAGACTTTGTGCTCTCATCAGTTGCTAAGATAATACTTTTTAATTACATTAACGCCTGGACATTACCCATTAGCATTTTCTGTAAGAGAGCAAAGTTCACATTTCCATTAGGGCAAGTCAGCCAGCAATGCGGCCCCAGAACGCTGCCACCACCACTGGTGGGCGATCACAAATACCGCGTTTACACTACCCTGTTTTAACCGAGCCGAGATCAGTCCGAGCTCTGTAACTGAGATAACTATCGAGTGTAAATGGTAAGCAAACTGAACTGAACCGAGCCAGACATAACCGGACCGCGCTAAATGCAGCCCAGTTCCAGGTGTGGGCTCGGCCTGGTTTTTTCTGTCCCGGTTATCTGATAACGAAGAGCGCATGAGCAGACCGTGTCATCCCCTTACAGTCAGCTGACTGTCCGCGGTTTTTCCACCGTGCTTCCTTACCGTGCCACACGATTTCCAAAGATGATTCTGCTTAGCAGCGTGATGAACCTCAGCGTCTGTCGTTGTTTCCGGCGTCTGTAAACCCGGAGTGGACGTTCGTTTGTCTCATCCACTTGCCAAAAGCCGACTCTCTCAAGTAAATTCACCAATGGTTGCCTTCTTCGCCTGACTCTCCGCAAACACCGAAATATCACAATAATACTCAAGCATAACATCCTGAATGTTACGGGCGCCGCCATTTTGATTTGCTTGGTCCCGCCTTCAATCCCAGAGAGCAGTAGTACCGCAGATCATCACTAGGAGGCGAGGAGCAACCAAGGAACCAAGATAGCGTGGTGTGTAAACGGTCGTCATAACGAGGCTCGGCTTGGTTAACTGATCCAAGCTCGGACCGAGCTCGGCTCGGATCGGTTTAACAAGGGTAGTGTAAATGGGGCTTATGATGCTCTTTCTGTTAAATCATCTGTTAGTTGTAGACCAGAAGAACAAGAAGTTCCACTTTTGTCTCGTCGGTCCACAGAATACTTTCCCAAAAGGTTTTGGGCCTTATCAAGATCTTTTCTGGGAAAAATAAGGCAGCTTTTGTTTGTGTCTCGACCAGTAGGGGTGTTTCCCCTTGGAGCAGCCACTAATGAGGAGGTTCGCACCTTTCCAAGTTTCCTATTCTTTTATGGCCCTTTTTAGCCTACTTCATAATGTCCGACAGGTTCTTGTTAAGAGTTATTTTAATTCTACATTTCAGGCAGTAATAAAGCCTTGGTGTCTCTTGTGGAACTGAATGAAAGAATACGAGAGACACCAGAGCCGACAACACAGATGAGCTGAAAGCTGCTATTTTGTTTTTCTTCCCAGTGTCCTGTCTAGCAATGTGGCAATAAGATTTATTGTCTTAATGCCAAATAAAGCTCGACAGATTTTTTTTTTTTTTTTTTTTTCCTTTCCCAGTTCGACAGATTTTACTTTCACAAGTGGAGCAGTCAGCTTTCGCCATAGTGCTCCGCTTGATTCATGCATGTAAATAGTTTTATTGTGATTCATGCGGGGAGTATTTCAAATTATTTGGACACTACAATGGGAAAGTAGGAGAGTAAAAGAAAAACAAGAAGAGAAAAAAAAGAAAGAGAAGAGGTGAAAGAAAGAGGAGATAAAAGGGAGAGAATGATAAAACGTCTTCAGTCTGCTCCATCACCTGCAAAGAGAGATGTAAAAAGAACAGCACAACCAACGGATATAGTATAACAGATACAATAAATAACACCTTGATACCATTGCTAAATTATATGTATTATTATTTAATCTGACATGTATAATGTGATAACTGAAAAAAAAAGTAAATAAATAAATAAATCATGGGCTTTCTGTATAGAAGTGAACATTGAGTACCTGGAACCCAGCAGCTGTGGGTGTTTGTGAGAGTGCACTTGTGTATATAAAATTTATCCAAAAGAAAAATGCTCAATAGTGGTTGTGAAGAACCAAAGATCCGCCTGCCCCGAGCACCCATAACCCCAGACCCCCAAAGGGGCCCCAAAAGCAGGGCGCCCAAGAGGGGCCAACACAGGAAATCTGCCCCCCCACCAAGGGAAGAGGAGAGACGACCCCGAGGAAATCCTCCAGCCACCACAATGCCGAAGCCCCCAGGAGCCACGGGGGCGAGCCCGTGGGCTCCGCCGGCAGCCAGCTACGCTGAAGTGGAACCAGCCATGGGCCCCAGGGCCCCGAGGCCCCAGGGGTGCCCCACCCCCCGGCGGGAGCGCCGGCGGGAGCCCCGAGGGGCCAGGCCCCGCGAAGCAGCCACCAGGAATGAGCCGGCACCCAACCGGGAATCCGCCCCGAACCCGAGGGCCGCCAATGCACCAGTGGGCCAAGGCGCCAGTCAGCAGAGGGGGGCAGGACGGGGGGGGATGGGCTCCGCACCCAGCGGAGACTTGAGATGGTTTTAGGAGAGGGAGCGGTTCGGGCCCGAACCTGGCAAAAAAAAAAACAATCCCACCTTAGTGCCCCTCTCACAACGCACAGACTTTCAAAAAAAAAAAAAAAAAAGACGACGCCGTACACACATTTCCACATAACACTCACATCCACTAATCCCAAGTGGGGGGGCGGGGGCACCACAATCCGACTCACCTGCTCGGTCCCGGCCCCCCATCCCGTACCTGGACAAGACGCCCCCCCGCCCAGGCCCCCCGGGGAGGGGGCCAACATGACTCATACGGGCCACCCAACCAGAACCCCCTTCCCCCCCTACATACCTAATAAGCCCACCCCCTCCTTACCCTAGCCACCCCTCCCCCCCCACCCCTTTTTGGGGAGAGCAGAAGTGTCAGCCCCAGTCCCGGCAAGCCACCCGGGCCCCACAACAACCCTCTGCCAAGACCCCGGACCCAGTGGCCCGCTCCTCCTCCAGGCCCCAGACTCCATGCCGCAATCAGAGAATGGGGGTCTGGGAAAGACCCTGATCCTCCCTACGCCCGCTCAGATGTTGTGTTGTTGCATGTTGTTCTCAAGTGTGTTTAAAACAGGGAGTACCGAAGGGGGTGCCCATCACAGTCCACCCCCCCTCCGGAAGGTAGCTGGTGCCAGCGCACCCCCTCCAAGCAACTGCCCAGAACCCTCAATGTCTAAATGCGAGAGGGGGTGGAGGGAGCCATCCGAAGCGAGGCTCACACAACATAAGCCCCCACCCCCAGAAGCTGCTATTAAAGCAATCAGGGCATCCTCAACACCTCTGCAGAGCCAGAGGTTGACATTTGTGGAGCAAAATGTATTTTGTTGTATTCCATAACATTGTTCTGAGAGACTGCATTTTTTATTTTATTAGCTGCAAGCCCTAATCCTCAGTATTAACAGCATTAACAGTTATATTATATATATATCACCCTGTGTGTAACGATTATAGCTTCACCTTTTGAAGTAATTACTGAAATAAATATTTCAGGGATATTCTAATTTGTTAGAAAAAAACCTGTTCAGCCAGTCACAAAAGGTCTCAGCAGCAACTAATAAATGGTGTTAACATGCACACTTTAACAACCTATCATCTGCTCAATTAATAGTCCTACCATCAAACATGGGTATAGAGTCCTCCATAACCACTCAAATAATTGAAACATCCAAACACTTTTACCTATATTATCAAATTGTAAAGAAATATTGAAAAACATATTTATATTCCCATTTATTATCCTCAAACTCAAATCCACAATTTCAAAGCCTGCTTTTCTCACTTCTCAACCAATAAAACGGCCTCTTACAGAACCTTTAAATGGTGCTCAGGATGAGGTCTGCACAATGGAAACATCGCAAATGTATCATTATTGCACCAACAGTAAAAAATACAAAAAAAAAAATAATTCAGTCTCTCTTTGCTTGTAATACATTTGGTGTCACTTGCTTGATACAGAATAAAAAGTTTTTGAACGTTAAGAGACGACAAAGGGGTCAGTCGTAAAGACACTACAAAGATGCGGTTTAAATGTCAGAACAGCAGAATTCAGCTGGAAGCAGCTTTTTAAATAAAACACATTTTTTGATGTGATGGAAAATAAAGATTAGCCATTAGCTGACTAGACTGCTCATTATTTATTTTCTTTGTTTGCTGAGAGCTCAAATCAAAAAGACAACACATTTTAATTTTTGTTTATTTATTGCAAGCGATTGCATCATTATCGCATCGTTCATCAATATTTTCGTATATCGCATGTTATCTTGACCTCAGCATCTTTACTCTAGAGTTGAAAACCTTTAGCATGATCACTCCAGAAAAGAAAGAGATAGACATCTGCAGAATATATTCCCGTGCAAAGCATCCATCTGCAGCAACTTATTTTAGAAATGTTATTAGAAAAGGTGTTAATTGTTAGCTTTGTTTGATTTCCTCTCAGGCCTTCATTAGAGCCCCCTGAAAGGTAACTATGAAAGGACAGCGATGACAAAGACTAACAGTAAAATATTTCAGTCTGTGTTTGGGAACACTGAGAGCAAATTAACATGTTTATGTATATCATATAAGTAATAAAATCCTTGATTAAAGAGAGAATTAGTTGCCACAGTGGCCTGAGATCAATTACAAAGACATTTTAATTAGACTGCAGCGTCCCCCTTCAAAGATGGCTCAGCAATAAAAGCGCTGCAGTTAAACGTGACTATCTGCCTGTGAAATCTTTGTTTGCTGTTGGTAATCATTTTTGTGTTGTAAGCAGAAGTGGCTGCACACATTGGGAAGGTTAATACAATTGTAATATGATATTGAAAAGGCCTGAAGTATATGTGTTCTCTGAGTTTGGGTCGTTTAGGTACAGCTGATACAGGTACCCCTACATTTTCTAACATATGTGGACCCATGCGTATTTGTTTTTAATAGTGCTGACAAAAATTATGTAAGATAAATAAGCAATTGTCAGTAAGCAACTTCTGTAATTTCTGTAAAATAAAAAAAAAAGCTATTTCTGGTGAGGAATGAATATGGAGACTCCCTTGTTTATTCCCATTTGAAATGGCTAAAATCATACAAGTGGATCACATCAGGTGATGTGTGATCAAGACATGATTACTCAGCATTTTGAAGGTGATTTGCCTTGTTGTGACCTCAGACTTTTAATGTAACAGTACATTTACACCGAACGCGAACAGGGCAGTTTTTATGTTGATCGTCTGCCGTTGGTAGCTTGACATTTCGCCTCTCTCTTGCAAACAATTCACACTGACAACGCGCCAACAACGCTTGCTTCACCCAGCTCGCTTTGCCCACGTTGAATCACAGCATCAGCGAATAGGAGAAGTGTCTATCCTTCTTGTAACTTACACTTGTCTGTTGAACTCACGTAATGCGGTAAGTGGAAAAACTGCGTTGACGTCCCTGGGTCCACCAGATTCTCCAGGGATGCACCCTGTGCAGAGAGTACCACCACCTGGAGATGCATCTGGACGACAGTCACTTCCAGCGGTTCTTTGACTGTCAGGGGACGGCTCACCCCCCAGGACAACAACTATGTGTGCTCTATACCCGCTGCAGAGCACCTTTCCGTTTGTCTTTGGTCAGTAAATCAATCAATACTCAATAGAAATATAGCCTAATTATACTGTCCAAATATGCAACATATAAAAAGGCCCCTTAACACAATGCAAATTGACAGAAAAGTTGTACATCCACTGCGCTGTTGCAGTTTACCATCACTCTATTTGCCCAATTCCCACCATTTGCATTGCTTGAAATGCATCTTTAGCATCGTTGACCATTAATTCCCTCCTGATCGCGTATTTACATATGGATCACTTGCAAATCATTCGCTCTGGTCGCCTTTTTCGCATTCGGTGTGAACACACCTTTAGTGTGCTCCTGACTGAAAACTATAGTTAAAAAAAGTTAACAGTGTATTTATTATTATGTTAGTTAATTCCCCAATAACACCAAATGTGTAAACCTGAATCAAAGGGTTTAGAAAACAATGTACTTATCTAAAGGTGTGCACACTCATGCAAACAGGTTTTTTTGCTTTCTTGTTTTTTTTTTTTATATTTTTATTATTTAGTTTGTTTCTCATTTGTTTTGTACAGGATTAATGTCCGATTAAAGGAGTAAAATGTTTTGAAATTATTTAGCCTGGCCTGATTTTTAGACACAAAAACTTAGCATTCAATATTCCATTACACTCCCCTTTGAATGCATGAAAAGTGCCTCTTTTTAATGTAGTCACATTGCATCAGTGCACAGAGATCTAGTTTGCTCTGTAAGGCTATTTTGGGAGTTGTTCTGATTTCTTGAAGACAATCAAAGTTGGAGCTAGGTGGGAGGGAGGTGGTGGGGTAGGTGGACAGGTAGAGCTGCAGGTCATCAACATAGCGATGGAAATAAATGTCATATGTAGAAAAATATTGCAAACATGGCAGAGGTAGATAGTGAAAAGAAGACATCCAAGCACTGACCAGAATAGAGGCGTGATGGTTGGATTATTAAAGATTCAAGAAAAGAAGTAAGCAGAGGATCGAACTGACAGGGTTTGTGGATGAGGACACATATATCAAGAAATTTCAAAGTGGGTTGCTACATCTGTTCATAGAATATGCTTTGCAACTCTAGGTTAACATGTTGGAAATTGTGTTTTACACAATGTTTAAGCAATTTTGAAGGGCAAGATAACAGTCCCTTAAGTAGATATGGAGTTTACATCAATATTGAAAAACGTTTTCCCAACTTCTACAACACAGACACAACCGGGTTTATATCGAGAACAAGATGGAGATGAACGGCACCCTGGATGGGCCCTTCTTTCTGCCAACCCTCACATCCACTACTGTTTTCTCATGTTCCTGGTTGTTTCCATATACCAACATCCACAGAAACTGACCCAGTTTATGAAGAGGTAACTTCTTTAAAGGAGCAATAAGCGAAATTTCATTATTTTAGACAGGAAGAACTAAAAAATAGTTTTGTGAAGAACTAAAGGCATCTTTTTAGATGAACTATGTTTAAACGTCACACACCATCTGTCTGTGTTGTTCTCCAGTCTCTTGTTTACATAGCTGGGCCGGCCGCGCGTGCACGTATGTGCACGTGAACAGCTGCCACTCAGGGCTTAGCCACTCCCTACCCATAATATGCCACCGCCAGGCACAAAATGGCGCAGAGCACACCCATCGGATCAAACTGTTCTCTTGCTAACAGCATTATAAAGTTATGAGTTACTTACTTCTTCACTAGAAATGTTCCTCTGAAAGGTGAGGCTGTTCTGTTGTGTATTTCATCCTTCGTAAACATGCGCATATGCCAAGTGCTGGAACGAGGTAGAGAAAGGCGTGGCTTGATACACGTCTTGTTTTTGTCCACAGACAGTGTTCAAGCTCCACCTAGTGGTGAAATATTGCGAACTGCTCCTTTAAATTTCATGACTAAACACTTGTGAGACGCCGCCTAATAACTTGCACTTCACCCCATGCTGTGTGGAGCTGTGTGACTGACAGCAAACAAACCCAGAGCATTCTATCTTCACCAAAATGCAAGGAGAACCTTCTCAGTGTATGGAGGTGCAAATCCCCCATTGACTGCACATGCATAAAAGCAATAGAAAACTTGCTCAGGGCTCAATTGACACATAAACACAAAGCTTGGCTTTGCATCCCTTTTCTAATGTCACTCCATGCAACTACCTATAGTGGTTGCCCTATAGGTGGTTGCATGGTGGTTGCATGGCGGTTGCACAGTCAGTTCCCAAAATCTCCACGTGTGCGCTGATATTACATATTCAACTTCTCATCTTTTGTTAGGAAAATATTGTTTCTCTACTTTATGTAGAAAACAGACATAGAAGTTTAATTTTGCTGCCTAATTGGCACAGCTGCCTCATGGTAGATAATGATAAGGAGGAACAAAAAAGAAAAATAGGATGACACAGCAAAGGAAAAGGAAGCAAAAAGTGAAACGAGGAGAGAAAGTTAGGAGCAAAAAAAAAAAAAAAAGAGTGGAACATAGATTGTGAGGTGGGGAAAGACAGGAGGCAGTCACAAAAAACGAGAGCAGAGTAAACAAACGAAGCAATGAGGGGAGCAAGAGGAGAAACGATCCAGAGAAGAAATGATGGCTGAGGGAGCGGGGGATGCAGGGAGTTGGGGAGTGTGAAGAGAGTGAGGGAAGGAGGAGAGAGGACAAGAGAGGCATTGTGCAGTGTGGCAGCCCCCAGTCGCTGTTTTCTTTGGTTGCCATCGCAACGGGGAGAGAGAGGACTGATAAGTTAACCAGATGGTTAGAGACCCGGAGAAGGAGCAGAGCGTGTGTTTCTCTGTGTAGATGTGTTTGTGCGTGTCCATGCAGAGCTGCTCAAGTGGTGTTTCAGGCCTTTTCGGAGTCTCTGGTGACGACGGATCAAGACTGACAGTCGTTTCAACTCCTAATTCATATTTTAATTTCTTCATGGTTCCTCAGCAAAGCAAGGGAACATTTAAGAGTCGGAAAAAAACAAATCATCTCGTTTGCTTTTTTCTCTTTGCTTTTGTTCCTTCTCTCTTGTTTTTTTTTCAGTGAGCGTGCCTTTGGTAACAGTATTTATGATTTCGACTTTACAGTCCTTATCTTTCTCTTGTTTTCTGACTTGCCATCTGCATACTCCCATCCTACACAATCCTATGAGGTTTCTGGAGTTGGCAATAGATCACTCTAAAGAATTCATCTGCAAAACATTCAAGTCCCAGTAGCTGAAACAACAGCATTTTCTCTTTTTTTTCCTCCCCACTGCGCAGCTATTTTCTTACCTAAACAGTACTTCTATACCCACCTGATTGAAACATGCGTGGGGAACAGTAGATGTTTGTTAAAATTGCAAGCATGGCACATTTGATTTAAAAATGTGGATCAAATTGTTACGGTTTTGCATTTGCTTTCTTTAGATCTGAACACAAATAATTAAGATCATGTTAAAATAGTTTATTTCCATAAACAGTTATGGTGATTAACTTATTTAAAGATTTTAGCAGGAGATACATTTCCTTTAAATTATACAATTCTAATAAAAATGCAGTTGGTTAATAAGGGGTGAATTATCACTGCTGGATTGTAGAAAAACAAAGTTTTTTCCCATCCATTTTTCTAGAGTTAAACTCGTTAACACAATGATCTGGCCTGTCTCCTGTCTGCATTTGAGCCACAACAATAACAACTCATGACCATCAGTTAAAGACTTCATGGTGTGATCATTTCACCCTTACCTCTTTCAGAATTGGTTTCTGACTATCTAGCAATGATACCCACTGCTTCGGATGACAAAGCTGAGGCAAAAGGACTAAGATCAGTTTTATTCTTGTTTGGAGTTGTACTTCTGATTGTGTTTTATGCGTTTTCCTTGTATCACTCTGATGAATAACACATGTAGTAATATAAAGATACTTAATTTTTTATAATCCTTCAAAATAAACAATCTTTATAATTGTATTAAGTACAAGCCATATATCTACCACACATTTTTAGAAAACTGTTAAAATACCTCTCTATTTGTTAGAATTAGAATTCACTTATATATAATCTAAGATCATTAAACTTCAATTTAGAGGAGGTTATTATCTCAGAGAATCAAAAACTGAAATCCACTTTCTTCTGCGCAAAAGCAACAACATTCAAATAAACCTCCAATGAACACTGATCTACAAAGGGGTAATTTTTGAGATGTGGAAATAAACTCTTAGAATAATATCTAAAGGTATTAAAGTGTAAAATTTATAAAGAAACTACAACGAAGGGGTTTTATTGTATTGTTGTACGTTTTCATCTTATTTCTAAGAGGGACGGGATTCGAAACCAGCCTGGTGTGTTTTTAGTGCCAAAAATACCACCATAGACCAGGAAAACGCATTTACTTTATTCAGCTTAATTTCTGGTAATGTAGTTTCTCACCTCCATCGCTCCTTTTTTTGTGTCCTGTCTGGCAATGTGGCAATAAGAATTGTTGTCTTAATGCCAAAAAGAGCCCAACAGATTTTCCTTTCACAAGCGGAGCCTTATTGCTTTTGCCATAGTGCGCCGCTTGATTTATATATGCAAGAGGCTTTATTATAATTTATGCAGGGAATATTTCATGTTAAGTATACACCGAAACAAGAAGGTAGAAGAGAAAAAAGGGGGAAAATGTAAAAGAGATAAGGGAGAGATCAAAATAACATCCTCAGTCTGCTTCTTCACCTGCAAAGAGAGATGTAAAAAGAACAGCACAACCAGCCGATAAAGTATTACAGGTACAAACAAGCAACGCCTTCATACCATCACTTAAGAGCATACAGTATTACTTAATATGGAATGTATAAAGTGACAGCTGAAGATAATAATAAGGGTTTTCTGTATAGAAGTGAATACCTCACCACCATCACTCCTAGCTAAAGAGATATTTGGACAAAAATGGGATGCCCAAGTTGTGTGTGGAGGAAGAGGAAACCAAAAGCTTCAAGAACCTTACAGGAAAATTAGTCCATGATAATGTCAAACAAACCATGAATCTCAAAAGGGCTGAACGGTCCTCACTCTTAGCATCTTCTTGGTGAGTAAGTTTAAGCAAGTTTAATTTATAAAATGAATAATCTTGATGGCAACGTTAGATGCTATGCCTTTTTTCTGCATGCTGTGGCTGTGGTAAATCCGTCAAGCTCCAATTTTACACTTTCTGTTACTTTCTTCTTCCGAGCCGCTGTTTCCAAACACCCTATTTCACATAACTCAACAAAAAGGAGGTTTTCAGCTGATGGAGTTTGTTAAACTACTGCTATTAGTAAATCTGAATCCTCGGTTGATGCTTAAATGTAAGATGTGAAGATTTAACGGTAATTTAAAGTCACTAAGACGCTGTTTAGACTTGTATGCAAATTTAATGCAGTGAGTAACAATGACACTATTTGACAAAGAGTTTGAAAATGCAAAAAGTGCTGCACATAACTGAGACAAAATTGCCTGTCTGCTTTGGTAATATGTCAAAGCAAATAGATACAAGAGCATAATTTTGAGCAGCAATCCTTAGTTTACATTACAGTACATTTAATCAGCAAATTAAAGCCACTTTATGTCCCATGTAGCTGCACAAAACCACATTAAGCTTTCTTTTAACTCAGAAACATGTAAATCTGTGCTGTTTTCTAGTAAATTTATATCTTGGCTGTCCGTGTGCTTAAACTAAGAGCTCCTGTACTTGCCAAACCTGCAGGGCAGAATGTTTGTCTGAATCTCCGTCAGTAATGAGGCATCGTATTTGAATGCACTGCCATGATTTTCTTCTTTCAGGGAAGGTAACGCTTTCCAAAACATAGTGCTCCGATGGGTTTCTGTTTGTTTCCCGCACATATGGGTTAAACTCTCCAAAACATCTAACAAAAATGTGTCCTAAAAGGAAACCACTTTGGATTGGGTCTCAATGAAATTGAGCAGCGCCGAAGCGTTTGCACTCATGTGTCTCGTCCAAAATGAAGATGAATTACAGAATTTCAGTTGCCATTAAGTTGATTTCTCTTTAAGATTTAGGTGTAAAGTAGATCAAACTCCAAGTTTTTTTATTTGTACCCAGTGATGTGCTGTTTCGCGTCCATGCACTGATGCAGAGTCGCTCCAAACAGAAACTGTCATCTAATACATTTTCTGCCAAAGGGAGAAAAGCAAACTCTTTTCTCTATTGCTTATTTATGTGATATGTGTGGCCACTGCTGCAGTGTGCATGTACCTGGGAGTGCAGGTCGTTGTCAAGGCCAACTAGAAAGAGAATTTTATCAGTTTAATTTAAAAGTGAGAGAAACTCTACATGGGCACCCCTGTGTGAGTCTTTGTGAAAGAGGAGCAGGGGAGATGAAAGAAGAAACTATTTTTTTTTCTTTTTATGAAGATTAAGTTTTACAACCTAAAGGGAAAGGGAGAAGAGATAGAGCTGAGGTGGGGGGGAGTGAAGGAAGTGAGGAGCTGAGGATACAGGAAGGTATAGGTGTGATGGAGAAAAGAACACATGGAAGGTAAGAAATACACTTTTCATCATTCATGGTCAAGCAAGGCTTTCTTAGTCAAAGTTAAACTACAACCACTCTGCACATAGAAAAGGCCACGAAGGTTAAACATAGAGACAAATCCCCACACATCACCGGTACATACAAACTCCATACAGAAACAGAACTAGCTAGCTTTTTCAATATTGAAAAACATTAGGGGAGGAACTGTGGAGTTGACCTCTTGGCAGTGACTGGTGGACATTAGGGGTGTAACAATACATGGATCCACATCGATATATCGATTAAATGACTAACGATACAATTATATCGATCCAAAATAAAAACTTCGATTCATGTTGTCATTTTCAAAATACGCCTTTATTTACACCCCTAGCCGATATAAATTCAACAGCCACTTTATTAGGCACACCGGTTTTCTTGTTTGAACACATACTGAAGGAACACATCAAATGGTTTTATGACCTTTTCAGTCTCCTAAACATTTGCAGGGTCATTAGAGCTTGGGAAACTCTGCAGTGTAGATCCAGTTCAAGGAAGTTTGAAGCCATCCCTGGATGCACAGCCTGCTTAAGGTCCTGTCACAGCATTTCAGTAAGGTTCCCTGAAATGAATTTTAACATTTAGATGAAATATAACCTGAAACTCTATTGCTTATTGAGAGGGATATATATCGAGTCTAAATAAGAAAAAGTCTGCACAATCTCAGATGAAAAGAAATACAGCGGATGATATTTCTGAGGTCAGATGAGTTGTTTTTTTTGGCTCTTTTCAAATGAATTGATAAAAATGAAAGCATCTATGTTTGGATGTTGAAGCACACGGCAATGTTGACTATTTAAAGTGTTGGATGAACAAGGATATTCGGTAACCTGTGATATATTCAGTTTTAAAGCAGCAGTGGAATACTTTATATTTATTGCCTGTGTATATATTGTATGGTGTATGTAGCTGTACACACATTTATGTAGAAAACATTGCATCAGGATTATTTCTGTAATTCCAGGACAAAATTCTAGCATGTACAATTCATTCATCCATTCTTTCCTTCTTTCATTGGTTCATTGTTTGATTCATTGATTCAATGTAGTTACACAAGGACCACCTTGAATAGAAGGATAGTCTTATTGTTTTTATATAAAGATTTAAAAAGTAAAATATATACCATGAAGCTTCCTTGTGCTAAAATAATGTAACATAACGATTATTATTAGATTTAATAATAGTGTCTGTACCATTTATTTATATTTCTTATATTCTTGAGATAAACTAAGAATTTCTTTGATTTTAAAAATTTGACAACTTTACGTAATTGAGAACCTAGGTTATGACTAGGCTATTACTGATCATTAACATTCATTTTTCAAGCCATTTAAGACAAAAATAATACCTCTTCTAAGGCACACAATTTAAAGTTACTGTACTGAATTATCTCCAACTGTACTGAACTTAGTGAAAGACAAAGCTGACCCTCTGAATATCCCGTCATATTGTTCCTGGATGTATAACTCCCTAAATGAGATGCTGCAGAGATTATACCTGGCTGTTTCTCATTTGCACCTGACACTATGTTCATTTGTTTCGGGTTGTCTTATTGCAGGTTTCTTCAGTGGGGACTGGGTACCCCAACATGTTGTGCACGGTAGAAGAAAAAATTGATATCTGGTTCATAGCTTCCAATTGGGAGCAAAACTAAAATATCATTTACTGTTTTTAGGACTCTTTGATCTTTTCTAAGCCAAAATCAAATCAAAACCTGAACCAGAGTCATCTTTGTAAAACACAGATTTTGGAAAAAGAGGTTGTTATTAATTTCACTCAAATTACCATGCAAAGTAAAGGCAATATAAATAAATATGAAACCTAGTCAATAGTGTGCACTTGGTCCTCTTTTTATTGCCCTTTGCTTTTTTATAGACTAGTAACTTTTTACTGAACCCAAGAAGCCTCATGCATGATTGCAAGATTTGTTAAAACGCAGTTTAAATTGAATGAAAGCTGTTTGTTTTCTCGTGTTAAAATGAGAGAACTGTAGAAACTGAAAGCGGAAGTAAGCACTCAAAAGCGGCGCTATTCATTCAAGTACCTCTGTAATCTTGAATATAGTGGATGATCTTCTTTTGGCTTCAACTTCAGGGGGATCACCTTATCTATTGGTTGTTCCACATGCCAATCATTCTGACGCGCTCACATGACGGTAGTGTTCGTGCATGTTCCTTGTTAGTTTCCTCTTACTGTTCATGTCTCCGGTTAGCTTGGCGGTTAGCTTAGTGGTTAGCTTCAGTGTTAGCAGTTCATTGTAGCTCCACTGCTTTCACCGCATACTTTGAAAATGCTTGAGAGTCGCAAGAAGAAAACTTCCTTACAAGTTTCTGAGAAGAACAGGAAGGCCTCAGAAGAAAGAAATAAGACCAGAGTGTATTTGGGAGATTCTTTCACGCGATCCCCCTGAGGAGCAGAGGAGCAGGTAGGATGGTTTTACACAAGCGCACAGTTATTCAAAAAGTGCCTTGGGTATTTCTTATCTATATTTCTGGAAAAATTGTGCCCTATGCCTTTAATTCTGGGCCAGCCTTGGTTGATTTACTGGTTGTTTTTGTGTCTTTGGCAGGGTTAAGCTCTGCTTCTTTTTATTTTATTTTATTTTTTGTTTTGTTGTTCTTTTTACTCACAGATGGTCTCAAACTCTCCTCAAGCTCCCTCCGATACATGGCAGGTTTACGATCGATACCTGGGCAGGCCCTGCTGCAGCCTAGAAATCCCAAACCATCACACTTTCAGCTCTGTACTTCTGTGTTGGTATGGGGTCCTTTCCCTGGAATGCTGTCTTTCTCTATGGCCTCTCTGGTAAACTTTAGTCTGACCTTCATCTTTAGCTTAGAAAGCAATGCTTTCCTTCGTGTACACCCCCATGAAGGTGCCTGATTCTACAGGCATGCATTTCAAATTGACAGTAGCAAGACTATGGTTGAGATTCTGTGATGAGATTTAAATTTTTTGGAGAGTTCTTTGAGCATCTGGTAATCTGCCCATTGGGTGAAATAACTTGGAAGGGCAGAGCTGGGGATGCTAAATGTTGTTTGCAATGTCCTCTACTGTTATCATTGCAGTGGCATGGGGATTTCAGATTCTTTCTAAACTTCTTTAAATCTCTCACTAAACTCAAAAGCAGCTGCTCCAAGAGTGAAAAGCACTGCAAACTAAATGTTTATTGTTTAAACA
Source organism: Fundulus diaphanus (assembly GCA_037039145.1). Classification (NCBI taxonomy): domain Eukaryota; kingdom Metazoa; phylum Chordata; class Actinopteri; order Cyprinodontiformes; family Fundulidae; genus Fundulus; species Fundulus diaphanus. Next base: position 35,619,721 of record CM073135.1, read on the forward strand.
GGGCAAACCTTTGTTAAAATCCTGAATAATAATGTTTTAATGCTGTGTATTTGATGTATGTCTGTGTGTGATTCTAACCAATTAAAGTGGGAAATAATGTGGGGGTAAAGTTATTTTTTCAGTTACATTTCACAGAATTTTTTAAACCAGTTTTTTTTATCTGTTATTTTTCGTTCCGATTGCGTAAATTTCTCAAGATTAATATACGTACTTGAGATCAAATATTAGTCTGTCCAAATATTTTGGAACACTATACAGGCCGTTGCAGGGGTTCTCATATTTTCACACGAATGCATACAAAGTTAAATAAATACTGATCAAATGATTGTAATCTTCACTTGTCAGTGGAAGAAAACTTTGTCTCCAGAAAGTGAGAGAAAAGGATGAAGGAGAGACCGGAGACCAACAAATCACTGTGGGGTGTACCTAAAGGATATGAGAGGTGTGGGTGGTCAGAGACAGATATTTTAAGTTGCTTTGACTAAACTGGTGTTTGTCAGAAAGCGAAAAGCACGAAAAGGTTGGTGGATGAAGCGAGAAGGGGCGACTGTGAGCAGGAAAGATAGATGGCAGGTAGAGATAAAGAAATAAGGAGAAAATCAAATGAGTGGAGGAGTGATAGGGGAGTGAAGAAAAAACGAGTGGGAGCTGCACAGACACAGAGAGAGTGTGTTAACAGTATGGCAGCAGTAGCAGCGGCATTCCTGGCTGAACAGATCAGCTGGCCTGAGGTGAAAGACAAACACAGGAGAGGAAACCATGTCTAGACCGCTGCTCAACACACACACACGCACCGACTGAAAAGAGAATATACACACATTCGCAGACAGGCATCAACCTGCTAGTTAGACAAGGTGGGCGACTGCCAAGCACTGCCAAGCACGAGGGAGGGGGGGTGGCAGGAGAAATGAGGCAGAGGGGACGGAAAATTAGGAGGAACAGAGATAGGAGGGTAGGGAACGGAAAGGGCTGGAAGAGACATCAGGAGAGGTGGGAGAAACGGGCATGGGTTGTTACTCCCAGTGTGACACCAGTTTAGCATTAAGTTTCTTCATGATACTGATGATGTGGAAAAGTACTGTGGGTGGTTAAACAGTATCATCTGCAGGAGACCCAGAGAGCTGACTTCTCTTCAGTTCAGGTCTAATTAGTTATTTTAGGGACTCTTTTTGTGACTCTGTCGGTGCCCGTTAAGAAATTAACACGCACTGTTGTGTCAAACTGTGGAGTCCTTCTGTTTGCTCTAGCAAATTTTAAAACAGATGTTACCTTTTAAATCTGACGCCAAGCGTGGGTCAGTATGAGATTCTCCCCATATGAAAAACAAAAGTAAATATGCTTCAGTATTATAACACAGTTATCTTCAATAAATTACAATATGCGTTAAAATGAGCCTCTTTTGTCAGAATAAAATGACCTTTTGAAAATAACAACCTTTATACGGGTATTAAACATATTTTTCATTAAGTCCACATTTCTGTATTAAACATGTTTTGTTAAATTAATCTGATGTAAATATCCTAATTTTAAATGCTGTCTTTTCTCTAACTGCAGGAAGACTCAAAAACCTGCATCTGTGCTTAACTAATCCATCTAAGTCTTTCTGGAAAATGAAATTTTGGATTTCAATGAGAATACCTGTATAAATAAATGTTAATTTATTTTTTTTAAAAGTGCTTTGCTGAGGGAATTCAGTTAGTGAAATAAGTAAACTCTTTAAGAATACTCTAATTTATTAAATATGACTGTATTTGCAACTTAATACACAGTGGGCACTAAATACACATGAATGTGAAATGTGTTTTTTGCGACCCTTTTCAGCTTTGGTTACCTTTAGTTCCTAAAGGTTGAATAAAAATAAATAAATAAAAAGGCCATGTTGCAAACACAGAAGTCCCCTGTCTCCTACAATCAGATTCTAAAATAAGAAAAGCACGAGAGAAAATCTGAATAGATACAGAAACAACTCAAGGTGAACAATGGCTATTCATCATAGCTTCATGACATTTACTAAATTATATATTTTTTGTCCGAGCTACGAGTGAAGGCCCCAAAATGTGTCTGATGGTTCTAAAATACCAAACTGACTTTATGCTTCTAATGCTTTTTTCTGTCCACCTGCTTATTTTAAAGGTCAGTAACAGACCTTTTAGGCTCATTATTAAACTGTTTAACGTATAAATCTGTTGAGTATAAAACCTGTAATGCCATAAATGTGCTTTGGATGTAAAAGCATTGTCTGAACTCTGCATACTTTAGCAGCTGAAATTGTTTGACTGAGTGCATGAATAGAAATGTATGCATGAATGCACACAAACTTTTTTCAGTTCATTTATATAGCTTCAATTCATAAAAAATATCATCTCATGGCAATCGACTAAACAGTTGGATCTACTTTATATTTAATTAAATAGATTGAGTATGACTCTAAATTATATTCCAATGAACCCAGTTCATTTTTATACTCAGTTTCAGATATGACCCTAATAACATCGAGTCCAACTCAATTTACCTCACAAAACAGTCAAATTCAGTTGTTCATCAAGACATTGACTGTGCCGCAATCCCTCATTCTGAGCAAGTATGTGGTAACAATGAAGAAGAACTGCTGCTCCTTCAGTGGTTTTGTCCAGGAAAGAGAAACAACTGAATACAGAAGTACTTAGGAGTATTTTCTATAGGAAAGAAAAAGGAAACCAATAGCCCTGTTCATGACTCTGTCTAGGTAAATGACATAGCTAAACAAGGAAGTACCAACCCAAGGCAAGGCAAGGCAAGGCAAATTTATTTATATAGCACAATTCAGTACAGAGACAATGCAAAGTGCTTTACATGATTAAAATATAGGAATAAAAGCAAGTAGGGATAGAATGTAGGAGGAAAAAAAAAAAGTAATTTTAAAACAGTTTAACTTGAACATTCAAAGGCAATTTTAAACAAATGTGTTTTTAATCTCGATTTAAAGGAACTCAGGCTTTCAGCACTTTTACAGTTTTCTGGAAGTTTGTTCCAGATAAGTGGAGCATAGGAACTAAATGCTGCTTCTCCTTGTTTAGTTCTGGTTCTAGGTATGCAGAGAAGGCTGGAGCCAGAGGACCTGAGTGGTCTGGATGGTTGATACACTGATAACAAGTCTGTGATGTATTTAGGTGCTAAGCCATTCAGGGATTTATAGACTAACAGAAGTATTTTAAAGTCTATTCTCTGAGATACAGGGAGCCAGTGTAATGACTTTAGAACTGGGGTGATGTGCTCTACTTTCTTAGTCTTAGTGAGGACTTAGTGAGAACCCAGGTGTACTTTCAATGGGACACAAGCTAATAGAGTACATGTGGAACTGGCAGCATTGGCTATTTTAATTCGCTCCATCTAGGAAATGATACAGGTCTAACCACAGAAATACTTTGCCAGGAGTACTTTCTCCAAAAAAGGAAATAAACACAAAGCAACACACATGGTGTTATACAGAGCCATTTTTACATGGAACACCTTTCCCTAAAACATTATAAAGATGTATCAGAATATTGAATTAAAGATCCTGAATCATTGTATTTATCCCATAATGTGTCATGTTGATTATTTATCTTTTATATAGACACTTTATTGCATAGGTATTGCAACAATGTATATATAAATGCATTTTTGTCTGTATATGTATCTGATCTCTATATAATATAGTAAGCATATATTCATGTGAATCTTTTATAGGAAGAAGAAAAACATTCCTTCAAAACGGCATATTTTATTTTGGATTGAACAATTACCTTTATTTTATCTTTTCTATCTATATTTGTGTTGGTTGTGTATTTTAGTTGTTTATATTGTACTTACGGACCCAAGAAAAGTAGCTGCAGTTAATGGTGATCCAGATGAAAGATGAAGCTAAAAGATATTGGCAACAATAGCTCCACCAATTTCTTTATCTTGGAAGAACACAACACTAAAGGAAGAATCACTGAGCCAGGGGTACTTTCTAAAGAACCAACACAAAGAATCACTATGCTAGGAGTGCTTCTTATGTGAAAGTAAAGCAAAGAAACTAGAAAAGAATAATAGCAGCAATATTTACAAAAGTGGCTTAGTTCTAGGGGAAGACAGAGCTAAACATAGAAGCCCTGAGCCAGGGGTATTTTATACACAAAGAAAAAACAAATCGACCACATGACCACCAACTGAGTACAATAGCTGCATCAAAGGCGTTGTAGAGGAAAGAGAAACAGCAAAACACAGAGCCTGGAGTTCTTTGTATGGGAAAGAAAAACAACGATGGGAGGGACAGGTAGGGGTGAGCTCTATCAATTATTCGATCCAGGAAGGAGATTCCGAATTATAGCAGCACTGAGCTTTGAGTACTTTCTACAGGAATGTAGAAATGAAGAGACTCGTATTTATTGGCAGCAGTAGCTCTGTCAAAGACTTTCTCTTGAAAGGGGCACAGTTAAACACAGAGGCATACAGCCAGGAGTACCTTCTATGAAATGAAATATGGTGGCATATTGATGCCTTGGAGAACCAAGGTGTGTCATGAACCTGAAGTGCAAGTTCAATTGAAGAAACCCATCGCCTGCCTCCATTCAATCAGAGTCCGATTCGCCTCTGATGTGAGCCAATCAGCTACGAACCGCACCTCCATGAAGCCAATCAGCATCCCGCGCTCATCTTAAAAGCAACTTCAAATCCACGTCTCAGCCTGCTAACCAGCAAGCGCAAACGGATTGCATGTCGGATTTCGAATCAGATGTCCGATTCAACCCACCCCCAACCCCTTCTCCACCATTGTAGCTGAGTTCATCTAGCTTCCAAGACGTTCCTCCATCCTCAACCCATCAGAGTGTTTTCTACCTTCAGTCTTCAGCACTCCCTATCACTTCATCATTGGTCTGGCAGAAGACCACCATGTTGGGCCCGATTCTGCCAGAGGTTTCTTCCCAAAGGAAAGTTCTCTCCACAGTCGCTTCAAGCTTGCTCATCATGGACAGTTCATGCAAACCTGTGTTTATCAATTTGGACATCTATCTTAAACAGATCATCATATGGACCGAACAAACTTCTTCTATCTCCACTCCACCACCAGTTTCAGACCTGGGGGGAACATCCCTGTTCTCATACATCTACTTATGCATATTAAAGTATAATCAGCATTAATGTTCCTGCCGAGGTCTGAGCGCCAAAGACTTAAAATATTGTGTCAATAAAATCCTTCTAATTGCCATTTCTTTCTCTGTGAGTTTTTCAGATTGAACTTTTTGTTCTGTGTAAACTGCAGCGGAGACTTAAAATTGACCTCATCCTCCTCATCAGTTTGCCCAGATTCTGCGAAAACAGACTAAATGAAGCAGTTCTACTTACCAATAAGACAAGACATTTGGCATTTCAACAAAAGGTAGAATATATTGATCGGTTTTTGCAGCTGTACATTTTCTAGAGCACAAAATGAAATGGCATCCTGCATCAATAAAGGCCAAAAAAGATAAAACAGGAAGCAGTTTACTTCCAAACAGGGAGAGCCATCTCTTAAATCTATTGCTTTCTGTCATTAAAGACAACTTTCACTAACCTGTGAACTAACAGTGTATGGGGAAAATTTGAGTCTGTCTCTGGAGTGGCAGGTCAACCTGGCTGTGTGGTTAATTGGTCAAAAGTTCAGTTCAACATCAAAGTCTATTAGCTACAGTACCTCAGGTGGAAAATAGCCTTCCTGTGACACTTCAGCAGGTTTCACCAGGCAGTGTCCCCTGAGCAGACCTCCTGCACCCATCTCCCCCTTCCCGCTTCCACTGGCCAGCCATATGTACACAAAAATGACCCTTGCCAAAATTCAGGGTCACTTTCTATTTACTCACTTCTTACAGAGGATTCTGGTAATGGATCAGTTTGTTCCACAAGACAGATGCAACATCAGTAATTAAAATGCCAACAAAAAAAACATCATAAAATGACTTAAGTCTCCCAGCAGGCTGGAAAATGTGTTTTCTTATGCAAAGCTTTTGTTTGTATTCGATTTTAGCTTAGTCATTTTCCAAAAAGGAAAAAATTCTATCTGAAACCAGACCCTCCTGAAAGCAGATATTAACATATCCTTAGTAAAAATATTATTTTTTCCCCATTGACCGACGATGAACCAGGATGATGAGTTCATGGCTTTGTAACTTTGTGATTGGTCAACATTTTTGCTGTGGTAGGGAGCAGAGCTTTTCACAATATAGATGGCATTGGGAAGAAAGAACATTAAGTGGGAATACTGATGCAACTATTTATGCCCAAGCTTTAACTCCCAGGTTAATGACTCTTTCACATAGACAATAAAAGTGGCTTAAGAAGAACAGAGCAGATTCTGTGACGTTACCATCACAAATCCCTAATCTCATCATCTGTCCATAGCAAAAACTTTATTCTCCGACATCGCTTAATAATTGTGGCGGCTTTAAGCAGTATACAGGCGCATGTTGAGTTTCACAGAGCATAGCACCACCAGTGGCACGGCGTGGTAATTACACTGTTTGCAAGTTTCTACTGTTGCCATGTAAACAGCATTGTAATTAGAACATTGTTGTGTAAATGTTTTAACAGTAACGGAACAAAATTTCCTCCTGATCTATTTTGTTTGTGAAAAGCTTGTGGAAAGAAACACAAAATGTTTGACCCGAGTCAAAACAGGGCAGTTCTACCAAAAACGAAGGAAATGTGTGTGAACATCTGCCTTTGAACAAAAAAAAAAAAAAAAAAAAAAACATCTCAAAAACAAATTTCATACTCTCATTATTTGGACATTCAGCAAAATAGAAATATTTTTGATAAGCCAAGTAGATCTGAAACCTAACATCATATCGAACTATCAGAGTTTCCAGGGTAACCCGTGTTTACCCTGGTTGTTGATAAACAGCACTGATATATCCCTGTCTAAGCCCAATAGTTCCTGACACGGTGGCACTGTGTGATGCCTTGGGATTGAGGCGGTAGGTCCAAACTGTTAAAATAAATTTCAGTGATTCTACACAACAAATTTTGCACACAGCTGTAGTGTGTGTTAGCCTCCTGTCCATGACACCAACCAGCACTGCTCAAGCCAATGTTCTCAAATGCTTAACGTGAGTGTTGTCTCTCCAGACAGGCCCTGCCACCCACTCCCCTGACACTTGGGTGAGATATGAGGGGAGACAGAGGGCTGCAGAGGAAATATTAATGTGTTGACATGCTGAAACACACACACACACACGTCTTTCTCCCCTCCTTCCTCTCTCTCTCTCTCTCTCCACCATCTGCCCATCTATCGGCTGTGCTCTATCAAGAGAGACCTTTAACAGCATTGAAATAGATAGCATTTCATCTTTATCAGGATCTGCGTGTGTCAAGGGAGCTTGTTAGATTTCTCGGCAGGTTGGTGCACATGATGAGCCTTTAAACACCTATACTCAGCAGCGCTCCATCGGTTCCCTTAAACCCACAAATCCTGTAAGTTGAGTTGAACTCCCAATGACCTAATCAGTATATATTCAGAAAACTAAGATTCTTCAGGTATAATTTTTAGTTTTTCAAACTGCAAGTGGGTTGCCCTCGCTGTAAAACTTTTTTTCTCAAGGTCTGTTTCTCGGGGCTGTGCATTTTCGCTGTTGAGGTTTTTCGCCAGAGCAACGGTGCAAGGCAGTTGTGCAGAAAGCTGTCTGGCTCCTGAAGATGGGAACAGGAGGAGATGCTCCTGATTTGGATCTCAGCATGAAAACCAAAAGAATCCCTGACTTGCATTTCTGCAGATGGTCAGACAGCAGGCTATGTGACTGTTGTTGAAAAAAGTTAAAACTACAGGCGGAAAATTAATACGGGCAGCACGGACGGGAGAGAGGGGGGTGGCTGACAGATTTCGAACATTTTCTTAAAGTATTAAAGAAATATAAACCATATTAAATTGATATTACATTATTTGTTTTAAATTAAGACCATTAAATAAAGGCATTGGAGTATAAAGCTCAATATGTGACTTGAAAATGTGACTAGCAGCATAAAAGAGAAGTCCAAAGATCCCCGACTTGTGTTCAGATGCAAATTGACTTGAATTACCAGCATTGCATCCTTAAATGCCATCTGTTTCATCTGCAGATACTGTATATCCAAGCTGTTAAAGCGGTTTGTTTATCCCCAGCTGTATTTACGTCCCCTACCTTAAAGCTAGAGTGGGCGACTCTTTCCAGAAGTTTCCCCCAAGTCCCTTTTTAAATAACTGTGCATGTGCAAGACCATCTTACCCGCACTTCCGCTCCTCAGGGGGATCGCAGGAGAAAAAATGTCCTAAATCCACTTTGGTCTTATTTGTTTCTACTGAGGCCTTCCTCTTCTTCTCATAAACATGAACGCGGTTTGCTTCTTGCATCACTCAGCCATGTTCAAAGTATACAGTGAGAGCAGCGGAGCAACAGTGAACGGCTAACCGCTAACCTAGCCGCTAAGCTAACCAGATACATGAACACTGAAAATGCACATGTGCAGCCGCAAGTAGAAACTAGGAAGGAAAGAGCATCAATGTTTAGCATGTGGGACAACCAATAGATAAGGCGATTCCCCCGGAACATGAGGGACGGAGGGGGGTGAGTATATAACGTCTATGCTTGAGAGCAGGAACAAAACTCTGACCAAACCATGCCCTTCGGACCAAACGGCACAGATTGGTTATAGTTTTTTACAAGCCTGCAGAATGATTTGTTAACCTCCTTTTTGTGAATACATAATGTATTAACTACTTTCAGGATGGAAGGACGATTTTACACAGTATAACAAAAAGTGTTTGACCAGAATTACCAACTATAGCTTTAAGGTTGTTGTGGAACTGGACCTATGGGGGTTTGTTAAACCTCCTTATAGCATCATTGATGACTGCAGTGTCAGTATGAGGACACAGAAAACAGCTTCTCTACAATCATATTTGAGTGCTGAAGTGTCTGCTATGGTGAAGAATCCCAGTCGCTTTGTGTCTCACAAAGTTTGAGCCATCCTCATTTCTTCACCTGACCATAGGGATGGCTGTGAAGAAGCTGTGTTTTCAAGAGTTTGTGCTTTATACCTGTTTGCATCTATTGACCCGGTGCACTGTAGCATTTTCTTGGCAAGGAACTCATCCTTGTTTCAGTATCAGTGTCCCCCAAAATAAATAAAACACAGTAAGTTTGGCTTTTGAGTTGTGTAAAAAGCATGTAATTTGTAGTTTTATACACCCCTGAAAAAAGATATTTACATCCCTTATATAATAATAATAAGTATTATAAGAATGAAGGATGATTCTATGAAACTATACTATGAAACCGTAGTATTTTTCTTCAAGATTATCACACAGTGAGAATCTTATACCAGCCCATGCCCACATCCAGCTGTGATGGCTAATCCTCTCTCTGTGTCATACTTGAAAAACAGTGTTGTAATTGGTTGTTTGCGAGGCAGGTACTGAAGGTCATCCAGTCAGCTTTATTGGCTGTTTTAAACACTGGGTTGACCAGGCCTTTTTGGTGGTGGCACCCACACTCTAGAACCGGCTTCTTTGGAACTTCATGCCATCACCGAACCGGGCCTTTCTAAAAGCAAATTAAAAATGCATTTGTTCAGAGGTTCATTGGAACTTTCTTTTTTACCTGAATTACGTTGTTTTCTCTGATCATTTTGAATGTTAACAGTTTTAGTGTTATGCTCTTTGGTATCCTTATTTGGATGTTTTCAAACACTTTATAAATCAACAAATTAATGCATCAAATACTTCACTTTGTTGTGACTCCCTTCATGATCAGCCCTGCGTGCATTGATCGCCACGCCGTCTGATATTTTTCCTCTAAAAAAAAAAAAAAGTAGCTTTCCCAGAGAAGATGCTAAGACCAGTTTCAATTGCTCAGATTTGTTTTTCTAAAATAACAGTCTTGCAAATATGTTGCAGCACTCAGAATTGGATTTTGATTTGGATTAAATGTTGCTTTGGTCAGAGATGCTGCAGTGCTAATGTCAACCCCTCTGTTTTTCAAAGTTTCTGCATCCTTTTTCAGGAGGGCATCTTTAAATGAAAAGTTATGATCATATTTTCAGAACTCAAATATATTTAATTTATATTCTGGACTGGCACAGCAGAGTTGATGATGAAAAGCCCGGGAGCTGTTAGTCTTTCTAGTGTAACAAAAAATAACAACAATTTATGTACTGTATTTCAAACCAAAACCAATGCTGTCAAGGTTATATTGTGGTGCATGATATTAGACCTGGGCCCGTATTAAATACTGAAGGAGAGGAAGATGTTTAGCTTGATATGTGTGCACCCTCTGAGACACACTGGTTGTCAGGTTTGGTGAAGGACAAGTTGAGATATTTGGTGATTAATTGAAGAAACAGGCTTACAGGATGACGAGAACCAGGAACACCACAAGGGAGTGACCAAAAGGGAAACAACAGGTGAACACTTAGGCCAGGTGACCTGAGTGAACAATCAGCAGAAGGAAAGGAGGGTCAATGAACTGCCAAGTGCAGGGAATAACAGAACCTAGCAGAGAAAGAGAGTGGTCTGCCATGGGGAAGATTCAAACTGAACTAAGATACAGATATAACAGAACTGCAGAAATAATGACAAGACATAACCTAATGTTGACGGGAAGTGAATAAAAGGAAAACAAACATTAAAATAAGTAGGATCTAATAGAACAACTAAACTTATATTAAACCTAACTACAAACAGAAAGCTAAACAGATGACAAACATAAGGATCTAAGGGTGAACAATAAACAAAGTGACATAAACACAGAGCAGGATCCCCAGGAAGCTACCATAAGTTATCACACCCATGGGGATCCTGACACTGATAAGTTAGTCTACTCACTACAGTCCACTTCTTATCGGGATCTCTTGCAAAAAGGTTTACAGAGATGCCAACACATCGAATACTCTGCAGCCGGGATCATGAGGAGTGCATAAATGTGAACACATCACATGAATTCTTTATTTCGTTCGCTAGCTTCCTGCCTTCACAAGGATTCAATCCAAGGTCTCTCTCTAGATCCCTTACCAGTGTTTATACATGAACCACTCACTACTTTAGATACACCCTGATGGATAATGCCTTCGTGTTGTTTACTCCAAATTCTGAACCTACCATCTGAATGTTGCAGCTGAAATAGAGACCAAAAAGACTAGCCGAGTTTATCAAATCTGATATTGTTTAATTTTGGTGGGCCTGTGCAAATCGATGCCTCAGTTTCCTTTTCTTAACAGGCAGTTGTGACACCCGGTGTGGTCTTCTGTTGCTGTAGCCCATCTGCTTCAAGAAAATCCCAGCAGATCAGCAGTTTATGAAACACTCAAACCAGCCCATCTGGCACCAGCAACCATGCTGCATTCAACAATTTTTAAATAAAATTACTTCACCATTCTGATGCTCTGTTTAAACTTGTGTAAGTTGTCCACACCATGTCTTGATGCCTGAATACTTTGAGTTGTTGCCATATGTTTGGTTGATTCGCAATCAGAGTCAGCTTTATTGACCAGGATTGGGTGCAAAAAACAGAAATTTGACTTCAGTTTCAAAGGTTTCAAGAGCTCACAGTGTACAGACACAAAAAAAAATTTAAATAAACTTTAGAAGAATAAAAAGAGGTTGTGATAGTGCAAATATGCTTATTTTGTTTCACAGCAGTGTAGCTGACTGCTCAAGCAGTAAGTTGTACATTGTGGTTATCAGAGGACATCCTGGGGGAAGAAACTGTTTCTGTGGCAGCTGGTTTTTGAAACTAGAGTACTGTAGAGCCGGTCTGAAGGTCAAAGTCTAAACAGTTTGCGTGCAGGATGCGTGGGGTCTACAGAGATGTTGGCTGCCCTTTTCCTGACCCAAGACCTTTACAAGTCCTGGATAGACGAATGTCAGCCCTGATGATCTTCTCTGCAGACCTGACTGTCCGTTGCAGTGTGGACCTGTCCTGTTTATGGATGAGCCAAACCACACAGAGTGGATGATGGGAGTGTAGGAGATGACCAGCAGTTAATGTGAAAGGTTGCACTTCTTGAGTTGTTGCAGGAAGTACAGTGTCTGCTGGCCCTTCTTCTGAACGGTGTCTATGTGTTAGGACCATCTCAGGTCTTAAAAAAGGGTGGTTCTTAGGAACCAGAGATGATCCAGAATAGACACAGAGTTGTTGCATATAGGGAGGGGAGGGAGTGTGGTGGGTGATCCCCAGGAGACCACCACCATCATCACCACCTGGAGCACCTGGTTATGCTCCAGGTGGTGATGATGGTGGTTATGCACCAATGGCTCAGCCGATCCACTTCCTGTCTGTATACAGACTCATCAGTGTCCTGGATCGGCCTACTGGTCTGACCAGTGGTGCTGTCTGCTAACTTTAGGAATTTCACAGACTGGTCTGCTGATGTGCAGCCATTTGTGTGCAGGTAGAAGAGAAGAGGAGAGGAGAGAGAACATACACCTGGGGGTCGGTGCTCCCCAACCCCCAATGTTATGGAAGCTGGTGAACCACTACAGTATGACTTTCTGAAGGAGGATGTTTGGGTTTATGGATCAGGATCCTGGCATATGTCTTTGGGTGGTTGAGGTGATGAAGTAAAACCCTGATTTGACTGGATCATCTGACGACCTGTTTGCATGGTAAGCAAACTGCAGGTGATTCAGCAGGTGGCCTCTGGTGTCCTTCAGATGCGTCAACATCAGTCCTTTAAAGAATTTAATGACCACAGATGTCACGGCAACAGGTCCGTAGTCATTTAACCCAGTAGTGGTGCGTTTCTTGGGACCAGGATGAGGGTAAAGCATTTCGAGCAGGAAAGAACCTCACATAGCTCCAGAGATTTGTTTAAGATCTGAGTGAAGATGGGTACCACTTGGTCAGCGCAGGCTTTCGGGCAGAAGGAGGGAAATACCTTCAGGTCCTGGAGCTTTCCTGTCTTTGGATGTTAAAAGAGCTTATTTGCATTTTCCTTAGTGATCTTCAGTGCAGGCACGGTAAATGGTCTATACTTTTATAGCACTTTATCAAGTCCTGAGGAGCCCAAAGCACTTTGCACTACTTTCAGTCATTCACTCACACATTCACACCGCGATGGTGGTAAGCTACATTGTAGTCACAACTGCCCTGGAGCAGACTGACAGAGGAAATGGACCACAGCCAGCAGGCAAAGTGGTTGAAGTGCCCAAGGACACAACGACTAAGAGTGCTGGAGCGGGGTTTGAACCAGCAACCCACTGGTTACAGGACAAACTCGTGTGCCACTCCTGCTGCCCATAGCTTTGGGTCAGAGGGGAGGAGGTTGGGAGTGAAGGTAGTCCTTGTGTATGGGAGGGAGGTGTAAATAGCTGGTTTTCAAAACCTACGGAAGAAGCTGTTGAGGTCATGAGCAGCAAGGGGACGGGCTTTTGTAGCTAGTAATGGTGTTCAAGCTCCTTCAAACCACTCCTGGGTCGTTAGCTGAGAAGCTGGTTTTTAGCTTCTCGCTGTCATTTCTATTAACTGCCCTGATCTCCTTGGCCATTTTGTACAGGAACCAGTCCCCACCACTATAACCCTCTTTTTTTGGTCCTACACAGCTTTTCCAGATGTAGAAAAAAAATGATGGTATTGTTGTATATGTGAAAGGGTTTGGTCTGCACACACATGTCCTCACAAGAGCCAATGTATGATTTCACAGTGTTAGTAAATCCGTTTGGGTCTGCGGCTCCACCTACAAAAACAATCCAATCTGTTGGTGCAGTCAAATCCAGCCTGCGACATCTGCTATGACTCATCAGTCCACCTCCTATCAGTCCTAACCACAGGCTCACTATTTGTGTTAACAAGCAATTAAACTGGTGTACCTAATAAAGCAACCACCCCTACTTCACAGAATTAGACTGATGGCACAGAGTGGTGAGGCATATTGCTTAGACTTTGTCATTGGAAACGCTGTTGAACGTGTGGAAGATATCTTAATTTGGGGCATTGCAATTTAATACTGAACGATATTTCTGCTGTTGACAATGAGTATATCAGTACATATACTTTTAATGTACAGTCCCATTAAAAAATCACCTACTCCCTAATTAGCTCTGTGTCCTTCTATACTTGTGTCTCACTTCTCTAGAATTCCACTCCAGACATTGTTAGCCCCCAAACCCCACCCCCAATAAATATTCACTTCTTGCAAAACAAATGTTGACTCATTTATGTCTAATCTCAATATTTCTGTCTTTGCAAAAGAAAAAAAGGGACATTGTAGCAGTTAATGAAAACTACCATCTTTTACTCATTAAAGACATTATAATAACAAAAGAAGAAGAAAAAGTTATGACACTTAACCCCATAGTAGCTAGTGCAGGGGTCAGCAACCTGTGACTCTGGAGCCACAAGTGGCTCTTTGGACCTTCCACGGTGTCTCTTAATAACATTGGCTACAAATTATATTTTTATTATTGTATTTAAATGTGATAATGATAATAAATGCAGGTTTTAGCAATTTTTTCTTGGAATAATTGCTTTTAATTTTCGCAACAGGATGATGCTGAAAGTGCCAGTAATATTTAATTTTAAATCATGTTTAATTATGTTGGAATCTATGATTTTTTTCATTATCCACAATTATCAACATCCCGTCCATCCTCTTTTTTTAAATCTCAAAACAGACATAAAAGGCCGTTTCTTTAACGATGACAACATATTTCCTTCAGTAGATCTTTATCAAAACTTATATAACTTGTCTTTTTTCAAAAGGCCAGGCAACATTTGCGGCTCTGAAGGAGTTTAATTCAAATGGACTGTAGGCAAAATGGCTCTTTAGACTGTAAAAGTTGCAGGCCCCTGAGCTAATGTTACCCCCTTTGGCTGAATTAACTTAAGAGAGATGCTTTTTGAAGTCATCTACCAGCCACTGAAGTTGGTCTGAAAAAAGTTTCTCCCAATCCTCACTATCAGCTGCGAGATGTTTGAGGGGTTTCTTGCAAGAACAGCTTGTTTCAAGTGACCCAACAAAATCTCTATTGTTTCAAAATCTGGGGTTTTCTTAATTTTTCTTCGTTTCTTAATTTGCAGCCAGTTCTTGGTATATTTACTGGCTTGCTGTCACATTAAACTTTCCACTTCTGCTTTAGCTATAATTTTTTACAGATGGTCTCAAATTTTCCTCAAGCAACTTCTGATACAAGGGGGAAAACATGATGGATTCTATGACGGATAACTGGCCAGATCCAGATCTGCACCAAAGCAACCCCAAACCCTGACACTTCCAGTCCATGTTTCACTGCTGAGGTTCTTTTCCTGGAATGCTGCATTTAATTTATGCCCAACATGTCCCCCATTCTTGAGACCAAATAATAAAATTTTATATTAATCTGTCATAGAACCATTATTTTAAAAGTACTGGTCTTTGCATTCTCGCTGGCAAACTTTATACTGGCCTCCATGTTAGAGACTAGAGGTTTTTCCTTGCTCCTGACCAATCAATGATAAACTTATTTAGCTTCTTTCTGATTACACAGACATGCACTTTCAAATATACTATACAATGAGCCTTTTGTAGGTCTTGTGATAATATTTTTGGCTTTTTTAACATCCAGCTGTGTTGAATGTACTTCAATTATGGACACTTTTTTGGAATATTTGACTAAAAGTTATTTTGTGATGTCTTTAAACCTCCTAATCTCCCACCGCTCTTTAAGTCTTACAATGGTGTTCGGCCTAACTTGAACGATCAGGAGCACATCCAACTAAATTTCTGAGGCTTAAACAGGGCAAACCTCACTTAAGATGCCAAGTAATGATGCTCTAATCTCACTTGATGAGATAGGCCTGTTTGGGATTTTTAGCCGTGTTAACTGGGACTACATGTGAATAAATGATTATTATTATTATTTTGCAGAAGCTTTGAAAATTAATTTTTTACTAGTCTTTTTCATATAACTGAAATTTGTTAGTGCTTTTAAAATTGATGTTAAATATCCATATGTCCAAATACAGAAGAAACAGACACACACGTTGAAGAGTGCCCAAAATTTCTGCAAGGTTCTTTTTTGTCTCTCCTTTGCTCCTCTGATTTTGTTCTTTTAATCTTGTTATGCTTTTATCTTCGCAATCCATTTTAATTTATTTGCTTTTAATCTGTAGCGCTTTGTGATTTATAAGATAAGAAATACCTTCATTGTCTAACAGTGGGGAGATTATATAATGTAAAATGCATTTTAAATCAAATGTAATCTTATTTTTATCACATAAACACCCGTAGGTAGAGGTCTCTTCGCTTCTTAACCATATGTTTATTTTGTTTAGACTCAAGGCGACGTCGTCTTTTGTCTTTTGTCTTTTCAACTAAATGTTGGTCTGGTGGTTTATTAATTTAACATTAAATGATCAGCTCGAGCACATCAAAGCATCACACCGGCATCAAAGCTGATTGTTCTTTTTATTCCAGAATGATGATACCATTGTTATTATTTTAGGATGCTTGAAAGTGGACTAAGTTTGAGTCTCAAACTCACCGTCCAGTGAGGTCTAGAGTAGACAATAACGTAACATCTTTGCCTCTGAGAGCAAAGAGCCATTTGTGGCACAACCTCAAGAGATAACTTGACACCCGAGTGTTAGAGCAGGTCATTTAGAAAGTGTGAACAAACAGCCAGTGATGTAGTTTTATTTTCTGGCGAGTTCGGTCTCCTGTCCTGTGCAGTGGCTGTGCATTCCCTCTCTGTGTGCCTGTTTCGATTACCGACCTCATATGATCGTTATTTCCCACCCTTAACCGAGTCTGAGCCACGGTTCAAGCCGTCGACTTCTCATCTCCCGCTCCGACGCACTTCACCCGAGATCGTGTGAGGAGCGTTTTCTGCTCGTGGTGGCGAGGACGACGGCAAATTCACACAAAGAGTTCGTATCTGATTTAGCCTCCTCAAAAGAAGAGGGAAGTGATTTGGTGACCGGGCAGATAACACTTTAAATCCCCACAGGCTGAATAAACTGTGGGAGTAGTGACTGAGAGGTAATCCACTCTCCTGAAGTGCTCCTCAGCAAAGCACTTCAGAAAAAGAATGAAATGGAGGGAAAAAATGAATGCAGGTTCACCGACTGCAGCTGCACAGAGCTTTGAAGGTGACTGTAACCGATACAGATGGAGAGGAATTTGAGGCTGCAGGGTGTGTTTCACATATCTTAATTTCATGAATCAAACATCACTGCATGCCACCTGTAAATCTGCTTCTGTAACAATGGTTTTAGTGTTGTAGGGCATCTGTTTTTCTAATAATCACACATCAAAGTGGATAAACTGACAGAGGTTATGTGTGGAGAACTCGGGAGATGGACGAAAAAGGCCCCTCCATCTCTTTAGCCATAGGCTGCCTTGTGTTTGCAAATTTCTGCTTATTTGTGTGTGTGTGTGTGTGTGTGTGTGTGTGTGTGTGTGTGTGTGTGTGTGTGTGTGTGTGTGTGTGTGTGTGTGTGTGTGTGTGTGTGTGTGTGGGGGGGTGATACAGGGGTGCATGTGTGTGGGATGAAAAGAAAAAGCAAAGACGAAAGGCAAGAGTGCCATCTAGTGTTTGCATGGGTCTATTATGACAAAGCAGGAATCATTGTGTTAAATGGTGGATAAAGAGACAGGATCAAATGAGGGAGAAAGAAATGTGACTTGCACACAGAATGTAGAAAATCTGAGGATACATAAAATGTTCTATTCTACTGATTCCGGCTTTCTTGGACTTAAAGAAGAAAAGAAAATATGTGCACTACCTTGTGCCATACAGATGAATGTGCAGATGCTCGAAACTTGCTTAAAATGGGTGATCCATCACAGCGACGTTTAATCAGACTTATTTTTTTTATCAAAGTCGTGATATATTTGCATGGTACTACAGCTGTGAGCAAAGACTGTTTATCATCTGCCCTGCTCGGTGCATTCAGGGATGCTG
Organism: Fundulus diaphanus; assembly: GCA_037039145.1. NCBI lineage: Eukaryota > Metazoa > Chordata > Actinopteri > Cyprinodontiformes > Fundulidae > Fundulus > Fundulus diaphanus. The sequence goes on from CM073135.1 coordinate 35,637,614, forward strand.
AGTAATGATACTCATGCCTGGATGCCTAAAAGCATCCTTTTTAATGCAATGAAATTTCCATTTTTGTGTGATTTCCCTACATGCCTTCTAAATGGTGTGATGAATCTGTGGCTCATGGACTCTCTGTAAATATCTTTTTATTAAATACAGGGGAGGGGGTGTTTAGGTATGTTTAAAAAGTGCATCAGAAAACCTCAGCTCTGTGTAAAATCCTCAAGCCATCGTTCACTTCTTTATACTTACCTTCCGATAAGTCAGATTTTATTGTAATCTTTTTAGATTGGCCTTGAACAACAGTTCTCCGGGCTTTTTGGAGGACTTTTGAAGGCTTTCTTATCTCATTAGTTTACCAATATTCAGCCAAGCAATCGCAAAATTTTAGAAGAATAATTTAATGTTTGTGGAGATACCTAACTCTGACCTATGGATCATATAGGCATAAAATGCCTCCTAATTTGAAAGTGTGAAACAAAAAAAGCGGTTTTTAAATTGGATCTTTTCCAGGGCTTCCAAAACTATTCGCATCACTTAAACATTTTTCACATTTTGTGTTATTACAACCAAAAACTTCTACTGCTTTGTTGTGGAGGAAAAATAACCTTTTAAACTTTTACGCCTGCACGTTGCTCTTTTGCAAAACATCTGAAGCTGTCAGTTTAGATGGAAGCCGTCTTTAAATCTCAAAACTTTCACTAGGCCACCCTGATGCAAACCATTCCAATGTTTAGGCCTGTTATCCTGCAGGAAGACAAACCTCCACCCCAGTCTCAACTTTTTTAACAGGCCTCCCCTGTATTCAGCTCCATTTGTCTTCTCATTAACTCTGACCAACTTCTCCCTCCCCACAGCATGATGCTGCCACCAACATGTTCCCCTATGTGGATGGTGATGTTCAAGCTGGATTGCACTAGTTAGTTTTCTGATACATAATGTTTTGCATGTTGATCAGAATGTACAGATGGATTTAGCTGAGCTGCTTCTACCAAATGTTTTCTGTTTCCCCCTACATGATTCATGAACAGCTGACTCTGACAACAACAACAAAACAAACATGCAATAACCCAGTAACTGTATAATTTGCCATTTTTCAGTTATCTATTATCCTAGAATTTTTGTGCTGTTCATTTTTATTGTTCATATTGTCATTATGTACATACTGTATACCAAATCCACCTTCCTCATGACACCGGATTTATTAATAATTTATTCTAGCATTCCCATTCGGGTTTACAGATGTGCCAAAAGAAAAACCTTGGGACTGGAGACGTATTGATGAAGAATACTTTGAAAATCTGTGAGAAAGCCAAACTCCTTTGAAAGAAAATACAGTATAAGGAAATTTGTGGTGGTTGACACAGTAGGTACTGTATTTACAGGGTTTATAAATCTATGGATGAAATGTGGTTTTGTCATGTTTCCTGAGGTGTGAAGCACAGCCAGGAGTACAGGAGAAACATGATGAATTTTAATTTTAACAAAGAACAACAAGGTATGAAGAGGACAAGAAGAAGAAGAATTGGGTAGGATGAAACCAGCAGGGAACAATGTAAACCAGGGAGCTTATATATAGAGGAGAAGTGATCAGTGACATAGGACCCTGGTGAGTCTAATTAGGGAAATGTTAAACAGCTGTCAGAGAGTACTGAGCTGAAGGAACTGATGGGAAGCAGACTAAATAACACAGATAACACAAAGGGAGTTGAACTTAGATTTAAAAGGATTTTTACAGATCTCTTATGTCACTTTCAGGGACAAACCCTACAAGTAACATAAGAGAAAAAAATGCAAGGAAAGAAACACTAAGTAAGAAACTAAACACAAGGGAATTAACTGAACATAGAAAGCCATAAATAATGGTAAACAACACAAAATGGATTAAACACAATCTTAACTGGAAACCAAAACTCGGAGATCATGACATGTTTGGAAAAATAACCAAGACCAGCTCTAACATATGATCTGTATAGACTAAACATGAGAGAACCTGTCACATCCACACAGCTGTGTACAGGCTGGTGCGTGTTTCCTTCTCACCTCTTTTCTGCCAGCAGTGACTGGCCAGTGTGGGGCCCCAGCTGTTGCTCATGAGAAATAATCAGGAGGAGCTTAAAAGGAGCAGAATACTAAGGGAGGGATGCCAGGTTGTTAGCTCTACCAGCATGATAATCAGGCCTGCGTTCTCAACCGTTCATTACCCTTGTCATGCAAGTTCTTATCGGAATCTTTTTCTCCCTCACCAGGATCCTGCCCAGGCTCAAGCTCGAGTTCTTTTACTCTGGTGATCGGCTCCAAGGTTATTCAATGGGATGACCTTGTTGGTTATTAAATAACAGTTGTTAGTCTCAGTTGTTTCTCTCTCCTCTACTCGTGGAAATAACCTAAGCTCAGCAACCTACCTCCCCCTCTCCTTCTTTTCCACCCTCCTATGCCCACCGCTCCACCGAACGCTCCTTCCTGGAAACAAGAAAGTGACATTCCATATCAACAAGCAAAGATGTCAAACAACAAAGTACAAACACTCGTTTACCTTACTTAAGTAGAAATTTTGGTTATCTATACTTTACTGGAGTAATTATTTTTAGCCAACTTTTTACTTCTATTCCTTACATTTTCATGCAACTATCTGTACTTTCTAATATTTACATTTTAAAATTAGCCTCATTACTTTAATCCTATTTCAGCTTGTTTTTGTTCCAGCTTATCATTGTTCAAAAATAAATAAATAAATAAAAACTATCCAGATAATTTGTGTCGCCCCGACAAATTGAATTGGATTGTGGTCGGAGGCAATACTGCACCAAGTTGCTCTTTGCTAACCGCCCCCAAAACTTAAACTTAAGAATAAAATCAAACAAGAAGAACATTGCAGATGTATGTAGCTTAGCATTAAGATGCCTGTAGCAGAGACTAGACTGAGATTGAGCGAAATGTGCTGACCAAACACCAATGAGGAAGTTGGTAGCCAAGTAGAGCAAACTCTTGAACATCCCTGGCTGTATCTGCCATTAGCTATAGAATCGAGCACATTACATATCAAGACGTTTTAGATAAAGATAATTAGTTATTTGATTAATCATTAATTTTGACAGTACTGTCTGCTGTATTTACACACACAACCATACTATTTGTTACTAAGCTACTTTGGATGTACATTTACATTTCAATAAAGGTTATTAATAACATGCTCCTGCTCCTGTTTTACCTTTTTGTACCCTTAAAGTACTTATAGACAACCAGCTATCATGTCTCTGTGAAACACGTGTTTATGATCAGTGGTACAGATATATGGTTCTTTATTTAATATAGTTGCTTTGTACTAAAATGCATTCATTTGCATTGGGCATATATCCACGTAAAACAGGTACCCTATCCCAAATTCTTCAACGTCCCAAATTCTTCAACATTAATATAACATTATAGTAATATAATGTTATAGTAACATTATAGTTATAATGGCCTTTAGAAATATGTATTTTTGGGGAGGTGGGATAGTGCACTATAGGCCCCTGTGGTTCGGCCGGTCTAAGCTTTTGTCCTTAATGTTGTTGTTTTTTTCTACATTGTTCTGCAAACAAAACTTATTCTACTTTACTTTTATACTTTAAGTTGTTTTGAAACTGTTACTTTTTTACTTTTAGTTGAGTAAAAAGCTCGAATTGATACTTCAACTTCTACAGAAGTGTTTTTAAACCGTAGTATCTATACTTCTACCTGTGAAATAAATGAATACTTTCGACACCTCAGCCCACAAGCCACCAAACATCACCGCCTTGCAATTTCCGTATCTGTGGATTCATCGCCACTCCCAGGAAACTCCTATTCTATCACAAAAGTAAGGCAACAAGCTTCTCTTTTCAATATTCTTCCATTTTCAGCTATTCAAACCATTAACCACTACGCCTCTTCCTCTGCGACCAGACAGATCCCTACCCAGAATCCAGACCTCCACATTCTAATTTCGATATATCTGTTAAACAGCTATTCATTGTCCATAATTGTTGCCAGCTCCAGAGGAATTTTTTTAAACAGACATGACAGGAAAATTTCTTATTTCTGGTCCTCTGTTTAAAAATATTCTGTGCATACATCGGTGTGCGTCCGTGGAGATGGGCGTACGTATGCCCTGAACTAAAATTTAATAGAGTAGTTTACTTTTGTCCGTCTGCTGGTTTGGTAGTACTCAGACTTTTAAACAGTTGAATCTGGTCAAAACAAAATGAGTATAAATGAAGCGACTGTTTTCACTTCCCCTACTCCTCCTCCTCTGGATGTTTCAGACACAGCACCTGAACCTGGGATCCTAAGTCCTCCTCCTACCCAGCAACGCAAGGTAGGAGGAGAGCAAAGCTAGCTTATCTGCCTACTTTTATTTTGTGGCATTAAAATAAGATTTCAATGGCTTTTAGAGATTTGAGGTTTTCCTGGATAGTTTTCTCAAGTTGAACTAATAGTTAGGTGCTGTTGTTAAGTCAAGTTTTTTTCCAACTCTGACTGATTTCTAAAGCAAAGCCTTATCTCTTTATTTAGGGATTTCAAGCAGGTTGCACAACTCATTTGGACTTTTGCTACTCTATATATGTCGGGCTAGATCAATCATCCGTCTGCAAATAGTTCACAAGGTCTTTTAACTGGTACAAGGAAGTGTGAACACACAACTCCAGTTTTAAAATCTCTTCATTGGCTTCCTGTCCATCATCACACGGATTTTAAAATTTTATTGCTCGCTTTTAAAGTTTTAAATGGCCTAGCCCCATCTTATCTATGTGATCTCCTCAAGCAGCCAGTTTCCGAGATCAAAGCCAAAGCCGTGGCTGCCTCCAGACTGTGGGAAACCCCACCTCTACATGTCCGCACCGCTCAGAGCGCAGAACCATTTAAATGTCTTTTAAAATCTCATCTCTTTTTCCTGGCCTTTGACTGATTCAGTACGAAATGCTAAAGAGAAATCTTAATTCTGTGTTTTATTTATACTTGTTACAGATTTATCCCATTTGCTACGTTATGATTGTTGGTGTAGCTTTTAGGCATTTTTGTCAGCCCTCGTTTGTAAGTGTGCCATAAAAATAAATTTGGCATTGACTAAGAAGGGAGGATTCTTAAAAATTTCATCCCAAAAATCCAGACTATTTCGTACTAGACTTTTTTTTGTTAAATGTAGTAGCAATTAACCTGCCTGAATAGCAGTCAGTTCTTAGGTTTCACAAATACTAAAACAACACAATGCTAAAATTTGCTTTAAAATTTTAGCGTGGGGTTCATTTGACTGTGTTATGGCATCTGACATACTTAGATCAGCTGTTTTAAAATGTTTAAACTCTTGCATTGGCCGAATAAGGAATGGAGTATCCTTAACTAAATGCTAAATCTTTAAACAACAGTTGAATTTGTTAAATAAGTATTTCTTTTGCGCTTTGCTGTTTACACCCACTTAAATAACCAAACATCCAGTTCAATTTGTTTTAAGTTAAAGTTGACAGGTAATGAAAACACAAGTAATAAAATGTTTTTTTTCTCAAAAAAAAAATCTAACAACTGACGGCTAAAGCTTCTCATTTTTTAATAATCAATGTGAAAACCACTGTATTTTAAGCATGATTACATTTTTCCTTTAGAAAAGGTAACAGGAAAATACAAACATCTGGAAAATCAAACATTCTCCTCTCTTGTTTTGTCCGGATTAGTAAAATTAAAATAGTGAATTCCACTGATTTTTCCAAACCTGTCAAGACTTTCTGGGAACCTTTAGAGAAGGTTGAGTGGGCCAGAATCCGGAAAACCCTGCAAAACCTTAAGACCGAGACACACCACTTGCATCCAAACCTTTACGCTCCGAACAGATTTTCTTTCTGACATACCGACTGCATAGAGGATCCATTTACAGACCACTGGACCCGCAAGATTCAGTATTCGCATGAGAGAATGTGCTGGAAAATCGGCCAGCATAAACAAGTCGGGCAGTAAATTGAAATCTGCAATTGCTGCAGCTTTCCATTTACTGCCATTTACCTCCATATGTCTTGAGCTGTGTGTTTTCGTTACGAACCTATGTGGGGACAAAACTGGCTGAAAAATTTTGTAAAGTTTACGGTTCAGAGATTTTATTTTGTATTTTCCCCAAAGCAGATGTGTTTTACTTTACCAAAGAGCCTCTCTTCCTGTCTGATTTATGACTTTCCTGTCAAATTGCTGCGCAGCTCCAACCAACATAGACCAGGAGTCTACCTTGGTTAGAACTGTTATGCCGACACAGATACACAGAAGCGGTCTGCCCAGCCCAATTCACTTCAACCATATGTAATTGCTACATCCTCATATGATCAGTTTTTTGTCGCCGGATCAGACGCCAGTTCAGATCCGGTGTGTCTCAGCCTTTACAGTGACTAAGTATGAGTGTAATGAGATGACCAAACTCAAACCTTCTCAATCTACTAAAGAAGGGATGGTGAACGTGCATCTCCTGAGCCACATGTGGCTCTTCTATCTGTCCTGTGTGTTTTGCAGCGACTTGAATGATCTGTCATTAATGCGGCAACTGCAGTTTGTGGGTCATTTTATGTAGAAAATAAGATTAATTTAGAAAATTATTAACTTCCACCTGCGTTTCACTTCTTTGTCCAGTGAGGGTGCATCTACTGATTCAGCCATCTTTATTGCAGCTATAGCAACCGATCCACTAGGGGAGCAAAGTTAAACCAGAAAGTTCTATCAAATCAAAACACAAGTCGTTTTCCCTTGGTGACGCAGCACACACGCAAACGCCAAAACCCCGCCACACAAAAAACATTATAATTAAAAAAGACATCTGCAGCCTCAACTTCTCGTCTACTGAGATCTACCCATCTATTTTAAAGCTAATTTTGCCAGATCGAGTCACAATTAAGGTCAAGTAATGTTGGTTTCTCATTAATAATACGATTATTTTAATACTTGTGTGGAAGAAAGTATCCAGATGACAGCCAGGAGCATGGGGGCACAGCTGGGCTTCAGTGGAGAAAGAGGGCACTGCCCTATGTGATCCTGAGGACATTTTGTGGCTTCAGCTGAAATAAAAATGTAAAAAGGTTCAGGTTGCTGTTACAAGGCATATGTGTTATAAAAAAAAAAAAGCTTTGACATTTATGTTGTTGTGCAGCTTTATGCGATGCCGCTGAATTTTATTCTAGCTCTTGATGCAGAACTGGTTGGCAATCCCTGTAAGTCTGGATATTCATTTGTTTTGTTTTTTAATGTTTTTGTGGCACTGTGTGGCCTTTATTTGTTAGTAGCTAGACATGAACAAGGCTAGAGAGGAGAAAATAAGCACTAAATGTCCCAGGGCCAGGAATCAAACTCAGGACAGCTGTGTCAAGAACTGTAGCTCCCATATATGGTGCACCTGCTTTACCACTGATCCATTTGGCATACCTGGATATTCCATCTACAACAGTCCAGAAGCATGCTGCTTCAAATAGGATTTGCTTACTTAAGTTTGCTATTTTATTTAGCAAAGATCAATAATTTTACAGGTCAGTATAGCATCTTTGCACGAATCCTTTAGCAGTGAGTCAAAAAGTCATTCCGAAAACCTCAACAAAATGTCTTAACAAGCTGTGCGACATGGAAGGTCATGTTGGAGATGAAAACAAAATCATTTGCATGAAGCAGAAGAACTTCTTCAGGTCAAGAACACTCTCCCATACGTAGGCGTGCATGCTGCCATGTTAATGATAACAGAGGAATTCATGGCCAGATTTGCTATATGATGCAAACCTAATGAAATAAAATATGAGCTCCATCAAAATAGACGATCTTGGCGCAGAAAGAGAAACATCTGATCTGATAGCCCAAAGCATCAGCTTATGCATCAGACTTCATAATGCTTCTCTTATTACATGGTCATAAACTGCAGCTATCGGCACAAATATGGACTGAGTCAGACAAATGGGTGTCAATGGATGCAAAACCTCAGGCTTCATCTTCTGCTATAATGATTTTGTTTTATTTCATGAGTATCAATGCAAAACAATTCTGTGCTGATGCAATCCAAGTCAAACCAAAGGCCAGACTTGGCACTTTAAAGTCGTTTTTATTATTTTATTTAAAAATGTGCAGAGCCCCCCAAGCCTGACGACTTACAAATGGCTTCATCTGGACTGATATGTGAAAACTAATGGTGCGCCTGTGTATCGTCATTCAGCTGAGAGCTATGGAGATCAAACTGCCTGGCATCGCATCAACGGGGAGCTTCGGATGTCACTAAAAGAAACAAAGAGGGCCATGAAAGGAGGTAAATGCAAACAAAAAAGATGAACGGGAGATCAATTAATTAGAAATTATCTGCTGAATTATAAACTTTGTGTTTTAGTACAGGGGATCTTTAAAGTGTATATAACCCTAATAAACAAAGGATTAAAAAAAATGCATTTCTTTTGAACAGTCAATGTGAAATGTGTGCAGTACAACTCAACTGATAAAGAAAATTTTTGAAAATTAAATTATGTGCAATAGCTGGTTGCCCTATGGTGGCCTGGCAATCTCCTCAGGGTGCAACCTGACTCTGGGTTTTATTTTTGACCATTCTTCTGTCTAACAAGCTGAAGGATGTGAAAAGTTGTTGAAAAATTAGGACTCCCTTTGTGTTTTTCTATTTGGACATATGCTTTCTATAACTTTCAATACTAAAAACAATGTAAGTTACTTCAATACATTTCTTTTAAATACATGTGTCATTTTTCTATGAAAACAAATTTAAGAAAAGTGATTTTTGGTGAGGAATAAATTAGGACACCCCTGCATTTACTCCCATTGGAATGGCTAAAATCATATTGCATCAGATACACATGATTAGAACGTGTTTATTCAGCATTTTCCAGGAGGTTTAGGCTGTTTCAATCTCAGACATCTAATTTTGTTGCCTCTTAACTGTTGAAGGGAGACTGAAGATTATGCTGAGATTGAAAGAGGTTTCTGAAAAAGATTGTAGCAGCCTTTTGAATGGCTGATACAGTGTAATCAGCCGCTGTACAGAAAATAGTCTGTGTGAAGGTCATTTATTACAACTGACAACATACAAGACCTGGCTGTGCAAAAAAGTTCATCCTCTGAGCAAGATGTTAATATAAGTCTCCAAATTGCCTAAAATGCAATCACAGAGCCTACAGCAAGCTCCTGTTACTGTTGATGTGAAAATGCATGCCTATCTAATCAAAAAGAGACTGCACAAGTAAGCAAGGAGAAAACATTTGCTATCAAGAAAACCATGAGGGCAAAACCTCTGTTTGAGTTTTACTATGAAATTAAAGAGAATGAAATAAAAATAGAATGTGTGGTTATCAAAGGATGAATACTTTGTGTTGTACCTAACATTTCCAATTATAAGACCTCAACCAGTCTGTAAATAATTTTGCCCTAATTAAAAATAAAAGGTTTCCATTTGTGTCATCCATCTGTACTGGTGGACCAAGTCTTTCTTTAAATGCAGTTGGGGGGGGGGGGAGGTTAAAATCAGTCCAGGGGCTACAAATGGCCCCCGGGCCGCACTTTGGCCATGCCTGCAATACAGGAAAAGGACCGTATACCAACTAGAGAGTACAGAGGTGGACGTGCCATGGTTTGGAGATGCTTCGGTGCAGCAGGACCTGGCCAGCTCACTATCATCAAGTGTAATATAAAGTCCACTGTGTGGCAGACAGTGCCTGAGGAACATGAGAGACCAAATGTAAACAAATAAAATAAAGCTGAAAAATTGGACCTTTTGACATGACAATGACCCAAAACATAAGAATAAATCTTTCAAGGGCTGCCTTATAGCTAATAAATGGAAAGTCCTGGGCTCAGACACAGCCCAGATAGTGATCTAATTGAGACTTGGAACGGTGCTGTAAACCCGATGCAATAAACCCCCCAAACATCTCTGAACCAGAGGAATGGCGTTAACTTTCCTCAGGCCGATGTCTCAGATGAGAAGCATCTCACTGAGGTTATTTCACAAGACCAGCTATTAGGGGGCCGTGTGTGCCGTTTAAATGTTTTTCTATTCCAGAGATAGACAACTTAGTTTTCTCACTTGAGAAAACTAAGTTTCTCTGAATCAACCTTGGCAGATGAGAGCTTCACAAAGTCTAGAAAGCAGCAGCAGAAAAATCAGGTAAATACTCAGCTGATATTGTTGAAGTCTGGTGTTTATCCTGTTTCGTGGGCATTTTCAAAGGCTTTCCGAGGCATTCAAATGGGAGCTGCCCGATTCGGTTCTGCTCTGTTAGCTGCTGAACTAGTGGATCACTTGAAGGTCAAGTGCCTGGCCCAGAGGCACTTCAGCAGCAGCTGAGAGGGCAAAGACCTCGATCATATTCTCCATTTTACAAGAAAATCCACATGCTTTAGCCACTGCGGCCTTTCATTTCCCTGCTAGTGGGGCCACTGAAGCCTGACTAACATGAAAATATTACACGCATCACGAACATAATACTACCACAGGACAGCAAGGGCCTTCAGGCTAGAGAAGCAGTTTGGTTTTGAGCCCTTTGTCAAACTTTTTTTCAGTGCTGAAAAGCCCTTGAGCAAGGCCACTTGACCCTCTACCTGCTTCTATATTTGTAGCAGTGTTTGATTTGGGCCTATGTGTGCATTCCTATTTGCTTCCTACCACAGCCCATGCTCTTTTCTCCTTAATAGGGTAAAATGCAGAGGTCAAATTTTCTGTTTGCACGAAACATTTTCTAAAAAGTTTAATAATTATCTACCAAATGTCCCAAACCTGTTAAAGAACTGTGCCCGTGTAACACTTTATTATTACATAGTATATTGGAGTCACTGAGCAGAAGTTTTCAACCAAGAGAGGGAAAACAATTCATGTGTTATAATGGCCTAGTCAAAGTCCAGATGTAAAGCTGCAGCTCACAGATGCTCTCATTTCAATTTTAAAGATCGACACCCTGAAAACTAAGGACATTTTAACTGACTTTAGGAAGTAATCGCCCCATCCTGTAGTAATTGTGGGAAACGGGGCTGCGATGAACAGGCGGATGGTTATAAGTATTTGGGCGTTGTTCTTCACAATGCTCTGTCCTTAGAGTCACGTTTTGCTATAACACCAAAAGAGTCCACTGTACTTTTTAAGAAAATTGAGAGTTTTTGATGTTTCATCTCAAATGATGAAAGTTTTCAATTCAATTCAATTTTATTTATATAGCACCAATTCATGAAACATGTCATCTTAAGGCACTTTACAAAGTCAAGTTCAATCATATTATACAGATTATATTAAGTTTTATTAACTCTGTTGTGATGTTTTTGGTTTTAATCATTGCTTGGTATGGTAATGTGTCTCTGATCAATAGAACAAGGTGGCTTGGGCAAATTTATAGCAGGCGGGCGCTGAGGAAGGCCTCTTCTGTCATTCTCTCTTTAGAGAGTTCCAGCTGCTTGCCTCAGATTGTCGGCATAAAATGCCTGCAGTGAAGACCAAGAGACATAAAGACTCTTTTATACCTGCTGCTGTTGTTGTGCTTAAAATCATAACACCAAACGTGTTGTTGCCAAAACTATTACACAGTGCACTTTGTTGATGCTGACAGATAAAACTTGGGCTGTTCTGTGTTTTGTTTTGTTTTCTTAGTTGGGTTTTTTTTGTTTTTTATTTTATATAAAGCAATGCATGTGTTGTTTGATGAGTGGACATCCTGCAAATCAGTTTGCCGTTGGGGACAATTAATTTACCAATAATGCATTAAAGAGATCTGCAGCGCTAGTTAAATTGAAATATGGTTCCACAAAGTTTTGACGATAAACAGGGCTTAAAAGAGGCCGAATATAAATGTTCACCACACTTCTGGGTGTTTTATTTTCAGAACATTTTGAAAAAATAAAAAAAAACAGGTATATTTCCTTCCAACCATTTTACTTGGAAAACATGAGAGGGCATGCCATTCAAGCGAGACCGATATATATGAATATGTGGACTAGAAAATACCTGTTTTCCTGAACTTGCCAATATGTCGAGTCCGGCCAATTTTTAAAACTGAAACTGTGGCAAACAAGGCAGCTGGTGTCATGATCCCAGCGTGTGAGTTGTTTGAGATATTTTCTGAACAGAGGATCTCTGCTGGAGGGCGTAGCTCTCTGCTGCATTCTGCGTACCTGTCTGATATCTCCTCATCTGGCTGCTGGGATTTAAGGAGCTGCTGGATGACCAGAGTCAGCCTGATAAGCCGCAGTTCCACTCACCCAACTCGGTTCTGTCGGCCCAGCTCAGCTCCTTCCTACTCAGTTTATCTTTGCGCGGTTTGTGTTTCGACTGAGCTAGAAACGCCTTCCAGGGGTTGGCTTTAGTCCTGTTTGCAACATTGACACTTTAAAGAAATATGCGAGAAATGATAAACGATAAGAAATAGATCATTATAAATAAAAACATATATAAAAGAACAAAAAATAGAAATACTGTATGTATAATTGTATTATGCAAGATTGTCTTGGATATCTTTTAAGGAGAAAGTAGCCTAATCCACTGGGATAAATATCTGGATAAAATATCATCTTAAACTAACAATGAAATGGTGGATGGATGGACACTTGAGAGAAAAAAAACTTAACAGCTTTCAGTGAGTGTAAAATGAGAGATAGCCTTGATTAATCAGTGGATCTGATAGAAAGCTGAAGTGTCCTTTCTCTTTTCTTTTCTTTCCCTCAGGCGTGATTCATGGTTTGTAAATAGTAAAATTATATTTTGGTTTGACCCACTCTGTTCATAGAGGTCGTTATCATTAATTGTCATCGCAGTTTTTCTGGACTTCCTCTGAGAAAAACCTTCTCATTTCTTCTCGGCCAATCACTGAAAAGCAGTGCGTTCACTCCAAACTGCGCTCGACACCGCTCGGTTTGATCCTACTGTTGAGCAAGGCCGAAGAAACCCGGGCTGGGTCAGAAAAAACTGCTCCAGAAAGCGGGCGTAGCCGAGTGGTGAGTGGCCAAACCTAGCCAGTCGAACTGGGGCTATAGGGTCAGCCCAAGGATCTCCTCGTTAAAACTCTTCAGTATTTACTTTTTTATTCTGGAAGTTGAATCATGTTTAAGTATTTACATTATCTAGATCTCCCTGTGCCCAAAGCCTTTTAGGTTTATTTCCTTACCAAACCTGAAACTCTCCAGCAAATGACAGTCTTCTCCCCGAAAACCTATCCATGGTTGACCACTTTCCAAACGTCTCATCAGTCTCTGTGAAGATCTCCAACCTTCATCTGTTCCATTTTATGGGTATTCCCTCTGAAACGTTTATCCTTGCCGCAACACCCCCATGATCTCCTTCCTGCTCACTTGGAAACAGCAAGCCATTCAGTTACTTTGCTGATTTTTTTTTTTTTTTACCTGGTCTTGCTTAGCTCCACCGCTTCATCTAACTGCTCCTTTCTTCCTCTGGACGCTGCTGAATCACAAACAGAAGCTTTCCTTGTTTTAACATTTTTCTCACTCCGCATAGCAAACAAGCGTTTATTTGGATATGCTTCCCAAGTCCGGAGTTTGACTCTGCGTGTGGGTCATGACAGGAGGAGCAAAGTTGATCTTTCCACCAATTTACAGCAAGGAGGTAAAAATCAAAAATCTCCAAGGCACACTTGTGGAGAACTGCGAGCAAAGAGATGCACCTTGGGTTCATTTGTTCGCCACAGAAATAGATTTTAAGGGTTTTACTTACATCTTTACCAATAACAGAGAAATGCACTCTTTTACCATTTCCTCTGGCTATTTTCTACACTTAGAGGACAAATCACTAAATAAAAAGCATTACACCTTTTGTAGATTTGATGTTCCTTTCGGACTTCTCTGAAAGCTGCGTGTAGCTCTCCTTACTCATCCTCCTCATATAGATCAGTTCCAGTTTTCAAAATGGTGACGTTCCAGGCACTCCTGCTGTTGGTGTTTTTGAAACATCAGCTCATAAATATGCAGATAGCTTTTCCTCTTGAAAATGGAATTAAGTCTTCTGCGTCTGTCTGTGTGTGTGTGTGTGTGTGTGTGTGTGTGTGTGTGTGTGTGTGTGTGTGTGTGTGTGTGTGTGTGTGTGTGTGTGTGTGTGTGTGTGTGTGTGTGTGTGTGTGTGTGTGTGTGCGTCTTTTTCTGAAATGAGAAAAGGGTCATCCGCTGTGCTTGCGTTGGCCGTGCCTCTCCCCACAGAGTCCTAACAAGCACACATCCGGTGACTCTCCCTCACTCAAACACCCTCCGCCAGCGTGGCCTTTTCCCGCTCACCACACTGGCTGCAGACAGCAACGTGCCCCGGACTGATAAACTTTATCAACCGACACACCTGAGCATGCCCACAATCGCAACGCGTGCGCTCAGCTCCACCAAAGCATGCTGGTTTCTTTGCTCTTGCCTGACACCTGCCTCTGCTGTGCACGCATGTGTGTCTGCACACGTGTTGGTGTGGAAACCGTGTAAATGGTTTTAAAGGGACCGGAGGAGACAACAATACGCTCCTGGCTTGAGTAAACGACGCACGCCGCTGCACACTCACCAGGATCGCGAACATTCAGGAGGCACATAAATGTCTGAAGTCACATTTGTGAGGCCCACACACACAAAGGGGGAAGTCTGGTAACCTTTGCACACCTTTGTGTGCCTTATCGCTGTGATATTAAGAGCAAAAATCCAGACACAGGCACTCACTTGATCTCTCTGTTTGATTTGAGACTGCCTGAATGTAGGTGTAAAACCTCTGGTCTGCTGTGATATCTCAGCTTGTGGTGGCAGAGAGGCGAAAGATTTTAGTTTAAAACAGGGGTTCGCAAACTTAGGCCCTTGGGCATATTCGACCAGCTTCATCCAGAGGAACACTTTTTATATATTTTTTAAAGGGGACCTATGCAAAATCCACTTTTTCAGCCCTTAAATACGTTTTGTTGTGTACTTGGAGCCTCTAGGAGAGCAGAAAATGTGAATGTTGTCTGATTGTGTCATATCTTTTAAGCTACTCAGTTTTTTCCATTTCCTATTGCATTTTTTTTTAAACAATTGCTTCAATGTATTTATTGCGGAGCTGCTAAACAAGGTCATGGACTTCCAGCTTACCGATTTTACAAATACGACATTTGTTTTTTTGTGGTCCAAACTCAAGAAGCCCGAAGCTACAAGTGACAAAATGTTCGTTTGGTGCATTAACCAGCGCACAATTCATTCCACCGTCCCCCAGCCTACGACAAAAATGGGGGCGGAGTGGTGAAGGGCCTCATTTGCATTTAAAGAGACAAGACCAAAACGAGTTGCTCTCAGTCGAACCTCAGAACAGGGGTAAACGAGGAGCTGTGGGGAAATAATACCAAGGAATTCAGATCAAAGCGTTGCAGTTTCACTTTAGATAGACCACAACTGAATGATTCAAATGTGAAAAGGAAGGCATTAAAAAGCAGGAGACGTCACCTTTAAGGCGAGATGTGAGGTAGACAAATTAAAATCTGCCTAAGATTGAAATCTTATGTACAACACAAAGCATTTTCCTTTTAAAAAACTGAGATTTACAGAAACTGTTGGGTCCTTTAAATGCAGACATTTTGCTTACTACAGCTTTTGGTCACAGAATGTGAATAATGAACTGCTTGCCCTTTGAAGAGTGAGATTGAAGACTAGACTTAGATGGGATATAAATTCTACATTAAACTTTCCCTTTGATATCTGGTTTGTAATATATTTTTATTTGATGCAATGCTTTTATGTTTATGCTGTGTTATTATTATTCTTTTCTTTGATGTAAAGCACTTTTAATTGTCTTCTGTATGAATTGTACTAAATAAATAAACTTGCTTTGCCTTTCATTAACCACATAAATTTCACAGTTAATACTGTGGTACCACAGGCATCCAGTGACTTGTACACCCGGGGACCCATATGCTGATATTTTTGCTGAGAATAGAGTCAAACGAATTACAGAACCAGAAAACAAAACAATTTAGAAAACATTTTACCATCAAAGAGTCAAGCCATTTTGTGCCACTTGTTTAAACATCCAAAACGTTTCTTGTTATCGATCTAAAATGATTCAGGCTTAATATAAAATTACTATTGCAAAATCTCATACATTACCACATTGACATTTCCAGTTTTTAAAAAAACATTCCAGACATTTCGGTACAAACTTAGTCATGAAATCATGAATCAATTGTGCGCTGGATTATCCAAGTTTAATCACAGATATTTCGAACCATAGTTTATAATGAGGGATACCTTTATTATGTTTGTAAAAACTAAAAATAGGGGTTTTAATGCTTTGCGCTACACTTTGATATATATATTACTCAATTTCAGACTATATTTTTCCCAATTTTCATTCAGATATTGTGAATATAGTTTGTTATTGAGCAGTTAAAAGTAATTGGCTTCACATTAAGATATTTTTGTTTGTTTTTTTAATCATTTATACCTATGAGTATCTTCAAATTCAAAGTGTTTGCAATAAGTTGGCAATAAGTTTGGACTCTAGTTTAAAGAAACTGTAGTTTTCAAAATGTAGAAAACCTTTGTTTGGAACAACGGACTCAACACACTTTAACGCCTCAGTTCATTTTCTCAAACTTCTCCTTTAGTATTTCCACAAACTAAAGCATTTTTGCTGGTTTCCTCCCTCCACTAATGGTTTAACATGTTCTGCCTGTTTTGTGATCAGCAGCAACTTTCAGACGAGAGACTCGCACATCATTGGTGCTTCACAACAATGCAGTCAGCCAAGAAGGAACCTGGAGACAATTGTGGACAAAACAGATGATGATATCTACTTCTCAGCATTTTATACCAAGAGGACAGCTTTCTCTGTGCGAAACATGATGATGGCAGTATTATAATTTGCGCTTTTTATCCTGGCGAGTCTTGCAGTTTGCCATTTGTTATGGAAAAATACATTTAACATTTCATTTCATTTCATTTGTGAATAAAACAAGCTGGACGAATCTAAAAGCAAATCAGATAAGCCCAGCAGCTCACATATTCTGTGAAAAAATGTAAAGAAATTAAAATTAATCTTTTGAAATTCTGAATTTGTATTTATTAATTTAAATTTTGACAATTTTTGGAAGACAATTTTTCCATGACTAGTTGAAAACAGCTAAAGGTACAAAAAAAAACCCTCCAAAAAAGTAATTTATGTAAATTAATCTTGCACAAGTTTTATTTTCTGAATTGAGGATAAATTATTGTAATAAAAATATTAAGCCCTCAAAGTTCTCAGCAATCAGAATAAACATCTTCCAAACCTTTGGATGGGAAAAAAAAATTGAAAAAGTACCGCATTGGGACTCGCTAACTTTTATTTTAGTTTGAAACGTTGTGACGATGGGCGCCAGTCACTCAGCTTTTGTCACTCTGTCGCCCTCCCTGTCAGTCACTCTGTCACTGTCAGCTGGGTGGCTGGCTCTGCATGGAGGGAAACCCGGCATCAATCAGGCTCCGTCAGCAGGAGCTCCAGCCATTACTTTAAAGGATAATGACATCAGAGTCTGGTGGCCTGTGGGTTAGCAGACCAAGACGCAAATCAATGGTGATTTATTTTTCAGAAGTACCCCCATTAACATCTCCCACTGCTCATCCAGCTGCATGATCAAATGTTTGAGTTCATAAAACCAGTTTTGTGTTGTTGTTTTTTTCCGGATCTAAACTACATGCATGTTTCAAGAGCAAGAATGATCTTGATGACAGGGTTTCTACACATTTCATTTAGAAATTGTTTACTGAGAGTTGCATATCTTTACAAAGTGTGAATGAAAAACGTTGTCCATGAATTTATACCAGATGATTTACAGTGGATGGATGGATGGATGGATGGATGGATGGATGGATGGATGGATGGATGGATGGATGGATGGATGGATGGATGGATGGATGGATGGATGGATGGATGGATGGATGGAAAAATAAACATTTTTGATGCTGCATTGTCTTTTCCCATTCATATCTGAAAACATTTCCAGACTTCCCCAGACTGCGTAGGAGCTCTGGGACGGCTTCTAAACACTTGAAATGCAAACACAGGCAACACTCTGGACTGTTAAAAGGCAATACGAGTGTGTATTGTGTATTGCAATATGCGTGGTCTTATTAAAATAAACACTGGGTACCAGCTGAATGCACATTTCTTGGGTTGGATTGTGTTTATTTCAGATTTCTGCGGCACTAAGGGGCCACCGTGATGCCAAGTTGGAATCTAGCACAGTCAAAGAAACAAATGAACAAAGAAAACTCCTGCACGTTTGCACACAAACACCTCCCAATAACCCCCCCCCCCCCCCCCCCCCACACACACCCTTCCTGCTTGAACTGCAGTGCCATAGTGACCCTGACTGGTGAGTAACCCAAAGTGCATCTCGACAGCTGTGCATGTCTCTGAATGCTCCTGCATGTGTGCGCGCTGTAATTACTTGAGAAGATAAATCTTGTTAATGAAACAGACGGAAGGAAGAGAGCTCCAGAGGGGAGCAGGAGTAAGAAGGCGGAAGACGGGGGGAGAATGAAGGAGGGGAGTAGAGAGAAAGCAGCAGAGAAAACAAGAATAAAAGAGAAGATGATAAAAGAAAACCAGGACGACAAACAAAATAAAGGAACGGAGGGACAGCTCTGAGGGGAATACAGTGAGGTGTAAAAAGTTGACAATCGTGTTTCCCTTTTGCGGCCCCACAAATCGGTACAGAGAGAGCGATGGCGTGAGAATGAGAACGACAACGACAGGTTGAGAGAAAAATTGAAAGAGAATGAGCTCAGACACCGAGGGAAGGAGAAGACAAATAGACAAACAAAGCCTGGATGTGGTCACATTTTCTTAAGAAAATATGCCTGAGTGGGCCTGCCAAGTTTAAAGTGTCAGAGTGGACCTGCTCATGAATAATAATGCAAAGTGAAAGGAGCAGCCAGCTAATCGAAGGACACAGAGCGAGTGCAGAAAATCTGCAAGACGTGAAAGGTAGGATAACCTGGGAGGAGCAGAAAAAGGGGTTTTGCACGTGGTTTGGAGAGAAAAGGGAGCATGAGTGAGTCAAAAAAGGAGCAACTTTACAAAAGCAATGTTTCCTGGAGGGGAAAACTTGGTTAATTTATGAGGTAGATTAGACAAAACAGCTAATACCCCTGGTAAGTAGGACCACCTTCCTCTGCTGTTACAGCTGCACAGGTTTTTAGACATGTTTCTACCAGCTATGCACATCCAGAGATGCTCCAACTCAAGAAATAACTATGTAGCAACAGGGATGGAAAACAGAGCACGGACACAGGACGACGCAACACAGGAAGAACAAAAACCCGGAGCTTAAATACAGCGGGGAAACAATTATGCAGGTGGGACAGATTAAATAATTAACTCAAACATTCAAACGTCATGACAATTTCTGCATCCCGGCTTGTCATAAGTGCAAACGGGGCTTTCCCCTTCTAGCAGATGTCCTGTTGACAGATTTCCTCACCTGAGCCATGGATCACTGCAGCTCCACAGAAGTTATCCATGTGTCTCTGGGGTGCTACTCTGCTTAAAGCTCTCCCTGCCCGGCCAGGTAGTTTCGGTGGAGGACCATGTCTCTGTAGGTTCACAGCTCTGACATCCGTTTTTCAGTTTCAGGTGAGGGATCGAAAAGAGCTCTGTGAGATGGGACCTTCTTTTATAAGCCAACTCGGCTTTAAAAGTCTCCACAACGCCGTCCCTGACTTGTCTGCTTTGTTCCTTGGTCTTCGTGAGGCTGTGAGCTCATTTATTTTCTCTAACAAAACTTTTTGGTGACATCACATTTAAGAGCTGCACGGTTTATCACACAAAATCCCAATAATTATGGTTGTGAGGTGAGAAATCTGAAAGGGATCAAGGGGCATAAATACTTTTGTAATATATATGTTCACTGTACCTAGTATGCGATTGCCTTGGCATTCTAAACAAGACCTAAAGAAGGGGTTAAGACACCTACAGGAAACACTTCTCATTAGCTTGTTACAGGGAAGACTGTTTACGAGCCAATTAAACGAGGACATAATGAAACACAAGCTGCCCAAACCGGGCACAGAGGAAGAAAACATTTCTAGACCGGATTATGTGAAAAGCAAATGTAATGTTCATTGTAATATATGTTAAACAAAATTCTACCTTTTTCTATGTTTGCTATTACTTTAGCTTTTTGCAGTCTCGCCATCTTACAAACTCTGGCAGCATAGGACTCATTGCTGGAAACTATCAACACAGTCACTGTAATCATCTGTTTAAACAGCTGCTGTTTGCAGCCTCTAGCAGGTTTTCTTACTGGATTGCCCTGGATTGTTTTTAGGTCTATCCATCTTCCCATCAACTCTGACATTAAAGATATATTTTGATAATTTATCTTTCAGGATAAGCTCCAAGTCAAACAGGTTGGAAGGCCTCTTTGCCATCGCCCTAATTTTTGCTTTAGCTTGAAGTTGGGACTCTGACCCAAGATTTCTTTAAAGCCTAAATCTCTGGATGTTTTAGTATGTGTTCATTGAGGTGTACGTTGTGTTAAAGTATTTTAAACGCAAGAATTTGCTCTCCTAGCCATGTAATCTACGTGCTTCAATTCATTAAAGAAGTGGCCTATACTCGGAAACAGGCAAAAAAGAACTATGGGGAAAAACCTGCTTTCATACTGAATTTATCATCTAAATAACAGGCTTTAACGGTAACAAAATGTCATTTTTTTGTAACTCTGCGTTTCTGTTTGAAGTTGAAGCAGACAATTTGACTTCTTTATGACTTCAAACTTTGGGTGTCCGCATACAAAATTCCTTACATGGTTACTTTTGTGTGCGTTTTTTAACCGCACTGGCATGTAAGTGCAGGCTGCTGTGCTTAGTCATTTCTTCTTTGCTTTATATTTTCCTTCCACAAAGTTGAACATTGTTATAATTTTTCAAAATAGATCTTTAGGCTCATTGGCCCATTTAGTTGACATCTTCTTGGGAATTTCAGCATGGCACAGAACATTTAACCTGGAGCATGTCCCTCAGTAAAATGTGTACAGCACTCCCAATGAAGTGAAGAAACATCTTTATTTTTCTTGAGATAATATCAAAAACAAATGAGACTTATTTCAATCCAATAAAACTAGTTTGGTTAATTTAAGAGAACCAAAAGGTCACTTGGTAATCTCAAGAGAAATCTGATAAAAATCAGCAAGTAAGGCCTTTCTCTGCCTCCGTACCTTTAAAAGGGACAGAATAGGATGTTGGTTTGAAACTCAACTTGTCCAACATGGCTTTCAGTTGCTTGCACGGGGGAAGAGAATCAATTAGACATGAAAGCAATGAAACACGAAAGATAGATGTTGTCAAATGGAAATGAATTGTCTACTACTGTAACACCAGCTTCATGTCCCATGTGCAGTTGCCCTGCAGGAATACGGCACGATGTGCTTTTCAGATAATTTTTTTCACATAATCTTGAAGTCGGGGGTAAAAGAAAAGAGATCAAAGACAAATCTATACCTTAAAAGATATAAAAACAAACAAGGGGAGAGAGGTTTGAAGTCGACTAATTCAAGCTCACTGCTATCTATACAGTCATGCATATGTGTGCGGAGAGCATGCATCCACTTAAAAAAGTAACTTCTAGGAGTGTGAGTGCATCCATGTATGTGTGTGCAGGGGTAAAATTTAACTGTCATGGCCAGAATGGGCACTTTGATCATTTTAAGTTCACAGCAGAGAAGAGCAGAAGACTGCAGATGAGACAGGTAAAAGAAAAGCAGAGGAGAGAAAAGAGAAAGGATAAAGAAGGAAAGCAAAAGGGGGATGGCGATGAGAAGAAGAGAAATATTGAAATACATTACTAAAAGAGGTGAGAAAAAGGTGAGAAAGGGAGCAAAACGGGTGAGTCAAACAGACAAAAGTAAAGAACTATTGACATCCAAAGAATGAGCAGAAGGATAAAAAGTGAAAGTAAAAAAGGACGAGAAGAGCCAAACCAAAGTGGAAATGCGGGAGAATTAAGAAAAGCAACTGAAAGGAGAAAGACGAGTGAGAATAATACAGAAAAGAGAAAAACGAAGAAAACAGAAAGGAAGATGAACTAAGTATATTTCAGAGTTGAGTACAAAGAAAAGCTAAGTATGTCAAAGCACAAAAGACGGAGGAAGGCGGGCTTGATGAAACAAAAAAAAACAAAAAAACTGGAAATGGAAAAAGAAAATAAAACTCCAACAAAAGGAAGAAGGGGGAAACTGAAGATGAGGGAGGGAAGGAAGAAATGGGAAGAGGTTGGAGCGGCGTCGACAGAATGATAGAGGCAACGGATAAGGGATGAAAGCCTTTTTCACTGAGTGATGAGGATGTACTCACATCACACGCTACTTACCCAGGATTCATAGCGTGAGATGAGTTCCCAGCATCCCTTTCATCTCCACAACATACAGCAGTGGTCCATCAGAAAAGAGCCTGGGGAGACACTCAGCCATGGACAGTTACATGTTGCACACACACACACACACACACACACACACACACACACACAAATGCACAAAGGTGATTGAATTAAAACACACATGACCTTTTTTCTCTTTCTCCTTTTACCTCACACGCTTTTACAAATGGCACACACACAGTTTAACTTCAGCCTCCACAGCCAAATTATCCTGGTGACTATGCTTACACCGACACACACTCACATGCAAACAGCCGCTCCAAAGCCGCCGCCTGTCTAGACGTATCCGTGGTGATCACAGAAGCCACTCGTTGCCGTGGCGTTTGATCTCTCTGTTGCCACGGTTGTCTGAACGGTCTGTCAGACGTGTGCAGGAGTGGATGGAGGATAAAAGTGCAAAAGTTTGTGGGAATTCTTCCAAATGTTGGGGAAATTTTCTGATAATGGTTTTGGGAAATGCCTTTATCCTTTTTTTCTTTTTCTTTTTTTTTTTTTAAAAAAAAGCTTAGATTTTATTTTGTTGTTTGTTTGTTTTGACTGAGATTCTGTGACATTTATACTAGTAGTAGTTTTCTTTCAGTGGTTGTTAAAATGCCAGGTTTTTGTGATGTAAAATAAATGAGAGTTTGGTACTTTTTATAGCTTTTTACACATAATGTGATGTTTTTTTTTCTGTACAATTCAAGGGAGAATCAAGCAGGTTTGTTAGAGTAAAAAAAACTAGCACTCTCTGAGTTTCCGTCTGCCATCATTTAGAGTGAATAAACATGGTATAAAGTTCAGGTGAAGGACCCCAAGGCAGAGTAAAGGTTGGTCATCATAGATTGTGGACAAATGTAAGGCAAAAATTACAAAATCTGGAGATTTCTCCAAAACCGAAGAAAACATCAGATGGGAACTGGTCATAAAAGGCTGCCAAGAGAATGTAACTGTGAAGAATCTGCAATAATCTTCATCAAGTACTGCCTGTGTTCTCCGTGTGACTCACGTTTGCTCCATATGTCTAGACAAAGGGGTAGGTTTGCCTGACAGAATATTTTCTTCCAAAAAAAAACATCCAGGTGAGGGTAAAACCACCCATAACCCTTTGGGAAAGTATAATATAGTCTGATGAAACCAAACCTTTTGGGCTAAAACAGTTGTGTTATTTTATTTGGCATAAAAAAAAACATCCCCAAGGATGACCGTGAAACATGGTGGTGCCAGCAACATGCTCTGGCATTACATTTCTTAGGATGCAGCTGGTGGTTTCTCCTGACTTTTGCAGAGTATGTCACTTTATAGGGTGAAAAGGTTTTGAAATAATTTTATCATTGTCTAATTGTTTTCACAAAAACACCTTTGAAAGCCTTCATATACATCAGAATAGTTCGTTTCAGACAATGGTGCAATGTTCTGGCACTGTTTTGATGTTTTCATGCGGTGTGCATCTGTGTTAAAAACAAACAGCTCACTTCTGCCCACTTTTATTTTTGTTTTTTAAACTAGAGCACTCTTCTGTTTATATTTTGAAATGCTGAAGCTCACCTAAAGGGTGTTATAAATGGAGTCAGAAATCGAATCTAAAAATGATCTTTGGTGTTGGTACGACTAATGCACAGCATTCAGCAACACTAGAAGCCAAGAAGCAAGGTGTAAGAGTCAAATAAGCTCAAAAGAAAGCATAATTTATCTGACATGATGAAAAGGAACCTAAAGGACATCATCTACGTAGTTTTGGATGGAGTCAATGGACTGAGTTTGAGTTCGACTGACAAAGTTTCCCCATAGTCAAGTCTGGATCTTTTATTTTCATTGGAGAAAACATGATAATTTATTTACAAAAAATATTGATTGAAACACCTGTTACCTCCGGTGGTGTTTTCTAAATCCTGGTAGAAACAGCAAGCTCCTGTAAACTCCTGTTTGCAGAGAAGTTCATAAATACCAATTCGAAAATGATAGCCTCAGCTCGCATTGCAAAGAGCGCACAGAAACACCAACTGTTGTTTAAAAAGTGTTCACAAATATGGCTGGTAATACCAATAGCAATTGAACAAAATTTTCTATTTCGTTCATTTGTGTGGCACAACATATAGATACTTTAAAAAAAAAACAGGTCTAATTCATAATTCATTTATACAATAAAGTAACAAATGGAATGAATCTTGTTGAAAACTGTCTTTCTGAGCTGCAATCCTCGAGAAAAATTCAAAATACAACAAATGTAGGATCAATATTTTACATGACGTAATAATGCGGCAACACATGCCCTTTCTTTGCTATTTTAAAGAACCAGTTAAGAGCACTAAGCTCATCCAGCTCCATTTCCTCTCTGCTATCTCGCTGCCTCCTTCCCTTAGGTTTCCCATCAAGCTCCCCATTCTTAAATCAGCCTTCCAGCATCCAGGATTACTGCATCCCAACAGATACACATGTCTTGATCAACATTTTCTTTTTAAAAAAAGGTATTTGTGGAGGGAAAAAAAGAGAAAGTAGAAAACAAGGGTGAGATATAGACCTAAGGTAAAAAGTAAAAAGATTAAGACACTGAAAATGATGGAATAAAAGTGTAAGCGAAAATGAGAATAAGTGAGGAGAAACAATAGAAATCTTCCTCGCACACAGAAAACAGCTGGCCGCCGGCGTTCTGTGAAAGTGGTAAAGTCAACTGAGTGATTGCTGAGTGAAGCTGAGTTGCTAAATCACTTAAAGCAGCGTCCCAGGAAAATAAAAAAACAAAGAGAAAAATCTCAGGTGGGCTCGAGGAAAATGTACGGGAGTTTCTTTTCTGAATCGTTGAAAGCAACACATAAATCCAGAGTCAACGAACCTCAGAACAACTTTTTCATTTTTTTCAAAAGAAATGCGAGAGATGAGGTGAGTAAAAGCATGAAGGAGAATCCGCTTTGGCTGGTCCTCCTCCTGCATCTTTTGTTCCTGACAAATGCCTCGCTGATGCTCGGATACACGCCTTCACTCTGCTTCAAAGCTGAAAATAAAAGAAGCAGCCGTCTTTTGCGTGTCGGTCAGATGTGAAAATTTTGACTATCCCCAAGTTTAATATTTCCCTTTTACAGATGAGACGAAGAGGGAGAAAGACGCTGCGCTTTGTACATTACAGAGGTTTCCAGTGAACTTAGAAGTCAAATCCAGAAAGTCACAAACCAAGTAAAAAGAACTACTGAGAAGAGAGCCAAACTAAGATGAAAAGTGACTAAGCAACAAGTTGTAAAGCCTCAATGTCAACACGCTGTGTAAACGGAGTTGTGACAAAATGCACAATTTTTTTTCTGGTTGGACCGCTTCATTTAATTACCCAGAATCCCTTTTAAAAGTTATATCATATATATGGGTTCATTTCTAACAACTCAAATGTTTCAGCATTGCCACACTTTTTAAACTAAATAATATTAACAACAATATCAATGGGGTTTAGCCTGACTCACACCTGCAGTCAACTT
This sequence comes from Fundulus diaphanus, assembly GCA_037039145.1. Lineage (NCBI taxonomy): Eukaryota > Metazoa > Chordata > Actinopteri > Cyprinodontiformes > Fundulidae > Fundulus > Fundulus diaphanus. Next base: position 35,663,423 of record CM073135.1, read on the forward strand.
TTAACTGGCTATGAAACTCATATAGCAAAAATATAATCAAGCCATTAATATTAAAGACAAACCTCAGTTAGAAGACCCCAAAACAAACTTCACCCCCACCCCCCCGAAAAAATCAGCAATGATCAATAAACAACATCTTATCCCTTTTATTTGCTGCTGAATTGACTAATGCACTAACTTCAGCATCATTAGCCAGCACCAGTGTGCAACAGTAATTTTATATATTCATCATCCGCTACGCTAGAAGCACAGTAGGGTGAATTGGAAGAGTTTTTGGGCACCTGACAAAGGCTGGCATGGCAGAGCTTGGTGATTAATATTTTGTCATACCACAGCTTTAAAAAGTTGTATTTTTGTCCATTTAGTACAATGCACTTTAAAAAGACTTCTGAACTTTAACCTTAATAGCTTAAATTAGCAATAGAGGTGGGCGATACCAGGAATTTTTAATCAATCCGATACCAAGTAAATACAGGGTCAGTATCGCCGATATTGATACCGATACTTTTTTATGTTTAAGCTTGATGTATCATGAAACTGTTGACCTTTTGGTGTTTTTGTGATTTTTTACTTTATTGTTACAATTGAACAATAATATTAATGTTCTGTTCATAGTGTTGTTTTCTAATCCATCTCTTATATATTATATCTTTCAATCCTTACATAATTCTGTTTGTGTTGTGAGCACTTGCCTGTTGCTTTAATTCTATAAATTTCCCCGTTGAGGGATAAATAAAGGATTAATCTAATGTTAGCTTATCTTAGATAACACTTTGTATTGGGATACATGTACTGGGTTCTTTCAAGGTCTTAATTACACTTTCTGAGTGGGCTGCAGTAACATATGGCATCTAATATCTACTTTGAAAGTTAACATGGACTGCTGCTGAAGATGACCACTCTTATCTACCTCAATATTCTCTGGAGGTCTGAATCGCCTCTATCAATGACATCTGTCTGTGGGTCTGGGCTCTCTCCGTTTCTGCAGCTTGATGTTTTCTTGCTCATGGTTTTTCATGTGCCTATATAAATTTGTTGTATTTCCACTGCATTTAACTGCCTTATTACAAACCATACAAATTACCGTTGTTTCATTCACGGCATTAAAATATGGCGCTTCTTTTCCTCTCCTCCTTGGTTTTTCTGCTCCGTCAGTCTCTCTCTCTCCGAGTCTGAGCAGCAGCACGATTGTTTGTGCGCCGAGTGGAGAGAGAGCCGTCCTATAGGACACAAAAATTTTGGTTGAAAGAAAACATTTTTAAATCTGAACCTGTCAGAGGTCTGAATGATCTTGGGCTTAACTTTAGCTGACAGGTCTGCTGCTGTAGCCCATCTGCTTCAGGCTTCAGTATCTATCAATCAGACAAGATATTCCACATACCATGGTTGCCTTTTTTTTTATCATCCCCTACTAGTCTGACCCTTAACCTGTGTCATAAACAAGGGATTTTCATCCACATAAATGCTACTCAGTGATTATCTCCCCTTTCTCAGACCGTTCTGTCTTCCTCACCACACCCAGATGCCTCACTACACTGAGTTGCTTCCAAATGATGGGCTCATTTGCTATTATCCTTGACAAGCGATTGAACAGCTATACCCAATTAGGTTGCAGGTAAGTGTATGCCTGTTCCGGACAAAAAGAGTCATCATGAAATAAAAACAAAAAAAAAAACTTGTTGATAAGGCAGGACAGAGTACCTGCTAGAGCCTTTTAAGGCCTTCTGCCATGTCTTGAGGTGACTTTGGTGAGTGTGTGTGCAGCTCTCTCGAACCTCCACTGGGATAGATAGCTGACAAGTGAAATGGAGCTACGTCTGTCTCCCCACCAGTCTGCTCTGTTTTCTGTGTCCCTCTTCCCCCCATTGCCATCAGCTTGTTCCCTCAGCTGTGTGACAGATAATTGACACATTATCAGACAATGACCTTGGGTCTCAGGCAAGCCCCCGCCAATTAAAACCTTTGCCATTTCCTTGTCAACTCTCTGTAATGGGAATTAATGCACTCCACTGTGTAAATGAGCACGCCATGAAACCCTCCACGTCATGCGGACACGCATAGAGGCACTTGCTCAAGACGCAAGCATGTGAAAATAAACATTTAGCATGAATCGAGCCATACATGTCAATTCTTTAAGAGCAGATGAAAGATTGTAGATGGAGAGGTCAGTTTATGTGCATCTGTCATTAACCTTGGACGGCAGTGGAAGGGTATCTAACTAACTTCCCGAGTCCCTCAATCACAAAGAGAGAGCGAGCGATCGTTGAAGATGGGGAAAGATGGAGCGAGATAGACGTACGGTGACAGAGACAGAGGATGGCACGCAGAGACGGATTGAATCAGGGTTAAGATTCAGATCGACGGTGAGAGAAGAGGGCAGAGTGGAAGAGATGGAAGAAATTAAAACAGAGCAGAGGAACAGTGGGTGAGTGGGAGTTTTAGCAATGGCCGAACAACTTTTTTGAGTTTGTGTTGCTTGGTTGCAGGGAAAGTGTTCATGAGTGAAAAAGACTGGGAAGATGGAGGGAGAGAGGCAACCTGGAGGACAGGGCGGGGAAAAAGAGGGCCTTCCCTTTTTCTTGGGGGAAAGGAGCAAAGAAGATGTTTAATTAAGTTGTTTTAAAAAGGTAGCAATCAATCCATCGATCTATTTACTTTCCATAACTTTATACCTGAAGGTATGATGAAAATATCCATCTTTACTGCCAGGTTGTCCAACTCCCCGTGGGAGATTAGAAGGCACTTAGAGGCCTGGTGGGATTCATAATCTTTCCCTCCGTTTTCTGGGTGTTAGCCTGAGGTTTAGCCTCAAGGTCTCCCACAAGTGAGACGTGTCCAGAAAACCTGCGAACAAACCTATTGTGAGGAACAGCTATTGTGATGAAATGACATTTACAACCTGACCTGACCCTGGAGTTTTCCAAACTCTACAAAGACGACCACTGAGAGCTATGACCTGCAGCACCATCCAGAGCAGGGGTGTCCAAAGTGTGGCCTGGAGGCCATCGGCAGCCCTTGGACTGACTTTGTGTGAGCAACTGCAGCAAATCAAGAAGGATTTGGCCCATCAGCACCAACCCAGTGCTTGTAAAGCTACGCACCCAGTCAACATCTTGGCAGACACCAGATCTTTTCCCCGGAAGCGAGCACCAGTTGATGATTAAAAAAACTTGTTTTTAAAAGAACGACTCTCAAAACAGAAACAATACTTTAACACTTTTAATCCAAACAAGCCAGAGAAATGGTTACAGATCAGAACTGAGACTCTTGACAGGTATTGACATGGGAAAAGGAATAAAGAAGAGTGAGCCACGATTGATGGCTACATTAGTCTTTATTAAGGTTAAAGTTTACTTTATTAATCCCCAAGGGGGAAACTGAGTTGCCATTGACATGTAAAAGCACATTTATACAGGCAAAAAACACTCACACTGGACTCTGATATAGACCACAACAAAAGTGTGCCACGTCATTATAATAAAACATCAGTGGCAATATCAGTATCAAATATTAGATCATACAAAGCGCTCATTATAAATAGCCAAAATTAGAGAAACCAAGCACCTCCTCTATGCGTCTCCCATTGTCGTCAGTAGAAAATGTGTCACTCAGATATTATGTTCTAGATTGTGCTATAGCATGGTCTCCACGACTGTCTATGTGACCATGCTGCGCCGAGATAACTCATCATTCCCTTTATCAATCCTTTTGTCCATATCTACATATGTCACATCTATGACATACAAAGTGTCTGTATGAATACTTTCATACAGACACTTTAATTTTCCCAATAACTGCTTTCCACAGCTCCATTAACCTGTAACTTCATGTAATATCTAACATGCTATATCAAAGAGTAACTGCCCCTGACATCCCTGTAAATAATTGGTTATGCAAATCTTTTACATCCCTTTGGAGGAATTTTGACATGATTATCTTTGCAGAATTGTTTTACTCCAGTCCCATTGAAAGGTTTTAGAACATGAACAGCCTGTTTAATGCTATGCTGCACCATCTCAATTAGCTTTGAATCCAGACTTTTACAATGCCACTCCAAAAACCTACATTTTGATTTTGTTCATAAAAAAATAATGATAATAATTATAAGGTATTGTTTGTTTTCACAAAAATGTCCGGTTCTCATGAACCCAGTCGTCTTTGATCGCACCACCTTGTGCTGTAAGCTGAATGTGCCAGTGAACCCCCAGTCATAATGTTATGATTGCAGTGCTCCATCTGAGCTCCTTCTTACCTGGCAGGGCACATCACAACGCCTTTCAGAGGCGATCTAGCTATCCATCCTTACTATTTTACCCTCACCCATAAACAACAAGCGAGCACGCTGTAACCTGTTTACTTCGGGTGACAGCTCACTCGAACAGAAGGGAGCAAAGCAATCATTCAGACAGGTGATGACGGACTCTTGGGCAGAGATTTGGACATGCTGACTCTCATCCCAGCGGCTGCCTCATACTTAACTGCAAATCTCTCCTGATGCATTTTGTAATTCAAGGCCTGACAGCTTTGGGGAACAACAGCAATGCTGAGCACACGCTCTTCCCCTTGAATGCAACAAAAATTATTTTCCACAAAGGCCACAGACTTGTAACCAGAAATTCCCTCAGTGACACCCACACTAACTGAAAATTTTTTATTTAATACATTTCGTATCAGAACTGCATAAAAGTAAGCAATTTACAGAGCCTTCCATCTTGTACATAGTTAATTGGTCACTCAGGTAAAAAAAATCAAGTCAGTAATAATCAAGTGGAAGGAAAATAGTTCATGGTTTAAAATATTTCTAAAAATGCGACGTGCATTTTAATTTAGCCCCCTTCTACTCCTATACTTGTACATAAAGTCGAGACCAACGCATTTCTTTTAGACGTCATCAAATAAGGAAAAAGAAAGGGCCTTGGCAAGGGGAGCATTAATGAGAGAAGCAGCCAAGAGGTTGTTGGTTACTTTGGGGGTGCTTGTAACACGGGTTAGATTTATAGCTAGGTCTTGAGAGGAAGGGGCAGAAATATTCAGCAGGACAGTCAAAAACCCACAACCAAATTGGTACTGGGAATTTCACAGTGCTTGTCCTTCAGTTAAGCACACTCTCCATCAACATTAGAACGCCCGGTTTAACAGCTGCTGTCTCATCATACATGAAGCGAACAGAGCCCATTAAACCCAACTCGTAACGTTACTTTTGAGTAGGGAGGTTAAAATATATCTCACAGTCCACACGTCCATCAGCAAGCATGCCTCACCCATAACTCCCTAGTGGTACATACTTTGGACGTCACTATTGCTAATCAGTTAGCTGTCTTAAAGAAGAAATCACACGATTCTGACTGTTACAGGCTGCCCAGACTGACGGCTCGGGTGGGAGTTGATAGGACAACTATTATTTATGCACTTAAAAAAATCTGACCTTTATGGACGTGTGGAATGACGAAACCCATTGCTGAACAAAATAAAACTGAAAAGTTCAATTTAGAGGTTTAAAAGGGATGCAGCCGACACAGAGGAAAGTGCTCTGGTCAGAAGTAAACGTTTTGGCTCACCGGCAAAACGATATGCGTGGTGACACTGCACAAACGCCCTGAAGTCACCTAACCTGAACATCGCCAGATGGGTTTTGTTCCGCAGAGCTCCACACATCCATCTGGGATCGCTCCACTGGAGATGTATTTCAGAAGGAGGGGCCTTATCAAAAATCCTTGCATATGATTGGATAAACCACTTGTCCGTCATATTTTCTGTGTTACAAGCTCTTGCCAAACCCGGTCGGGAGAAGGGCGAAACCATCGTTTCCACTAACAAAAGCTTTCAAAGCCCTGATTTTCTTTTAAATAATTAATATTCAGTAGATTGGACAACACTGATGAAATCGCAACATCAATGGTACAGCTTGCTTCCTCGCTGCGAGCCGCCATTGATGTCCGAATCCAAACAGTCGCTTCTCTGATACGTCACATCTACGGAAATCCCGCTCGGCGATCCTGATTGGTTCTTCCATTTTATGTGGTACTGAAATCTCTCCCAATGGCAGAGAGTCCAGATGGATGTGTGGAGCCGTGTGGAGCTCTGCAGAACGAAATCCATCTGGCGAGAGGCAGGTAAGAACTCACCCGGCCCACTGGTGGTGAAAGACTGATGCTATGGGGATGATTTTCATCAGCAGGGACGGGGAAGCTGATGAGCAGAGTAGATGGGAACATTGGGGGAGCAAAATACAGGATAATGCCTGGGGAAAAACAGTTAGAGGCTGGAAAAGACTTCAGACATGAGGCAGATATTAATCCTTCTGCAGGACAGCAAAGTCCAAGGTTTATATCAAAGCATATTTATGAGTTAGATTGGTCCAGTTAAAAATTCAAATCTGTATCCAATATCATGACCTGTGAGAAAACTTGAAAATTGATGCTGACAAATTCTCTTCATGCAATCCGACTGAATTTGAGGATCTAGAGCCAAAATTAGATTTAGAGGCAAATCTGGATGAATTTAATCTCTGGATGTACAAAGCGGCTAGAGAAATAACCCAAAAGATTAATAGCTGTGAAAAGTGGCTTCACAAAGAATTGACACCCCACTTTTCAAATTCTCATTTGGAAAAGATTTTGACATCTATGTAGCAGTTTCTGTCCACCTCAAAATTATGTGCAACTTCCTGTTGATCTATCTAACGATATCCCAATAAAATACCTTAATGTCTGCCCTCGTAAAATGACTAAATATGGAAAGCACAAGGGGAATGAATACTTTTCCAAGGCACTATACGATTTGAAAGAATAAAAATATGGAAGACAGGGTCATTAATGTCTGACATAGAAAAGAACCATCTGTAATGATTTCCAGTCTCAGCAGTAGTTCAGATCATTGGTTCCTGTGTATTTATGCAGTGCTGCTGGGCCACGAAAGATGCATGAAGAAATAAAAGATTTTTATGGCGAATCGTGGTTGGAAAACTGTCTTTCTGTCTGATCTATGAGCTCCTGCATAATATATTCCACACTCTGCAAACCTGTTGCCATTGTGCTGAATCTTCCGCTGAAGACGAATTAGCATTTCAATGAGGCAACTTATTTTCATTTACGCCTGCTCTAAATTTTGAACGCAATAGCTTTGATTGAGATAAGAGGAAGCAGACTGGTGTATTTAAAAAAAAAAAAAAAAGTTTTTTTGTGTTATTGACCCAGAAAAGGTTGAATGAACACACTTGATCTTTTCCAGCATCACCCCTGCATCAAACTCTCTGAGTTACGCCCATTCAGAGATGAGATATGCAGCTCAGTAGCCTACAACCAGAACGGCCAATGTTTGGCATCAAGCAGCTTGACTGATGCAAGCTGTCTTGCCTAAAGGACCACTCCAGTGATTTTAAACCTTATCTCTACAGTGTGCGTGTCAAAGAGAGATACGTTAATGCACCTTTTTCTTGGCAGGACCACTGTATCTTGCAGGAAGGCTCTGTTCATCTCTCCGCATCCGCCACAGGATTACGCAGGAGCCGAGGAAGGAAAGCATCATTCGCCTCAAAGTTTTACTTTCATCCCATGGAACAGGATGTCAATATGTAGCTCTTGAAATTAAAATAGGGTTTTACAAGTTGTGGGCAGGCCTTCCACAACTCTTCAAAGCATTATGTGAGGTTTCGACATTAAAAGGGGCCGCTGTCTCTTCTGTAACCTGTAAACCCGTTGTTTCAATTATTCATGCCGTTGGCATGACGCAGCACTGACCTCAAAGACTTGTCTGATTTAAGAAATAGCAAACTAAAGTCTCTATAACGTCTCTGTACTCTCAAAAAAAACATTTACTCTGCTAAATCACATTTTCCTAAAAATAAAACAGAATCTTAAACAAGTAGAAGTATCATTGGTCGATACAGATTTATTTTATCTACCGAGCACTATACACAATTTCAATATTATTGTTGCACAACGAGGGCCTCATTTGAAGTGTTGCTTATAGCCTGTCTGCTCCAGATAAGGTGCAGTTTTATAGAGAGGTTCTGGGTTTGAGCCCAGCTCATTGAATTCATGTTTTTTCTTTCTTTAGACTTCTGATATATGTCTACAAGAAAAACATTTAAGGCGAGGAAAAGATTTTCTATCTTAGACCAAGTATATAACAGGTTTAGCTGGGGCATCTGAGGTCTAAAGGCTGGATGGTGAACGGCCGCTTTAGTGCCTTACTTTGCAACAAAGTGATCTTGTGTTAGAAATAAGTGTGTGTTTGGTTGTTGGATTTGTTTGTCTGTTTTCCCCTGAGATGGACTGGCAAACTGTCCAGAATGCATCCCGCTCTCTTGTCCATGAATGCTGGACATACACACTGGCCCCCCTGCAACCCTGTAAGGATAAGGTCGGAAGCATTTATCTATTGTACCATTTATACATTGTTAAGTATTTTCAAAAGAAAAAGTGTTTACTGGGTGCATAAAAACTGACAGGGGTCTCCTTCTAGTGGAAAGTGCCTATAAAGTTTCCAAAATGGGGTATTTAGGAGGCATCTTAATTATATACCCAAAACGCATAAACCAACTCCTCTCAATCCGAAGGGCCAGTGGCTTTCCTCTTAGCTTGCGACTATATGGTGAGTTCCTCAACCCATTACTAAGACTGAGCCTGGCCACCCTACAGGAAAAGCTCATTTCAATACCTTGCATCTAGAATCTCATCCTTTCGGTCATGATCCACATCTACAAGAAAGAGTCGTAACGTCTATATAGAACTTGTTCTATGCTACCATCACTTGGAAACAGGAAGTCAAGATACTTGAACTCCTCAGCTTGAAAACCACAGCCTTAGACTTCAGAGAGGAGCTGACTCTCATTCCGGCTGCTTCAGACTCAGCTGTGTACCGCTCCGGTGCATATTTAAGGCTATGGCTTGATGATGACAACAGAATCACATCATCTGCCAAAAGCAAAGCTCGAACCGAGAGGTCTTTTAAACCAGGCACGCTCCCCTCTACAACTTCAGCTTGAGATCCTGTCCGTGCGCACCACAAACAGGGATGGTGACGAGGGGCTATCCTGGAAGAGTCCAACATCCAAGTGGAGAAAGCTCAGCTTTGTGCCAAGTATGCGTACACAGTGCATGCTTTGGATATAGAAAGTCGGATAGAAATGCAATCCGGGTAAGAGATATTCCCACAGTACCTCTTGCTAAATGCCTCAAGGGGTACAGTGATAGGCCTTGTCCAGATCCACAAAATATATGGGAACCACAAAACCAAGCTCCCATGACCCCTTGATTAGTAGCACATGGTTACAGATCTGATCCAATCTTCCTCATTCACAACTAAATCAACTACTGTTTAGAGAGCCTCTGTGACGTTTGTCCATGATAGACCGTTGTCTTTTGCGTCATGATCAACCATGGGATTTTCTCGTTTCTCAATTTCCTGTGGAAATTAAGGATTTGAACCAACCAGAAACCAGATTTGAACCTGTCATTTGAAATTCTCTCGTTATAACATTGCTCCACTTGCGAGATGTTGAACACCCTCTAACGTAGAGCACACTCAGAATTGTGGATGATCATGAACAGTTTGACTGATGCTCCTTCGCTTGTTTTGGCGAAACAACCCAGTCAATCAAGCGTTGCTGTGTGGAGACAATAAACATTGGTGTGGTAGGTAAAGACGTGCCTAAATGAGAAATACCTATTTAATATACATTACCTGATTCCTGCTACAGAGCTGTAATATGTCTCTGCAGCTCTGTATTTAGATAAAGTCAGCTTGTTCAAGTAGGAGGAGCAGCTTGACTGCAGAGGAAAAAGTGTCATTGTTAATACCCCAAGGCTTGGGACTGAGAATGTGCGGACAGGGATACATTATCTCCATTTGGGAGGTCATTTAGAAAAAAGAGTGCTGTGTAACCTTCTTCCTACCCCTGACTGAAAGGCTGTCTTTTTCTCTCTCAAGATATCTCTGCTCTGAGCCCCGACTGTGAAACTCCATAAAGAGTGATGGATGTTGATGGAGACACACGGAGAGGTGATTATAGATCATGGAGTATCGAGGAAGGACACAGACAGACAGATGGAAACTGAGAACGAGTCGATTGTGGGCTCAGAATTGTAAACGATTGACTAGAAATCCCTTTGTATGTGGAGCAGTTATGCCACAGTGTGGTGAAAGGTGGAAGTACAACTACTGAGAACGATTTGACCACGTAGGACACTTGTGTAATTTGAAGATATAAGCTTGAAATAATAAATGAGGGTTACACTTACCGTGGCACAAAAGATGCAATCTCAAACAGGAACAGCTTGACAGTTGTTTTCCTGTGACTGTAATAATGGACATTTGTCAGGCCAAACAGGTACCGAGCACTTTGGGATTTACAACTTTAGGCAGTCAAATAAAATAAACAATATGGAAAAGCACAAAAAAGAAAGGAAGTTAGTTTAGAAAAATCCAAGAAATGTTTTACTGTGTCTGTGTAAAATTCTTAAACACTTCAAAACCCTGGGAGAAAATTCCTCTTGTCCCAAACTAAGGCTCAGAAAGATTGAGAAGAATCTGCCCAAGGATTACTTTCTCTTCTCTGGCTTACAAGGGACAAGAATTGCAGCAATTTAGCTAATATATGTAACTCAGATTTCCTTAGGGAAGGGAACAGCTGAATCTCTGGTTTCTGGTTGGTTCAAATCTTTAATTATATCTGACAAGTAAATGGGCAGGGAATACATTTTGAGAAGGTTTTGCCCTTTTCTCAGACATATATCGTGAAAGGTGACACTTGTTCTTTGCATATCAAACGTCTCTAATGCTTCTGTGGTAACGTTTCGACCAAGGGCTCACTAACACATCCATTTGTTCAGACTTGCAGAGCCTGCAGGTGATGCAAATGCTCTTCTGCTTGCCTTCCTGTTCTCAGTCATGTCAGCAGGTCACTGTGCTCTGCTTCATTACTCCAAATACCTGCTCCCAGACTATGGGTGGGAAGTAGAACTCTCCATGTACTCCACAATGTAAATGTTTCGCTGTCCACTGTATGTTCCTGTTCAAATAAATATGAATTATCTATTAGCACTCTGCTGATAATCAATGGCCCTGTTGCAATCCATGGAACTAGAGGAAGAACTTTGCAGTAGATGTAAGCATGCAAGCTAGTAAATCAAAGCAATCAATTAAAACTCAAAAAGGGAGCAGGAGAAACGAGAACTGCAAGAAGGAGCAGAAAGGAGGACGGATTAATAAGAGATTTTGACCTAATTGTATATTCTTTTATACAATAGTACAGGCCAGCTGACAGCTTTGCTAGGGCCCAGGACAACACAGTCTTTTTGCCCCCCCCCCTCTACACCTGCCGCCACCACACACACACACACACACCAAAACAAAGTCAACTTAACTGTATACTTCATGCCCTGGAAATCTCTGTATTTTATACTGGATCTTTTAAACCCATCTATTGAATTTAGTGCACTAGTTGATCTTTTCTTCATAAGAGAACAGCAAGCACTGCAGCCAAAATATGGCCTTTTTTGACCTGCTGTATATTATCCAGTCCCTAAGCTTGATGTATCATGAAACCGTTGACCTTTCGGGTTTTTTGATTTTTATTTTATTATTACAATTAAATAATAACAATAATGTTATGTTTTAGATTTTGTTACATTGGTTATAAACTGCAAATTATATATACAAATATCATTTCTTTTGTGCCGAATATGAACTGAAATATATTTGACGTTTAGAAACTCTAATTGCAAATGATTGTTTGAAACAGGTTTATTCTCACAGTCCAGTTGTCAGCAACCGTTTAAATTCAGTGAGACATTTTGCTCCCCCCGATGCAAAACAAAATTTGCCCCGAAACTTGTCTAGACACAATAAAGAGATTTTTAAAATATGTACAAAATAAATATTCAATTTTAAAACTAAGAACATTAAAATGTATTTCCATTTCAGATTTTAGAACTAAACCAACAATATTAGTGTTTTTTTTATAAACACTTGGCTTTGAAAGCTTTTGTTAGTGGAAACAATGTTTTCACCCTTCTCCCGACCGGGTTTGGTAAGAGCTTGTAGCACATCAGAAAATATGACAGACAAGTGGTTTATCCAATCACATGCAAGGCCTCTCCTTCTGAAATACATCTGCAATGGACCAATCCCAGATGGATGTGAGGAGTTCAGCGGAACGAAACCCATCTGGCGAGAGTCAGGTTAGGTGACTTTTGCATAAGGCAATCTGAGTGAGCCATTTCCATAAGTATGGAAATGGAGAAATATGGCTGGCACCAAATAAAATGTATAAAAAAAAACATAGCTTGAAGCTTTAAAAACATTAGATTGTATTTGAAGTGTATTTCAACCGAAACAACCTTGACCCCCCCCCCTCCAAAAAATAAAATAATATAAATAAATACATAGAAATAAAAATAAATAAAAGTCTGGCTCCTCCACTGTTGATGATTTTAAGTGCCATAATTAATTAATTAATTAATGTGAATACGAGTGTCAATCTATAAGAAACCTCCTAACAGTTTTGGTCCTCTAACATTCAATGCCATGCTAACTTTTAGTATCCTGGTTTCTATTAGTACCCTGAGCACCTTTATTAGCCTGCTTTTAGTACCCTACCAGCTCGCCACCATCATCTCTTTAGTAACCTGCATTTAGGACCTTGATTTAGTACCCCTCTTTTATTGCCCTCTTACATTTGTACCTTACACAGAAAAGCATGGCTGAGATCCAACGATCAGCTGTTGCTCACTGTTCCTTTTGCCCGCACAGAGCTAGGGAAGAAAGCCTTTATCTACGCAGCTCCTTGTGCGTGGAATACTTTTTACAAAGAGACTGGAAGTTGACTGAGTTTTTATCCTTAAATGCTTTTAAGTAGAAAATGAGAGAATTTGAGACGGCCTCGGTTAACTGTAATTGTTTTACTTTATATGTTTTTTTTTTATGTACCTATTACTTAATCTAATGTATCTCTGTTTAATGTGTAACTTTGCTGCCTCTTGGCCAGGACTCCCTTGAAAAAGAGGTTTTTAATCTCAATGGGATTTTTTTTACTGGTTAAATAAAAGAAATAAAAAATAGCAACCAGCTAGCAATTAGCAGGACCTCAGTTAGTGTTTATTTCCATACTAAAGCTTTTCGATAACTTTTTGGTAACTTTGTAGCATTCTGCTAACCTTTTCCAAAACAGTCTGAGGAAATGAGATTGGGACAATCAAATGTCTCGTTAAAGATCGCCTGTTGTTCACCTCAAAATTCGCTCATCTTACTCTTTAAATATACAAAACAATCAAAAGCCCTCTTAAAACCCTAAACTAAAATTTATTTATTTTTTTGCAGATGACTAATTTTCTCAAGACATTTTTTTGCAGTTAACGTTTAATTGAAGCTGCATGATACACACGGGATCAGTACTCTTGCCACAGAAATTAATCTCATGTTTTTTTCTGTGTGCTCTGGCTTCCTCACACAAGAACATTAGGATAATTAGTGATTCTACATTTTCTGTAGTTTTGAGTATTTTTGAATACATCCAAAATAAGCTTTTTTTTTCCTTACATAACTACACAAAGCTAACATCTAAAGATTTTTTTCTAATTGTATTTATTCTATAGCTGAGATTATCCGCATTTTTTTACAGGAGTATTTAGGGCACATTTGGTGAATTATGTTATTTTACAGACATTTTTTAAACCCCAAGGCAACCACCTCATCTCCAAATGCAAACCTTTTGACAGACAGTCAACGATGCACCATGTACTACACAGGGAGCTGAGTCAGAGCGCTGGGGTCGCACAGGTTTAGAGAAAACTAATGATTTGCAGCTGCAGATTTACGAAGTGATGTTCAGCTGGGAAATTTGCCCACGGAGCACTTTGAGGATGATGGTACTCAAATCTACTGTAAACCCCATGTACAATATCCTGATGGTGGAGTCACCGAGGTCTTATGGAGTTCTCACAGAAATTATAGCCCTGTTTTAACACAGAAAACACTTCAGTTTAGTGGCAAACTGCAGGATGTCAAGGAGCGAGGATGCTAGACATTTATTAGAGCAAAACGCCCAGACATTCAAGAGCAAGAGTGAGAGTGAGGTTAAGATGCCACTTAGGGATAAGGTTATAATAGTGGGGTTTTCAAAATATACATTTTGAACTTCTGTTTTATTATAAGACCTAAAATAACACAAAATTATTGCTCCTCTGTAAGCTATAACACAGTATTTTTCATTTTCAGCTAAAGAAAGAACGCCAGTGGATCTGTTTTTCAGACCAGGCAGTCTGACAGGATCTCCTGTCATGCGTTGGGACCTCCTCACCTTGTGACCCGCACCATTCATGCTGAGGTTACAGATAGCAAAGTTATATCAAATCCAAACGGATGAAACCTTTACAAACTTGCCTTGCGCCCGCATGTGACAGGCAGCGCACATTTACAAACTTTTTAAGATCAGTTCCTTATCCTGTGCAAAGTTAGAAGACAATAAATGACTATGATTACATTACTTTTATTATAACTTTTATTTTTACGTTTCAAATCAGATCTATTGCTATGTAAAACAGACCCAGAGCTAATTATGAGAAAAAACGTCCGCGCTCTTTTCTCATAATTAGTTCTGGGTCTATTTTACATAGCAATAGATTTGATTTGAAATGTAAAAATAAAAGTTATAGTAAAAGTTGTTTTTTTTATATATAAAAAAGGCTTGAGAGCTAGAAACTGATCAGCTTTAGCTCACCTGCTCAATCGTCCGCTGCTGCTGTTGCTGCTGTTGCTCGCTGCAACTATCTTTGCTACTTCTGTCTCTTGGGGTAATGCTTTTGGCACACCAACAAAAACGCTTAGAATGGTGGATCATTAGAACAAGCTGTGCTAAAATTCCCAAAAAGACTGAGACATATGGAAACACGGAGTAGGCAAAGCTGACAGCAAAAAACCCACTTTATGATGCAAACATACGCGAAAACCTTAACCTCACTGTGGCACAAAGCAAAAGGAGGAGGCAACTAATTTATTATGCAGTCAGTAGCCCCCCAACAAAACTGCTTATAAAATGTTGATATTAAACCTGCAACCATGTCAAAGTTTGTGAAAAAATATACCTGTGCAACTTTAGCCAAACAATTTATTTTTAATTTAAAGTAAGGCTTACTTTTAGAATAGTAGTTAGCACCCTATAAGTATTTCCCCTCTGCAGGTCAAAAGGTACTCTTGGAGAATATTTTGCCACCATTATTATTCATGGCTGTGTTTTTAGGTAAAATGTTGGGAGAGGTTTGACAAAAGGCGACCACACAGATGAAGGATGTCCAGAAACCTTCTTCTCTGTAAGTAACCAGTTTTCCAGATTTCTCAAACAGCCTGAAAGGGGCTTCATTTGAGAGGAGTGTTTTCCTCACAAATCCTCTTTTGTTCAATGCTGGTATTTCCAGCAGAACGTTCTGTACTTCATGGTGTTCTTCCAAAGAAGTGTATTTTCTGCTGCCCTTCTCAACACCGAGGTGAGCATCCAAAGGTATCTGCGTCATAGTGTGCGCACAGACGAACACACCTGCTTGCTGCCATTCCAACATGAGCGCTGCACTGGTGGCAACCCAATCCCTCAGCTGAATCTATGGACTTGCTGGACCCTCTTAGGTACCCTGAAGCTTTGTTCACAACGTCTCTCCCTGAAATCCTTAATTATGCAATAAATCAAAGTCCATTTGGATACAATGTGATAAATAATAGAGGAAAATAAGCTGCCTATGTATTATGAACACTTTCCTTTGAGCTAACAGTTGCATTAATTATGCAGGCAAGCAATTCTGTTGTAAGACTGAAACAAAGTGCAAATTAACATTCTGTCATTTGGTTCATTTTCACTTACTGGAAATAACATTATACTCATTTATATTTCATTTGATCATCTTTCATAGCAGCCTAGATTTAACGAAGCTCTAAAATAGATTGTGATTATATTAAGAGACTTTGCTAAGATCAGCCAAAACAGGGGGAATTACTAATGAACATGTTAATGGCATAAATTAGTAAAGTAAAACATGTGTGTTGCCCCATACTAACTAAACCATATCTGTATCATATGTATAAGTTGACTGTAATTTGTATATTTTAAAGCACCTGACACACTGAAAAATAAAAATCAGTTTTGAAGAGATAGCAGCAATAAGAACCAAATTTTCAATGCCACCAGTATAGGTTAGTCGACATACATCGCTTTATTAATTGCTTGCAATTGATGAACCGATAAGTAAATGATGTACTGATAAAATCACCATCTGACTTTGTAGCACCTGTCCAGGTGCAACCGATGAAAAATGGCCTTCACTTCACTCTAGCTCATTTACTTTACTTGCTATTAATGTTCATCGTTACATGGGGTACAATTTATTCGGCTAAGTGGATTATGCAACATATCAAGCATAACTAAGTTATCTATCTATCTATCTATCTATCTATCTATCTATCTATCTATGGATCATCAACATATATGTGTCTGATTTCTCAGAATATTTGAAGAATAAACACTACTGATTCATACTACATATTTCTATTGCCGTTGACATTCAGAGCCAAACAAATGCTGCCTACCGTAATATCTTTGAAGCTGGACTGATTTTTGCTGTAGCACTGTCAGCCAGCCGTGATCGTATAGTGGTTAGTACTCTGCGTTGTGGCCGCAGCAACCCCGGTTCGAATCCGGGTCACGGCAACTTTTGGACTCACGTACTAGTAACAAATAAATACACGTACATGTGTTTTCCGTCCATAAGATTTCATTCACACATATTTATACGAAATAAAAACGTCATACCTTTTAATTATTCCCTTTGAGGAGATGATTGTAAAAAGTAGCCAAGTGTAGCGGTAACCATCGGCTGTGATCTTATGGAGGTCAGTGGACAGTGAGCAGAGGGCCCATCTACTCTCTGCAGGGAATCAAAACGATGTATACCTGCACGAATTCAGCCTTGTCTTCCTCTTTTGTAATAATATTGTATATTTCTTTTAAAAAAATGTATTTTATTTCTTACTGAATGTATATATTTGGGTTTAAATTTCTATACATTGAGAGCAGAGTGCAACCTCTAACTAATTGCTGGAGGGAGAGCATAATTTGGTGTTAAGACTTTCTGTTAACCCAAATAAGGTAAGTAAACACAACTTGGGACACGTCAGAGTTGCCTTTTTTTCTGTCATCAAAAACTGCTTGAACGTTAAGTCTCGCGTTACTACCCCCAAATCACGTTTAAGCAAACACACCCGGAAGCGAATGGCGGAACTGTAGATCTACCTCACGCTTTCAGTCAAGATTTGGGATATTCTGTTTCTTGGGAGGAGAGAGCTGCGAAGCAGGCAGCCGATGCCTTCAGTAACAACCGGGAGAAGGCTCCAGAGACGCTGTGATCCGCCCGGAGGGATTGGTACGGTGAATGGACCGATGGACAGTCCGTGATCCAGCTGAGACCAAGTCCTGTCGTTCAGTTTGACACCGGTAATGTTAATGACTGCGTCTTAGTTTCATTTTAAGCTGCAGCCTGTGAAGAAAACGTATAGGAATCAATTCCCGTTGTGTGATTGCTTTAGAATGGGGATTGCTTGTTGATTGTGAGTAATTAAAGGTGACACGTGAAAACATATGAACATCTTCCAATCAGGTGTTTTGGAAATTTGATAGGGATCAAAACCTTCAAAGGGACTTGTTGTGATGACCAGCATAATAGTGTTTAATGACAGCTAAGATAATAAAAAAAAAGGCTCGGTGTTGGTTTAATCGTTTGATCGCTGTTGTGTGTAAATTTATCAGCTTCCCCAGTAAAACCACCAAACTGGAAAAGCAAGTTGTGGCAAATGGTCCTCAGTCAGATTTACTTTCGAAAAATGATTGAGAGGTGATTTGTCTCCACGACAGGTTTTTATCCTTATTTTCTACTCTAAAATAATCGACTTTCAGGTATCTCAATAAATTAAAATATGGTTGTAAGTTCATCTGTTTCTGTTAACCAATTAAAAAAGTGAAACTCGTATAGATTCATTACACAGAGGGCTTTATTTCAGATATTTAGTTCTGGTCATTTTGATGATTGTGGCTGAAAACTCTGCATTCCAGAGAATGAATTAGTAAATTACTTTAGACAAATTAATAAAATGGGATTTTTAATACAGAAATGTCAACTCTCTGAAAAGTATGTTCATGTACTCGGGGCTCCTGTTTTAATGCACGGTGTGGCGTGGAGGCGATATGCAAAAAGCTCAGGTTGCTTTGATAGTGACCTTCAGCTCATCTTCAACATTGGCTTAATATTAATTTTATTAATATTATTATCATTATTTTCCTCTTGACAAAACCCTGTAGATTATCTCCGGGGTTTAGATCAGACAAGTTTGCTGGCCAGTCGTATGTTGTGATACTGCGGTCATTAAAGTAAGTTGTGGTACCTTTGGCAATTGTTTCTTTTTCCTTTTAGCCCAGATAAGGGACCTCTAAATGTTGTGGATTAATACGAGCCATGTGACGGTTGTACCCCATGTCGTTAACATGTCTGTGTTTGGTGGCCCTTGATCCTCTGTCTCCAGCTTTGCTCCATGCCTAGTGAATCATCTGTAAACTCTCAAGTGCTCTTTGTTTCACAATCTTCAGAAGCCTGTGGTTATCCCTGTTGCTGGTGCCCCGTTTTCCTTCCACTCAACTTTCCAATAATATGCTGGCACTCTGAACAGCCAGCAATGACTCTATCTGGTTGACAATCCACAGTTCATGTCAAGTCAGATATTTTCTCCTTTGTTGAGTCAGCAATAGCACTGACACCGCATAACATTTTTGTATTAAAAGTCCCATTTTATTAATCTTGTGCGGTATTCTAATTTTCTACGAAACGTGTATTTTCATTTCCATTTGTTGTAAGAAATAATTATCAGTCAAGGGAAATAAAAACTTGACATTATTTCTAAATCTATTGTAATATCCATTCAGCAACTACTTTATTAGGCATGCCTTCCTCTTACCATATTTGACCCCTGGTTGCCTTCGGTAGAGCTTACTCCTAGATGGCAGACATTCAGCAAGGTGTCTGACACATTGCTCTGAGAGTTTGGTCCATGTTGACATGATAACATCGTTGCGGATTTTCCTGCATTGTTCGATGTGAATTTCCCGTTCCACCACTTCCTCTTTGTGCATCGTTGCACTGAGATCTGGTTCTTGTGGTGATCACTGGAGTACAACAAACGCATTATGTTCAAGGAACCAGTTCGAGCTATTTGAGCTTTGTGACATGGTGCATTATCCTGCAGGAAGTAGCTGTCATAATATGAGTACACCGTGGTCTTAAGGGGATGGACATAGTCAGTGAGGCTGTGGCTTTTAAACAATGTTCAGATGGTATTAAGGAACCCAAAATGATGCAATAAAACATCTCCTGCATTACATTACCACCAGCAGCTGGAACTGTTGATCTATTGTCTAAATCTGGGGTTCCCAAAGCGGGGGTCGGGACCCTTCAGGGGGTTTTGAGATAATCCAGATGTCTGACTTTACAATATCAGAGATATACTCGTGTTAATATAGCAAGTTTATTCCTTGAATAGTGAATAAATCTCAAACATGTGCGACTTTTCGACATCAGAGAACATCCATGTTTGTTCTTTTCTCTCGAAAATATGTGAAAATAATCAGAAATCTTTCAAACAGGTTTTTTCAGAAATTTACTCCTCATGTTTTTTAATCTGCAACAGCCTTAATACAATTTTTGAGGGGGTAAATTATAAGAATAAAGTAATAATATGAGATATACAACAATTAGGAACGTTACGAGAATGAAGTCGCACAGTTGTTTGCACAATCCTTTCAAAGTCTTTGTAAGAGTTCTCCAAAACAATTACTGCTTTATGCTGGTAATTATATTTTTGTATTCTTGTAGTACAAAAACACCACCATAAATGCTCTAAATTGCTGTCATGTGATTGGCTGATTCACTATTGGTGTTAACAAGAGATTACAGAGCTGTACCTAAATTGTAAAGTAAATGAAAAATGTCCCTTTTTGATCAGAATGAATGAAAAATCAGAATCAGGATGAGCTTTGTTGCCAATTAGTATTTTACAGATACGAGAAGTCTGCTTTTCAATGATATTCTGATTTACTGAGATGTACTTCTAAGTGTTGGTGCTCCAACGACTTTATAAACCGAATCTTCCAATTGTGACTCTTAAATTTCAGACGTATGGCCCTGCTGCTCAGCTAGCTGAGGGAGACGGCGATCATGTTTCTGAAAACCTCCTTCACCACTCTGATTGTGGGGGTGTTTGTGGTGTATGTGCTCCACACCTGCTGGGTGATGTACGGGATAGTGTACACGAAACCCTGCGACAGTCCCAAAGGAGACAACTGCATCACGCCCTTCCTGGCAGGGAACCCGAAACTACAGGTCAGCTGCAGTTTGTGTGTGAGCCGCTTAAAAAAAGATGTTTCGTTTTGGTTTTAAGTTTTAAGCAACACCTCTCTCTGCTTGTTAGTTGAGTATCTACGCTTCGGTGAAGCCAAACGCAGACGGAGGCCACACTCTGATTCATCTGGAGGAGAACTTCAATGTCAACAGCAAGTTTGAGAGGTAAGTATGTCTTGATTAAAAAAAAAAAAAAAAGTAACATCTATGTTTTTGGTCTGGATAAAAATTGATTCATTCATTTCTTCTATTCGTTTTCCTGTAGGATCGTGAACGTCTCACTCCCCAAGAAAACACGTAACAATGGAACATTATATGCATTGATATTCGTCCATCAAGCGGGCCTCAGTCCATGGCAGGACCCACGGCAGGTCCACTTGGTGGCTCAGCTCACCACCTACATGGTCCCAAAGCCTCCTGAGATCTCGCTGATATCTGGAGAAGAGCAAACACAGGTACATCACTTTCAGTTTTTTTTTTTTCCTCCTCTTCTTCTTCTCTGGAACTGCTTGAGGTGTTGCTTAGGCTGAGCTAAAGCATGAAAGAAAATAGACTAATAAAATAGGAAATGGTTCCTTTTGGGAAAGCTGTAGTAAACAACAACATGGTTGGTAAAATTGAAGTCAGACTGTATACGTACATAAAATGGGTTTCTGACCTGCTGTTTACATTTACTCCTAATCTAAAGTCTTGCATTTTTGGGACAAAAAAAAATCTCCCTCAACAACTAATGACATTTTTCTTTGACCCATAAACTCCCTCATATTATGGACGCGTGTAGTCAGTGACTGTAAGCACTGCAAAAACTGTTCTAAAAATAAATGAAATGTTCTTAAAGTTAATTTATCCTTGATTTGAGCAGGTAAATAAGATTATCTGCCAATGGAATGAGTATTTTTACCCCTAAATTAAGATAATTAGACATCCTGCACTTGAAATAAGATGATGGAGATGAATTGTTCCTATTTTAAGTGCAAAAATCTTATTCCATTGGCAAATCATTTTATTTACCTGCTCAAATCAAGGACAGATACACTCATTTTAAGAACATTTTACTTATTTCTAGTTCCGTGAGGGGCTGTGGTCACGTGGTGACACATATATAAAGTTTAATGTCGTCAGCATAGATGCAGTACGAGAGGTCCTAATGCTCTATAGTCTGGGTTTCTGGGAGCATATAGATATTAAACAGACATTGTCCAAGAATGTAGCCTTGAGGAACCCCACATGGGATTTTTTTTTCTATTCCCACTCAGATTTATAACCAAATGTCACTTTGTAGTACTGCCAAGTACAAGTAGAATCAAATTAGCACAGTACCAGGAAGTCCCACCCGTTTTCCCGGTATTATGATCGGATACGTCAACTACAGCACTCAGGTCAAGTGAATTGGAGACAAAAGGTTTTGACAAAGTTCTCTGAAGATGCATGACATTTAAAGCTTTCACAAGAAAGCATTAAAGAGATTGCTTTCTATCTAAAAGCGGTACAGTAAACTGTCTGTGTCCCACAGGGGAGAAAACAGGAGGAGCAGAAGAAGAAACACCGTGACGGTAACCCCGCAGCAGGAACCGCAGCTAAAGGTGGAGCCACCGCTGCATCGGATCACCCAGTCTCCCACTGGCGCTCCCGTCTAACTCTCAATATCGTCGGGGACCACTTCCTGTTTGACAGAGAATCCCTGCCAAGCGACGTTCACAGATACCTCAGAGTGTAAGAGAGAGGACGATCCCACACACGACGGGGACAGCTAAGCACAGAGAGCATAAATATGTCAGCGCTCTTGGAATATGTTCAGTCAGATGTTTTACTGTTGATGCAAAACAAATCCGAGATATGAAACCAGATCATTTCTAACAACTGGACATCCGTGCTAAAAAATGACTTAATAGTTCATGGTTTAACAAGGCATGACTTGTAGTGATCAACTTTAGCTCAGGGAGGGGAAAAAGGAGTCTAATGACATGGGATAGCCACGTTCTGTGTTCAATTTACCTTCTTGAATGAGTTTTTATAGTATTTTCCATTTTTTTAGCCCACGACTGATTTCCCGTCTCAGCAAGCTTGCTGCAGCTTTATAAGGTCTGCAAGCGCTCCCTTTTAAACGGACTCTTCTGCGCTGTGTGACTTGTGCAGATATTTGTTTTGGAAATGCAAATGAAAGGGTTATTTCACGCTGTTCTAACTTGATCTGAAAAGACAGGACACTAATTACCAATATTACCAATATTAGGGTAAAATATAAATGAATAAATAAATAAATGTTCACGTCATCTTTATTTACTGTTGTTTCATTTGCCACAAATTAATACAACTGATTTGACACCTTCTAAGAGTAATGTTTATTATTTGGCCAGGCGGTGTGCATAGGTGCAAGTTCGATTTAAAGAAGGAAAAAACAAAAAAAGCTCTGTTAATCGTTTTATTTGTTGTCATTTTAGATTCCAGAATGGGAAGAAGATGGTGTATCTACCTCTGCTGTTTGTCGACGAGCTCAGCAACCGGGTCAAAGACCTTGTGGTGAGGTTTTTTTTTAACCCTTCAATAAACAAAATGTGACGCACTGCTGCTGCTGTACTAAGAGTTAAAAAAAACCACATTCCTTTCTAATATACGTTTCCTTCCTGAAGCATTTCCATTTAAATGATGGATTCTAATAAGTTGCCAAACAGAAAATGTTGCCGGTCGAAGTGAGAGCTTTAAACATTTCCATGTTTTAAAACCTAGGAGATCAACAGCACCTCGACGGAGCTTCCTCTGACCGTCTCCTACGACTCCATCTCTCTGGGGAGGCTTCGGTTCTGGATCCACATGCAGGATGCTGTGTACTCTCTGCAGCAGTTCGGTACGCGGATCTTTCTGCGGCTCGCTCACACAGACACATGCGCGTTTATGGTATCCAGGTAACACTTTTCTTTTTCTTTTTTTATGGGTAGGTTTCACAGAAAAGGATGCTGATGAGATTAAAGGGATCTTTGTGGACACCAACCTGTACTTCCTGGCTCTGACCTTCTTCGTCGCAGCCTTCCATGTGAGTTTTATAAACACAAAGAAGGCAGAGAGTTCTCAGAACTGTTTCATGTTACAAATACTGTACTGTTTTATTGTCCTTTATTGTTTTTTCTCATCCGTTTACATGCGTTATCCCTTTTGCTGTAAAAGTAGAAGGTTAAGATGTACTGGTAACGGAGCGTTCAGCTTTTTAACATTTTGTGTAGTTGCCCCACGAGTCACCTGACTAGTAAACAAAGTCCACTTGCATATAATTGAATGGTAAATCCAGCTCTTATAGTTGTGCTAGTGAACACTGGTGAACAAACAGCAGGTAGGCCAGGGAGAAAAATTATATGTTTAAAGCGGCAATAGGTTAGAAAACACTCTCCAAACATTTGAACTCTGTTCAAAGAGTTTAGACACGGTCCAGTCCACCTAAACTGGGCAAGGAGAGTATTAATCACAGAGCTCGCCAAGAAATCCACGGTCACTCTGGAGGACCTGCAGAGACCGGTTCTCTCCACAAACCCTACACTCCCCTCCCCACGGACCCCCTACCTGTGCTAAAGATCAATGCAGAAGATGTAAATATGGTCATTAAGCGTCAGAAGTTTAGGGAAGCCCCAGGACCTGATTGGTTGCAGACGACATCACTGTCACTCCTCCATCAGTTGGATTGTCCCAGGCTGTCAGAGTAGTCAGCGACACTGTTAAACAAAATATGTATATATTGCACTTTTGCAACTCAAAATCTCCATTTTCATTTAATTTATATATTTAAAAAACACATCCATACTGTTAGTATTGTATACCTAAAGTCTATAGTGTACAAAGCTGGTAGAGATATAAAATAATACATAAAAATTTCTACACAGCAACTTTATTTCCTCGTCATTTATGTGCTTCACTGTGCTGGTGTAATATATCACATAAATTGCTGATAAAACGCTTTTACATTTTTGCTCGTAAAAGGACAAAAGAGGTAAAAATACTTGTGAAAGCCTGTTTTAATTCTGTGATTCAAACTTTTCCTCTTTTTTTTTTTTTTTTTTTCCCCATCTTGCTTGTCGCTTTTTTTTCCAGCTCCTCTTTGACTTCCTAGCCTTCAAAAATGACATCAGCTTTTGGAAGCAGAAGAAAAGCATGGTGGGAATGTCCAGCAAAGCAGGTAAGGGGACGTCACAGGATTCATTTTAATTCTCGTCAGTGCATAACTTGAGAATTCGGCACAAAAAAAAAAAAAAAGAAAATAACATCTGGAAAATTTCTTGTAAGAACCTTAAATCAACCACGCAGGACGTTATGGAAAATGTGTAAAACAAGGAAATATGCAAGAAAGACTTCATCTGTGCATATGTGGAAGCTCTGGGCTGCAGCCATATGTGGCGTCCTGCATCGTTTTGCTCATCTTAATAATTTTAGAGCGATGGGAGCTTTTACGCTTATTTGCTCAGGAGCCCAGGGAAAAACTGTCACTGCATGCAAATGACTGAAAAGAAAACCCTCATGGACACACATAGAGAATAATTTAGTTTTTCGATTTTTTTTATGGGGGAAAAAACACAAAAATGCTCCATTAGCGTTCTGGATAAAAAGATGTCTAGATTTATGTATTACAAGTTTAATTTGTATGATTGTTGCAGTCTTTGACAGAACTGTGGGTCTCTATTTCAGTGCTGTGGAGATGTTTCAGCACCATAGTGATTTTCCTCTATTTGTTCGACGAGCAAACGAGCCTTCTTGTACTCATACCTGCTGGGATCGGCTCCATAATCGAAGTAAGGACGCACCTATACACACAGGCATTGATGGATTGTAGATTAGAAGAAAATAAAATGGTTTATCCCCAAAAATAAATATGTTGCCTTCTATTAAAAATATAAAAATGTGTGTGATAAAAATGAGTGCCCCTCACATCTTTAAAACCCAAAGTATAGTTTTCATTTCTTTGTCAAGTCTATTTATTGTGGTTTCTGCAGGTTTGGAAAGTGAAGAAGGCCTTTAAAATCCAGGTTTTCTGGAAAGGAGCCAAACCATCATTCCTGGTAGGTGTGAATGAAACTTCAGGGCCCTTTCCACACGAGAACATTTTTGATATTTAGAAACCATTTCTGTATTTTCTGCAGCTGACCCTCACAGGTCAGATTGTATGTTAGACGAGAGCTAACAAGCTGACGAATCTGTATGAGGTAATTGGGGGAGAATTATTTTACATAGGCACATTGTAATGTATTAGAAAAAAATTAAAAAATGTATTTAAATTCAATTTAAAAGCGTTGCTCATATTGATTGAATACATTAAAATGAGATACACCAAGTGTTTATTTCTGTTTTTTCTTTTATCGAAAACCTTTCCCTTCCACTAAACTTCCCATTAATATGGATGGATACGTCACCCTAAACACCTACTTCTGCAATAGTAACCTTGTTTTTTTTTTTTATACCATAAAATGAACATCACCTAACATTTTTCTGGATTAATAATCCCTTGTAACCCCAGAGATATTTCACTTTCTTTGTAATTAAGATACAATAATTTGTGAGCGCACGTATTGTTGAAACTCACAATACCTTTATGTTTGTCTGGCGTATTGGGCAAATATCAAACCAGGTTTATTGTGTGCAAAATGTACTGATCTTATGCATTGTGTTACATCATTTAACTGCTCATTATCATTTCAACCAGGCTATATTTTCAAGAACGCTTATATTTAATTGCTGAAGCGACTTATCTCTGTCCTACGATGGATTGATTCATGAACTCGTGGGATGAAACGCTGTTATCTACAACCCATAACAAGAAAACTTAAAGCAGGACTTTCAGCATTAGATAATTATGAGCTCGTCTCACTTCTTCACAGCAAAGCAAATTTGGGATGGTTTAATACTTTTGCTCAATACTGTAGTTATGGTTTTAGGTTTGAAAGGGTAAGCATCTTTCTGACTTAAAAGCCTATTTAAATCATCAGATTTAGATTGTAAGTTTAAAATGTTTTATTATTATTATTATTTTGGGTAAAACTCATGTAAAAATGCTTACTTGTTTCATTTCCTATACACAGTTTGGGAAATTAGATGAATCCGAGCGGAGAACAGAAGAATATGACACTCTGGTAAGAAGCTTTGGGAGGAAACATTCAATCTAATTGCACATTAGCAAACTTACTCATTTGGTTTGTATTTTTTTTTTCTTCAGGCCATGAAGTATCTCTCATACCTCCTTTATCCACTGTGCATCGGAGGGGCACTGTACGCGCTAATATTCCTGCGGTACAAGAGGTACGAGTGTACAAGTGAAATAATTAAAAAACATGTCTCCTTTTGTAGGAGCCATGTGATTAATCTGTCTTGATTGCTTGTTATTCTCTTTTAGTTGGTACTCGTGGTTAATCAACAGCTTGGTGAATGGTAAGCTACTATATAAATCAAAATATGTAAAAAATAAATAAATAATAACTTTTGTCTTTTACCTAACTACTGATTAAATTATTGCTTTGGTTTAACGCTAGTATCTGAATTTGTCAAAATTATCAACTTAAAATGCATTCTGTGTACCGTGGCAATTGCAGGTGTGTATGCCTTTGGTTTCCTCTTCATGCTTCCTCAGCTCTTCGTCAACTACAAGGTCAGTAATCTGAGTTCAGTTCAGATCATTTATATATCAGTTCACAACAATTATTAATCCAAAGGCGCCTTACAGGACACACCGGTCCAAATTCATATCCTGCCATAGAGACTCCAGTTTGGTCCCTATTCAGTCCATATAGATACGATATTTTCCACTACAGTGGACCTGTTACATATACAAAAGACACATAATTAACACAGAAGCAAAGAGTACGTTCTTGAGAAAGGAATAAATTAATGGAAGCAATAGATCTTTCCAGAGAAGAGACACAACTAAACATAGAAGTACAGAACCAGAAGTTTCAACAAGACGGGAAAAACAAAGGGAGGACAAATGGGGAAATGCAGCATTGGATCCACTAGTGCGTCCACTCGTTATTAAGATATAGCTAAACTGAGAAGTGTAGAGTCCACAGAGTTCCTGGTCCCCCATAGCTGCTTCAACAATTATGTTTCCATCAAATGTTGGGTGAACTTCTATGCTCCAGAAATCTGGAACAAACTTCTAGAAAACTGCAAAACAGCCAAAACACTGAGTTCCCTTAAATCAAGACTGAAAACCCTCCTGTTTAGAGTTGCTTTTGATCCATAATAACAGAAACATTGACCAACGTATTTAATGTGTATTGATGTTTTCACTTGATAAAAATGTAATGTTTGTTATTGATCTCGTAACCGGCGACCATTTCTACGTGTTTATGATGTTTTTATGTTTTCATGATGTAAAGCACTTTGAACCGCCTTGCTGCTGAAATGGGTTATACAAATAAACATGACATGACGAAAAAAGAAAATGCGAATTGGCCGTGTTTGCATCTACTGGTTTGGAGTGAATTAACCAGGCAACACAAAGCAGAATTTCGTCGAGTGTTGACGTTTCGCACGGCTGTAATAAACAGGAAGTAGAAATTGCAAACTCACATGGACCTCACGTCTGAGGAAATTGTGTCGCTATCGGGCAAGTTGTAATTGTTCTGTCATGTCAGCTAGTATTGACGATGTCACAGTTCGGAGGCGTAGGAAAATAAATTTATTTCTATGTGCGTTATGGGAATGTCTGGGAAGACTGCGACATTGGATGCATCTGACCAGTCATGTCGGAGAAATGTTCACTACATCGGAACTTATTCAGCAAACGTGTTTCCGTCTCCCGTTTCGCACGCAACTCTTTTTCGGAAAAGCGCAAAAAAACACCTCAAGCAAGCATAAAAACTTTTTTTTGCAAAATTCACTTCAAAATATTATAAATTTAATATAAAAAAAATACTTCAAAATACGCATAAAAACAGCGTTTTTTTATGGTTATTGGTAGCAAAAGCTCTGTCAATGACTCCTTTTTGGAAACTCACAAAGCCAAGTGCAGAAACACTGGACTAGGAGTACTTTCTATGGGAAAGAAAAGCAAAGTGTACACAGAGTTCGTGGAAACGAAAGCTGTGTTAATGTCTTTGCTGAGAAAAGAAACGCAGCTAAGCACAGGAACACTTGGCCAGATTAGTAACCGCATACATTTTAATCAATGGCTTTGTCCAGAGAAGGGATAGAGCTCAAGGCACTGAATAAGGAGTACCTTCTATGTTGGCGCGTAAGAAAGAAATGGGAGAAACTGTCAGCAGCAGTTTCAAATAATACATACATGGGGTGTAGTAGGAGAAAATGGTTGACTTCAGTGGTCTGAGCCTATAGCAGCACAGGAGCAGAGAGAGCTCAGGAAAACTTAACCCACACTTTTTCTTTCAAAGACGAGCATATTTGTTTGATCAAGAATGCCTGATCTTTATGACTAAATGGTTAAACATTTCTTGCAGGTTTGGTTTTCTGCTCTTACCTTGTAAATGTCCCACTGAAATGTAATTTTATCTGTCTAATCAACAGTTGAAGTCTGTGGCTCACCTGCCATGGAAGGCCTTCATGTATAAGGTAAGATTATAAAATATGATTGCTAAATAAAAGGCATCTATTTGTAACGTAGGAGATGTTAGTTTACCTCAGATATTGTAGTTTTCCAAACACATGTATGTTGGGTTAATACCTGTGACCACTAAGGATGGATGTAAGATGGTGTGGATGGCTGGATATGACGCTTCTATGATGGATAATATAATTATTTGACTATTATTTATATATATATATATATATATATATATATATATATTAGGGCTGTCAATCGATTAAAAAAATTAATCTAATTACATACTCTGTAATTAATTAATCTAAATTAATCGCATATAATTTTTGCTGTGGAAGTATTTTAAATATTTAAATTCAAATGATTCAATGAATAATCAGCATTAGATAAATTAAAGTTCAAAAATTCTTATTCACATTTCATGCCTTCAGACGTTTTAACATGTGTCGTTGTGGCATATGTGGCACACAGTAACGTAGGGGACACAATGAAAATAAATGAACACTCCCCTCAATATCAACACTTTACAACAGTAAAGTGACGTCCGCGCTACTTCCGGGTTACGCCGGTAGGCAAAAACAGGACTGTTCTCGCCAAACACCGTGACAAAACGGGTGAATTAGAGCGTGCTTTTAGTTTATGCCACCGCAGAAGCTGTCACGCATTTTCTCCGTCCGTCCACCGGCCGATACACACGAACGCGTTGAGCAGCGCTAGCCCACGACTCACAAAAAATCTAGTGCAGATCGGTGGATGCAGCGAGGAGATACAGCCGTTGAATAATGATAATGCATTTGGCCACCGGGCCGGACTAAATTGTTTGGCCAGCATTCACAGACTCGCTATCTGGACTGTATCTGGCAATCTGATACCATCAACCATCAACTTACTCTTAAAACGATCTTGTGATACGTTACCTATAGAAGAAAAATTACGTCGAGAACTTGTTGTTTGCTCTGTTGGCGTCTGGCGCTGTGCTCGCCTTCTGCCTTCCAGTCCGGCACGCAGGCGCGAAAAAACCCGGATGAAAACAATAGCAGTGAACTACCCTATACGATTAATCTGCGTTAATTTTTTTAATCCGTTAATTTTATTTAAATTAATTAATCGAAATTAACGCGTTATTTTGACAGCCCTAATATATATATATATATATATATATATATATATATAGTGAAAAATATGTTTTTATTATTTTGAAAATCACATGTGAGTTTGACTCTTTCCAGGCATTCAACACCTTTATTGATGATGTGTTTGCGTTCATCATCACAATGCCAACGTCCCACAGACTGGCCTGTTTCAGGGACGATGTGGTGTTCCTCATTTACCTTTACCAGAGATGGTAAACACGCACTTTATAACTCAATCCACGCATTTTCCTCATCGGCTAACAAAACCTACAAAGATATTTCCCTTGTAACTTTGTTTTCTCAGGCTCTACCCAGTGGACAGGACAAGAGTGAATGAGTATGGCGTTTCGTATGATGAGAAGCCCAAAGGGAAGCCTCACAAGGACTAGACTGAGAGGTGCTTTGGCAGACTTCTACGAGCTGCTGCCTTTGGATGTCATCTCGTCGTCTCTTACGTCCACGGAAATTTTGGCAACGTTTGAAGGTTTAATTGCTTGCACATCATTCCTCACTTACAGTGACTGCTAAAAACTTGAAAATCGGTAGTGAACCGGTGTATAGCCAGTGTTTGGTTTGTCCATTCTGGGCTACTGTAGGAACATGCCAGGGCATCGTGATGGACATGGGGCAAGGAGAACCATGTCATCAGTTGCTGTTTTACTCTAATTAAAACATCGATCAACAATAATTTTAAACTATCGGTCGATCCCCCTCCGAGTTACAGACACTTGAACTTGTACTAACTTCAAACGAGCCGAGCCTAATGTGCCAGTGTGTTGTAAACGGACCAGAACCATTATTGTTCTAGACGTTTTCCCACTTGTGGGTGATGTTACGTGAAAATCAACAAGGGAAATCTGTGGCGCTAGCATCAAAACTGTTGTAAAAACCTTGTGTGGGACTGGAGAAAGGACTGCATCTAACCGAAACGCTGTGATATGACCCAGTACGCTAATGGCTGTAAGAGCTTTGCTATCACTGTACCAGCTTATATTCCACCACAACAGTTGTATCAAATGGATTATGTTTTATTATTTCAACAGGTTTAGCATATAGACATTTCTTTGAACTGACCCTGGGAGCCTGTTGCGGGCCACTTTGAGAGATTACATAATACAGTAAACCCAGCAGAAGCCGATTCTGAGCCACTGTTTCCTAATCGTACTTCTAGTTAAATACATGCAGTTTTCACAGCAAACGTAAAAAGAGAAGGAAATATTCAGAAGTTAAAAGTTCAGTACAGAGAACTCATTTTTGCTTTGACTTATGTCAAATCAGGGACAAATGCAAAGACAGTCATTTTAAAACTTTTTATTGCAATATTAAAAGCAAAATCTCGAATCAAGACTGAAAATATCTCTTTAAATGAGCAAACGTGTCATTTTTAAAGGAAATCCACTGTAGCTGGTTTATTGTGAAGGTAACTTGAGCTTCTGTAAAAGCTAATTGCGAGATAAGCCTTTGATGCCACGGACAAATGTAGGATTTTTCTTTAAGTTTCTGAATATTAAAGGAATAATTCAGATAATTCTGGTTTTTTTTATTTTTAAAAAGTGGGATTTAGGGAAAAGGCAGATCATTCTGTTTAAATCTTACCTTAACATAGCTTCAGCTTCAGGACTAGTGAATCTGGATTTAACTGCTAATCCAGGAGGGACCAAGACCAAATCCGACTTCCAACATCCTAAAAAAACTACAATCTTTAAGTTTCATACACT